>CM064862.1:37919880-38576635 GCA_032719365.1 Prinsepia uniflora
AGAAGGATGCATCTCCAAAAACCACATATTCAAATTGAAGAATGAATGAAGCATCCAGTCGAGGCTTAATGGACATTAAACTTCAAGCGCTTCTTGGGAGACAACCCAATGACGAAGACGTGAAGGAGACATCAAATAGAGATTTTCTTTCTTAAACCCTTCACTCTCTTTACTATTAGTTACTTTGTCTTTATTGCTTTATTTTTGTGAATCTTTCCTCCTTACTTAGATTCTATACGTTCACTTTCATACATTGAGGAAAATATCAGATTTAAGGGTGAGGTAGGTGTTTACAACTTTATTGAGTCTTATTTCAAAAAATCAAAGAAAAAAAAATATCGAAAAACAACAAAAACCCCCCAATAGATTTTCTTGTGTCTTAATCTTTAGTCTTGAGTCTTTTGTTAACATAGTGTTTTTAACAAGTCTTAGGTTACCATTTAACCTGTCGATGATAAGAATGATGGATAAATGAATACAACATGTGACAAGACTCGTCCTAAATCCCCCGGGATTAGCGTGGGACGTGCCTACTCCAGTCTCACAAGAAGTGTCACACCAGGGATGATTCCGTCTTTAGCCCAGCCGGGACTACCAAAGAGCACCAGGATCCGGAGAAGGAGTGTGATGTCTCGGTCTCTGCTACAGCCCGCATCAGCGATCAACCTGAAAGGCCCTCAAAACATCAAAAGTCATGAGTGGACAAAACAAACATTTTACTAAAAAAAATTCACATAAAGAATATTTATGCCCTAAAACATTTTCACAGAAAGAAGACTTATGCCCTTCACTAAAAACATGCATGCATTCGAAAACCATTTATCAAAACATTTACAAAACCATTTGGGCCTTGGCCCGAAATGTAAATCAATACCTGGAAACACAGCCCAAAACCAATCATGTGAGACTCTGCCTAAATCAATACACGCGGGTCTCAGGCCAAAACCATATTGAAAACGTAGAATACGGGGTCTCCGCCCCAAATCACTTTCCAAAACAAAGAACACGAGGTCTCCGCCCCAAAATCATTTTCCAAAACGTAGAACACGGGTTCTCCGCCCAAAACCACTTTCTGTAAGAAAACCTCATACTTATAGACATACGTATAACCCATCCGTGGCACTTCCGAGAAGATGCCAACTCGGGGCACACAACCCCTAGGGAACACATCCCTGATATATGTCACGATTCATCTCTATACTAGTGTGCACACTACTCGGGGTCTCACTCCGAGTCTACCCCCAGGAATTCTCCATCTGGGAAGCTCTATCCAACATCCAGGATCTACGATGTCTGGATGGCTATCTCATGACCCAGTCCGAGACCATATCATAACTCCTGCTCCTGGAATGTGCTCCCTATGGGGATACTTATTCCAGGTAGTGGATCGTGGCTCTCCAGGTCAACGGCTGGAGGAGACCAATCAACTCGTATGGAGGGTATATACATTTTCAAATACTTTCTTTCTCAAAAAATATTTCAACTGGGTCTCATACCCGAATCTCAACAGGATTCCTCGAATCCGATTCAAATCCATTTTCACAGGCCTCGGCCTAAATCTACAGTTCAACAGGGTCTCAAACCCGAATTCTCATTTCATAAATAAAACTGGGACTTAAGCCCGATTTCACAATCAACAGGGCCTCAAGCCTGATACCACAATAACGGGGCCTCGAGCCCGATTTCACAACTAACGGGGCTTCGAGCCCGATACCATAAATCAACGAGGCTTCGAGCACGATTTCACAATCAACGGGGCCTTAAGCCAAATACCACAGTCAAAGGGGCCTCAAGCCCGATATTACCACCAATTGGGCCTCAAGCCCGAATTCGTAAACCAACGGGGCCCTCAACCCGATCGTATAACTCAAATGGGCCTCCAACCCGATTTCTGATCAAATCAAATGGACTCTAAGTCCGAGGGTTAGTAAATCAAATGGGTCTCATGCCCGATTTCATATTTCCAAATCAAAAACCCATTCATTAAACCCTCATTGAAAACCTAGCATGTACAAGCATCGTATAAAACTGGAAATCTCAAAATACGTGCAAATACGTAAATCCTAGGCTACCACAAACAAATGCACTCATGGCATCACAAAACATGTTCTAAAAAAATTATAAAAAATTTATTCATGCATCAGTTTAGAAAGAAGGGTCCACTCACAGACCATCCGAAGTCGCGCTTCGATACACGCGCCATAAGCCTCTCTTGGGCCAATCGTCGCCTCCGGGGTTTCCGAACCTTTCCACATTAATTTAGAGGGTTACTAACTACTTAAATAACCCCTCATTAAAGTCCTGTAATTCTATGGAATTTTTCACTATTTTTAAAGTCGATCCTAAACCTTCGGACGTCCCGAACTATATCGAAACTATGTCTGATCGACTCGAAACAAGTCCCAAAATGTTCGTTACATCGAATAGATGAAATTACATGTTGGAAATTTCCCCAAAGGATGGCTCACGCGCCTATACGCGCCGAACCAAGGGGCTATGCGTAGGAGCCACGCGCCAGCATTGTAGATCATCCCTGTCCTTCGGCTAGGCCGGTCCGAACTAAGAGTCCGGTTCGTTCTGAAATTCCGGACCGCCTAGACCAGCGTGACCGGTCTAAGGCTATTACTTCTTCATTTTTCATCCTTTTTCTTCCTAATTTGATTCTAGAAACCTGTTTGTGTAAACAAAATCACCTAAAACCTACAAAAACCCATCGGTCCAATTTGTCCTTCACGGTTCAATTTTCCCAGTTCTTCCCAAGGGCTTCCTCAGCCATTAACCACCACCAAAACCACCCTAATACCTTCCTAGCAACATATTAACCTAATTATAATTGATTAAAACCGTCCCCAACGTGCAAAATCAAAATTAAAAGGAAAATGGGCAAAACCAATACCTTGCACGACTTGTCTCCGCCATCCATGGCAGTGCTGCTCCTGGCCAGCCACCTTCATCATCTTGCCTTCCCTTTAATCTCTTGGTCTCAAACATGATCATATGGGGGATTGGGTTTGGATTGAAATGAAGGGTCCTCGGGTTTGGTTGGGGAAATGGGATATGATCGAACACAAAGGGGAAGGGGGTATGCAAGTGTGCAATCATACTGGGCAATGGACCTAAGAAAATATCTAGAGCCCACTTGAGACAAAGTCAAGCTGTCTCGTAAAACGTGCAATAGTTCCTCGGAACTTCCGTGAACCGTAACTTCTCTATCGAACGTCAGATTTCGACGTGCCGCCTGTCTACGGATTCGTATCGACGTGATCTACGTAATGGTCCTCGGTCCTTGGCCATCGGACCTCCCGGGTCAAAAGTTAATTTTTCGCCCTCGTCTAGGGGCAAAATCGTAATTTCACCCTGAACGTTCGTTAATCCTTGTCTAATCCTCGATTAGCCTCGCTAATCCATCATTAAGTCTTAATTAATCCTGTTAAATCAGGACGGGTCGTTACAATCTTCCTCCCTTCAATAATTTCGTCCTCGAATTTCAAACCAACCCAATTCCACAACCAAACTGTGGAATTCCAATCGTGTCCCTCGACTCGGGTACTCTTGTGTACACGTACACGTCCGTCACAAATGTCGTACTTGTCGGTACTCGCGGTCACCAGAGCCTCCAAAGCTCCAACTTATTTTCGCGAACTACTCGTCAGCTCGTACGCCTCGCTCGAGACATTGTCGACGTCTCACCTGTCACTCGCTCTGACAGGTCAACTATACTCATTTGATTCTCGATCCTTATAGTTTACCTTTCCGAGACGTTCCAACCTACACCTAGTAGGTTACAACACGTACTCCCAATAAGGGCTACCTTTTCCACTATATCATCACGTCGATTTTCAGTCTGATGGTTCTTCTAGTCTGACGCCTAAGTCAGCTTTTCAGTCTGACGACCTTTCTTATCCGACAATCGGGCTGATATCCTATTCAGCCTCCGATTCGGACAACATAATCTAGATCCTGCCATCACAATGGCACAAATCCCATCTCACAGGTCATCCTCAGACTTATGTCGCAGGTTTAATCGACCTCGATGCTCGCGCGACTCAACTCTATCATTTTCCCAGACTCAAACTGACTCTCCTTAGAGTCTCATCAATCCATACCAATCTGAACGCATCAGATATAGAATAACTCCATTACCTCCATAGGTCACAACCATCGTAACCAGCCAACAACTCCCGGCTCCACTGCGCTTTCGCTGCGCACTCTGATTCCAATTCACTCTCGAGTCCTCTCATCATACCTCGTGTCACTCAGCAACAGATACTGAAATCTTAACTCACTCGAGTCCCAAACTGTCACCATCCGATCTAATCCGATCGTAAATCAGGTCCATCTAGAACTCGATCCAATCCTACAACATACTCATACTCTCGAGGAACTATCAAGCCAATATACCGATTGACCGTGGTCAATCCCATTGTCCAATCATGTACAACACTCCAGTGCACCCCCATCACATCAACCCCTCAGGCGCTACTCGGCCTATTCTAGGACTGCACACAGGCAATGTCCAACCGTGTAAGACCCGTGTCCTGGAGGGAACGGTGAACAATCCTACATTCCTGCGAGGGGGAATGGTCTGGGAAGGGAATGGTGGTGTGCCTTAAAGGTGTAGGCACACACCTATCTAGCACTAGGCCTTCTGGGAGCTCACTGGCTTTGGATTCCGGAGGAACTCCAAAGTTAAGCGAATGGAGGCTGGTACAATCCCATGATGGGTGACCCACTGGGAAGTTGCACCGTGAGATCCCAGGAACAAAACCTTGCATGCATAACCATTTTCATTTTCGTATATCTATATGTGTGCGTGAATCAATAATGGATTTTGATTACCTCGATTTACGGCTGTGACACGTTTTACGGTGTTGAGCCGAGACCCGTTTTACGGAAATTGAATACTGTTTTATATGATATATATATTTATGTATGCATGTGGATATGGATGACTATCTTGGGTACTGCACTGTATAATCCACCGTGTGATACTGTCTCCTCCGGATGTGGTACCCCGGAGCGGTCACGGTGCATTGCCTGCGAGGGGTCATGCTACGGAGGTGCCGGACCATAGGATGACTCAGGAGCAGGATTGCTATGAGTGGACTTTTTGATTTCTAAACCGGGCATGCATGACTATTTTACTTATTTATCTTATGGTTTTACATATGATTTATGATGGTGATATGATATTTCGGTTTTACGTGTTTTCACGCTTTTCGAGATATTCATCGTATTTCACGCATTTCGAGGTTACGGTTTTTGCTTGTGCATGAATGATGTTTTGATGAAGTATCTGGATATGATTATGCATGTTGCGGATTTATGATGTTTTGATTATAAGTGTGAAGTGATTTCGGGAAGTTGCACCGTGAGCTCCCGAAAACAAAACCGTGAGGGCAAGGGCAAGGAGGCCCAAAGCGGACAATATCATGCTAAATGAATCGGGACCTGACAGAAGAGGGTCGGATCCTGACAATTTGGTATCAGAGCCAGACCCCAACCGGGAAGTGTGCCAGCGAGGACACTGGGCCCTAAGGGGGGTGGATTGTAAGACCCGTGTCCTGGAGGGAACTGTGAACAATCCCACATTCCTGCAAGGAGGGAATGGTCTGGGAAGGGAATGGTGGTGTGCCTTAAAGGTGTAGGCACACACCTATCTAGCATGAGGCCTTTTGGGAGCTCAGTGGCTTTGGGGGGGATTGGAACCCCAAAGTTAAGCGAGTTGAGGCTGGTGCAATTCCAGATGGGTGACCCCCTAGGAAGTTGCACCGTGAGCTCCCGAAAACAAAACCGTGAGGGCAAGGGCAAGGAGGCCCAAAGCGGACAATATCGTGCTAGATGAATCGGGACCTGACAGAAGAGGGTCGGGTCCTGACAAACCGCGTACTACCGTCCGCACTCCAACCATGGTTCGAACCCCAACAGTCCGACACCAGGCGAACTTCAATCCATCACAATCTCTATCCTCATATCCAACTCGAGGCATCAGTTATTCATCTCTTCTTGATCGATACCTACGTATCGTCCTTATCTCGTACATACTCACGTAACTAATTCCAAGGCAGAGCAATACTCCCTCACTAATCCAACCTCTGTCTTGCCATCTCTCCAACCATGCCAAGAAATTCTTCCACTGTTATACAATACGATTCTCCCTGATGACGACCAGTCCTCGGTCTACTCGGCTCATGATCGTCACAATCATCTCTATCGTATCGATCATCCTGATCGTCACCACACGACTCGATCCATAATACCAACACAAGTCCACTCTGGGTCCAAGGTAGTGGATACTCGCATCACATCAGGTGACGCTAAACACCATCTTCTCTTTGAATCATTCAAATTTGACCCACATCCTAGGTGTTCGGTCCTTACACCCTCTTTGAACCCTTTAGCTGTCATATCACTCCTCGTCGTCCCACCTAGAGAAGAATCCAGAAGAATCCAAGATGATGACATCAAAGTTCATCATATTTCATCCTCCAACACCCAACACTATGTACTAAAGAGTAACACTCAGTGACCTCGGAATATCCATTACTAATGTGGAATCAAGTACTCTTCTCATCGTATCAATCACAACTTCTCTTGATTCCGAAGTTCCAATCACGTTGGAAACATGCTTCTTCTCCAATTACTGAGCTCACTCATTATACGAGCATTCCCATGTCCAATAGGTAAACGATTTCCAAGTCCCCAACTCAGGAGGTATGGTCAACCATAGTCAACCAAAACCAATCCGCAATGGACTCTCAAGTCCTCAGCTTAACTGGACACCATCCATGCTTCCGTGAAGACCGTTTATGCACATCCAAAAGGATGTCAATTCATCTTAACCTGGTGTACCGCTCGACTGAAGAGTCACAACAGGCTCCTGCTATGATCTGCAGTCAAATCTCTGCATAACACCATATCTGACCAACCAACCCTCATGTCATAAGACGTCACTTACGCCATCCATTTATACATTTTCATCCAATCACCACTTAGTCATTTTAACCTCTGACGTTACCATACCTGGGCACACACTCGTGCCTCAAATCTCGTATCATCAGGGAACTGGTCACCCAAACCAAGTACTCCCTATGCCTCGCACTGAGCCACTCGGGATCTTCTCTGTCCCGCTCAGTGCCCACCGAACTCAAGTGCACACCACACTTGGTACATCTACTATCCCATCGGAATACTGGTTCGCACATCCCAACTCTATGGGATTAACTCCAGCACTCACACTCGTGTGATCCGTCCAAGGATATCTAGGACATCTGTCACTCACCCAGGTATATCCCGCTCATCCAGTTATATCCTACTCGTCACAATCACCTCATAGAGGTAGCGTGGCAAGTGAGCCAACACCCCAAAGTCCAACATTTCATCCTGCGATCGCACTCGGTCGTAACCGAGCCAACTCCCAAAACAACTGCTCATACCGTGCGTCACTCACACACCCCGTATCATCGTCGCGACTGATGAATCCCATTGTCACAATCGTCACGGAAACCTGAGCCTATCCAACTCGATAAGACTCGACTACGTCTATCGATAGCAGCGTCTGCCACAACCTCATGCAGACCAATCCGAGCACGTCTGCCACACTGTTATCGAGACTCCAAATTCTTGCGATCAACTCACCGTAAGTACCAAGCGCTCAATGCAAAATCCGTCCATCGGTCCCCTCGAGTACCGGTCCACAAGTACCACTCTCCTGGTAACTTGTCCCATCGATAGTCCAACTAGGGTTATCGTAACTCGGCTGCTCCCTGCAGCAGGTCCACCACGAGTGATCCCTCGCGCTTGACTCCGAAGAGTCGTCATACTCCACTATTGGTGTCCAACCAATCAGTAACTACACTCCGAGGATCTCGTCCTCTCGTAACTCTACGGCTCCCAGTTGCTGGCCTCCACAAGAACTTGGCCATACTCCGTGCCTAACATTACACAAGCACTACGTATACAATCGCATCCTATTGTGCCACACAAAAATCACTCTGGGGCATCTCTTGCCAGTCGACATCTCTCCGAGATTCGACACACTGAAATATGGCATCGCATACTACATAGGGTCAACATTCCTATTCCAACCGGTCTCAACTAGGGTCATCGTGCCCCTGACTGCTCCTAGCAGCACAATCTCCGATTCTTGCACTTTTTTCATGGACGACTCTGACATCCGACCTCCACTGATTCCTATTGGTCCGATCCATATCCGTCATGACTACTCGATGATCCCGACTCTCGGGTCGTCATACGATCTCTACTAATCCACTGGATCCCATCTCCAGTAACACTAGGCTCTAAGCCGTTGGATTCACACGAACGTTGATCCCACTCGGGATCCAACCTCTCGGAGAACGCGACATCCAATGCCAATCAAATCCTAAATTATTGCACCTCGTGCCAACAAACTCTAACTAAGGTTCGATTCTACCGAATCCTCGTACTAATGCCCTAACTATCAAGTTGATGACGGACTGTTACGACTATAGAGACATCACATCCTCGATCTACGGGCACTCTAAGAGCAAGACCTGCTCTGATACAAACTTGACAGGACCCGTCCCAAATCCCCCGGGATTAACATGGGACGTGCCTGCTCCCGTTTGACACGAAGTGTCAGATTAGGGATGATTCCGTCTTTAGCCCAACCGGGACAACCAGAGAGCGCCAAGATCTGGAGGAGGAGTGTGATGTCTTGGTCTCTACTACAGCCAGCATCTGCGATCAACCTGAAGGGCATTCAAAACATCAAAAGTCGTGAGTGGACAAAACAAACATTTTATCAAAAACATTTTCACAAAAAGAAGATTTATGCCCTTCACTAAAAACATGCATGCATTCGAAAACCATTTATCAAAACAATTACAAAACCATTTGGGCCTTGGCCCGAAACTTAAATCAATACCTGGAAACTCAGCCCAAAACCAATCATGTGGGACTCTGCCCAAATCAATACATGCAGGTCTCAACCCAAAACCATATCCAAAATGTAGAATACGGGGTCTCTGCCCCAAATCACTTTCCAAAACAAAGAACACGGGGTCTCCGCCCCCAAATCATTTTCCAAAACGTAGAACACGTGGTCTCCGCCCCAAACTACTTTCTGTAAGAAAACCTCATACGTATAGACATACGTAAAACCTATCCGCGACACATCCGGGAAGATGCCAACTCGAGGCAACATCCTCTAGGGAATACATCCCTGATATATGACACGATTCATCTCTATACTAGTGTGCACACTACTCGGGGTCTTGCTCCGAGTCTACCCCCAGGAATTCTCCATCTGGGAGGCTCTATCCAACATCCAGGATCTATGATGTCTGGATGGCTATCTCCGGACCCAATCCGAGACCTTATCATAACTCCCACTCCTGGAATGTGCTCCCATTGGGGATGTCAAATTCTCCACTGTCATCTGGAAGGGTCAATACAAGAGCGGATGTCAATCGCTTCTTCAATTCTTGAAAACTTCGCTCACAAGTCTCGTCCCGAATGAACTGAACTCCCTTCCTTGTCAAGCGAGTCAATGGGGCAGTAATTGTAGAAAATCCTTCTACAAAACGTCTGTAATAACCGGCCAACCCCAAAAAGCTCCTCACTTCAGTCACTGTTGTTGGCTGTTTCCAATTTGCCACTGCTTCAATTTTCTGGGGATCAACAAAAATTCCTTCCGCAGAAATCACATGTCCCAGAAATCCCGCACTAGTCAGCCAAAATTGGCATTTACTCAGTTTCGCAAAAAGTTAGTTCTCCCTCAGCGTCCCAAGCACAAGTCTCAGGTGCTTCTCGTGCGCCTTTGCATTCCTTGAATACACCAAAATATCGTCAATAAACACAATGACGAACTGATCAAGGTATTTCCGGAATACTCGGTTCATCAAGTCCATAAATGCTGTCGGGGCATTGGTTAACCCAAAGGGCATTACGAGAAACTCATAATGACCATACCGAGTCCGGAAGGCTGTTTTCGGAATATCTTCTTCTCAAATCCTCAGCTGATGGTAACCAGAACGAAGATCAATCTTCGAAAAATATGTAGCTCCCCTTAATTGATCAAACAAATCATCAATTCGAGGCAAAGGATACTTATTCTTGATTGTCATCTTGTTCAGTTGTATGTAGTCCATACACAATCTCAAGCTGCTTTCTTTCTTTTTCACAAACAGTACGGGGGCTCCCCATGGTGACACACTCGGTCGAATGAATCCCATATCGACTAGATCCTGTAATTGTACCTTCAATTCCCTTAATTCAGCTGGTGCCATGCGATAAGGAGGCAAGGAAATAGGTCGTGTACTAGGAATCAAATCAATGGTAAACTCCATCTCCCTATGCGGTGGCACTCCTGGTAAGTCCTCAGGAAACACATCTGGGAACTCACATACGATAGGAATGTCCTCGATCCTCACTGGGGTATCCGGTACATCAATCACATGTGCTAGATAACCCTGGCAACCTTTCCGCAACAATCTCTTTGCCGTAAGGGCCGATATAACTTTGGTAGGTAACATTCGCCGATCTCCCTGGAATATCACTTCCGGTAATCCTGGAGTCCGGAGTATCACCCTCTTATCGAAACATTCGATAGAGGCATGATGGGTTGTCAGCCAATCCATTCCAAGGATAACATCAAAATCATATAAATCTAACAATATGAGGTCGGACACAAGGGTCACACCCCCTATCAGCACAGGATAATCTCGTATCACCTGAGTGACCACATACAGATCACCAGTCGGCGTACCGACTCCCATATCACACCCGATCGCGGAAATCTCTCTGTCTGCTAACAAGGCATACTCTCGGGATACAAAAGAATGGGTAGCTCCCGGATCTATTAAGGTACGTGTATGATGACCAAAAATAGGAAGCATACCTGTCACCACTCCTGGGGTCGCTCGAGCCTCATGTTGAGTAACAGGAAATACTTTAGCATGTGGTCCCGAAGTCGGACCATGTCCTCGTGAGTTACCACGTCCTCGGCCAGCTCCTCTTCCCCCAGTCGTATCGGAAGTCGAGGCCGTATTCTGACTCTGCTCTGGTGTTACTCGACCTGTGCCACTACTACCTGATCGGTATAGGCAGTTCCTTGCGATGTGTCCGGGCTCTCCGCATAAAAAACAAGTCACTGTACCAGGCCGACTCGGTCTATCACTCTGTCCAGTATACCCCACAGATGTTCCACTAGACTGAGACATTGCCTGAGGCCGATAACCAAATCGCTGTGTACCTCCACTACCATAACTCGGACGAGTACCACTGGAAAATTAGATGGACCTTCGTAGTTGTGTTAGTAACGTACTTTGGCGGTTGTTGACAGGATCAGGAGTTCCTGAGGAAGCTGAGGAACGTACGAGATGTTCGGGACGCGATTGAGGGCTCGGTACTGTGAGTGGACCCCTTTTCTAAACTCGAGCATGCATAACTACTTTTAACTACTTATTTTATGATTTTACATGTGATTTCATGATTGTTGAATATGTGATGTTGGTTTTGTATAATTGCACGGTTTTCGAGAAATAACGTATTCGACACGTTTTACGAGGAAATGTGGATTTCTGATTATGATGCTATGGTTTTGGGATTTCAAATGATAAATGGTTTTCAATGATTATAAATGGATTTTGGAACGTGATTTCGATGATTAGGGCTTTCAGTTTTAGAATCGGATTTCGGTAACGAGATTTGGCTTTAAAGTTGAAAAGTGGAATTCCGGATTTGGGTTCAGAATGACGGTTTTGGACGCCGGAAGGGCATCAGATCGGTGATTTCGGATTCGAATTTGGATATGGCTTTCGAAATGTGGTTTCAAAACGGAGGGCTAAAACCTGGTTTGCTTATAAAATGGTTTTGGAAACTTTTATTTTATTTTGGTCCACTCACACCTTCTGTTTTAAATTGCCCTCCAGGTCGTGGAGCTAGAGCGGGGTTTCGGCATCGAGGCATCGTCTGAGGAATAGAAGTCACGAGAGCAACCCCGGAGTGTTTAATTTTTCCGTGTCGCATACTATTTATCGATTTTCTTTCTTTTGTACTGTGGTACTATGCTCTGTAAAACTTTTAAATTTCGGGATGTATTGTATAGTTCTCCTGCGTTTGACTGAGTGTTTTGGTGGTTTCGAGTGAGTTTACCTTAGTGTTGTGTTGGGGAGTCAGACGGGAGCAGGACTTACCTCGGGTTTCGGGGTGAAATCGGGGTGGGTCCTGACACAAGACCCATCCCGATTATACCTAGATAACCGTGAAAGATCCTACTCCCGTCTGACAATAACTCAAAAGTACCAAAAGTAGTTCCAAATATAATACACATATAGCACATACAACGATAAACATTGTCAGACAAGGGATAGTTCAGTGTTCCGAGACCGTTGACCTAGTCAACAGGTTTACAGAGCATAGGAAATATTTACATGTAGGGATCAAAATCCTACGCTGCAAAGTGTCTGAGTACGCAACGGTCTGTTTATTACTCGGCCTCGATATTAGCCTCAGTACCTGTGCACTGGCCTAGAGGGCAAATAAAACATCAAAGGTGTGAGTGGACAAAACAAATTTTTAGAAATACATTTAGTAAAAGACAATCTTACCCTCCAGTTTCACAAACATGCATGCATATCACAAAAACATGAGTCATAGTGTCATATAAAACAAGTAGGAATAGTGGACCAATAAAAACATGTTTATTAAATCACGCATCAAGGTCAATCCATCCTCATCATACCAACAATCCTCATATCCAAATAACCTGTCACGATATCAATGCAACGCGTGCAAACTCGGGTGTCTCATGTCCGAGTACCTCCCTAGGATCCACGACGTCTGGGGTGATATCATTTCCAGGATCAATGACGTCTGGAGGATATCATCATAATCTCACACTCCTGCGAGTGAGCCTCCCTCGGAGCTACTCATCTCCAGGCAGTGGATCGTGACTACTCCAGGATCTACGACGTCTGAAGGAGACTATCATATCACAAAGGATGGAACAGTCACCAAATCCAAAATCTCATTTAAAGTTTAAAACCATTTTTCTCAAATCAAAGCAAAACATTTCAATAGGGCCTTTGCCCGAAATATAGCTCTCACAAAGCACGTTCCACAAATCCATCAAAACAGTGTTCAGAATTCACTTTCTAAATCAAAATCATCAATTTCATCATATTCACAATGTGACTCCAAATCCGAGTCAAAATCACTATCCAATTGGGTCTCAAGCCCAAAACATCAATTTCACGCAATTCCGTGCAATCGCAACCTCAGTTGCCCATTTCACGTTTTTCCATAAAATAGCCAAAACCACTATAAAGCCATCAAATCATTTCCCGACTCATAATCGGAGTCAAAACTCATTACAAATCCCGGGCCTTCGCCCAAAACATCACTTTTACAGTTTTCTCGAAAAACTTGCCCCAAGACATATAAAATAATATAATATTCCCCAAAATCCGGAAATCATCATATCGAAACATCAATCATACCAAATCATGTCAAATCATATTATAAAGCATTTAAAACATATATGCATGCATTCAGGGTAGAAAACAAAAGTTCACTCACACACCGTCCAGATTGTTCCGTTTCAAGTTGTTCACTTCCTTCCGATGTCCCGGGACTATTCCGGCCTGTTAAACAAGTAATACAACATCACTAGAGGATTACAAAATCCTATGTACGAATTCCCAAATTATCGGAATAAAATAATATTATTTAAACGTAACTTATACGCTTCGGGTACGCAAAACTACTCTCAGTTCATATCCGATTGACCCGAAACCAACGCTAATAGGTCTGTATCATCGAGAGCATCAAAAAGTGTGTTGAACCCTCCTTCAGATTCCCGGTCACGCGCCCTCACGCGCCGCCACAAGCGGCTGCGCGTGACAGCCACGCGCCGTGAACAGTGCACTGCTACAGTGCTCCTCTCTCCCCCGTTTCTCTGATAAACGGGTCTGCAACCCGTGACCAGACCCGGTGCAATCTTCTTCGATTCAAGCTCAATTGTGTCCGTTCTTTCACTCATTAATATCAGTTCAATCTAACTTACAGTTCTGTAACTTCAATTTAATCAATTAAACCCAAAAACTCCTAGACTCAAGATGAACACCCGACGGGTTCTAATTCGGGTTCTACCCAAAACCAACCTGTTTCCTTCCATTATTCATACCAGAAGCACCCTAGGTCCATGATAAACACAGTTATGAAGTCAATTTTACAATTCCTTACCTTCAAGTAATCGAACTCAAGCTCAAAGTTTCAAGGAAGTCGCAGGGTCTGTTCGTCACGATTTCTCCACCAATTTCCTTCCCAATCGATTCGGTTTGATGCGTTTAGCTCCCAGAAAGCTTAATATTACCTCAATTGCCATCGAAATCGTTCAAGAAATTTAACTCGAATTTGGGTCCTTCAATGGTTTCTTCGGGTATACCCAGTATGGGTTTATCTGGGTTTTCTTTGTTCCTCTTTCGATTTTTCTCTCCAATTCACACTACTTAATCACTCTAGTGCACTGAATTTCCTTTGTTTTGCTGCTAATCGATCACAAGGTTTTGAGGAGGTTTTTGTTCTCTGTTTTGTGGTTTTTTTGGTCGAGTATTGTTATTCCTCCACTTAATTATCCAATCTGCTAACTAATTAATTAACATAACAAATGCCACTAATCCTTATTAACAAGTGACACTTGTCACTTGATGAAGTATATGACTCATATGATGGAATGAATCAGCATTTAAATAGATGAATCAGCATACTAAAAGCACTTGCACCGTTCATGATTCACAATTACCATTTTACCCCCCCTTAAGCACAATTACCATTTTGCCCCTACACTTCACAACCCCGTAACTTCTTCATCCGAACTCTG
Organism: Prinsepia uniflora; assembly: GCA_032719365.1. Lineage (NCBI taxonomy): Eukaryota > Viridiplantae > Streptophyta > Magnoliopsida > Rosales > Rosaceae > Prinsepia > Prinsepia uniflora. Next base: position 37,934,747 of record CM064862.1, read on the forward strand.
TTTTCGACGTGCCACCTGTCTACGGATTCAGCGTCTCGGGACCTACACAACGGTCCTCGAAAAATGTGCAAAAATTATTCCAAACAAAAGGTCAACTTTTAGCCATGTCCCTCCAGGGGTAAAAACATCATTTTCACATTATTTTAATATTTTATAATTTTTGGATTTTTCGGGGCGTTACATCGAGCCCGATACCATAAATCAACGGGGCATCGAGCCCGATTTCACAATCAAAGGGGCCTTAAGCCCGATACCACAGTCAAAGGGGCCTCAAGCCCGATATTACCACCAATTGTGTCTCAAGCCACAATTCGTAAACCAGCGGGGCCTTCGGCCCGATCGTATAACTCAAATGGGCCTCCAACCCGATTTCTCATCAAATCAAATGGACTCTAAGACCGAGGGTTCGTAAATCAAATGGGTCTCATGCCCGATTTCATATTACCAAATCCCAAACCCATTCATTAAACCCTCATTGAAAACCTAGCATGTAGATGCATCGTATAAAATCGAAAATCTCAAAATACATGCAAATACGTAAATCCTAGGCTACCAGAAACAAATGCACTCATGGCATCACAAAACATGTTCTATAACAATTATAAAACATTTATACATGCATCAGTTTAGAAAGAAGGGTCCACTCACAGACCGTCTGAAGCCGCGCCTCGATATGCGCGCCATAAGCCTCTCCCGGGCCAATCTTCGCCTCCGGGGTTTCCGAACCTGTCCAAATTAATTTAGAGGGTTACTAACTACTTAAATAACTCCTCATTAAAGCCCCGTAATTCTCCGGAATTTTTAACTATTTTTAAAGTCGATCCTAAACCTTCGGACGTTCGGAACTATATCGAAACGGTGTCTGATCGACTCGAAACCAGTCCCAAAATGTTCGTTACATCGAATAGATCAAATTACATGTTGGAAATTTCCCTAAAGGATGGCTCATGTTCCCACACGAGCCGCCCAAAGGGGCTACGCGTGGAGCCATGCGCCAGCACTGTAGATCATCCCTGTCCTTTGGCCAGGCCGGTACGAACCGGTCAGTCCGATTCGTTCTGAAATTCTAGTCTTCCTGGACCGGCGTGACAGGTCTAAGGATATTCCCTCTTCATTTTTTGTCCTTTTTCTTCCTAATCAATCCTAAACTTCCTAATTTGATCCTAGAAACCTGTTTGTGCAAACAAAATCACCTAAAACCTACAAAAACCCATCAACCCAATTTTTCCTTCACGGTTCAGTTTGCCCAGTTCTTCCCCAGGGTTTCCTCAACCGTGAACCACCACTAAAACCACCCTAATACCTTCCTAGAAACCTATTAACCTCATTCTAATCAATTAAAACCGTCCCCAACGTGCAAAATCGAAATTAAAAGGAAAATGGGCAAAATCGATACCTTGCACGACTTGTCTCCGCCATCCACGGCGGCTCTGCTCTTGGCCAGCCACCATCATCATCTTGCCTTCCCTTTAATCTGTTGGTCTCAAACATGATCATATGGGGGATTGGGTTTGGATTGGAATGAAGGGTGCTCGGGTTTGGTTGGGGAAATGGGATATGATCGAACACAAAGGGGAAGGGGGTATGCATGTGTGCAATCACAATGGGCAATGGATGAGTGACACTTGTCACTCATCCATTGGGCTTGAGAATATATATGGGACCCACTTGAGACAAAAGTCAAGCCGTCTCGTAAAACATGCAATAGTTCCTCGGAACTTCCGTGAACCGTAACTTCTGCGTCGAACGTTCGATTTCGACGTGTCTCCTGTCTACTGATTCGTATCGACGCGATCTACGTAACGGTCCTTGGCCCTTGTGTAACACCCCAGAAATTCGAGGATTTGAATATTGTGATTTAATGTATGAATTGACATTTTTTACCCTTGTGAATGGATGGCCAAATTGTTGACTTTTTGATATGTGGGTCAAATGGACTTTGACCAGTGACCGTGACGTAGGTCGGGACGTCACGAATTCATAGACAGGTGGCACGTCCATTTCGGACGATTGGGGAAAAAGTTATGACTATCGGAAGTTCAGGGGCATTACCGTAATTTGGACTTTTGGAGGGGAAAATGTTGACTTTTCGTTGGGCAACTAAGTTTCACATGACTCAAGGACCGTTAGGTAGATTTCGACGTCCTGAGTCCGTAGACAGGCGGCACGCCGAAATCGGACTTCGTACGAGGAAGTTATGGTCAGAAACGTGAAATCGGGAGGTTCGTGTCTCGGTTTTCGTGTCGAATATTTTATTCTGAAATTTTTGATTGAAGGACACCTGGGGAGTGACAAGTGTCACTCACCCATTGGCTGGATTGGATCAAGCTCCACTAAGCATTTAAATAGGATTTAATCTGCCTTTTGATCTCAGCCCTTCATCTCAAAACCCTCAGATTTCATCTCAGCCCTTGATCTCATTTCTGAGATTCAATCTGGGCCGTCCATCCATTTCCCTCCATTTCTACATATTTCTCACCCGACACCCTCACTCACTGCTCATTGATCCAACCCTTGCGCACTACACCTTGTCTATGCGTCTGTGTGTTGCTGGACTCACGGGGAAAGACTGAGGCACGGCGGTGAGCGGCGGTGGACGGTGGCGAGGTAGGAAAACTGGAAAACCCGAAACGGTTTTAAAACTCAGATTTTGGTAACTCGAATTCCCACGTTTAGTTTTGTTTTCTATTAACCCTAATCGACTCTAGGGACTTATAGGAACCTTCTGGGCTCGAGTTCGTGACCGGAGGTGATCAGGACGGTGGCTAAATGGCGACGGGAGAACCGGGACTGTGTATCGAGGTAAGTCTTCGATTGGGTCCTTGTTTCTCGATTTTGATTCCATAGAACTATTTCTGGGATTGAGGCGAGTATGTAGGAACAAACCAGAGTGAAAATGATTGAGAATTGAACAAATGGTGACCGGGTCACGATCGCGGGTCTGATCGACCCGAGTTGCAGAGATACGGATCAACCCGTCTGAGGACAGAGGTGATGACGTGGCACCCTGTCAGACTGTGAGGTGACGTGGACCAACCGTGAGCCGACACGTGTCACATGTCAGTGCACAGTCAGCACTGACATGTCAGTGACGTGGCCCAGTCAGGGACTGCCACGTGTCACTGACATGTCAGTGACGTGGACTAGTGTTGTGCTGACACGTGGCACATGTCAGCTCTCACACGTGGCTTGACAGATTAGTGAGGTGGACTAATCGGGTGTTGACACGTGGCACCTGTCAGAGTCTGGCATGTCAGACCTGACAGCTGTCAGATGACGTCAGCAGTGACGTCAGCGATGACGTCAGCAGGGACTGTTCCTGCGTTGACCGACGCGTTGACCGGCGCGTGGGGGCGCGTGTGAATAGTCTTTTTGGTGGGACCACCATCATTCTTTAGGTTTCGACGATCCGGATCCAATGGCGGTGGTTTCGGGTCGATCGGAGATCATTAAGTTGGTCAAAATGAGGATTATTGACTTGGGAAGAGCGTTCAGACGGCTTTTCCCGGCCGGTTTCAGCCTAGGATTTCATGGTTGAATGTTAGGGGTTTAAATTGACCTTTACGAATACTTTGGACTTGACAGGGATCGTACATTTGTACCAGGACGAGGGTATACGTTCGGTTCCTAGCAGGATTGTACTGTGAGTGGGCCCGTTTTCATTAAACCCTTGCATGCTTAAATGTTTTCTGATTTACTTATATGTTCACATGCTGGAATCGATAAATGGTTTGATGATATTGAAATTTCGGTTATGGCACGTTTCACGGTATTTGGGCATGAGACCCGTTTGATGAAACGTAACGATCGGTTCGGATTTTACCTATGTATACATATATGTTTTGCATGTGGATATCAATAAAATGTATTTGGTACTGCACTGTATATATCCTTCCATATTATATTGTCTCCTCCGGATGAGGTAGCCCGGAGAGGTCACGGACGTCTAGGACGTCCAGCGTCTATGACGCCAAGCATTGGGGATGCTGTAACGGAACAGGGTTCGGGGATTGAACTCGGAATTGAGACCCGAGTGGCACGCGTAGCCTTGTGATTGTGACCTTATTGGACGTCGGGGACGTCAGACATCAGGGATGTCGGGATTGGAGTGTATAGTGCAGTGGCTAAAATTATGTTTGCGGTTTTACTATATGCCTTATGGTTTATATTATATGATTGATGGTTTTAAATTCGGCTGCACGTATGTTTGGAAAACAGAGGGGTAAATTATATGTTTTACTTATCAAATGATTTTATAAACTTGAGTTTCGGTCCACTCACCCTTAATGTTTTGGTAACCCCTCCAGGTCGTGCTAACTAGGTAGAGGATGAACCTGAGGCTGAGGCATAGATCCACTTCTGCGTACCTAAATCCTTGTTGGGTGGTGTACCCGCAGGTTTATGTTAGAGTCGTGCTCGCAACTTGTAGTTTGGATTTCATCCCTTATCTAACATCTGTTTATTTCGGATTTGATGTAAAACTTTAATTTGGTTTTTATGTATTTGAACGTTCAAGGTTAAAATTGGAACATTATTTTGGGTGTCAGACGGGAGCAGGGCACGTCCCCATGTGGTCCCAAAGAGGATCGAGGCAGGTCCTGTCAGCTTGGTATCAGAGCACTAGGTTGTGGTCAGTATTAGGTTATGGTCAGCATGCTAGACTAGCGATTAGTACTAGTTACTTTTCGAGTTTAAGGATAATGTTAACTGATCTATGCCTCTTGACAGTTGGTTATGCCTTCTAGGAGAATTCCTCATACACGAACGGACGAGGATCTGGAAAGGGAAATGGAATGCGCAAGCATTGAGCGGGCTCAACGTCTGGGAGCCACTCCTTTCAACGGGGGATCGAACCCCGAAGATGCTCGTGATTGGATCACCAAATGGGAAAGGATCTTCACGGTGATGCACTGCCCTCCGGGCGAATGGGTAACTTTGGCGGCCTTTTTGCTAGAAGGAGGAGCCTACCAGTGGTGGCACGGCCTTGAAATGTCTGGGTGGTCTGTCCATACCACTACTTGGGAAGCATTCTGTTCCCGATTTCTGGAACAGTACTACCCGCGATCATTTTGCGCGGCATGGGAGGCTGAGTTCCTGCGGCTGGAGCAGGGAGATATGTCCGTTGCGGACTACGAGCAGACTTTCGGAAAACTTTCCCGGTTTGCTGCATCATTCGTGAGCACGGAGGAGGACAAATGCCAAAGGTTTGAGCTTGGACTCCAAGGGGAGATCCGGGCAAGTGTGACTGCTGCTACTCATGCTTCGCTGAGAGATATGGTCGACGCTGCGGTGTGTGTCGAGGCCAGTCTGGCGGCACACCAGACACGACAGCCTTCGGGCGAGGGGCGACGGCAGGATCGCCCACACCGTGGGCCATCAGGCCAGAAGAACAACAAGGGAGGGGGCTACAGGGGAGCACCCTCATCCTTCAAGGGTCGTGGCTGGTCGGGTCGACGCGGAGGCTCTCAGGGCAGAGGATCAGGATACAACTCTGGGCAGCGTTCATCTTGGAGCGGTGCTTCTGGTGGACATTCGGACAGGCCAAGGCCAGTAACTTGTTTTGCTTGCGGTGAGGAGGGCCACTATGCCTGTGATTGCCAGCAGTTGCCCAAGAACAACGACGCTGGGGGCTCTAGTGTGGTGCAGAGCACAGCTTCCCACACTAATGGAGGTCGCGGTCAGGGAGGTGACCGTGGTGCTGGGCGTGGCGCGAGCGGGCGCGGACGGAACGGAGGGCCGAGGGCCCAAGTGTTTGCAATGACCCAGCAGCAGGCGAGGACTACCCCAGGCGTGGTCACAGGTACACTACATATCTTAAACCTTCTTGTACGTGTATTGATGGATGCGGGGGCTACACATTCGTTTATTTCGAAGAGTTGTGCTGGTATGCTTGATTGTGTGGTATCGGCTTTAGATTGTGAAATGGGGGTTGGCACCCCGATGGGCATCGTGTACCTTGTGAATCAGGTGATTTGGAGGTGCCCGGTAAGAATTGAGGATGTGGATTTACCAGCAGACTTAATTATTCTGGATATCCACGACTTCGATATAATCCTAGGGATGGATTGGCTGTCGGAGCACGAATCGCTCATCGACTGCTGTAGCAAGCAAGTGATTCTGCGGAGCCCGGGTTTACCGGAGGTTATCTTTCAGGGGGAACGAGATGGTTCGCCTCCTGAAGTGATTTCGTCACTTACTGCTACCAAACTTCTACGGAAGGGATGCCAGGGTTTTCTAGCGCATGTCGTGTCGGATCGGATTGATACTCCGGGTATCGACGAGATACCGGTGGTGCATGAGTTTCCGGATGTGTTCCCGGAAGACTTACCTGGATTGACACCATCGCGGGAGATCAAGTTTACTATTGAACTACTCCCGGGTACCCGACCTATATCCCAGGCACCATACCGGATGGCGCTGGCCGAGTTGCGAGAACTCAAGACTCAATTGCAAGAGTTGGTGGATTTGGGATACGTCCGACCAAGTACTTCACCGTGGGGAGCACCGGTGTTGTTCGTAAAGAAGAAGGAAGGAAGTCTCCGTTTGTGTATTGACTATCGACAACTCAACAAGGTGACGCTGAGGAACCAGTATCCTCTACCCAGGATCGATGACCTTTTTGACCAGTTGCGGGGAGCTCAGTGCTTCTCGAAAATTGATTTGCGGTCTGGGTATCACCAACTGAGGATTTCGGAGGAGGATATTCCAAAAACTGCATTTCGAACCCGTTATGGACACTACGAGTTCCTGGTTATGCCTTTTGGCTTGACGAATGCTCCAGCAGCATTCATGGATCTGATGAACCGGGTCTTCCAACCCTACCTGGATAAGTTCGTGATTGTGTTCATCGATGATATTTTGGTGTACTCGAGGAGTGCCCGTGCACATGAGGAACATCTACGGTTGGTCTTGGAGAGGCTGAGACAAGAACAATTGTACGCCAAACTGAGCAAGTGTCAGTTTTGGCTGAACAGTATTGGTTTTCTGGGACACGTGATATCGACGAATGGGATTAGCGTGGATCCCTAGAAAATTGAAGCGGTGACTAACTGGGCTAGACCGACAACAGTAACGGAGGTGCGGAGTTTTGTCGGATTAGCAGGTTACTACCGAAGATTCGTGGAGGGTTTCTCCAAAATTGCTGCACCATTGACTCGTCTGACTCGGAAGGGAGTGAAGTTTATTTGGGACGAGCAGTGCGATCGGAGTTTTCAAGAATTGAAGGATCGATTGACCACTGTACCTGTCTTTGCATTGCCGGATGACAGTGGAGAATTCGTGGTCTTTAGTGACGCATCACTACAAGGTTTGGGCTGCGTGTTGATGCAGGCTGGCAAGGTTATCGCCTACGCATCCCGGCAGCTAAAGACTCATGAGTTGAACTACCCAACCCATGATTTGGAGTTGGCAGCGGTGGTTCATGCTCTAAAAATCTGGAGACATTATCTATTCGGCGCAACGTGCCGGATATACACCGACCACCAGAGCCTAAAGTACCTATTCACTCAGAAGGAGCTTAACATGAGACAACGGAGATGGTTGGAGCTGCTGAAAAATTATGACTGTACGATCGAGTACCATCCGGGTAAGGCCAATGTGGTGGCTGATGCACTCAGCAGGAAGTCAGCGGGATCTGTTGCACACCTAGGGATGGTGTATCTTCCTTTGCTGGTGGAACTCCGGAAGGCGGGAGTTATTTTGGGTACGGATGAGCATGGAGCTTTGTTCGCCAGCTTCCATGTACGACCTGTACTGATTGATCGGATCATCGAGGCACAACTTCAGGATCCGATACTCTGTATTTACAGGATTGAGGTTGATGCGGATGGGAGAGAGGATTTTACCATCCGGGATGATGGAGCACTTGTTAAGTTGGGCCGTTTGTGTGTACCTGCAGTGGCAGAGATACGGACCGAGATTCTTGAGGAGGCCCATAGTTCGGCCTATGCTATGCATCCGGGAGGTACAAAGATGTACCGTACCCTCCGGAACCATTATTGGTTGCCAGGAATGAAGAAGGATATTGCTGAATTCGTGAGCAGATGCGTAACCTGTCAGCAGGTTAAGGCGGAACGGCAGAGACTGTATGGGGCTATGCAGCCACTTCCGATTCCCGAGTGGAAGTGGGATCACATCACCATGGACTTCGTCTTTAAGTTACCCAGGACTCAGAGTGGAGTCGACGTAGTATGGGTGATTGTGGATCGGCTAACCAAGTCAGCCCATTTTCTGCCAGTTCAGGAGACTTATAAACCTAACCGAATGGCTCAATTGTTCGTGAAAGAAATCATACGATTGCATGGTACGCCGGAATCGATCGTGTCCGATCGTGATCCGCGTTTCACTTCCAGGTTCTGGCAGAGTTTACAAGCTACTTTGGGAACAACCCTACGTTTCAATACTGCGTTCCATCCACAGACCGATGGACAGTCTGAACGGACCATTCAGACCCTGGAGGACATGATGAGGTCCTGTGTGCTACAGTTTCAGGACTCATGGGATACTCATTTGCCATTAATGGAATTCGCTTACAACAACAGCTATCAGATAAGCATCAGGATGGCACCTTATGAGGCACTGTATGGTCGACCGTGCAGGACACCTATCTGCTGGATGGAGATAGGGGAGCGAGCGGCGGTAGGGCCGGAATTGATGGACTTAACCCTGGAGACTGTTCGAGTTATCAAGGAGAGATTGAAGGCGGCACAATATCGCCAAAAGAGTTACGCCTATCGACGGATTCGAGACCTGGAATTTGAAGTGGGAGATTTTGTCTTCCTGAAGTTATCTCCGTGGAAAGGGATTATCCGTTTTGGTCGACGGGGGAAACTGAGTCCGCGTTTTATCGGACCATATGAGATCGTGGAGAGGATCGGCAGGGTTGCATACAGATTGGCACTACCTCCAGAACTTTCTAGAGTTCACGATGTGTTTCACGTATCGATGCTGCGGAAGTACGTACATGATGCTTCTCATGTACTGGAGGATCAACCTATCGAACTCCGAGGGGATTTGAGCTTTGAGGAACAACCAGTGCAGATTTTGGATCGGAAGGACAAGGTACTACGTCGGAAGACGATTCCTATCGTGAAGATTCTCTGGAGAAACCAGAATGTGGAGGAAGCCACATGGGAGCCTGAGGCTCAGATGCGAGAACAATTTCCTCATTTGTTTCTTCGAAATTTCGGGACGAAATTCCTTAAGGGGAGGAGGTTGTAACACCCCGGAAATTCGAGGATTTGAATATTGTGATTTAATGTATGAATTGACATTGTTTACCCTTGTGAATGGATGGCCAAATTGTTGAATTTTTGATATGTGGGTCAAATTGACTTTGACCAGTGACCGTGACGTAGTTCGGGACGTCACGAATTCATAGACAGGTGGCACGTCCATTTCGGACGATCGGGGAAAAAGTTATGACTATCGGAAGTTTAGGGGCATTACCGTAATTTGGACTTTTGGGAGGGAAAATGTTGACTTTTCGTTGGGCAACTAAGTTTCACATGACTCAAGGACCGTTAGGTAGATGTCGACGTCCTGATCAGTAGACAGACGGCACGCCGAAATCGGACTTCGTACGAGGAAGTTATGGTCAGAAACGTGAAATCGGGAGGTTCGTGTCTCGGTTTTCGTGTTGAATATTTTATTCTGAAATTTCTGATTGAAGGACACCTGGGAAGTGTTAAGTGTCACTCAACCATTGGCTGGATTGGATCAAGCTCCACTAAGCATTTAAATAGGATTTAATCTGCCTTTTGATCTCAGCCCTTCATCTCAAAACCCTCAGATTTCATCTCAGCCCTTGATCTCATTTCTGAGATTCAATCTGGCCCGTCCATCCATTTCCCTCCATTTCTATATATTTCTCACCCGACACCCTCACTCACTGCTCATTAATCCAACCCTTGCGCACTACACCTTGTCTCTGCGTTTGTGTGTTGCTGGACTCACGGGGAAGGACTGAGGCACGGCGGTGAGCGGCGGTGGACGGCGGCGAGGTAGGAAAACTGGAAAACCCGAAACGGTTTTAAAACTCAGATTTTGGTAACTCGAATTCCCACGTTTAGTTTTGTTTTCTATTAACCCTAATCGACTCTAGGGACTTATAGGAACCTTCTGGGCTCGAGTTCGTGACCGGAGGTGATCAGGACGGTGGCTAAACGGCGACGGGAGAACCGAGACTGTGTATCGAGGTAAGTCTTCGATTGGGTCCTTGTTTCTCGATTTTGATTCCATAGAACTATTTCTGGGATTGAGGCGAGTATGTAGGAACAAACCAGAGTGAAAATGATTGAGAATTGAACAAATGGTGACCGGGTCATGATCGCGGGTCTGATCGACCCGAGTTACAGAGATACGGATCAACCCGTCTGAGGACAGAGGTGATGACGTGGCACCCTGTCAGACTGTCAGGTGACGTGGACCAACCGTGAGCAGACACGTGTCACATGTCAGTGCACAGTCAGCACTGACATGTCAGTGACGTGGCCCAGTCAGGGACTACCACGTGTCACTGACATGTCAGTGACGTGGACTAGTGTCGTGCTGACACGTGGCACATGTCAGATCTCACACGTGGCCTGACAGATCAGTGAGGTGGACCAATCAGGTGTTGACACGTGGCACCTGTCAGAGTCTGACATGTCAGACCTGACAGCTGTCAGATGACGTCAGCGATGACGTCAGCAGGGACTGTTCCTGCGTTGACCGACGCGTTGACCGGCGCATGGGGGCGCGTGTGAACAGTGTTTTTGGTGGTACCATCACCATTCTTTAGGTTTCGACGATCCGGATCCAATGGCGGTGGTTTCGGGTCGATCGGAGATCATTAAGTTGGCCAAAATGAGGATTATTGCCTTGGGAAGTGCGTTCGGACGACTTTTCCTGGCCGGTTTCAGCCTAGGATTTCATGGTTGAATGTTAGGGGTTTAAATTGACCTTTACGAATACTTTGGACTTGACAGGGATCGTACATTTGTACCAGGACGAGGGTATACGTTCGGTTCTTAGCAGGATTGTACTGTGAGTGGGTCCGTTTTCATTAAACCCTTGCATGCTTAAATGTTTTCTGATTTACTTATATGTTCACATGCTGGAATCGATAAATGGTTTGATGATATTGAAATTTCGGTTATGGCACGTTTCACGGTATTTGGGCATGAGACCCGTTTGATGAAACGTAACGATCGGTTCAGATTTTACCTATGTATACATATATGTTTTGCATGTGGATATCAATAAAATGTATTTGGTACTGGACTGTATAGATCCTTCCATATTATATTATCTCCTCCGGATGAGGTAGCCCGGATAGGTCACGGACGTCTAGGACGTCCAGCGTCTATGACGCCAAGCATCGGGGATGCTGTAACCGAACAGGGTTCGGGGATTGAACTCGGAATTGAGACCCGAGTGGCACGCGTAGCCTTGTGATTGTGACCTTATTGGACGTCAAGGACGTCAGACATCAGGGAAGTCGGGATTGAAGTGTATAGTGCAGTGGCTAAAATTATGTTTACGGTTTTACTATATGCCTTATGGTTTATATTATATGATTGATGGTTTTAAATTCGGTTGCATGCATGTTTGGAAAACAGAGGGGTAAATTATATGTTTTACTTATCAAATGATTTTATAAACTTGTGTTTCGGTCCACTCACCCTTAATGTTTTGGTAACCCCTCCAGGTCGTGCTAATGAGGTAGAGGATGAACCTGAGGCTGAGGCATAGATCCACTTCTGCGTACCTGAATCCCTGTTGGGTGGTGTACCCGCAGGTTTATGTTAGAGTCGTGCTCGCAACTTGTAGTTTGGATTTCATCCCTTGTCTGACATCTGTTAACTTTAATTTGGTTTTTATGTATTTGAACGTTCAAGGTTAAAATTGGAACATTATTTTGGGTGTCAGACGGGAGCAGGGCACGTCCCCATGTGGTCCCAGAGAGGATCGGGGCGGGTCCTGTCACCTTGGCAATAAACTCTACAGTACTAGAACTTACTTCTATATGATTTTCAAGGTTTTTAAGTCAATAAACTCTCTAATTTTGGACATGATTAAGGCAATAGGGTTAACACCACTTATCAAAATATCCATGTCCCTATTTGATCACACAAGTGTGATCCCTCTAGTTTAACCCCTTTGAACCTACATTAAGCATTTCTTTCATCACCCTAAACATCTCCTCACATAAGCCTAGTATAAGACATCCTTTACCCTTAATCCTTGGACTTGGTTGAAGATTTGAAAGACGGTGTGAGATACAAGTAAGTGATTTGATGAATGAAGACTTATATGTAAGTGTAGGGAATGGCTTGCTCAAACTATGTTGTTATTCATTGCAATACCTCTCAAAAAATATATATAATAAAAAAAAATACAATCAAGAACAAAGGTTCTATAAGGTACTAAAGTTGAGTTTTGAGCTAAGTCTCCTATGCTTGTGATTTCGAACAATAAAGTTTGAAGGCTTACATGAAGAATTCGGCCCCTTGCTCTAATTACAAGTTCAAAAGATGTTGATAATAAAGATCAAGGCCCAACAAGTTATTACTTGGCCTATGACAATGGAAAATACGTATGCCTTTGTGATGGAATCTTTGGTTGAGTTCTGGAACAAATTTAACACCACTATCCTAAAAATTCCTTACCTCTGCACCTAGCCCCATTACAACCTTCAATTAAAGACCTTATGATCCTTGAGATGAGTAAACCTTGATTACTTGAGTGTATCACTTGAGTAAGCTTATGGTTTTGGTTCATTTGTGCAAGTATGTTCACTATCTTATGGTTTATGTTTGAAATTTTTATGAAGTTAAGTACTTTCTATTATGTGAGCATATTTCTCACATACCTTGAGAGTGCAAACACAAACCCTATACACATTGAGTGGAAATCTTGAGTGCATATCATGTAAGTTGATTCATACTTGTTTTATTCATGTTGAGAGACATTTCACCAAGTTTACTCATTGTCTTACTTGTCAAGGAATTTTATTATGATGTATTAACTTTTGAATTCCATAGGCTATATAGCTTCTAAGGGCTTAGTAATTTTTGTTTTTAAGAAAAAAATAAAAAGAAAAAATTATTGAGTTTCAAAGCCTTAGTTTTTTTTGGTATTTGCTAGGGACTAGCAAAGTCTAAGTGTGAGGGTATTTGATAAGCCTTGAATTAAGCATTATTTTATACCCTTTATGCTTATCTTTTAATGTTTAAATACCAAACAATAGGAGAAAATAATATATTTTGTGAGAAATGTGCTGAATTGGATTAAGCTCAGAATTACGAGAATTTAGGCGAAAGAATCGCCTCAATGGGAGTTGTATTGAAAAAGTTATGATCTAATGAAATGAGGCCACCAAAAAGTACAACAGAATTCGGTAGGAAGATACCGAACCCATTTAATCAGTCCATAAAGCCATTTGGCAATCTGCTACCGATTTCTAGGGTCGTCTTTTGGCACACGCCTCTTGAATAGTTGCAGCCAGCTTCGGCACACATGTACCAAAGCCCTTACCCTTGCTTCAATGCACGCCTACCGAGCTTTCTTCCAAGCCTTCAACGCGCATCCACCGAAGCACTTCAGACCCCTTCCTTGCGTCGTTGACCAGTTGTTGAGTGCCGAATTCCAACCTAGTTTTCGGTGGGCTTCCACCGAATCGTTTCATGTTTAGTTTCCAACAGCTTTTTCCTTCTTTCGTGTGGAATAATTGTCCAATTCAAGTTAGGATTTTTTTTCTTTTTCCCAAAGGAAAACTTATTCCTTTAGGACTTCAATATTAATTAGTTTAATCATTTTTCTTTTAGGATTTAAATTGTAAACTCCTATTTATTTGAGAATTAATTTTCTCCTATAAATAGAGAGACTTAGGCTAATTCTAAATGGTCGCTCATTCTTTGTACCGAAACTCTGCTTGACCACATTTCCCTTTTTATAAAGTTTATAATTCTTGTGCAAGATTAATTACATCATACCTCATCTTCTACACATTAATTCGTGGCATAGTTGGGCATTCCCTATTGTCTCACGAAAGAGAGTTCATTCACTTAGCATCCTTTGGGATTTCCGAGAGAAAAAGTGTAACACGACCTCTTTAACCCATAGTTATTTCTTGTTTTGATTATTTCTTATGAATTGAATATTAATCTTATCTTGGTCTTATGTAATATTTTAGTTTTGGTTATGTTTGAATATTAATGCTTAATGCTTAATAGATGAATTGGGCGTTCCCTAGTCTATTATTGAAAGTGTAGAAGGCTTCTCGTGCATGTACTTAAGAATATGCAAACATCTCGTAAAACTATGATTACGGGACTTTACAGATCGAAGTTAATAGAATTCATGAATGAGTTAAGTTAAAAGATGAGTTGACCATGTAAATAATAAATTAGGTTAGATTAGATTAGATTAGGTTAGTTAATCACATAGGACATTTGAAACAATCAATTACCCCCTAATTAAATATTCAAACAATAATCATGCTTAGGTACCCTCAATCCCCAGTTAAGAATGATCCATACTTATCAATGCTACATCTACACAAAAGGGTTTTAACTTGTATATGGTAAGTGTTGAGTATGACTTTGTGTTTACTTTAATGCTTAGTTTTAGCGTATCAACAAGTTTTGGCGCTACTATTCTGTGAAGCATAGGCTTATCCCAGGAAAGCAGAGTTCTCGTGTTGCCCCAAGAGTTGAGCTCTTCGTAAAGACGTATTTTGATGGCAAAGTGTATAGATAATACCTCCTACTTCAATAGAAGTACACTAGTACAGTTCATCATAATGCGACGTTTTCACGAAGAGCTCAAATCTCAGGACGACATGAGAGCTCCACATTCCTGAGATCAATCAATGCTCCACTGAATAGTAGTGTCAAAATTTTTTTTTAGCGATTTCCAAGTTGAAGAACTTGTTCAAATTTTTGAAACATATGATGTTGCAGTAACCTCAACATGTAGTTGAGAAACACATCACCCCATATTGCAAATGATTTTAGTAAAGAGCTTTGAGAATTGAACCTTGAAGCCAACATTGATGATCAGAGGATGAAATTGAGACTACCAAAAAAGGCTTGTGTCTTGTCCTTTAGCAGGAGCTCTTCTTCGAATCTTCATAGTAGTATATGCTTCGCCAAGTTTGACGGCCATGCCTTCAGGAAAATTATCTTCATGGCAACTCATCTAACTCTTGAAATTTTTAAGTCCATACAATTTAGAATGCTTCACGACAAATGGATGCTTGTTTTGCGAGCCCCCACGCTCTCACAAGGGCAACCTTGAAACTGTAATTCAAACTCTTCAAATACAACAACATAGGAGCTTGACCGCATCATTCCTCTTTTATCAATTATAAGCCAATGGTAGGGTTTAATTTTCCTTTATTAAAAATGAAGGTCACCAGGTCCTCATTTAAATAAAGAAAAAAAAACCCTAATTATCTATTGGTCTTCAAAAATTAACTCAAGGCAAGGCTTCAAGTCAAAAGCTTCTGATTTCAAACCAGAGCAATGGCCAAAGCTTATCGGATTTCAAATTGCGCGAAGGAAAATTTGGAATGGAGTCCTACTCCCATAAAAAATAAAAACAATGTTACTGAGACTTCGAAGAACCTATATCCTATATGATTCCACGAATTCCCAAGTGACTTGGTGTAACAACCCGTCCCGAGAGCCGGGATTAGTAGAGTGATTAAAGTGTGATTAGTGAGGTTAAGCAGTGGTTAGGTGGTCCCGAAAGGTCCGGGAGCCTAGAATGACGATTTTGCCCCTGGTCCGGGCAAAAATGTTGACTTTTATTCGGGTGGTCAATTGGGTATTGACCAGTGACCAGGACGTAGTTGAGGACGTCACGAACCAGTAGACATGAGGTACGTTCGATTCCGACATCCGAGGAGGAAGTTGTGATGATCGGAAGGTCGAGGGTATTATCGTAAGTTTGGTAAAATAGGGGGAATAGTTGACTTTTTGAATAATCGGGTTTTGGTAGGTGCACCTAGCATGGTTAGATAGCTTTCGTCGTCCTGAGTTCGATGACAGGCGGACGTATTCATCGGACTTCCGAGGCGAGAGTTACGGGTCTAGGAAGTTTTGGCAAAACCGTAAAATATGTTAAACAGGAGGGTATTTTGGTCTTTTTGGCATCTGGGGATTTGTGCAGAAAGGAACAGATGAAGGGTGGTGATTGGGCCCTGTGTGTGAGAGAGAATGGGAGGATGGTGACACATGACAGGGGGCTAGAGGATTCTGGGAGAATCCTATGCGTTCACAGCCCAAATAATTGGGGTGCACTCGTGCATACCCGTATGTTGGTTCTTCGACTAACACAGAGAAACAGAGGGTGAGTGATTGAGGGCAATTGATCGATTCCGTGCAAGAGTGAGTGAAGAGTGAGTGGTGAGAGTGACAGGGAGGTAAGAGTAAGCTAGTGATCGTGTTTTGGAGGAGGAACCGTGCACGGCGGCACGGTGGTGGTGCGGTAAACTTTTGAGGAAACAGGGAGGCCGTGAGTTCAGGGTGGTGGATACGCAGTGAGGTGGCTCAAACCAAGGCAGGGGAAGCTGTAGGAGGTTGCAAGGAGTCCAACGAACACCACGGCGGAGCTGCAATCGAAGGGTAAGTTTTCTTGCTCTGTTTTTCCCGTAAACTTCATTTGGGAAGTCGTGAGTCTGGGCTTAGAGTCGAGGGTATTGGAGGTCAGGGTGATGTTCAGGGAGGTCCTAGGAGTGGTGTAGAACGGTCGCCGTGACGGGGGCGTACACGGCGGAGCTCAGTCGACGGTGAGTACTCTGTACTCTATTTGGCCGTGAAATTCAAACGGGAAGTCGTCGAGTTTGGGGCTGAGTCGAATGTATATGAGGTAGGTTTGTGATCAGCGAAGCCCTAGGAACCGTCTGGTGTTGCTACCACGGCGGGGGGTGGTCGGAATGGTTAATCGTGAAACAGGGGAAAAAGGGCTGTCTGGTTCGAGCTTGAATCGACGATGAGGGGGCTGTGTCGAGGACAGAGGAGTAGGGGGATGGATTCCTGGCGTCTGGACGAAGCTGCAGGAGAGGAAAAGGGATGAATGGTGGCCGGACGGCGAAGATTGAGTCTCGCCGGTCCAAGTTGCAGAGCGGGTTCAGCACAGTGCGTGGAGGTTGATGACGGTGCACTGTAGCTAGCGCGTGAGGACCACGCGCAACCACTTTGGGCGGCGCGTGGGGGCGCGTGCGGCGGTTCTGGGGAAAACGATCAACATGGTTTTTGGTCTAGGAGTTGTGGTGAGTTCAATAAAGTTGGTTTCGGGTTAATCGGAAGTCGTTTAAGTTTAGTTCCGCGAGGGTGAATGTTTAGGGTCCCGTGTTTTAGGTTTTCAATTCGGGGAATGTTGAGGAAATTTAGGTGAATATTTGTAGACGTATTAGTGACGTATTTAGATGGTGATTGACAGGATCGGGATTTCCCGAGGAAGCCGAGGAACGTGCTGGACGTTCGGGACGCGAGTAGGGCTCAGTACTGTGAGTGGACCCCTTCTTTCAACTCGAGCATGCATAACTGTTTTCTATCATTGTTTTATGGCTTTTAATCACTATTCTATGTTTATCGAATATGTTTGGTTGATTTTACATGATTGCACGTTTTTCAAGGACGTTCGGTTTTCAGCATGTTTGACTATAAGTGGTTTTCATTGGTTATAAAGGGATTTTGGAGCATGATTTGGTGATTAAGATTTTCGGTTTTAGAATCGGATTTTAGAAACGGAATTTGGTTTTAAAGTTGAAAAGTGGACTTCCGGATTTGGGTTCGGAATGACGGTTCTGGATGCCGGAAGGGCATCGGACCAGTGATTTCGGATTCGGGTTTGGATGTGGATTGGTAAATGGTTTTCAAATGATTTTGGGATTGGATTTGCTGGATCTGGATATTGGGTTTAAAGACCCGGATATATGTGACGGGGGACCGGCCGGATTGGGTTTAAAGACCCGGATTGAGTTTAAAGACTCGGGAGTTTAAAGACTCGGATATATTGATTTCCCCCGTAGGCCTTGAGTTTAAAGACTCAGGAGTTTAAAGACTCGGATATGATTAAGGCCTGGATTGAGTTTAAAGACTCAGGAGTTTAAAGACTCGGATAGGTCCAGCAGGTTTGATCGGGAAATGATGTTTTACTATCAGTGGTTTATGATACGGTTTCTGATACTTCCGTTATGATTTATATAACTATTTTATAGTGTTTCTGTTTCTTATGATGTTTTCTGAGAATTGAGTTATAACTGTATTAATAACTGTTGGTTATGCATGTGGTTTTCAAAACGGAGGGTTAAACTCGGTTTTTTTCTGATAAATGATTTTATAACTTTCTTTGATTATGGTCCACTCACACTTTTGTGTTAACGTGCCCTCCAGGCTGTGGAGCGAGAGCGGGGTCTTGACGTCGAGGCAGCGTCCGAGGCATAGAAGTGACGTGAGGGATCCCAGACGAGTTTAAAGTCTTTCGTGTGCGTGTAATTTATCAGTTTTTATTTTCCTTGTATGTTCATACTACGCTCTTTAAATGATAACTTTGGGACATGGTGTATATTTACTCCTGCGTCTGGCTGGTTCTGAGTGAGTTTTACTTGAGTGTTGTGTCGGGGAGTCAGACGGGAGCGGGATATACCTCGGGTTTCGGGGTGAAACCGGGGTGGGTCCTGACACTTGGGGGCATTTATGAAACCATAAATTTCAAAAAATTATGGAACCTCTGGTATAAACGATACTAGCATATGACAATCTCCGCATTAATTTAATATATTTACTAGCTGAATTAAACAGATCAATGCCAATAATAATAATCTCATCTCTAGTTACTTATTATTATTTATATAGTTAATAATAAGTGATTTTTTCGAGTAGAATCACTTAGTACACATTATTTCTTTCAATCAATCAGTCACTCTGGTGACTTTTAAGGCTTCACTATAAATAGGGGGCATCACCTCATTTCTAAAAGTAATTCAGAATTCATACAAATACATTTCCAGTTTTACTCTCTCAAACCTTACGAAGGCATCAAATCGTTCTTAGTTAAACCACCGCATAAAATTCAACCATAACCCTTTAGTTTCTCTAGTATGAACGATTTTTGCATCAATAGTGGTAGAAATTGTGAATCTTTGGGTAATCATGTTTCGTTTAGGTTCGATATGCGTTATTTTTATGTGTTATTTTCTCTTTAATTGGATAGGATAATTAGGTGGAGTACCCATCACTTCGTCTATGTACGTACGGCATAGATTTGTAAAATATCCACCACCTTATATTTTAAAATTTTACTAGATGTGTAAGTTGGCAGAATCTATCCCATGGCCCGTCAACGACCTTACTCATGTATGATCCATCTAGAAGTGTAACTTTGCAAAACCTATCCAGTGTACTAGTTGGTGTGGTTTTTACTGTAATTTCTCAGACTTTAAGTTTAAGTTACTTTGGAAATTTATGTGAGAACTGACGATTTTACCCTCGGTTTGGGAGAAGATCCAAAAGCCACTTTTACCCGAATACACTTTTTGAAGCTTTTATGAAAGGACCCCACTCGAATACACTAGAATAGTACACCCAGGCCTTACTCTCGTCTGACAGAAACCTTGTTAGATAAGGGATAAACATAAGTCCCGCAAGTTCATGCCTCCACCTCTCGAGCCTCGATTTCTGTACAGCGGCCTTGTAGGGTTACAAAACCATGAAAATATGTGAGTGGACGAAAAGAACGTTTTAAGACATAATTTGAAAACAACCGATATTTACCCTTCATTTTTCAAAACCATGCTTGCATACAAGCAAAACGATTTCAAAACCGTACTTTTCGATTAAAACAAACCTAGCTTATCATCTTAAAATACGTGAGAAGAATTCTCAAATCAAAAGAGTCGTTAAACCATTTGAAACCTTGGTAAGTCGATATAACCATCATTACAATAATAGCACATTAATCATAAACAATCAACGCACCATCATCACAACGCCACACATGAAATCACTATCTCATTAGCAGGCACACCCTAAACTCAGTCGGGAGCTAGAGCCGAGCTCGACGTCTGAGACTAAACAACCAATAGTCATAACCACAACATACATCACATCTCACAATCCATCACATTTGTCAAGACCCGTCCCAAATATCACCTCGATACCCGGGAGGAACCCTGCTCCCGTCTGACAATCACACTTAATGTACCAAAATAACCTCAACACAACCATAAGCATAACTATCAGACAAGAGAGAAATATAATACAACCGTAATTCAGAGCATAGTTAATACAAAACAAGCACAAAATCCTACTAGGTTAATCTCGCAACGGAAGAACGTCGTAAGCTCTATGCCTCGATCCCTGCCTCAACGTTCACCCCAGCGCTATCACCACGACCTGGAGGGTAATTAAAACCAAAAAGTGTGAGTGGACTAAAAGAGTTGTTACAACATTAATCCACATAATCAATCCATAACCAACATCATCACAGAACTCTCATATAGTCATCCCATCATCAATACAAAGGCACAAC
Source organism: Prinsepia uniflora (assembly GCA_032719365.1). Taxonomy (NCBI): domain Eukaryota; kingdom Viridiplantae; phylum Streptophyta; class Magnoliopsida; order Rosales; family Rosaceae; genus Prinsepia; species Prinsepia uniflora. The sequence goes on from CM064862.1 coordinate 37,955,270, forward strand.
ATCAATCATCACATCACAAGGTGCTACAGGTAAGCCATCACCTACACACTCGCTCGGGAACCAGAGCCCCAAGCTCAACGTCCGAGTCATCACAACACAATCTGAGGAACTAGAGCACTAGGATTGACGTTTGAGATTCACATCATATCAACACAATCACAATCATACACAATACTAGTATTAGGATTCAGAGCCCCCAGCTCAACATATGAGACTACACAAACAACCACACAATCAGCGCACCCGACCCTCCTCGGTCAGGACCCGACTCATCTAGTACCATATTGTCTGCTTTGGGCCTTGCCCTCACGGTTTTGTTTTCGGGAGCTCATGGTGCAACTTCCAAGGGGGTCACCCATCATGGAATTGCAACAGCCTCAACTCGCTTAACTTTGGGGTTCCAATCCCCCCCAAAGCCACTTGAGCTCCCAAAAGGCCTAGTGTAGATCAGATTAGCGCAGTGGCATCCTCTATCTAGCACTATATTGTCCTCTTTGGGCCACAACAATACGCATCGGCAAGCCTGCGCCCTCAAGGTTTTGACCCCGGGACCTCGTGGTAAGCAATACACGCCAGGCAAGCCTCAACCAACGCGACCATGGGAGGCCTAGTGTAGATCAGAGCTGCGCAGTGGCATCCTCTATCTAGCACTATATTGTCCTCTTTGGGCCACATCAATACTCAACGGCAAGCCTGCCCCCTCAAGGTTTTGACCCCGAGACCTCGTGGTAGAGCAATACTCTCTGGCAAGCCTCTAACCAATGCGACCACGGGAGGCCTAGATGGACGTGAGTGGGGATCGGATTAGATCCGATGAGTGATAGTTTAGAGACTCGAGGTGAGTCTAGATGAGAAATGGTATCGCTGAGTGATACGAGATACAATACGAGGACTCGAGAGCGAGTCAAGAGCAGAGTAGCGCAGCGAAGCGCAATGGAACCGAGAGTTTTTGGCTGGTCACGAAAGCGTGACATATCGTGTTAACAAATTGATAGGTATCTGACGAGTTCAGATCAATGTGGATTGATGGGACTCTTCTGAGAGTTAGTATGGGCAAAGGTCTGAGGATGACCTGTGAGATGGGATTTGTGCCATTGTGATGGCAAAATCTATTGGACGTTATCTGATTGGATGCTGAGCAGGGCGCCAGCTTAGATGTGATAGCCCTTAGTGGGGATGCGTTTTCAGCCTGACGACTGTTAGAGGGGCAGACTGAAAAGATGGTTGGATGTCAGTTTGGTATTGCTGACCTGTCAAAGTGAGTGACAGGCGGATAGACGAGTGCCGACATGTTGTCTCAAGTGAGACGTACGAGCTGACGTGTAGTTCTCGGAAATGAATTGGAGCTTTAGAAGCTCTAATGACGGTACGTACCAAGGACGATACCGATCAGTACGGTATGAGTGTTGGACGTGTATTGCTACATGAGTATTCTCGTGTGGGTGCAGCGATCCGATTCGAGGAACATGGTTGGATTCAGCAGTTTGGTTGTGGAATCGGGTCAATTTAAATTTCGAGGATGAAATTCTTTAAGGGGGGAAGTTTGTGACGACCCGTCCCGAATTAACAGGATTAATTAAGAATTAATGGCAGATTAGCGAGACTAATCGGAGACTAGACGAGGATTAGCGGATGTTCGGGCGAAATGACGATTTTGCCCCTAGAATGGGTGAATCGTTGACTTTTTGTTCAAGCAATCAAATGGACTTTGGCCAATGACTGTGACATAGTTCGTGACGTCATGAGTTCATAGACAGGTGGCACGCTCGATTTCGACGTTCGAGGAGGAAGTTATGACGTTCGGAAGTCCAAGGGTATTTTGGTAATTTGGGCCAAAAGTTGATTTTTGACCCGAGAGATCCGATGGCCAAGGACCAAAGACCGTTACGTAGATCGGGACGATACGAATCTGTAGACAGGCCGCACGTTGAATTCGGACGTTCGACAGCGAAGTTACGGTTCACGGAAGTTGTGAAGTCTTATTCACAATAACACGTTTTTCGAGGCAAGTGGAATTAGGTGGGGCCCAGGTTTTTGTCAGTGGCCCAATGGATGAGTGACAAGTGTCACTCATCCACTGGCCATTCATTTTCATTCATGCACCTCCCTTCATCGATCATCTTCATTTCTTCTTCCAAAAAACCCACCTGAAGCCCATTTTGTGCAACCCAAGCCTCACAAACACTCCCCCAACCCCATTGGATGATCAAGAGCCATGAACGAAAGAGGAAGAGGAGATCAGAACTTACTGGATGGGGGCAGGATCGGGGGCCACCGTGCACGGTGGCCATGTACCCGCGAAGGTATCGTTTTTACTTTCAAAAATTCCATTTCGGGTTTTAGGTGTTAAGGTTGAATTATAGTGTTTAGATGGGGTTTATTGAGATTGTAGGAGGGTGTAGAGAGCGGTCTGGATGGCGGTGAAGGGCTGTTCAGTCCTTTTTCAGAAAGAGATATGGTTTCGGGCGTGAGGTCCTATTAGTTTATGGTTTCTGGCCTAAGGCCCAGTTGATTGTGATATCAGGCTTGAGTCCTAGTTCAGTTTGTGAAATGAGAATTCGGGCATGAGACCCTGTTTAACTGAGGATTTAGGCCGAGGCCTGTGAAACTGATTTGAATCGGATTCGAGGAATCCTGTTGAAATGAATCGGGTATGAGACCCAGTTGAGAAATGAGTTTTGAGAAAGAAAGAGATTTGAAATGAATGAACCCTCCATATGATTATATGGTCTCCTCCAGCGTCGACCTGGAGAGTCAAGATCCACAGACCAGAGTGCGTATCCCCATAGGGATGCCGTTCCAGGAGTGGTGGTTACTTATTATGTTGTGGTCCCGGACCGGATTCCGGAGAGATATGTGGACTAGATCGAGAGAGAGAGAGAGAGCTCGGACTAGATCCAGAGATTGAGCCTCCCAGATAGAGATTCCTGGGAGAAGACTCGGAGTGAGACCCCGAGTAGTGTGCACACTAGTATAGATTCGATATCGTGACTATATCGGGGATGTGTTCCCTAGGGGCTATGTACCCCGAGTTGGCATCTTCTCGGAAGTGCCGCGGATGAGTTATACGTATGACGGTACATATGAGATTTTATGGAAAAGTGATTTGAGGGCGGAGACCCTATGTTTTATGATTAGAAAGTGATTTGGGGCTGCGACCCCGTATACGAGATTTGAGGGCGGAGACCCTGTGTTTTGTGTTTCAGAAAGTGATTTGGGGCGGAGACCCCCGTATTTGAAATTGTGAAAGTGATTTGGGGCAGAGACCCCGTTTGTGATATTTTGAGAATGGTTTTGGGCTGAGACCCACTTGATGTGATTTGGGATGAGTCCCTATTGATTTGACCTACAGGTTTTGAATTGTTGTAACACCCCGGAAATTCAAGGATTTTAGTATTGTAATTTAATGTGTGAATTGACGCTTTTACCCTTGTGATAGGTATGGCCAAATTATTGACTTTTGATTGGTGAATTAAATGGACTTTCACCTATGACCGTGACGTAGTTCGGGACGTCACGAGTTCATAGACAGGTGGCACGTCCAATTCGGACGATCAAGGAAAAAGTTATGACTATCGGAAGTTCAGGGGCATTACCGTAATTTTGACGGTTGGGGCAAAAACGTTGACTTTTCATTTGACAATTAATTTTCACATGACTCAAGGATCGTTAGATAGGTCTCGATGTCCTGAGTTCGTAGACAGGCGGCACGCCGAAATCGGACTTCGTACGAGGAAGTTATGGTCAGAAACGTGAAATCGGGAGGTTCGTGTCTCGGTTTTCGTGTCGAATATTTTATTCTGGAAATCTGATTGGAAGACACCTGGATGAGTGACAAGTGTCACTCACCCATTGGCTAGATTGGATCAGATCCACTATGGGATTAAATAGCATTAAAATCCACTTTTGATCTCAGCCATTGATTTGAAGTACCCCAGATCTAATCTGAACCATTGATCTCATCCTTGAGATCAAATCTGGACCGTCCGTTTCCTTTCCCTCCATTCTTTATATTTCCTACCCGAAATGCACATTCTGTCCATTTTGAATAAACACCCCAGCTCATCACTCATTCTCTGTGTCTGCGTGTGGGGGACTCACTGGTGAGGCTGAGAGACGGCGGTGAACGGCGGCAGGCGGCGGCAAGGTAGGTGGTTCCTAACCCGAAACTGCTTAAAAACTCAGAAAATGGATGCTTGTTTTCCAACGTGTTTTGTCGTGTTCTATTGATCCTATTCGATTCTATGGACTGGTAGGAAACTTTAGGACGTGATTTCGTGGTGTGAGGTGACCTGAACGGTGGTTAAACAGCGACGGGAACCCGGGTCTGTTCATCGAGGTAAGTCTTCGATTCAGCCCTTGTTTATTGATTTTAATTAGCTAGAACTGTTTCTAGGATTAAGACGAGTAGTTAGGAACAAACCTGAACAAAAATGATTGAGAAATGATGAAATGGTGACCGGGTCATGATCGCGGGTCTGATCGACCCGAGTTACAGAGATACGGGTCAACCCGTCTGAGGACAGAGGTGATGACGTGGCACCCTGTCAGACTGTTAGGTGACGTGGACCAACCGTGAGCCGACACGTGTCACATGTCAGTGCACAGTCAGCACTGACATATCAGTGACGTGGCCTAATCAGGGACTGCCACGTGTCACTGACATGTCAGTGACGTGGACCAGTGCCGTGCTGACACGTGGCACATGTCAGATCTGACACGTGGCCTGACAGATTAGTGAGGTTGACCAATCGGGTGTTGACACGTGGCACTGTCAGAGTCTGACATGTCAGACCTGACAATTTTGCAGATGACGTCAGCATGACGTCATGCTTCAGCAGGGACTGTTCCTGCGTTGACCGACGCGTTGACTAGCGCGTGTGGGTGCATGTAAACAGTACTTTTGGTGGGACCACCACCATTCTTTAGGTTTCGACGATCCGGATCCAATGGCGGTGGTTTCGGGTCGATCAGAGATCATTAAGTTGGTCAAATGAGGTTTATTGCCTTAGGAAGCGCGTTCGGACAGCTTTTCCCGGCCGGTTTCAGCCTAGGATCTCATGGTTGAATGATTAGGGGTTTAAATTGACCTTTACGAATACTTTGGACTTGAAAGGGATTGTACATTTGTACCAGATCGAGGGTATACGCTCGGTTTTCAGCAGGACTGTACTGTGAGTGGGCCATTTTGTTAAACCCTTGCGTGCATAAATGTTTTCTGGTTTATTATACTTGTTCACATGCTGGAATCAATAAATGGTTTTGATGATATTGAAATTTTGGTTATGGCACGTTTCACGGTATTTGGGCATGAGACCCGTTTGATGAAACGTAACGATCGGTTCGGATTTTACCTATGTATACATATATGTTTTGCATGTGGATATCAATAAAATGTATTTGGTACTGCACTGTATAGATCCTTTCATATTATATTGTCTCCTCCGGATGAGGTACCCCGGAGAGGTCACGGACGTCTAGAACGTCCAGCGTCTATGACGCTAAGCGTCGGGGATGCTGTACCCGAACGGGGTTCGGGGATTGAACTCGGAATTGAGACCCGAGTGGCACGCGTAGCCTTGTGATTGTGACCTTATTGGACGTCAGGGACGTCAGACATCAGGGATGTCGGGATTGGAGTGTATAGTGCAGCAACTAAAATTATACTTATGGATTTATTATATGCCTTATGGTTCATACTATATGATTGATGGTTTTAAATACGGTTGCATGCATGTTTGGAAAACGGAGGGGTTATATGTTTCACTTATCGATGATTTTATAAACTTGAGTTTCGGTCCACTCACCCTTAATGTTTTTGGTAACCCCTCCAGGTCGTGATACTGAGGTAGAGGAGGAACCTGAGGCTGATGCATAGATCTACTTCCGCGTACCTGAACCCCTGTTGGGTGGTTTACCCGCGGGTTTACTTTAGAGTCGTGCTCACAACTTGTAATTTTGGATTTTATCCCTTGTTTGACATCTGTTTAATTCGGATTTGATGTATAACTTTAAATTGGTTATTTATGCATTGATGTTTGAGGTTAAAATTGGTATGTATTTTTGGGTGTCAGACGGGAGCAGGGCACGTCCCCTTGTGGTCCCTGTGGGATCGGGGCGGGTCCTGTCAATTGTGATTTCGGGTCAGCGACCCAAATGGATTTATGGGTCATGACGGTTTATGGGGCCGGGCATGAACCCTTGAATGATTTTGAGAATGTTTTCAATGGTTTTATGAACGTTTGATAAATGATTTTTGAATGCATGCGTATGTATTTATGAAGGGCATAAACGTCTTTATGCGGAAACGTTTTTAATGAAAATGTTTAAATTGTCCACTCACAGTTTTCATGTTTTAATGCCCTTCAGGTTGATCGCGGATGCGGGCTGTAGCAGAGACGAGACATCACTCCCCTCCTCCTACGATCCTGACGCACTCTAATAGCCCCGGCGAGGGCTATAGATGGAATTTTCCCTGGTCTGACACTTCGTGTCAGACAGGATCAGGCGGGTCCCACGTTAATCCCGGGGGATTTGGGACCGGTCCTGACAAGTTGGTATCAGAGCCAGACCCCGACCGGGAAGTGTGCCAGCGAGGACGCTGGGCCCTAAGGGGGGTGGATTGTAAGACCCATGTCCTGGAAGGAACTGTAATGACCCGTCCCGAATATCGGGATTGAATATTAATTAATTAAGAATTAGAATGACTAATCGGGGATTAGTTGAGTGAAATCGGACGAAATGTGCAAAATGACCGTTTTGCCCCTGGCGTGGGTAAAATGTTGACTTTTAGTTCGGGCGGTCAAATGGACTTTGACCGATGACTGTGACGTAGTTCGGGACGTCACGAGTTTGTAGACAAGTGGCACGTTCAATTCCGACCTTCGTAGAGAAAGTTATGATGTTCGGAAGTTGAGGGGTATTTTGGTAATTTGGCATAGTAGGGGCCAAATGTTGACTTTTTGGCCGGGAAGTCCAACGGACGAGAGCCAAGGACCGTTACGTAGGTCTCGTCGATACGAATCCAACGACAGGCGGCATGCCGAAATCGGAGATTCGACGACGAAGTTATGGTCACGGAATCGGGCTCGATTAACCGAACGAACCGGGAATAAAATAATATTTTAATATGAACAGTACCCGGTGACTGTGCACATCCGGATGAGTGACAAGTGTCACCCATCCCTTGATTCCAGCTCCATGTTTCCCTCCCAACACCATCATTACAACATCATCATTTATCCTTCATCATTTCCTCCATTTTCTCCTTAATTTTCTCCTTCTTTGTTCTTCTTACCCGTGAGCATTGAGCAGCAGAATTGGAGAGTGTTAGCTGCCATTTCTAACTGGTTTTGAGGGCAAAATCGAGTGCTTGTTGAGACTAACTCAACTGGGTAAACACGGGAGATTGAGAGTGGCTGAAAACTGGGAATTCGAAAATTGGGTTTTTGGGAGGAAAAATCAAATTGGATGAATTGAGCCTTGTTGATCGAAATTGGGTTCAGTTTCAGTCTTCTGGGATTACTACGATCAATTTTGTAGAAGGAACCAAGTGGAATTGGGATCGAATTGTGGAAGAACTGAAGGAGGGTGGCCTCTGAAATTTCGAGATTGAGTCAAGGAATTGGAGGCTTTGATTGTTGAAATTGAGCTGGGGATTATGTTCCTGAGGATCCCACGATGCTTCTGGATCCATCAATTGGAAGAAACTGGTTGAGATTGATTGAACTCCATGGTTGCACAGTGACGAAGAATCGAGTTTGAGTCGTGACGTTTGAGCCACGAATTGATGCAATTGAGTTGGGGAAAATACTTACCTGAGTCCATTGAAGCTTACTGGTGAATCAATTGAACGAAATCAAGAAGGTTTGATGGTTTTCGAAGGATGAACAGTGGCCGGATGTTCTTCGATTGATCATCTGTGATCGTGAGGATTGAGGTAATGTTTCATGGAATTATTGTTACAGAACTCTAATTGGACTTAAGTAGAAGCTAATTGATTGATCAATTGATGAATTCAGTGTCGAATTGATAGGATTGGAACCGGGTCTGATCGCGGGTTAAACGACCCGTTTACCAGACAAACGGGTGAGGGAGACAGCACTGTAGCTGGCGCGTGGGTTTCACGCGCAGCCACTCACGGCGGCGCGTGGAGGCGCGTCCGGCCTAGTCTCAAGGTGAGATCAACATGACTTTTGATCCTCTCAGTGTAACGAACATTTTGACGTTGATTTCGGTGAAATCGGATATTGTTTCGATAATGTTCCGCGTATCCGAAGTTTTGTTTTACGTTTAAAATACGTATTTAAATCCCGGAAAAATTGGGGAAAATTATATGATGTATTTTGAGATGTTAGTAACCCTCTATAATGATTTTGGATAGGAGTTGTGATTTCCATATTTTACGGAAAAACGTGCAGCTCGGAAACGGACCGTTTTGGACGGTGTGTGTGAGTGGACCTTGTTTTCTAACCGTGATGCATGCATATATGATTTAAATGCCTTATTATATGATTTTATATGCTTGGGCATGATTTGTGTTTCAATCCGGTAATTTCTCGGTTTTATGATTATTATATTATTATTTCTGGGCGATTTTCGAGAAATTACGAAATTTGGTAAAAATGATGTTTGGACTTGGTTTATGAGTCCGGGATTGAAATTGATTGAAAATAATGTTTGGACTCGGATTATTGAGTCATGGATTGAAAAATGATGTGGTGACTCGGGAATGAGTCGAGGGTCAATTTCGTGAATTTACGTGAAAATGGCAACGGAGGTTGCAACGCATGGATTTGCGTGATAATATTATTTCGGGCATGAGAACCCAAGTGAATAGTGATTTTGACTCGGATTTGGAGTCACTTGTGAAATTGTGAAATTAATGATTTATTGGGAATTTATGATTATTTTAATCAGTCTTTCGGGCACGTTTTACGAGGAACGTGCAAATGATGTTTTGGGCTAGGCCCGGAGTTTAAATGATTTCTAAAATGATGTTTTGACTTAGTTGGTAAGTCAATGATGATTTTTGGATTATTTTATTGTTCTAAAAGGTGATTTTAAAGAAATACGTGTAAATGGTATTTTGGGCTTTGAGACCCAGTTGGGGATGATCTTGACTTGGTATGAAGTCAAGATTTGATTGAAATGTTTTGGGATGTAATTCCCGGGATGGTTTTCATTGTGATTGTGATATTCCCAGACGGTCGGTGCTTGGGGGATTACCCAGACGACCGGAGGTTGGGGGATGTGATTGTAGGATCGAGAGTTGATCATATGGTAGTTAGCTTCTCGGATGAGACTGAGCCTGGATGTACCACTCGGAGGTGTCTGAACCTGGGGATGTGTTCGCCCAGAGGTGACTGAGCCCGAGGGGGTTGAGCCCAGAGGTGTTTATTCCCGAGAGAGTGACTGGATATTGGCCTACGCGTAGTGCAGCACTTGTGAGTAGTGCAGTTTGATTGATTTTGCACTTGTGAGTAGTGCAGATGTGATTTGTGATATTTTATGCACTTGTGAGTAGTGCGGATTGATTGAATTGATATATTTCTTGTGCACTGGTGATTAGTGCTGATTGGTATTGATTGTGATGATGTACTGGTATTGAGTATGGATTTTTGGTCTTTGTGGCCAGGTGATTATGTTTTCACATGTTTTGGCCTGAGAGCCGGGATTTGATGTTTTATAACATGAACTAATTTGGTGAACATGAGTTTTATGGACCATGGGAAAATATGTTTTGATTTTATCGGTCACTCATGGGTAAGAATGTATTTTGATAAATGTTTTTATAAGAGGTCATTTTTGTCCACTCACACCTTTTCTGTTTTGTGACCCTCCAGGCCGTGGTACGACGTTCGGGACAGATCGTGAGGCAGTGACAGCAGCAGAAATCCGCGCGAACATCCCTTGTCTGGCAAGCACTGAAGGGGAGTTTCGGACCTTTAGTTGACTTGTCAGACGGGAGCAGGACCGGGCACGGTTTTTGACGTCCAGTTGGGACGGTTCCTGTCAAATTGGTATCAGAGCATTTGGTTCTTGATTTCTGTTGATACGTCATGCCTCCGAGTCGTGCGTCTCGTACACGGTCTGAAGATGGGAGGGGCGAGAGTAGTGTTAGTAAAGGCCCAGATATTGAGCGAGCTCGACGGTTAGGAGCCACTGTGTTTCGTGGTGATTCGGGACCGGATGGTGCCGAAGATTGGCTTACTCGATTGGAAAGGATTTTTGAGGTTATGATATGTCCCCTGGAGGACATGGTACCCTTAGCCACTTTTCTTTTGGATGGCAATGCTTACAGGTGGTGGCATAGTTTACAGTTGACTGGCTGGGATGCCCGTACCTTGGCATGGGATGCATTCCGAGAGCGAATTTTGGATCAGTTTTATCCTCGCTCATTTCGGAACGCTAAGGAGGTTGAGTTTCTCCAATTGCAGCAAGGGAATCGGTCAGTGGTCGATTATGAACAGCAATTTTTTCACTTATCTAGTTTCGCTCCTCTGTATGTGGCTACTGAGGAGGATAAGTGTCGAAGGTTTGAGCAGGGATTGAGGAATGAGTTACGAGGTGCTGTAAATGTTGGCTCGTATTCTACCCTGAGGGAATTATCGGATGCTGCTATCCGAGTGGAGGCTACTATTTTACCTGTGCCAGAACAATCTTTGGGCTCTGGACGACGCCGAGAGCGTCAGGATACTGAACAGATGAGTCAGGAAACAACGAAGCGAGTTAGCCTTCATACTCTTGTGTCGCAATCCTCGGTAGGCGTTCATTCGGGTGGAACTTCAACCCAGTCAACAAGTAAGCGGCGTGGTGGGGCAAGTCGCCTCAGCACTGCCACTTGTCACTTTTGTAGGAAACTTGGACATTTGCGAAGAAACTGCCCCGATCGACTTGACCGTAGGTCAAAATAATTGTATTGATACCTTGTAAATGGTTTGTATTGTCCATTTGTGTTGTAATATTGTATCATGTGTTTTGGGTGAGTCGGACTAGTGTGGGTCCGGATGGTTGTTTTTGTTAACAGCTTGGTTTGTAGATGGGCGTGTTGGGCCCAGAATAAACTTGACCCGGGGATGAATATTGGTGTTATCGTTTCGGATCATCCTTGGTTTTCCCTAGGTGATCGGGTTTGTGATGTCGTGGACATTGGGCATTGTGACGATCTAGGATCGTGATGTTCATGGTCAGCTGACGTCGTGATGGATCTGGACCGTAATCCTGATGATCCAGTTGGGTAGAGAGTTTGTCACTCTTACTCCGGTATGTGAGTCGTAAATGACGGGACTGAACTTCTTTTCGAAGTGGAGCCCTTTGTGGTATATTACTCAAGTGAGTAGGTTTCCGAAGTGATCGGATTTTGTCAACCTTAACCGTGTGGTTGTTGGATTGGCTTCCTTATGAAGCCAACCGAGTATAATGAATGGGTAACCGATAGGTTCGGTTTTGGTGTGTCCGAGTGGACGTGAACGAGATTTCGGGTTTTGGAATCGAATTTCTGGGTGACGATTCAGGATTCGATTTTAGAACTTGAAAATGGAATACTGGATTTGGGTGCGGAAAAATTATTCCAAATGCTAGCTTACGGAATAATGATTTCGGATTCGGATTTGGACATGAATTAAAAATGTGATGTATGGGTTTGGATTCGGGATTTCTTACGAAATTGCGGATTCGGATATAGAATTGGAACTAGTTGATGGGTGGAGTTTCGATTTGTCTCTTGTTGGTTTGGGCAAATGGACTCCATTATTGGAACATGTTTGGCTATGACCTAGGTAGGTTGTGATCTTGTCAAAGGATAGATGTATGTACCTTGTTTATGGTTTGGGGTACGATACTTTGCAGAATTGTGGTGTCGGGTTACGGTATACGGGTTATACCAGTAGTACGTTGGTGAACGTGTTAGTAGTCGGCTTAATCCTGATACCATTGGATGGGTTGTGAACGTGAACTGGACATTGAACACGATGCACTGGACAGAGTGATTCTGATGATTTCAGTGATTGTTTGAGCAGGTGCTCTTAGCCATGGTTGGCTAGTATAACTCTAGTGTTGAGTTGTGTGATCACTGCTTGGCTAGTGTTCAATGTGTTCCAGTTACACCGTCTGTTTGAGTGTGATGACGGTATGTGTATACTCAGGATGAGTGAGTTGGTGGTTAGTGTGACCGCAAGTTGCTTTGAGGCGAGATGTTACCTTGTCGTGACCTTACCAGCATCTGGGATCGCTGAGGGGGTGACAGTTGTGGATACGGCTGTTGGTATTTGTCGCAGGATTGAGTTTGCCCTGCGAGGGGAGATCATGTTGTTGATCTTGTGCTACATTGACGGACGTGGTGGTATGATGTGTTGTCACTGATTTGTTACTGATTGGCGCTTTACTAGGGTGGTAAAGCTTGTGGTGTCAGCATGGACTGACATGTGAGTTTTGGTGACTCTCTATGAGAGCGGATGTCAGGGCACATTAGTGATTACGTGGGGCCGTCAAGCTGAAAGAGTCAGCTTAATGATGACCTTTCCAATTTCTGGTGATTAATTTTCACTCGGGGTGGTCGAGTGTAGTCAGTACGATGTGCATCTGTGATGTGACGTCTGAGTGCAGACGAGTTCTGCATTGGCTAGTGGGTGTACAGGTGTACACGTGTTGTGAGGCCCATTTGTTTTCCACGAGGTAGTTGTGGAATACGGATAGTTGAAATTTCGGGGACGAAATTCTTTAAGGAGGGAAGGTTGTAATGACCCGTCCCGAATATCGGGATTGAATATTAATTAATTAAGAATTCGAATGACTAATCGGGGATTAGTTGAGTGAAATCGGACGAAACGTGCAAAATGACCGTTTTGCCCCTAGCGTGGGCAAAATGTTGACTTTTAGTTCGGGCGGTCAAATGGACTTTGACCGATGACTGTGACGTAGTTCGGGACGTCACGAGTTCGTAGACAGGTGGCACGTTCAATTCCGACCTTCGTAGAGAAAGTTATGATGTTCGGAAGTTGAGGGGTATTTTGGTAATTTGGCATAGTAGGGGCCAAATGTTGACTTTTTGGCCGGGAAGTCCAACGGACGAGGGCCAAGGACCGTTACGTAGGTCTCGTCGATACGAATCCAACGACAGGCGGCATGCCAAAATCGGAGATTCGACGACGAAGTTATGGTCACGGAATCGGGCTCGATTAACCGAACGAACCGGGAATAAAATAATATTTTAATATGAACAGTACCCGGTGACTGTGCACATCCGGATGAGTGACAAGTGTCACCCATCCCTTGATTCCAGCTCCATGTTTCCCTCCCAACACCATCATTACAACATCATCATTTATCCTTCATCATTTCCTCCATTTTCTCCTTAATTTTCTCCTTCTTTGTTCTTCTTACCCGTGAGCATTGAGCAGCAGAATTGGAGAGTGTTAGCTGCCATTTCTAACTGGTTTTGAGGGAAAAATCGAGTGCTTGTTGAGACTAACTCAACTGGGTAAACACGGGAGATTGAGAGTGGCTGAAAACTGGGAATTCAAAAATTGGGTTTTTGGGAGGAAAAATCAAATTGGATGAATTGAGCCTTGTTGATCGAAATTGGGTTCAGTTTCAGTCTTCTGGGATTACTACGATCAATTTTGTAGAAGGAACCAAGTGGAATTGGGATCGAATTGTGGAAGAACTGAAGGAGGGTGGCCTCTGAAATTTCGAGATTGAGTCGAGGAATTGGAGGCTTTGATTGTTGAAATTGAGCTGGGTATTATGTTCCTGAGGATCCCACGATGCTTCTGGATCCATCAATTGGAAGAAAATGGTTGAGATTGATTGAACTCCATGGTTGCACAGTGACGAAGAATCGAGTTTGAGTCGTGACGTTTGAGCCACGAATTGATGCAATTGAGTTGGGGAAAATACTTACCTGAGTCCATTGAAGCTTACTGGTGAATCAATTGAACGAAATCAAGAAGGTTTGATGGTTTTCGAAGGATGAACAGTGGCCGGATGTTCTTCGATTGATCATCTGTGATCGTGAGGATTGAGGTAATGTTTCATGGAATTATTGTTACAGAACTCTAATTGGACTTAAGTAGAAGCTAATTGATTGATCAATTGATGAATTCAGTGTCGAATTGATAGGATTGGAACCGGGTCTGATCGCGGGTTAAACGACCCGTTTACCAGACAAACGGGTGAGGGAGACAGCACTGTAGCTGGCGCGTGGGTTTCACGCGCAGCCACTCACGGCGGCGCGTGGAGGCGCGTCCGGCCTAGTCTCAAGGTGAGATCAACATGACTTTTGATCCTCTCAGTGTAACGAACATTTTGACGTTGATTTCGGTGAAATCGGATATTGTTTCGATAATGTTCCGCGTATCCGAAGTTTTGTTTTACGTTTAAAATACGTATTTAAATCCCGGAAAAATTGGGGAAAATTATATGATGTATTTTGAGATGTTAGTAACCCTCTATAATGATTTTGGACAGGAGTTGTGATTTCCATATTTTACGGAAAAACGTGCAGCTCGGAAACGGACCGTTTTGGACGGTGTGTGTGAGTGGACCTTGTTTTCTAACCGTGATGCATGCATATATGATTTAAATGCCTTATTATATGATTTTATATGCTTGGGCATGATTTGTGTTTCAATCCGGTAATTTCTCGGTTTTATGATTATTATATTATTATTTCTGGGCGATTTTCGAGAAATTACGAAATTTGGTAAAAATGATGTTTGGACTTGGTTTATGAGTCCGGGATTGAAATTGATTGAAAATAATGTTTGGACTCGGATTATTGAGTCATGGATTGAAAAATGATGTGGTGACTCGGGAATGAGTCGAGGGTCAATTTCGTGAATTTACGTGAAAATGGCAACGGAGGTTGCAACGCATGGATTTGCGTGATAATATTATTTCGGGCATGAGAACCCAAGTGAATAGTGATTTTGACTCGGATTTGGAGTCACTTGTGAAATTGTGAAATTAATGATTTATTAGGAATTTATGATTATTTTAATCAGTCTTTCGGGCACGTTTTACGAGGAACGTGCAAATGATGTTTTGGGCTAGGCCCGGAGTTTAAATGATTTCTAAAATGATGTTTTGACTTAGTTGGTAAGTCAATGATGATTTTTGGATTATTTTATTGTTCTAAAAGGTGATTTTAAAGAAATACGTGTAAATGGTATTTTGGGCTTTGAGACCCAGTTGGGGATGATCTTGACTTGGTATGAAGTCAAGATTTGATTGAAATGTTTTGGGATGTAATTCCCGGGATGGTTTTCATTGTGATTGTGATATTCCCAGACGGTCGGTGCTTGGGGGATTACCCAGACGACCGGAGGTTGGGGGATGTGATTGTAGGATCGGGAGTTGATCATATGGTAGTCAGCTTCTCGGATAAGACTGAGCCTGGATGTACCACTCGGAGGTGTCTGAACCTGGGGATGTGTTCGCCCAGAGGTGACTGAGCCCGAGGGGGTTGAGCCCAGAGGTGTTTATTCCCGAGAGAGTGACTGGATATTGGCCTACGCGTAGTGCAGCACTTGTGAGTAGTGCAGTTTGATTGATTTTGCACTTGTGAGTAGTGCAGATGTGATTTGTGATATTTTATGCACTTGTGAGTAGTGCGGATTGATTGAATTGATATATTTCTTGTGCACTGGTGATTAGTGCTGATTGGTATTGATTGTGATGATGTACTGGTATTGAGTACGGATTTTTGGTCTTTGTGGCCAGGTGATTATGTTTTCACATGTTTTGGCCTGAGAGCCGGGATTTGATGTTTTATAACATGAACTAATTTGGTGAACATGAGTTTTATGGACCATGGGAAAATATGTTTTGATTTTATCGGTCACTCATGTTTTACGATATGCATGCAAGTTTGTGAAAACTGGAGGGTAAGAATGTATTTTGATAAATGTTTTTATAAGAGGTCATTTTTGTCCACTCACACCTTTTCTGTTTTGTGACCCTCCAGGCCGTGGTACGACGTTCGGGACAGATCGTGAGGCAGTGACAGCAGCAGAAATCCGCGCGAACATCCCTTGTCTGGCAAGCACTGAAGGGGAGTTTCGGATCTTTAGTTGACTTGTCAGACGGGAGCAGGACCGGGCACGATTTTTGACGTCCAGTTGGGACGGGTCCTGTCAAGAACGGTGAATAATCCCACATTCCTGCGAGGGGGAATGGTCTGGGAAGGGAATGGTGGTGTGCCTTAAAGATGTAGGCACACACCTATCTAGCACTAGGCCTTTTGGGAGCTCAAGTGGCTTTGGGGGGGATTGGAACCCTAAAGTTAAGCGAGTTGAGGCTAGTGCAATTCCATGATGGGTGACCCCCTGGGAAGTTGCACCATGAGCTCCCAAAAATAAAACCGTGAGGGCGAGGCCCAAAGCGGACAATATGATGCTAGATGAGTCGGGTCCTGACCGAGTAGGGTCGGGTCACGTATATCGAGAAACACGTGTTCACATCACATCTCAATATCAGATTTCATCAAAACATATTACATTATATATCACAATCCAAATCTACAATCAGAATCTCGAGCCTAAGCTCCAAACACAGCTCAAACACAATTTCTTGTAAAACGTGCCATTAAGGCCACTTTCATAAAAACCGTCCAGAAATCATATGAAACTCTTAATTATTCCATAATCACATTATTCCATGCCACAAATCATATTCCATTCAAAATCCCAATCAAAACGGTATCTGAAACATATTTTACAGAAACCTTGAAAAACACTCATTAAATAATAATAATATACTCATAAAATCACCTCAAATCCATATAAAATCTCAAGCACTCAAATATCACCAAAGTCACATGGAAAACCATTTAAGGGATATAAGTATGCATGCATAATATTTTAGGGAAAGAAAGTCCACTCACACACCTCTGAACCGTTGAATGCACCTTTGCACACACTTCTGAAATTTTTGGGAATGTCACTTCTTGCCAAAATTCACATCTAATGGTCATTTACTATCTCAAAAAACACCTATTTCAATCCCATAATTTTTTTCGAGATTTTTAAACGTATTTAAAACAGATCTTACACCTCCAGACAGCTAAAACAACCTTGAGACGATGTCAGATTGCCTCGAAAATTGTACCGTAGACCTCGTATGATCAAATACTAGAACTTTTGTGTTGACGTAACCTCGAGAACTGTCCTCACGCGCCCCCACGTGCTGCTACAGTAACGGTCACTTTCACCCATCTTCAACCTCCCTTAAAACTGGTCGTTCGACCCGCTTGTTCGACTCGGGTTTGTTTGAATTGTTTTTAGTCCTTTTTCTTCCCCAATTATTCTAATCTACTCTACATAAGCTAAGGAAGGGATCTATACGTTCAAAACCACAAAAAGATTACCTTAAAAACTTTGTGCATGTTTCCATTTTCGGTCAACTTTTTGCCCTGTCGTTCCTCAGCTTTCCCGCGTCCCCAAAATTTGAAATCATGGCTTGTTGAGGTCGCAGGAGCTCCAAAAAGGGATCAACAAGCTTGTTTACAGTGTAAAGTATTTTATGAAATGATAGTTTTCACTTGATGGTGATTTCAGTAGTACTTAGCACATGAAATGTGCACGACTTTCAATATGTATGTGCAGTGATTTAAAATCTGCATTTATGGCAAGTTTCGCTATTATTTATTATAGTGATTTTTTCAGTTTATCGTGCTTTTGAACTTTACTTACCCGTATTATCAAATTCACACATTACTAGTGATTTTACTTACGTTATCTTGATTTAAACTATAAATGGATATTATTTTTATGAAATTTTGAGAGATTTTAGCTATTATGTATTAGTGTCATAAAAAATGGGAGATAATCTAATTTGATAAGTAAATTTCAAAAACCTTATTCTTGTCCACTTAATGAGCATATTTCATAGTTTTCCTATTTTGTACCTCGAGTTATTGTACGATGTGATATTGGCTTGCATCATGTCGAGGCATGCATCATTCTTTGTAGCTTCCTCGAGAGAAGTCCAAATCTAATAGGGACCTTCTTGGATTATCTATGAAAATCAAAGTCGGATTCTTACACAAATACTATCCAACACGGAAGACAGAAGCTTCGACTAGTTGCCAATTGAGAAGTCCCCAACCACAAAGTTCCTTCTCACATGGAACTTGGGGGACTCTCAGACGGAACTTAAGGGACTCATGTTTATTTCGAACATGATCGAATCTTAGCATTACCAACTTTGAGGTGGCTGATAACGTTGTGGATAAGCTCTGATGATCAACAACTGTGATGCCATAATTGTCATGTTATTGACTAATTGAGCACTACCAAATCATCACTTGTAGGGCGTCGTTCCCTATAAAATCATCACTTACAGGACCCAGCCCATACCCAATGGAATTACCATTTTAAGGTGATGAGTTTCACTAAAGGACACACTTCCTTGACTACCTATTTGTTTGTTGGCCTACTTTTTTTTTTAGTATTGGACGTTCGTCTTTATAAATCAAACTCGAATGGAAATACCAACATCCTTGATGAGAAGGTTAAACAGCTAGTCTGACTCCAAATCTAGTCAAACATAGTACATCTCTTACATTTGTAGGCATAAATTTCGTAGACAAAATTGCTGTGAGAGGGGAAGATTATGACAACTCGTCCTATAAATTGGGAAAAGGACACCCTTGTTTTTACAAAGAGCCCAAAAATCAATTTTAAAATTGGAAACTTTAAGGAAATTTCGATAGGACTGATACGTGCGTCTCGAACTCACGAGTTCGTAGATAAGCGGCATGCGAAAAATGAAAATTTTACGGAAGATTTACAGGTCTGGCTATTCAAGGGTATTTTTGTAATTTTTTTGGACATAGATAATTTAGTAATCTTACTTGGTTTTGTTTGGGCGAGTCACTAATTTGAGAGTGGCATATTACAGTGGTGACATGTTTCACTAGGCAAATAGGAATTAGTGGCTTCTCTGTGTTTAAACAAAGGAGGGTACGCCGCAAAAGGACCACTTTTTTCCCTACACAATTCCTCACAGGTGGTCTCCAGAAAGGAGTCGATTAATGTTCATAAGGAAGGAGGAAATGTCAGAGAGGTTTGGGGAGAGGGAAAAGACTGGAAAAAAGGTATGGATTGCTTGAGGGAACGAGTTTGGTGGTAGATCGCCAAGGAGCTTGGAACCGTCTTCAACCATACTCAAGCCCATGTCAATCTAATTAGAGGATGGAAAAAGAATCCCTATGTCCTTCTTTTCTTGGAAGGTTATTGGAGGTAGGAGGATGATTGTGGATGGTGGGTTGAAAGGAGCAAGGAAGCTCAAATCTGTCGAGTGTTCTACAAGTTAACCCAGGTAAAATCTTCCAATTTAATTGATGTCCATGAGTTCCTAGTTGTATTTCGATGAATATTGATGTAAATTTTATGTAAGTGGTAAGAAATAAGAAGAATTGGACTGTGTTGGGGTTATCGGGCCGAGACCTGATTATAAAGAAATCAGGTTGATCTGGTTGGAGCTTGAAGGTGAGTACACTTACAACTGTGGTCACATGCACGTAGAAGCCACTCGTAGGGAGCTTAGGTGGCGTGCGGAGTTCCCTCGACTTCTTGCCAACATGAAAGTGCATCCTCTCGACCTTACGAACCCAATGGTATAGTTTAGGATTCAATCAAACTTCGTTTAAGGGTATTATCATACGTTCGAAATAATAGTATTCCTATTTGGCTATATGAACTTCCTAGGGTCTCATGAGTTTGAATATGAACTTTTTAAGATTAAGAGATTTGGATAGAGTACTTTGAGTGTCAAGATTTCAAGAACAGGCCCAAGAAGAATCAGTTATTGGTTTAGGGCTAGAAAAGAACCGAGTTTTCACCTTTTAGATTTTTCGAGTCAGTAGGTTGGTGTGAGCAGTGACCCCAAAAGCACGAATCATTTTTGGTTATAAATCATACCTCTAATATGGAAAATGTATATCCGTTGTTAGATAGATTTCGAGGTTTATGTGTCAAATGCTTAGGGTATTTTAGGTACATTAATTGAGGTGTCAGACCAGAGTAGGACCAGGCACAATTATCATAGCATTTTTAGAGCAGGTCCTGTCACACTTCCTAGATGAAACTCATCTTTCTTTTTTTTCTTTTTCTTAACATCCAAAACTTTTAAACCCTTAACCATTTGTCTTAAATTGTATCAACATAAGTAGGGCATCAAAGATTTACACTAAGAAGCTATATAACATATGGAATTCAAAAGTTAATACATCATAACAAAATGCCTTGACAAGTAAGACAATGAGTAAACTTGGTGAAATGTATCTCAACATGAATAAAACAAGTATGAATCAATTCACATGGATATGCACTCATAATTTCACTCAATGTGTATAGGGTCTGTGTTTGCACTCAATGTATGTGAGAAAAATGCTCACATAATAGAAAGTAAGGTACTTCATAAAAATTTCAAACATAAACCATAAGATAATGAACCTACTTGCACAAATGAACCAAAACCATAAGCTTACTCAAGTGATAGACTCAACTAATCAGAATTTACTCACCTTAAGGATCATAAGGGCTTTATTTAAAGGTTGTAATGGGGCTAGGTGTAAAGGTAGGGAATTTTTAGGATAGTGGTGCTAAGTTTTGTTCCAGGACTCACCAAAGGCTCCATCACATAGGCATACGTGCTTCGAATACCCCCATGCTTAGATTTTCCTAGTCCCTAGCAAATACTTGAAACGCGCTTGAGCATTGTAATTAGGACAAAGACCGAAATCTTCAATGTTTCCAAATTCACAAGTATAAAGGATTTAACTCAAACTCAAAACTTATCTACTGTTCGAGAGATTTAAAACTTTTGTTTTGTTTTGTTTTTTTATTTCTTTTTTTTTCTTTGTTCTTTTTTCTTTTTTTTTTCACTTTTTTTTTTCTCTTATATATATTTTTTTCATGGTAATTCTATGTTTACAATGTAGTTTAAGAAAGTCTTTTTCCTATACGTAAATACAAGTCTTCAATCATCATATCTCATCTTTCACGCCACTTGAAGTCTTCAACCAAGTCTTTGGAACAAAGGTAAAGGATGTCTATACTAGTGTAACGACCCGTCCCGGAAATTAGGGTTAAGACCATGTTTAAGATGAGATTAGTGAGCTTAATTGGTGGTTAGTCGGTTACGTTAGCGTAGAATGACGATTTTGCCCCTAAGTTGGGCAAAATGTTGACTTTGAGTTTGGGCGGTCAAATGGACTTTGACCAATGACTGTGACGTAGCTTGGGACGTCACGAATCCGTAGACAGGTGGCACGCCCGATTCCGACATCCGAGGAGGAAGATATGATGTTCGGAAGGTTGAGGGCACTTTCGTAATTTGGCTAAAATAGGAGAAAACGTTGACTTTTCGTACGACCGGGTTTTTACACATTGACCTAGGATAGTTAGGTAGATCTTGTCGTCCTGAGTTCGACGGCAGGCGGAACGTATTCATCGGACCTAGGATGTGTAAGTTATGGGTCTAGAAAGGTAGTGGCAAAATGGTAATTTTGACTTAAAAAAAAGGGCATTTTGGTCTTTCTGTGTCTTGGGATTTGGGCCAATCAGATAAGGCCAATTGTATAGTGAGATTGGGATATTTGTGAGAAGGCTGAGGGGATGGTGACACGTGCAGTGTGTGTAGTAGGTTCTAGGGAGTGCACGGTGTGTGTGTGTGTGTGTGTGTGTGTGTGTTCGAATTGAACGGGTGTGTGTGGTCGTGTTCGAGAGAAAACAGAGTGAAGTCTGAGAGGGAATTGATCGAGTTCTAGGTGAGAGTGTGAGAGCTTGAGTGTGTGAGTGTGATCAGGGGAAGCTGGAGAGTGCAAGGAAATTGGTGAGAGGAGTTGAGAAGTCGAGTGTTGGTGTATGCAAGGTGTGAGGTTCTCAGGAAAACAGAGAGGGAGTTTGGGTGGTGTGCTGTCGTGCCTGGTCAATTGAGACTGGTGGTGGCGTTCAGAGGACGGAGGAGGATCTAAGGAGTTGTGTGGACACCGGGGGACACGACGGAGCCCACGGCGGTGAGCGGCGCGGTGAGCGGCAGGAGAGGTAATTTCTATTTCCTTTGTTTTTCCGTTTTATTTCAAATCGAAAGTCGTGGACTTAGGGGCTGAATCGAGGGTTCTAGTTGGTCCTAGTCGACTACTTAGGTCCTTAGGAACCTGCTAGTATCGAAGCCGTGACAGGGGAGGACTTGGGTGGTCGGGAACCAAAACAGGGGTTTCGGGTTGTTTTTATTTCGAGCTTGAGACGACGAGTAGGAGGCTGTGTCAAAGTGTTTGAAGTAGGGGAACATGTTCTTTAGGAATGGACGATGAAGATGGTGAAGAAAGGAAGGAAAATGGAGACGGGACGACGGAGAACCTGGAACGCCGGTTCAGTACAGTCGAACCGGTCGACCCGAGGTAGACGACGATGAACAGTATTCCTGTAGCAGGCGCGTGAGGGCCACGCGCAGCCACTTTGGGTGCCGCGTGGGGGCGCGTGCGGCAGCGGTTGGGAAAACGGTCAACATGGTTTTTGGTCTAGGTGTTGTGACGAGTCCATTGGAATAGGTTTCGGGTTAATCGGACGTCGTTTGAGGTTAGTTCAGCGAAGGTGAAGGTTTAGGGTTCCGGTTCGTTACGTTTAGGACCCGGGGATTTTTGTGGGAAATGAGGTGGACCTTCGTAGATGTGTTAGTAACGTTCTTGGGTGATGGTTGACAGGTTCGGGATTTCCCGAGGAAGCTGAGGAACGTACAGGACGTACGGTGCGCGAGTGACGTGCCGGTAACTGTGAGTGGACCCCTTCTCTAAACTTGAGCATGCATAACTGCTTTTCTATTATTGTTTTATGGTTTTATATGTGATTTCATGATGATTAAATATGCTAAGTTGGTTTTACCTAATTGCACGTATTTCGAGGAAATACGGTTTATGGCACGTTTTACGAGAAAAGCTTTGATTCTGGATTTTGATGTTATAGTTTCAGGATTTCAAATGATAAATGATTTTTAATGATTATAAAGGGATTTTGGAACATGATTTCGATGATCGAGGTTTTCGGTTTTAAAATTGGATTTCGAGAATCGAGATTTGGTTTTAAAGTTGAAAAGTGGAATTCCGGATTTGGGTTCGGAATGACGGTTCTGGATGCCGGAAGAGCTTCAGACCAGTGATTTCGGATTCGGGTTTGGATATGGATTTAGAAATGGTTTTCAAATGGTTTTGGATTGGATTTGCTGGATCTGGTTATTGGGTTTAAAGACCCGGATATTGTGATTGACGGGGGACGGGCCCGGATTGAGTTTAAAGACTCGGGAGTTTAAAGACTCAGGAATATTGATATTTCCCCCGTAGGCCTGTTGAGTTTAAAGACTCGGGAGTTTAAAGACTCGGATATTATTGAGGCCTAGATTGAGTTTAAAGACTCGGGAGTTTAAAGACTCGGATAGGTCCAGCAGGTTTGATCGGATAATGATTGTCTAAGATTTATACTTTATGATCTGGTTTTATGATGTGTACGACGTGATTTCTATAACTGGTTTAAATTCTGTTTTTATGATGATCTTTATGTGATTTATAACTGATTTCAGTACATGGGTTATGCATGTGTGATTTCAAAACGGAGGGCCAAAACCCTGGATTTCTTATGAAATGGTTTTTGGAAACTCTTCTTTTATTTATGGTCCACTCACACCTTCTGTTTTTAAATTGCCCTCCAGGTCGTGGAGCTAGAGCCGGGTTTCGGCGTCGAGGCAGCGTCGGAGGCATAGAGGTTACGAGAGCGACCCCGGAGTGTTTTAAATTTTCCGTGTGCGTGTACTGGTTATCGGTTTTCTTTCTTTTGTATTTAGTACTATGCTCTGTAAACCTTTGACTTCGGGATGTTTCATATAGTTTCTCCTGCGTCTGACTGTGTTACTTTAGTAGTTCTCGTTGGTGTTGTGTCGGGGTGTCAGACGGGAGCAGGATTTACCTCGGTTTTCGAGGTGAAACCGGGGTGGATCCTGACAACAAGGCTCACGGGAATAGATGTTTAGGATGATGAAAGAAAGGCTCAATGCAGGCACAAAGTGAGTTAAACTAAGGGGATCACATTTGTGTGATCAAATAGGGACATAGATATTTGGATAAGTGGTGCCAACCCTATTGCCTTAATCATGTCCAAAATCGGAGAATATATTGACTTAAAAGCTTTGAAAATCACATACAATAAGTTCTAGTACTCTAGAGTCATAAAAATCTATGGCAAACAGTTATGAGGCATATGTTCTTCAATTTAAACAAAGAACTCCTATGAATTACTCAACAAAGAAGTATATAAGGCTCTAAAGTTCACATAGGGTTCATATGATTCATACAAATCTTAACATGCTCATTCTGTACTAATTTATCATGCATCATCCACTACATGTCATAAACACTTAATCATAAAAACATTAACAAATAAATTCAAGTTGTAGTGATCATCTTTTAGTCATGTTTTTTTCATTTATCTGTCATTCTTATCATCGACAGGTTAAAAGGCATGCTAAAATTTTTTTAAAACCACTAATTTTAACAAAAAGACTCAAGACTAAAACACAAAAAATCTTTTTGGGTTTTTGTTGTTTTTCAAATTTTTCCTTTGATTTTTGAAATAAGACTCAATAAAGTTGTAAACCCCTCCCCCACACTTAAATCGGACATTGTCCTCAATGTATGAGTGTGAAAGCATATAATCTAAGTAAGGAGAATAGATTTACGAAAATAAAGTAATAAAGACAAAAAGTAATTAAAGTAAAGAGAGTGAAGGGTTTAAGAAAACAAATCTCCATTTGATGGCACCTCCACTTCTTCGTCATTGGGTTGCCTCCCAAGAAGCGCTTGAAGTTTAACGTCCAATCAGCCTAGACTTGATTCTTCAATCAACTCATTCGATGCGGGGTCTATGCACTCTTTTGAACTCCACATCGTTCTCACCAATTATCTCTAAGCAAGGCGTCAATCCATCTTGAATCCAAGGGTTGAGTTCATGCACGATCTCCTTGACTAGGGCGTCCCCAAGTCTAGTTCATGGGCCTTAGATTAAGTGAAGTGTATATAAAATGTTCCTTCAAGAGACTAATTTGGTGAGAATATGTACATGAAGAAAGGACAACACATAGAAAAGAATATACATAACAAACTGAGAATATTTACAAGGGACGTTAAAAGGTATTTACAAACAAGTAGAGTATTTATGCACAAGTAAGATATTTACATTATAAACATATTTACACAAACAAAATCACACAAGAGATTTTTCAATCCCCGACAACGACGCCAAAAATTGATACGCAAAAACTAAGCATTAAAGTAAACACAAAGTCACACTCAACACTTAAGGAAACGTACGCAATTAAAATTTTTTTTTTTTGTAGATTGTAGCATTGATAAGTAGGGATCGTTCTTAACCGGGGATTGAGGGTACCTAAACATGATTATCGTGTGATTAATTAATTAGGAGGGTAGTTGATTGTTTCGATTATCCTAAGTGATTAACTAATCTAAACTAACCTAATCTATTATTCACATGGTCAACTCATCTTTAACCTAACTCATTCATGAATTCTATTAACTTCAACCTATGAAATCTTCTAATTCTAGCCTTACGAGTTACTTGCATATTATCTTCGGTACGTGCTCGGGGACAACCCGACATACACTTTCAATGAATTAGACTCGGGGGCAGCCCGACATATCTAATCAAGCATTAAACACAAACATACAATCATAACTAAAGCTAGAATCATAAAACACATAGAATATTGAAGCAATACAAATCATAAAACCAAGAATAATATTAGAAATCAGTTCATAAACCAAGATATTCAAGCGCAAAAGATAATTATAAGGTAAAGAGGCCGTGTTACACTTTTTTTCTTCGGGACACCCTATGGATACGAAGTGATTGGGCACTCTTTGGTAAGTCACTCAGAGACAACCTGACTATGCCACAGATGAAGGTGTAGAGGATGAAGTATGATATAATTACCCTTGCACGAGAAATCTTGAATTTATTGAAAAGGGAAAATTGGTTAAGTAGAGCTTTAGTACAAAAATGGACGACTCTTACAAATAACCTAAGCCTCTCTATTTATAGGAGAAAATTAATCCTCAAATAAATAGGAGTTCACAATTTAATTCTAAAAGGAAAATGATTAAACTAATTAAATTAAAGTCCTAAAGGTAAAAGGTATTCTATATCCTAATGAAAGAATAAATACAAAACTTAATTAAAAAGGTAATAAAAAATCCTAATTAAAAAGGGAAAACAAATCCTAATTAAAAAGGGAAAATTCTTCCCCTTAATTTGCTTGGAATTTGGGTTGCATGCTGGAATTTTAGAAGATGGAACAGCTGGAAAACGTGCAAAGCTTCAATTCCTAGTAGAACAAGTAATCAATCACGCGCAGACTGACTATGCCTCACCAAAATAAGAATTCCCGTGGTTGTAGGACTCCCATTTGAGTACTTCTTGAATAATTGGAAACTAGACTTCTAGAGCTTTCCAACCATACCTTTCTCACATTCTGATTCTATCTGAGACATTCACAATGGTCCGTGGAAGTGGGCTAACCTGCACAGGCAGGTTTCTGCTTTGTAACTTTTAATCCACTTCTTCTTTTGGGCTTCTCCAAGAACGAATCTTGGCATAATATTGAACCTTCTTGCACACATGGTCATAGTGTTAACCCATCTTGATGAATCTTGATCCAATCTTTATAAATCTTGGCCCATTCTTGATAGCTTATGCGGGTTTGCTTCAATTTAATCTCTTTACTCTACATTCTTGGGTTGCTACCTAAAAATATTAAAATAAGTTAGAAATTGTAGGATTAAGGATATAACAAAGTAAGATGAAAAGGAAGTTGAGATAAAAAGGTGATGAAATATGTGATTATCACTAGAGCTGTGGCTAATGATTCCACAAACCTGGAAATGCACAAAAGGGCATTCATATATGAAATTCCTAGCACACCCCAAACTAGGGAATTCCATATGGGCACTTCTCATTATTGGTTCATGAACATTGATTCGACTCAAGCCCTAGAAAACCTCTTGATACAATCATGTCCTTGTGACTTGTCCACTTCTTGTACCGTCCCAATCAAACCTCCAATTTTCTTAACTTATAAGCCTTCTATTAAACCTCATTTTATACCCTTTATACTTATCTTTTAATGTTTAAATACCAAACAATAGGAGAAAATAATCTATTTTGTGAGAAATGTATAGAATTGGATTGAGCTCGAAATTATGTGAATTTAGGGGAAATAATCACCTCAATCAGAGTTATATTAAAGAAGTTATGATCAAATGAAAGGAGGCTACCAAAAAGTACAATAGAATTTGGTAGGGGTTTACCGAAATTATTTAATCAGTCGATAAACACATTTGGTAAGCGCTTAAAGAATTCCAGGCACGACTTTCAGCGCACGCTTCCTGAATAGTAGCATACAGCTTCGGCGCGCATGTACCGAAGTGTAAGACCCGTGTCTTAGAGGGAACGGTGAATGATCCCACATTCTTGTGAGGGGAATGGTGATGTGCCTTATATGTGTAGGCACACACCTATCTAGCATGATGCCTTTTGGGAGCTCACTAGCTTTGGATTCCTAGGGAACTCCAAAGTTAAGCGAGTAAGGGTTGGTGCAATCCTAGGATAGGTGACCCACTGGGAAGTTGTACGTGAGCTTCCGAGAACAAAATCGTAAAGGTGGGCCCAAAGTGGACAATATGGTGCTAGATGGGACGGGTCCTAACAGAATGGTATCAGAGCCAAACCCCGATTGGGAAGTGTGATAGCGAGGACGCTGGGCCCTAAATGGGGTGCATTGTAAGACCCGTGTCCTGGAGGGAACGGTGAACGATCTCACATTCATGCGATGAGGGAATGGTCTGGGAGGGGAATGGTGGTGTGCCTTAAAGGTGTAGGCACACACCTATCTAGCACGAGGCCTTTTTGGAGCTCAGTGGCTTTGGGCTCGGTTGGAACTCCAAAGTTAAGCGAGTTGATGATGGTGCAATTCCATTATGGGTGACCCCCTGTTAAGTTGCACTATGAGCTCCCGAAAACAAAACTGTGAGGGCGAGGAGGCCCAAAGTGGATAATATCATGCCAGACTCGGGTCCTGACCTAGGAAGGTCGGGTTCTGATAGAATGGTATCAGAGCCAGATCCGGACCAGGAAGAGTTCCAGCGAGGATGCTGGACCCTAAGAGAGGTGGATTGTAAGACCCGTGTCCTAGAGGGAATGATGAATGATCCCACATTCATGCGAGGGGAATAGTGATGTGCCTTATATGTGTAGGCACACACCTATCTAACATGAGGCCGTTTGGGAGCTCACTAGCATTGGATTCCTAGTGAACTCCAAAATTAAGCGAGTAGGGGTTGGTGTAATCCTAGAATGGGTGACCCATTGGAAAGTTGTACGTGAGCTTCCGAGAACAAAACCGTGATGGGTGGGCCCAAAGTGGACAATATGGTGCTATATGGGACGGGTCCTGACAGAATGGTATTAGAGCCAAACCCCGACTGGGAAGTGTGCCAGCGAGGACGTTGGTCCCTAAGGGGGGTGGATTGTAAGACCCGTGTCTTGGAAGGAACGGTGAACGATCCCACATTCCTGCTTGGGGGGAATGGTCTGGGAGGGTAATGGTGGTGTGCCTTAAAGGTGTAGGCACACACTTATCTAGCACGAGGTCTTTCGGGAGCTCAGTGGCTTTGGGTACAGTTGGAACTCCAAAGTTAAGCGAGTTGAGGATGGTGCAATTCCATGATGGGTTACTCCCTGGGAAGTTGCATCGTGAGCTCCCGAAAACAAAACCGTGAAGGCAAGGACGCCCAAAGCGGACAATATCGTGCTAGAGTCGGGTCCTGACTGAGGAGGGTCGGGTCTTAATGATACAATTCCATCATAGGTGACCCCTTGGGAAGTTGCACCGTGAGCTACTAAAAACAAAACCGTGAGGGCAAGGAGGCCCAAAGCGGACAATATCGTGCTAGAGTCGGGTCCTGACCAATGAGGGTCCGGTTCTGACACGAAGGGTCTTCCCTTGCTTCAGCGCGCACCTACCGAACTCATTTCCAAGTCTTCAACGTGCGTTCATCGAGCCTCTTTCCAGGAACCTTGCACGTTGACTTCTATTGACTGCCGAAAATCCTCCCAAATTTCAGCCAGCGTCCACCGAATTGAATCTTGTTCAAATACCAACAACATTTTCCTTCTTTCTAGTGAAATAATTGTCCAATTCAAGTTAGAATTTGTTTCCTTTTTTTCCCAAAGGGAACCTTATTCCTTTAGAACTTCAATTTAATTAGTTTAATCTTTCTTTTAGGATTTAAATTGTGAACTCCTATTTATTTGAGCTTTAATTTTCTTCTATAAATAGAGAGGCTTAGGCTAATTGTAAGGGGTCGTCCATTTTTGTACCAAAGCTCTACTTAACCAAATTTCCCTCTTCAATAATTATAGATTTCTTTTACAAAGGCCAATTACACCATACTCCACCACAAACACCTTTATCTATGACATATAGGGCAGTTCCCAAGTGTCTCACCAAGCAGTGTCGACCTCTTAGCATCCATAGGGTAGTTCCCGAAGAGAAAAGGTGTAACATAACCTTTTTACCATGTGATTGTTTTTTGTTATTGAATGATTGTTTTGTTGGATTGATCTTTAATATAATTATGGTTTTATATCTTATATGAATTTCAATAATCTTCCATGTGTTTCAATATCTTGGTTTTTGTAATACTTGTATGTTGTGCATAATACTTGATTAGATATATGGCAGTTCCCGAGTCTAGATCATTGAAAGTGTATAGGGCAGTTCCCGAGCACATACTTGAGATAATATGCTTGTATTTTGTAAAACTAAGGTTATGGAATTTCGTAGGTTTTGGAATTGACATAATTTATGAAAAAGCTAGGTTAAAGATGAGTTGACCATGTAAATATAAATTAGGTTAGATTTTATTAAGTTAGTTAATCATGTAGGATAATAGAAACAACCAATTACCCCCTTAATTAATTAACCAAACGATAATCACGCTTAGGTAACCTCAACCCCCGGTTAAAAATGATCCCTACTTATCAATGCTACAATCTACAAAAAAAGGGTTTTAATTTTCATATGTTCTTATCAAGTGTTGAGTGTGACTTGGTGTGTATTTAATGCTTAGTTTTAATGTATCATTGACGGCTCGTATCGTCATGCTTAGAGTAGGAATGTCATGTAATTGGACCTAAAAGTTGCATCACTATACCTTCAACATTCCTGGGTTCCTAGCTCATGTACCCTCATCCATGAGCACCAGAGCTTCATCGAACGACCACAGTTGGATGTCCAAAACACTTAGATCACGATAGGATGAGAACCTAACCAAAAGTCGTTTCTCGCCAATGCCACTGATTATCACACCCTCAGTTCCCTTCCAAAAACCTTTGAAAAGGGATATGGATGCCTCAATATTGATAGATCGATGAGAGAGCACCTCAGCCATGATACAGAATTGAAACTTCAAGGGAGTATCATTGGCCTCATCCAACTCCACATAGATTCCATTGCGTTCCCGGTCCGAGAGTCGAAGTCCTTCCCCAAATCGCTACCCTAGCTCGCCAAAATACATGTCTCCAACCCTAGCGTGGTGTGCATGAAACGACCATCGACTATCAATTGATTCACACCGCCATTGCAAGTATGGCAAAATCTCAAAGCTTAAACCCTTGCAGACATTATTTAGGAAGCTCTCCTTGTGAGAGACGTTATTCGTTGGCCTATGCTTCTTAATGTGCCCATAAAAAACAAATGAGCCCATTAACAAGAAACGTGTCCACATCTAGTAAACATTAATTGGCCCTAAAAGTATTTTTTTCGAAAATTGTCGTGTCAAAATTCGCAATAGGATTTTTAGCATAAATGCACCTTGAACTCTCACCTTTGTCACACTTTGCACCCTGTACTCATTATTCGCTCACTTAACAGCATTAAACGGCTGAGTGGTGCGACTCAGCTCCATTTCCGTCCAGGGTGTTAAGTAGCCGTGAAAATTAGAGGTAAACTAGGGATTTTTGACACGATGGCACCCTTTTGCCATGTCAGCCGCGGCGTGGAATGAGATTGGGGCCCACAAATGCCAAATCAGGATTATCCTCTCTAGTTCGTATTAGAGGTCAAAATTAGGGGAAAATTTCTAGGGTTTGAGTTCGATCGAAATTGAGGAATCGATGGGCATTGAATAGACTACTAGAAATGAGTGTAATCGACGCGTAGGTGTGAACAAGTAGGTGCAAACAATTTCGAATACGATTCCTAGCGAGTCCGGAGCGGAGCAGCCCGTCTACGGTTAGTTTTCCTTTCCTCCATGCTTTTGTGTATATATTTCTTTGATTTACCATGGAATATGATTGTTGGGTTTATATTTCTTTGTTTCCTCCATGTTCAATATGCTATATGCTTAGGTTGCGTCTATATTTGCCTATTTTCTCCTTAGTCTGAATAGTATGCTCAAATTGATGTGCATGTTGAAATAGGATATCTAGGCTTAGTTTGTCTTGTTGGTTTTGGCATATGCGTTGAAATATGAGGTATCTAGATTGACTATGTGTCGTGCAATTAGTTTGTGTTGTTGATGTTGAAAGGGATATACTATTTAGCGAATATACACCTTGAACTCGATGACTTGGTTCACTTTGCACCTTGAACTCGATGACTTGGTTTCACTTTGTGTAACGACTCGTCCCAAATTTTTGGGATTTATTAAGAATTACGTATGGATTAGCGAGGCTAATCGGGGATTAGTCGAGGATCGTCGAACATTTAGGGTGAAATGACGATTTTGCCTCTAGACGAGGGTAAAAAGTTGACTTTTGACTCGGGAGGTCCAATGCACGAGGATCGAGGACCGTTACGTAGATCGAGTCGATACAAGTCCATAGACAGGTGACACGTCAAAATCGAACATTCGACGGGAAAGTTACGATTCACGGAAGTTTCCACATACATGCACCCACCCTTTTATCTATTCCATTCAAACCCATCGAACCCGAAACCCACAAAACCCAATTATCCCCTTTCTTGCTAGTTTGTTTTAGGAATCCCTGAGAGACTGAAAGTGAGGCTGAAGGTGAGACGGTGAGGCTGAGAGGTTGGTGGTAGGCGGCGGAGCTAAGTGGTGGCCGGAAAACCGTGATGAAGGTAAAACCAGTAACCTTTCAAAAATTTGAATTGGTGTTTGGACGTTTGATGAATGGTTTGGCTGACTGTGTTGTGTTTCTGGGACTTGGACGAGTTCATGGGGATCGAAAATGAGGGGTTTCGACGGATGGACGACCCTAGAAGGACGACAAAAGCTTGGCCGTGGCTGGTGGTCCAAGATAGGTAAATCCTAGCCTATTTTATGTATTTTGGAGCAATAGATCGACTAGGGATGATTGGACGATCACACTAGAAGCAACGACTTCGAAAATGGTGGTTGGAGATGTAAGAACGTACAGGGTCGGGTTTGTGGGTCTGCGTGACCCGGTTGCAGTGATCCGGGTCGACCCGAATAAAAACAGGGATAATGACATCATTAATGATATCATCAGATGACGTCATCATGTCAGGTCTGACATGTCAGCTGTTACGCGTCAGACTAACAAGTGTCAGTGATTACGTCAGCGTTGACTTTGTTGATGTCAATGTTGACTTTTTGGTCAACGTTGATCGCACCTTTTACCCATGCATGGGCACGTGTTTTGAGGTGGGACTAGAACCATTTTAAAGGTTTCAACGATACAAATTCAATGGTGGTGGTTTCGAGTCAATCAGAGATCGTTAGGTTGGTCAAAATGAGGTTTAAAATCTAGGGAAGCGTGTTTGGGCCACGTTGACTTTTCCGGGAATGTTGGGTATTCTTGATTAGGACTTGTCTCGGTTGGTAGTAACCTTTGAGTATGTTTTGGACAGGTCTGGATGACCCGGAGAGATCAGATTAGCCCGGAGAGGCTTATAGCACGCTTATCGAGACACAGCTTGGACGATCTGTGAGTGGACTTTGTTTTATGCATGTGATGCATGCATAAATGTTTTATATGTATTTATGAACACGATTTTAGATGCCATGAGTGCATGTGATTTTAATATGAATCCTTAGGTATTTTTGGAGGAAAATGTGTTATTGCACGTAGTTCGAGATTTCTGTTTTGTATGATATTTGGGCTTCGACCGAGTATAGTACATGCTTGTGTTTTATGTGATTCCGAAGGTTTCACGGAGAGGAGTGAAATCGAGAAACTTATTTATAGTTTTGAGGATTTCACGGAGATGAGTGAAATTGAGGTTTGGGCATGAGTCCCAATTGAATGTTGATTTGAAAGTGTTTTGGAAATGAGAACTGGTTTTTAGGTTTGGAAATATCTTTCAGGCGTATGACCTAGTTGATTTGAGGTTTGACTTATAGTATAGTCAAATGTGAGAAAAGTCGGGCTGTGACCTAGTTATGAGTTTTATGAAGGATATTTCGAGCATGAGACCTAATTGTGGATTTGATAGGATTCGAGGAATCCTAGGATATGAAGTGTTGTAAGACAATGGATTTTCGGGCTGTGACCCATTTGGTGATGTTCCGTGCTTGAAGCCTTATTGATGATGGTATTTGGGCGAGTCCTGGATGATATGACGCTCGTCTTCAGACTGCAGATATGTTCCTTCTGGAGAGGTCACGATGCACTACCTGTTGTCGAGTAGCCGCAGGAAGAAATGACCGAGGAAGGCTCAAGTTAGGAGTGCTGATGGTATACTCTGAGATCAATCGACGATGTGTTCGCGATGATCTAGAGACGATCGCTGCGAGTGATGTGTTCACGGCAACATGCTGGATTGTGAGCGGTCCTGAGCTATATGCACATGTACTAGGATTAGAATCTTGACTGACATTGGGATGAGTTCCCATGGGATGTGTTCCCACGTGTTATATGAGTTGGGCTGAGGTTTCGTTCTGGTTTTCTTTGATTTGATTTTAGGCTGAGACCCTACTGAGATGATGGCTTCGATTGAGAAGTATTTTTCACTGTGTTTTGATTTGAGAAGCAATACGTCTTGCTTCCGAGAAAATATTTGAAATAACTGTTTCATGATGCATGCATGCTTTTACGTGGAAGGTATAAATGTCTTTTCGATATAAACTGTTGTTTTGTCCACTTATAGCTTTTATGGTTTTGATACCCTTTAGGTTGGTCACGGATGCAGGCTGTAGCAGAGGTCGAGACATCACATGCCACCGCCGATCCTGGCGTACTCTGATGGACCCCGAGCGGGTGATAAGTTTATCCCTGGTCTGACACGCGGTGTTAGACGAGAGCAGGCACGTCCCTCGATAATCCAGGGGAATTGGGACGGGTCCTTTCACTTTGTACCCTGTACTGAATATGTCTTACATTTTGCACCCTGTACTTGGACTGTTGGTTACACTTTGGATTATGTACTAGATATGTTGTCACACTTGGCACCTTAAGCTTACTAATCAGTCATCTGTATACTCTAATGATATAGATAGTGAAATCTTTGTCAAAATAACCTCTGATGACCAGTTATTTAAACTCTGTGAAACCTTGGTCAAATCATGGTCATACTCTTCCTAGAAGTGGTTCCTTGAAATGTTAGCAAAGAACTTGAAGATTTAAACTAGTGGAGGATACCTTTTCATCACTAATATGTAGAAGGGTTTGCTTGAGGCTGTGGGGGAGTTATTTCTAAGAGCAGAACATAGGCATTGCACCAGACAAATGTATACAAACTTCAAGATGAGAGAAAAAGATCTCAAGATGCACCACTGTAGCATAGTACCACACTGAGATGAGAGAAAATGGCTGCTGTGAGTCCTGGTGCCTA
This sequence comes from Prinsepia uniflora, assembly GCA_032719365.1. Taxonomy (NCBI): domain Eukaryota; kingdom Viridiplantae; phylum Streptophyta; class Magnoliopsida; order Rosales; family Rosaceae; genus Prinsepia; species Prinsepia uniflora. The sequence continues at coordinate 37,990,160 of CM064862.1, forward strand.
TGATTGGTTAAGCATGATGGATCCAAGACAGTAGACAAGGTCATATTTCAATGCAGCTTTCAGGTGTGATATTTTACTCAACAAACTCAATAAGGCATTCAACAAGGCCATACTACCAGCACGAGACAAGCCTATAATAACCTTACTTGAGAGAATCAAGACGTATTTGATGATATTGTACTCTACAAGGAATCATGGAGTTGTGAATTTAGGAGAGAGGGAGGGGAGGGTGTCACCAAATAGGTCCAAGGATAAGACATATTTTGGACAAAAAACAAAAAGAGGGACAATGGTATGTTAAAAGGCATACATGGAATGAAAATTTTGAAGTCACTCATCAAACAAGAAGGTAGTTTCGAATGGTGTATTTGATGAAAATATGTTCATGTAGAGAATGGGACCTATCTGGTATCCCATGCCCTCATGCTTGTGCATTAATCGCCTTTTTGCATGGGAAACCAGAAGCTTATCTCCATGAATGCTACAACAAGGAGGCTTACATGAGATGTTGTTATAAGATCAATGAGCTAATGACAAGTGAAGATCAATAGCAGTCCTTAAGTTTTCCTCCTTTGAAGCCCCCTAACATACCATAGGCAACCAAGCAGACCAAAGAAAAGCAGAAAGAAATCTACTGGTAAGGAAGACCTACATCAAAATCCAACCAAGTTTGGCAGGTTCCACACTGAGATGAAATGCAGCAATTGTGGTCAATTAAGGCATAGGCTTAACATATGCCAGGTATAAATCAGTTTAGTTAAGAATTCTTATTTACCTTATTTGGATGCTTATTTGATTGCTGGTTTGCTGTTTGTTTTACAGGAGCCTATTACAGAAAAGGCCGAAAGCTTAAGAAGAAAAAGAATTGAAGTTAAAACAAGGAGGGAATAAGCCAAGGCAATTGGATCATGTGAAAGTCAGCAAGAAGGATCCCAGCCCCAATCCCAAACAAAATCCCAAACACAACTTGAACTCTAAACTCAACCAGGACCTAATCCTCAACCCCAACCAGAACCTAATGCGAAACCCCAACCTCAACTCCAAACCCAATTATAACCCCCTCAAGCTGTGCCAGACTTGTCTCAGATCACTGAATCTCCTTAACCAAAAACAAAACCTACATCAAATCCTCTTCCATTGACTGTACCCTTTCTCGTAAGAAAATCAAGTTCAAAATATCCAATAAGGAGAAATAAGTGGCATCAACAATGAGGCATAGGGTTTTGTAGGCTGGTTTGTGTATTCTATTAGGTTAGGTGTAAGACTGTTAAGTGTAGGCTGGTAGGTGCATGCTGATTGGTGAATGTTTTGTTTGGCGTACTAGCATTTCTGCGTCACTTTGCACCCTGGACTACATCTATTATATTTAATTGCACTCTGGACTACAACTTTTGTGTTTAATTGAACCATGTAACAGACAAAATGGCCTACTTATGCACTATTTGACAATGCTATTATATCTCATCCGCTTCAATTGTTGTTTATGTAATGAATTATGTTTTCACTTTCAAGTTCTCTTCCTTAAATATTTCAGGATTAGTTGAGTCATGTTCAATGCACCTGTAGGCTGTACTACTGTATTTGTGTGTCACTTTGCACCCTGTACTATTAAGGGTGTATCACTTTGCACCCTGTACTATTAAGGGTGTATCACTTTGCACCCTGTACTATTAAGGGTGTATCACTTTGCACCCTGTAAAAGATAGATTGGCCCAATTTGATTGAACAATCCATAGAATTACATTGCAAAAAGGCTTAAATAACCATTGTTACATTGCTAGAACAATCCCTAGATTACATTGAAATTACAAGTCATGTTTTTAGCGTCGATTACGAAATTAGATTGTTAGGTGTTAGGTCATATTTTATGCATTTTGCTATGCATTATTTTTGATGTAGTACTAATATTTTTCATCACATAGGAGAAAATGATAATTTTTGTGAGAGTAGTGCAGGATTGGACATTATATCAAATTAGAAATATTTCGGTGTAAAAAGAAAGAAATTCGGAGTTGAAAGAGCTTACTTATGGAGCAAGGAAAAATAACTTGGAAAACAAGAAGTTGTCACTATTCACCCATGACACTGTTCACATGAATAGTATCAGATTCCCTTTCTTTCCTTATTTGCCCTTACTTATATAAGCCCTATTCACTCTCAAAATAAACCCTAGCCTCTACATAACAAAGAAATCAGATCTGCCCTTCTTTTTTTTTTTCATTCTCATTCTCTCCCATTGAGAAAACCTCAAAAAATAAAACTCATCTTTCTATTTCCCTTCCATAACCATCTCCTCTCTTCCATCCTTTTCCATCTCTTTCCCATATACCTCAATCTCTCTTCATAAAAGCTCCAAAATTCCTTCATCAAATTCGTCATCCATCAACTTTGTTGTGTGAAGAAGAAGCCCTTTTCATTTCTGGAGAAGAAGACTGCCTTCTACTTAGAGTTTGCTGCATCCATGTCTTTAATTAATGCTTTTATGTTTATTAGATACATGTATAGCTAATTTCTCATCTAGGGTTCTTGATGTAACCATGTAAACTCAATTCTATGTTATGATTGAAGTATTCTGATTTTTACAAACTCTTCTTTGTTTCATTCATTTTAATTATTGATTCATATGTGATTCTAGTGCTTGATCACCATTAGGGTTCCATATGCCTATTTAGATTTAGAGCACATGTCATGCATAAGTTTAATTGATTTATGAATGAAAGAATAGGGTCAGTAAGTACATGCCATACCACTGAATCTGTTTGGTCATATTTATTTCTTTTCTCATACTTAAAGGCTTTCTAGGAGTAATCTAAAATACATGCCATACTTAGGTTGCAATTAGAAGGACTAGATAATGTTCCACATGCCTTGGCCTATCTTACTTAAGTGAAAACGGTCCTTAGAGCAGGTTTGTAAGATCATAGTACTTTAGTCACTGTATTCATAGAATCAAGGTTACATAGGTGAAGTCAAGACCCTAGCTTCCATTTCCATACTTTTCTCAATCTTTCTTGACAGGACCCACCCCGATTATCACCTTGATAATCGGGAAGAACCCTGCTCCCGTCTGACACCCGAACACAAATGACCAAAATAACCATAAATTTCTTTCTTCATTTACTTAAAGTTTTAATTTCAGTTTAACGTCCTTACATATCGCAAATCAAAACTCAATTCTATTTTATTTTCAGTTCTTTTTATTCCACTAGTTAATTGAGTCATTATAGGGTTATCTAGAGGTAATTGTGAAGTCTAATCAGTCTCTGTGGTTCGACATCCTTACTTGTGCATTACCATTACTACAATAGTAGTGTATAAGCTAGGATACATCAACATTAGGTAACCCTAAACCTAAACTTCAGTCTTCTTAAACATCGCCCAAGACATGCTAAAATTAGGGCAACCCAAAGCTTCCTTATCTTAGCTCTGTACCTTTTCAAATCCTCTTCCAATTTACTAGTTTTTCTCAATAATTTAGGTATGATTGCCTTACACCGATGGCACATTTCATGATCAAACCATTCCCAAAACCCACATTTGATTTCCTGCATAAAAACAGACTCGATTATCATAAACTTACACATAATCCCAGCAATTGAATGGATTTTGAACATCTTTCATCTAAAAGTTGAAGTACTAAACCTAATTTAGATTGCAAGGTTACCATAAGAAGAAATTCTTGCACATTCATCGTAATTTCAACAAAGAACACAAATTTTAGATTTTTCTTTACCCCAGAACATGGACACACTTGGAATCTCGTCCTAGGATGTCTGTTAGTCCACGAAATCAAGATTTTATATTTCTTACCGCAGTAGCAACTTCTGACTTCAAACTCCTCCATCTCGTCTTCTTCGAAGGTCGAGTGGATGATTAGAGTCCTGTATTACTAGAAACTGGGTTGCGACGACGAGTGAAGGACAAAATGTGGGTCGCACCAATGGGGGAAATAGGGTCTAGGTAGCATCGAAGCATGGGTTCGCGTCGAAGACTAGGTTTGCGTTGAAGCCTAGGGGAATGAGGAATTTGGTTGCGTCGATTTAGGGTTTCTCAATTTGGGATTCAAAATTGAAAGGACCAATTGTGAAGTTCCACAATTGCCTTTTTCTAATTTAATATATCTTAATCTACGTAGGTGCCATGTAGATTTTTTCACAGTAAAAGAGATGACAGTGACAAAAATGAAGATGAGGGGCACCACTCGGTTGTTGGTTGTTGTTACTTGAGCGAATAACGAGTATAGTGTAAATTGTGATAAAAGTAATACTAAAATGAGTGAATAATGAGGACAAAATGCAATGTGCCAAAAAAAAATGTGAGTTCCGTGTGCATGGAAGCAAAAGCCTTCGCAATAAGATATGGCCAGAGGCTTGTGTGGAGAAACTTCTCTCGAGTCACTTTGTTGGATATGTCCAAACGTGTCTTCTCTCGCAGTCTGTTCCTGCTCACACCGGCGCTAATATATCACAAGCACCTCCGTCAGAGCCAGAGAGAGATTCATGGATTGCCCGTGCCTCCATCCACCTTCAACCAACCCCTACGCGCTTTTGCTAAACGATCTTTCTATAATTCCCATTTCCCACTACTTATTAGCCTTTCTCACAATTTTCTTTGTATTTCTCTACAATTTCCTAGAATTCCATTTCCTCCAAGATCTCCTTACGGGATTCAGAGGCTCCCCAGTCGCCTTGACCTACAACTCCTCCTCCCATATCTACCACGGCGTGGTTTCCAAGTGCCGCATTCTCCATTCCAGGTCCCAATGCTAAAAATAACCAACTAATTTGTTTTCTTTTATTTTTGGGATTAAATCCTCGTCGATTAATTGCATTCATTTATTTATTGTTGGGTGAATGTATCGATGTTCAGGTATTTGGCGACGCCGTGGCTCTCAAGCCCTCATTTCCAGACTGTTTTCCTCAATTTCTTTGGGCGGCCTCCTGCTTTCAGCTACAGAAGGTACGTTCGGATGGATTGGTCCCCAATTGATTGTCAATTTTCTTTTCATGGTTGCCTTGCCACTTTAATTAGTTAGTTGGACTTCTCTCTTGCTTCAATTCCGTAGCTTCCTCATCGCTTTGTGGATTCAATTCACTTTAGCATCTTTTCGTTTGTTCGAGTCAAATTTTAGTCTTTGATTTAGGGTGAATTGGAAGGGGTTGAAGCGTGCTTGGATGAATTAGTGAACATATAAATGAAAAACAGAAGAAACTAATTGAGTAAATGAAACAAAAATGAATTACAAAACGGCGCCAGAAACTTGTTCGGTAAAATAGGAAAACCTAAATAAGCTACCAAATTTACACAAATCTTTTCCTTACAAGTGTACAAATCGTGGAAGATAGTATAGCAACAAGCAAGGAATCATGAATCAACGCTATGAATGTCTAATTTATCAATTTCAATCCACAATTAAGATGTTCACAGATTTAGAATGGCATATAACTAGACTGTATGAACTTTCTCTTACTTAGCATATTAGATGCATGGCGTATACATCAAACTTATATTTCTAGGTGCAACCTAGCATGGTATATACTCAGATTTAGTACCTAGAAACTCATTAAGAATAAAGAGAATTATGAACATCACATGAAAGAGCATGTCATATGTCCTAGATCTTTATGAAATCAGTTTACATGATTAGTTCTGAACCTAACCACATGTTGCTAATGAATGAAAGAAGATATGGCAGTCATCCTAACATTCCCAAAAAAAAGCAAACATAAACAAGGTAGCTAAGCTTGAGAACAAATGCTTGAAAACAATAGGGACAGAAAATTGGTTTTAATTGCGAAGAGGAATTGAAAAAAAAAAACTGAATCATAACATTGATTTAATCATGTCTAGGGCTTCAAACCTGCGCTAACTACGATAAGACTACTCCATAAATGAATTCAAAAACTTAAACAAATACATAGAAAGTTGAAAGGCTAAACCCAGAAGTATGCACGAAGTCAAGGCTCTTGCTCTCTCTCCAAGCTTGGAATAGCTCAAACTTTGCACCAGATGTGTTCTTTCGTTTTTTGTGTGTTGTGTTTGTACAATGAGACCTCTATTGATAGGTGTAGATAGCTACAACAGCTACATTCCAAGAGTTTAATGCCATTTAACAGCCCTCATTGATTCTCATTATAACCAGCATTTAGTGTAGGATTGAAACTGAAAAGTTGCTGTTTTGAAACTTAACAGCGTCCCTTTATGGTTAGATAACTCTCTGTAGAAACGTCCAAATTGCAAGCTGTCAAAGCCATCTGAAACTAGACTTCCAGGCCTTTCCAACCATATGTGGCCCATTTTCTAATTCGTTTTGAGCTCTTCGGGGCAAAGCCCACAAGTCGGGTGTTCTGCAGAGAACTCTCTGGGCTGATCTTTGGCCACTTGTGAGCTGGGGACTCATCTTGCATTTCTTGGGCTTCAAGTAATCCATTCTTAGCTCCTCAAGTCTTTATGATTCATCAAAAATTAAGTTGATTTTGTTACACCCTTAGTTCTATCCTGAAAACATCAAAAACAACAAAATACCTTGTATTGCATAGAGATTTCAATCCAAAACTAAAGTAAAAGAGGATGTAAAAATATAGTTTTATGCACTCAACACAAGGCAAAATGTAAGGTGTCATTCAAATTGTTTTAGTCTGTTATAGAGATATGTCAAACACAATCCTTTCACTCAGTATGTGTTTGGAAGAGGTTTGTGCACGGTGGATTTAGTATGTCTTTTGAATGTATTTAATTCATTTTCTTCGGCTGTAATCTTGTGGATATGTTTAAAAAACTCATGTTATAACTCTATACACAACATCTCATCCATTATATGTAAGCCTTATGTTCCAAAAAAAATAAAAAATAAATAAACTCTAGCACTGTAAAAGAGCAACAAGGCTTCTTGAAGAAGAACTTGATAATAGTCATTGTACCACACATTTCTTGTTTCTTAGAAGTTTTCTTCCACTGAGATTGTAAAACTTAATATAAGAACTCCAAATAGGATGGTCTGCTATGCCTTACTATGTATGCTTATATCATGGGCTTGAAGGTTTTTCATTGCATGAGTGGTTTGAAAAACTATGGTGTGCAACTAGCAATTTCTGGTCTGTTGAGCAGATTAAGGTTTGGAAGGGCAATCAAGGGCTGCTTTGAAACTAAGGGCTTGTAAGGGCCGTTTCTATGACTTATTTGGGGACTAATGGATGTGGTCAAGTCTTAGAGTTGTAAGCTTTTAGTTGGGAAACAAAAGGGGGTAAATGCTGGGAACTGTAAAATGTTGCGAGAAGAAACTTTTACGGCTGTCCAGTGACTGTAAAGTACATCCCACGTGAATAAGATCGAATAAGGTGAGAGAGATAGAGAAAAGGGAGTTAATCTTATATTTCTTAATGCTCCATTATTGAAAAATTAAATTTTTTAAGACAATTCAGTATATTTGTAGTTTTCCTGGATCAACCTATTCCAGTTGGATACGATTGCAAATCAGGTTACTATCAAGTAAGCACATAAGTGAGCCACTTACACCCTAGTGGACTCCCAAGACTCAAAGAAGAAACGAGACTCAACATAGTTGACTTTCTAGTTAGTTTTTTGGGCAGTGTTTGTGCAAAGTTGCAGGTAAGAAACTCATAAACTAATTCTCAATTGAAAAATTGATTTTAATCATGGACTACTAGTTATCAAGGGTCCTACGGATCCTATACAGGATCCCAGCCGATCACAAGAGATCACGGCCATCTCTAAGTGATTTGCTGTATCTAGGAATCCTCTTTGATTCCTTCCTCTTGTAATTACTTCCTAGTTAATCTCTATTTACCTTTCCTAGTTAGGACTCTACTTTTCTATCCTAGTTAGGACTACTTCCACTTGTATAAATAGGCTTCTCTGTATACTCAGTAAATCAATTAAAACCACAAGTATTATTCATACTTTACATGGTATCAGAGCTCTAACGCTCTCACGAGTATCTCGACTCCCTTAGTTTTTTTTTCTTCCCCTCTATTTCCGCCATGGCTGCCCTAACCAACTCCTCTGTTATCATCGATCCCCCTCGTCTGACCCTGCTCCCCCTCTTTCCGCACTCATCACCATCAATGCCTTGGCCCAGCTTCCCCTGAAGCTCACCTCCACCAACTACTTTCCATGGCGTGCTCAGTTCAACGCCATCCTTCTTGGCTATGACCTTATGGGGTTTGTTGACGGCACCTTCCCCTGCCCTCCCGCCTCGAACCCTGCCCTTCGCACCTTCTGGGTTCGCCAGGACCAGCTCCTCCTCAGTGCCATCCTGGCCTCTGTCTCCCCGCAGGTCATCACCTTGATTGCTGCCGCCAAAACCTCTGCCGCAGCCTGGGACCGCCTCACTCGCCTGTTTGCCAGCACCGCTCGAGCCCGCGTTCTCAGCCTCAAAGAACGACTTACACTGCTTCGCCGTGAGTCACGACCTGTGTCCGAGTACCTCCAGGAGGTCCGTATCCTCTCTGATGAAATCGCCGCAATTGATGCTCCTCTCAAGGACGATGACCTTCTCCTTCACGTCCTCAACGGCGTTGGCTCTGAGTTTCGTGAAATTGCTGCAGCTGTCCGCTCTCGTGACACTCCTATCATGTTTGAGAATCTTCACGATATGCTGGTTCAGCATGAAGCTGCCACCCACCGTGAGCTTCCACCAGCTCCCTCCCCACCCATCACTGCCAACCCCGCTCACTCAAACCGTAACTCCCCAGCCTTCCACCACAATTGCGGTTCCTCTGGACATCTCTCTGCCTCTCAGCCTTCTGATGGCTCCCGCTCCAATGGCTCTCGTTTCCACTCCTCCCCCTCTGATTACCACCGCAAGCTGCAGCAACCCGGCAGTGGCTATCGCGGTTTCTGTCAATGGTGTGGAAACCAGGGCCATAGCGCCAAACAGTGCCCGCAGCTCCAGCACTCCTCTGCCGCACCCCCCGTCGCCAATTCTGCCACTCAGGCAGGCTCCTCTAGCTGGCTTCTAGACTCCGGTGCCTCTCACCATGTTGCCTCCAGCCCTCAACACCTATCTGGCGCCACTCAATATCACGGCCCTGATGAAATCATCATCGGGAATGGTAAGGGACTTGGTATCACTCACACTGGCTCTTTCCGGTTACCCTCCCCTCCCTCCAACCCCCTTTCCCTTAACAATGTTCTCTGTGCTCCCTCTATGTCTCGCAATCTTATTTCCATATCTCAATTTACTCTGCAAAATAACCTTTCTATTGAATTCTTTCCTCATTCTTTTCTTGTGAAGGATCTCAGCACGGGGGCGGTTCTCCTTCAAGGCCCGAGTAAGGACGGTGTGTACGAATGGTCCTCCTCCCTCCCTTCCCAACCTCATGCTTCGGTGGGCGTGGTTGTCTCCCCTAATCTTTGGCATCGTCGTCTAGGTCATCCCCATTTTAAAGTTCTTCAAACTGTTCTTCGTCAATCCAATGTCTTTATTTCCCCCCATTTGTCTTCTACTCTATGTAATTCTTGCCTATGCAATAAAGTCATAAACTTCCATTTGGTGCCTCTTCATTACATAGCTCTCGGCCAGTTCAGTTAATTTACACTGATGTCTGGGGGCCTGCTCCCTCTATTTCCATTAATGGCTTTTCCTATTATGTTTTGTTCATTGATCACTTCACTAAATACTCCTGGCTTTATCCCCTACGCAAAAAATCTGATGTCTATTCCATTTTCCTTGATTTCAAAGTCCTTGTTGAAAAATTCTTTAACCAGCCCATTGCCTCTCTCTACACCGATGGCGGTGGGGAATTCATCAAACTCAAACCCTATCTTGCTACTCACGGCATAAACCGTTACCTCACCCCCTCTCACACCCCTCAGCACAATGGTGTCGCTGAACGGCGACACTGTCACATTGTTGAAACCGGTTTCACCCTACTTCACACTGCCCATCTCCCTCAGTCCTACTGGTCTTATGCCTTTCGAGCTGCGGTTTATCTTATCAACCGACTCCGCACCACCATTCTCCATAATCAATCCCCCTACACTGCTCTCTTTCATCAGCCTCCCAACTATTCCCGCCTTCGCACCTTTGGTTGCCTATGCTTTCCCTGGCTTCGCCCTTATGCACCCTCCAAACTGCACCCCCGGTCTACCCCCCGTCTCTTTCTTGGCTACTCTCTTCAACAGAGTGCCTATCTCTGCCTTGACACCAGTACTAACCGCCTGTACATCTCCCGCCATGTTCAGTTTGATGAGTCCAGCTTTCCTGGTCACAATCCCAGCCCTTCCTCTCCCTCCATCACCCCGGCCACCTTTGATTCTTGGCTATCTACCCTTCCCCCGGTCTCCTCCCTATCCTCTGCTCCGTCCACTGCTGCTTCTCCCCCTACACTGGACTCCCACGACACACCGTCCTTGCACGCTCTTGAGGATGGACCTTCCCCAGCTCAGGTCCTGTCACTGCCTGCCTCGGCTCCACCTGCTTCTGGCTGCTCCCCTCCACCCGCCACAGCCCTTGCTGCCTTGCCCAGGTACTGTTCCCCCTGTTCCCTCCTATGCCCTCACAGCCACTACCCGGTTCCCTCTCCCCCCTTGGTCGAGCCAACGTGTGTGTCCCAAGCTGCCAAAGACCCTCAGTGGCGTCAGGCCATGTCCCATGAGCTCAATGCTCTTATTCAGAATGGTACTTGGGACTTGGTGCCTCCTCACCCTTCCCAGAATATTGTTGGCAATAAGTGGGTGTTCAGAATCAAGCGCACTCCTACGGGTGCTGTTGACCTTTACAAGGCGAGGCTCGTTGCTAAAGGCTACCACCAGCGTCCTAGCGTGGACTTCACTGCCACATTCAGCCCGGTGGTCAAACCCACCACCATTCGGACTGTCCTTCATATGGCTGTCACTCATGGCTGGCCCCTCCGCCAATTGGACGTCAACAATGCCTTCCTCCAAGGCACTCTCCATGACGATGTTCATATGGCTCAGCCCGTAGGCTTTGTTGATCCCCAACATCCCACCTATGTTTGTAAGCTGCGCAAGGCCATCTATGGCCTCAAACAAGCCCCCCGGGCCTAGTACCAGGAGCTCACCACCTTTCTCCACTCTCATGGCTTTGTTAACACTCAATCTGATGCCTCCCTTTTTATACTCCGCAAGGGTCCTAATGTGCTGTATTTTCTAGTTTATGTTGATGATCTAATTGTGACAGGAACCAGCCCTAGGCTCATCTCCACCTTCATTCACACTTTGGCTGCCCGGTTCTCTGTCAAGGACCTCAGATCTCTTCACTATTTTCTTGGTGTTGAGGTCCTCCCTACTGCCTCCGGTCTATTCTTGTCCCAGCACAAGTACATTCACGACCTTCTCACCCTGGCCCGTATGGATGGTGCCAAACCCGTGGCCACCCCTCAGGTTGTCTCCCCTACACTCCAGCTTCGAAATGGTTCCCCCCCAGCCGATGCTACTCTATTCCGCCGTCTTGTGGGCAGCTTGCAGTACCTCAACCTCACTCGGCCTGATGTGTCCTATGCTGTGAACAAACTCTCTCAGTTCATGCATGCCCCCACTGACCAGCATTGGCAAGCACTCAAGCGGGTCCTACGGTACTTGAAGGGTACACTCACTTATGGACTCCATCTCCACCGCCACACCTCCAGCCACCTTCATGCGGTTGCTCATTCCTTCCACACTCTTCATGCCTTCTCCGATGCCGACTGGGCGGGTGATCCAGACGACCGTAAGTCCACCACGGCCTATCTCGTCTACTTAGGTGGCAATCTGATTTCTTGGAGCTCTCGCAAACAATGGGCAGTTTCCCGATCCTCCACTGAGGCCGAGTACCGTGCTGTTGCTTCCACGACTGCTGAACTTCTCTGGGTGCAGTCTCTTCTTCGTGAGCTGGGCCTTTCCATCCCACGTCCGCCCAACATCTCGTGTGATAACATTGGTACCACCTTCTACTGCTCCAACCCCGCACTTCACTCCTGCATGAAGCATGTTGCCATTGACTACAACTTTGTCCGGGACCAGGTCAGCCGTGGTCTCCTCCAAGTCTCTCACATCTCCACCGACGATCAGCTGGCTGATGCCCTCACCAAGGCCCTTCCCAGACCTCGCTTTCAGCTTCTACGATCCAAGATCGGTGTCGCCCACGGCTCCACCGTCTTGCGGGGGCGTATCAAGGGTCCTATGGATCCTATACAGGATCCCAGCCGATCACAAGAGATCACGGCCATCTCTAAGTGATCTGCTGTATCTAGGAATCCTCTTTGATTCCTTCCTCTTGTAATTACTTCCTAGTTAATCTCTATTTACCTTTCCTAGTTAGGACTCTACTTTTCTATCCTAGTTAGGACTCTACTTCCACTTGTATAAATAGGCTTCTCTGTATACTCAGTAAATCAATTAAAACCACAAGTATTATTCATACTTTACACTAGTGACATGAACTTACCTAGGTTCCTAAATTTGGAATTGATGGTGGAGAGTAGATGGCAAGCAGTTATAAAGCACATATTAAATTCCCTATTTCAAATCTGTTTCAACCATAAAGCACTTGTCTTATATATATGTCATATGTGTTGTAAATTCTGTCCCTTTACTGATCTTGTTTCTTGATAGACTCAGGTGATTATGCAAACAATAGGATGATATTGAGATAATGCGGAATATAGATGAACAATAAAGTAAACACACCACACACGAACACAAGAATTTAGCGAGGTTCGGCTAATCTTTGCCTACGTCCTCGTGTGATCTCCTTGAGAGATCACTAGCACTATGACGATAACAAGATTACAAGAACTTATGTATAATCCTGACCTAATCCCCAAACCCTAGCTCACGATCTTTCAAATCACTCTTTTGCTCTTATACCCGTGTATGACTTCTTTGTTTACTGCTGTCTTATTTTTCTGTGTAGATGTAAGGACTCCTAAGAGGCCTATTTATAATGCATAGGACTTTGGTTACACTCCTTAGCATATTACAATTCCTATTCCTCTTTGGAGATGGAAAGATAACTTATTTCCTAATCCCTAGAGGGCTATGGAATACTTTTCCTAGTCCTATATGGAAACACTAGAAAAAACTCAGATTTCCTAGTTCAACACTTGGAATTCCTAGTCAAACGTCATTTCTTGGTATTTTGCCGAGCCAATTTTTTTCAACAATATGTACTCGATTTAGAAATGGAAAAGAATATAGCAGCTGAATCTTTCGTGGTTGTTTAACTCTGGCTGGTAATCTCAACAGATTCCATGAGAACTCATAACTTACCGTAGAAAACTCAGCCTAAACTAATAGTTCAAACAGAACATTAGCATTGTGTCTTTGGAATGCTGGTGTAATTTTGGCTCGTCGAAATACCAAGATTTTCATCCATATTGGGTGAGGAGAAATTGATGTGCACTTGTTTTCTAGTAGAGCTAGGAAATCTGATTTTTCCTTGTGTGTCCATGTAGGATTAGGAAAAGTAATCCATCGCTCTCTAGGTATAGGAAAAATTTATCTTTCCATATTCTAAGAGGAAGAGGAATTCTAATATGCTAAGGAATGTAACCTAAGACCTATACACTATAAATAGCCCTCTTAGGAGTTCTTATTTACAACAACAAAGAGAAAATAGTAGAGACACGCTAGGTAGAGAACCAAGAGTGATGAGATCTAGTGCAAGGTTTTGGGGATTAGCATATGGTTTTCAATATGTTCTTGTAATCTCTTGTTATCTCCATAGTGCTAGTGATTTTCTCAAGAGAGATCACACAAGGGCGTAGGAAAAATTAGCCGAACATCGCTAAATTTTTTGTGTTTGTGTGTTTACTTTATCGTTCATCTATTATTCTGCATATTCGCATGTCATCATCCTAAGTGTTTGCATAACAACAGAGTCTATTGAGAAACAAGATCAATTAGTGGTTAATACTTCCACAATTGCATCTGTTTACTTTTTGTAAGGTGGTTTTACTCTTGTTTGACACTTAAAAAGATAAATATAAGTTCAATATGTTGCTTTTTATGGTTGTTAGTATACATAAGATGTGCCTGTTCGAGGATTAATGAGGTGGTGTGTTAGGCTTCAAATCTACTTGAAGAAATGACATAGGCAATTGAGTACTAACAGGCCAACTGATTCAGCTCCCCAATTGTTTGTCTCATCTTCGGTCATTAACTAGGATCCTTGTTACTTTTCATTTTATTAGGATCTATGAATCCCTTAATTCCATGATCTTGCTTGATAAAATAGGTTTTTACAATTTTGTCTTTGATAAATTTATTTTTCAAAGCACGTTATATAACCATCATAGTGATTTTTTTACTCTCTGAATTTTGATTCATGCTTTCATCTAACAGATAATCATGTGTATTCCCTTTCAGAGAACTTTTTCATCTATCGGATGGCGGAACTATTGCTTTGGATTGGCTGACAACTTATGATGGTAACTATTGTTCGATTAATTGGAACTAGTTGTCTAGTTACCATGCGTATATGATTGCTAATTTGCAAATCGTCATAGTCAGTCAATAGAATTTCAATAAGTAGAGAGTATCATCCCACAAAGACTGAATTATACTACCAATTTACCAATTTACCAATTTAATTCTTTTATTTATTTGAATCAGAAAACCAATTTGATTTATTGTTGAAAACTTAAATAAAATGTTGAAACTATTAAAGAAGTATAATAGCACAGAAATCTGCACAAAGAAGTTTTTATGGAGATGGACACTAGGACTTCGGACTTCCCTCAATTAATCCTGTTTAATTCCTAAATGTATACTACATTCTAGTTACCCTTCCCAAGTTGACAGTATTTCCCCCAATTTACTAATATTCCAGCTAAGGCAATACAAGTCGTGTTATTCTAAATAACCTAGTCTGACTAAGGCACTAGATCCACATAAAAAAAACCATTAAGATCTATGAAAAACAGTGAATAAAGCTGCATATACCATACACAGGACTCGTTCTTGGCTATGTAATTTATGATATTCCTACAAGAAGCTATCTATCAAGTATCTTTGCTAGGTCTCAGCTTAATTCTTACAACAGATAGTTGCCAGTTATTCGATAATATAAAGCTCTATAGAAGTTTCTCAATCATGGAAAGGAAATTGAAGTTAATATAACAGAAATATTCAAATACTTATAGTCGGGTTAGGCCTTCTTCTTACCAAAAAGATTTAGCTCATGCCTAACTCAGGAAACATGGCGATATTTGATGAATTGGTAATGGGCACAAATTCGAAGATAATGGCAAGAATGGTTCCAAGCTTCCGCTCACTATTCTTTTGAAATTGTAAGATTTGTGTTGGGTTGGTGGATTACAAAGAGCCTAAGCCTCCTTTTTTCAGGGGTATTTAATCCTCAAATAATGAGTTCACATTTGAAATCCTAAAAGGAAAAGGCTTAGAAAACCTTTTAATAACACAAAATAAACCTTAATTAGTTTCCTAAAAGAATACCGATGTTTGGTTTAATCAAAATTCCCATAAGAATATGGAAATTCGGACTTAATCCTTAATTTGAAAGGAAGCTGTTGTGCTTGAATTGTAAGAAAGAAAACGGTCGAGCTGAAATTTGGTTCGCTTACCAAACGTGGAGATTTGGGCCTCAACTTGGGTTGGTTTTTTGGCAGTAGGCTTGGGCTCATTTCTTTGGGAAAATTCGGTGGGTGGCTACCGATTGCCTGTAACTTCTTCATTCCTTCTTTGAATTGCTTTGTCTGTTTTCCAAAATCGTCGTAATGTTGTGAATTATCAAATCTTACACCATTATCAGTAAAGATATCTTTTTATCATATTTATTCACAATATTAAATCTAAACCATAGGTACAATGGGCATGAAAATATATATGAAATGTAACTATATATATAGCCATAAATAAGGGAATGTGTAGTAAATGACAGTTGTGATTATTTTATTTTTATGTTTCTGAGATAGGATAAAACTACATGCGTATGGTACATTTGGTTGCCAGCTTTTTAATTTTTTTATCTAGCGTTGACTGTATAATCTTGTTGTATGTTAGTTTTCCTTTGGTTCTTATGATGCATTCTCCTATCATTTATTTAATTTTAGCACCCATATTGCCATATTTTGATATGGTATAGGTTGGTATGTGTAGTGCTTCTAGGTTGTACATATAGTAATGATGCTCAAATATTAACTGGAAATAATTTCTCAGTGACAATTATCTGATAACAATTGTATGATAAATTGATTCATTACTTGGTTTCATCTATTTAATTTTTTCTAAGATCGTACTTCGGATTATACATATAGATGTTTATTCCATAGTTTGACCTTTTATTGGTTGAACCGTGCGATATAAACAAAAATGTCTACGGAATTTATGGTAAATTGATTCCTTTCCAGGTCATTGTCAAAGTTAAAAATTTTGGAAACTTAAATATTTCCCTTATTTGTATTTTTCTTGAAATTGGGGTAAATGGTGGAGTTTTAGGGAAATTTGAATATGTTGGGCTGAAATTTGGCAATATTTCTATCCAATGGTTCTGAATTTGCAGAACCTTGAAAAAAAGTATGATTGCTTTTTTTTTTTCCTGATGAAACTGAACTATGGAACTCACTGAATTTTGAATTGAGAATTCTGAGGGGAAGCTGACTAAGAAAAAACTGAAATAGGAAGGAAAGTGCTTAAATCTCTAGGTCGAAACTTGCCCCCTCAGGGTTGAAAATATTGGAGATCAATATCCATGCTCAGATATTGGAGGAGTTAGCTTCTTTCTGGTTTGTGATGTTGAGGACTTAGCTTCTATTTTGAGTTAAGATGTTGGGAGTTAGCGTTAGTAGACAGGATAGGAGAAGACTTCGCCTTTCAGCCCTTGGATTAAAGCCACAAGAATCAATCAATCTAAGGGCTGATAGGTGTTAAAAACAGGACACTTGCTGCAGAGAAAGATATTAAGGATCCTCCACGGGTCCACCAGATCACAGAAGATTAATTATCCAATCTTCCTGATCTGCCAGGATTAATTAACAGGAATCAATTCTGATTCCTTCCTGATGTATAAACTTCCTAGTCTAGATAGTCTTTATTTCTTTCCTAGTTAGGTTTAGTCTAGGTCTGTATAAAACACAACTACTGCTGTACATCTTAATTAATTCTATAGAACAAAAAGCTTCTATATCTCTATATGGTATCAGAGCCCTAAAAGCTCCACCGAGCAAACCCTAAATAAAAAAAAAAAACCCCAAAACACAAACCCTAATCCATGGCCGCTCAACCCACCGTTGCTGCTGCTCAAACCACTGCCGCCCCTGTCAATACCACCCTCCCACCAACCACCGGTGAACCAAACCCTAATCTTCCCACCCTCGTCACCATCAACACTGCAGCCCAACTTCCCGTCAAGCTTACTACCACCACCTTCTTTCCGTGGCGAGCTCAATTCAATGCCTTGCTTTAAGGGTATGATCTCATGGGCTATGTTGATGGCTCTCGGCCCTGCCCACCCACCACAGAAACAACCCTTCATGATTTTTGGGTTCGTCAGGATCAACTCCTGCTTCATGCCATTCTGGCTTCCGTCTCCCCTCAAGTGATTCAACTAATTGCCACTGCACCAACTTCAGCCACTGCCTGGGCACGGCTCACCCACCTTTATGCCAGCAAAGCCCGGGCCCGTTTCCTTGGCCTCAAGGAACGGTTGACCCTTCCGAGGCAAGATTCCCTCCCAGTTTCTGAATACCTGCAGGAAATTAGGGTTCTTGCAGATGAGCTGGCTGCCATTGACAGACCACTGTCTGATGGTGACCTTCTTCTCCATGTTCTTAATGGAGTTGGACCCGACTTTAGAGAAATTGCAGCAGCTGTGCGATCCAAGGACACCACCGTCCCCTTTGAAAACCATCATGACATGCTTGTTCAGCATGAGGCTGCTTCCAAACGTGCAGCCCACGCAGCACCCACTCCTCCACTAACAGCCCACCCAACTCAATCCTTTCGCGGTTACTCCTCCAACCGCAACACTAGGGGCTCCTCTGGCCAAAGGTCCAACTTTCAGCCCATGAACACCCACCGTTTCTCTGGAAACCGGCCCCACCAACAGTCCAATGACAGTTCCCATCGCTCATCCTCCCAGCCCACTGGATACCGGGGCTATTGTCAATGGTGTGGCACTCAAAGCCACAGTGCTAAGCGCTGCTCTCACCTTCAACAGTCTGCCCCGCCACCTCCGGTGGCCAATCCAGCCACTCAGGCCTCCTCCCCAGGCTGGCTCCTTGATTCGGGAGCCTCCCATCATGTAGCAACCAGCTTCCACCACCTTTCTGATGCTACCAGCTACAATGGTCCAGATGAGATCATCATTGGCAACGGTAATGGCCTCCTTATTACTCACACTGGCTCCACTTTACTTCCTTCTCCCACCTCCCCACCCTTCCATCTTAAAAATGTCCTATGTGCTCCATCCATGACCCGCAACTTAATTTCCATTTCCCAGTTTAATAAACAGAATAATACCTCTATTGAACTGTTTCCTGGTTATTTCATGTGAAGGATCTCAGCACGGGGGCGGTTCTCCTACAAGGCCCGAGTAAGGATGATGTGTACGAGTGGTCATCGGTTTCTCTTCCCAAACCTCAAGAAATGGTGGCTGTCACAGTTTCCCCTCACATTTGGCATCGTCGTCTTGGTCACCCTCAGTCCAAAACCCTCAAAAGTGTCTTAAGTCAGTTTCATGTTCATTTTTCTTCCAAAATTCCAGACCCTATATGTAATTCTTATGCTTGCAATAAAAATCATCGCCAACCCTTTGGCATTTCCTCCTTAAATAGCACTCGTCCTCTGGATTTAATATATACTGATGTGTGGGGACCTGCCCCCTACACCTCCATCGATGGTTTTTCCTACTATCTTATCCTTGTTGACCACTTTACGAAATATACCTGGCTGTACCCACTTCGAAAAAAATCAGACGTTTATTCAACCTTCAAAGACTTCAAAACCTTGGTTGAAAAGTACTTTAATTCACCCATCATCTCTCTTTACACTGATGGTGGTGGTGAATTCATCAAATTGAAACCATTTCTTGCTGAAAATGGCATCAATCACCTTCTCACCCCTCCCCACACTCCTCAGCACAATGGTGCAGCCGAAAGGCGTCATAGACACATTGTTGAAACTGGTCTCACACTCCTTCATCAAGCCCGCCTCCCCCTCACATACTGGTCCTATGCCTTAAAGACTGCTGTCTACCTTATCAACCGCCTCCCCATTCCTCTCCTACGAAGCCAATGTCCATACACTGCTCTTTTCAATGCCACTCCCAATTATGCCAAACTCCGGACTTTTGGCTGCCTCTGTTATCCATGGCTCAGGCCATATACCTCCAACAAACTGCAGCCTCGTTCTCAGCCCTGCCTCTTCACCTCCACCAAAGTTCCTACCTATGCTATGACCCATCCACCAACAAACTCTACACCTCCCGTCCTCCCTCTCCTCCTCCACTACCCTGAAACCTCCACCACGTGGCTCTCTACTGTTCCTCCTGTCACACACATTCCCCACCCGCCATCTGTCACGTCACTGCCACCAGCGCCATTTTCTGCTCACCAACGGGACCCACTCGACACATCATCCTTGCAGGTACTTGCAGAAGCATCGCCCCCTGCTCCTATCCCACAACCTGCACCTTTGCTCCCTGCCACCAGCAGCCCTCCTGCTGCCCCTGTCTCTGCCGCAGCCCCTGCTGCCCCTGTTCAGACCACTAGTGCCCCCCAGCAACCTCCCTTGCGCACCTACACCAGGCGCCCCCGACCTCCCTCACCTCCCCCGAATCCTCCCTCCCTCCAACCCACAAAAACCCACCCTATGTTAACTCGGACTCAAACAGGCACTGTAAAACCAGTTCCCTCCTATGCTCTCACCGCCACCAAGCACCATCTACCTACCTTGGCCGAGCCCACCTGTGTATCTCAAGCCAAGAAAGACCCTGAATGGCGAGCAACCATGTCCAATGAGCTGAATGCACTCATCAAGAATGGGACTTGGGAGCTTGTTCCCTCTCACCCAAGTCAGAATATTGTTGGGAACAAGTGGGTCTTCCGTATTAAGCGGATACCTACTGGTGACATAGACCGCTTCAAGGCCAGCCTTGTAGCCAAAGGGTACCATCAGCGCCCGGGAGTGGATTTCACGGACACATTCAGTCCCGTGGTCAAGTCAACCACCATCCGTGTGGTCCTACACTTGGCTGTAACCGGTGGCTGGCCTATCCGACAGTTGGACGTCAACAATGCCTTCCTCCACGACACTCTCCATGAAGCTGTCTAGGCTGGGCTGGGTTTGTGGACCAGCAGCATCCCACACACGTGTGCAGGCTCCGCAAGGCCATTTATGGCCTAAAACAGGCCCCCCGGGCCTGGTACACAGAACTTCAGTCCTTCCTGCTCACACAAGGATTTGTGCACGCCAGCTCGGATACCTCCCTCTTTCTCCTCAGGCAAGGTTCCAGCACTCTATTTTTTCTGGTTTATGTTGATGACCTCATTGTGACAGAGAACAATCAAACGCTCATCTCTCAATTCATCCAAGCTCTTGCCACCCGGTTCTCTGTTAAGGACCTTGGTGACCTGCACTATTTCCTAGGCGTGGAGGTCATTCCTACTGCACATGGCCTTTTCCTATCACAGCACAAGTATATCCATGACCTCCTCCACTTGGCCCGCATGGATGGAGCCAAGCCTGTGGCCACTGCCTTGGCGGTTTCCCCTGAATTGCACCTGCATGATGGCTCTCCACCAGCAGATGCAACTCTGTTCCGCCGCCTTGTCGGGAGTTTGCAATATTTAAGCTTGACACGACCTGATGTTTCATTTGGTGTCAATAAACTCTCCCAATTTATGCATGCCCCAATCGATCTCCATTGGCAAGCTCTCAAACGGGTCCTTCGTTACTTAAAGGGTACTCTGTTTTTTGGCCTACACCTCCACCGTAAGACCACCTCCAATCTCCATGCCGTCACTCACTCTCTACATGCCTATTTGGATGCTGATTGGGCTGGGGACCAGGATGACCGCAAGTCCACAACAGCCTACCTGGTCTACTTAGGCAGCAACCTTATCTCCTGGAGTTCCCGGAAACAACGTGCAGTCTCCAAGTCCGCCACTGAAGCAAAGTATCGGGCTGTGGCATCCACCACAGCAGAACTGATTTGGGTTCAGTCCCTCTTCCGTGAGTTGGGCCTCACCCTTTCCGCGACACCAACCATCTCCTGTGACAACATTGGAACTACCTACTACTGCTCCAATCCTATTTTTCACACCCGCATGAAGCATATCGACATTGACTATCACTTTGTTCGTGATCATGTCACCTGTGGTCGGCTCCAGGTGTCCCACATATCTACTGATGACCAGGTGTCCCACATATTTGGAGCCGACCACAACATTGATCATGTCCCACATATGAAATATTAGAAATAAGCCTTGCTGCACCCTATTTATAGATATAGAGTTGGCATACATGTCCCAAGGTTGATTGAATTCCTCTTCCTAAAAGGAATAGGAATTTACACTTATCCGAAACCTAATTGAATAGGGAAACCAGAAATTCTTTCCTAATCCCTTTTGATCAAGAATTGGTATACCTCTGATTTTTCTAAAACACTCCTAAACCAACTCGGACATAATTGACGAGCCAAAATCCTAACAATCTCCATCTTGGTGAGTCAAACCAAGTCTTGATCGTTACACCCCAGAGTGTCTTTGCACCTCCTTGTAGCAGCTCTGGAAATCTTCAAGAGTCTTCACCTTGGAAAACTTCATCTTGCCTGATTGCACCGCAAGTGAGGAGGTGCTCCACTTTAATCAATCAATGAGATTGATCATGTTCAAGCAATACTTGAACTTCTTTGCCGACACTATCTTTGTAAGGTAATCTGCGGGATTGTCATCCGTATGGATCTTTTCAATCCAAATCTCCTTAGACTCTACCCAATTTGTGATGGTGTGATATCTTACTTCAATGTGCTTTGATCTTCCAGAAAAAAACTTCATTCTTTGCCAAGTGAATGACACTCTGACTGTTGCACTTCAACTTCACACAATCTTGGGTGATTCCCATTTGACTTACCAAACCACTAAGCCAAATTGCTTCCTTTCCAGTTTCGGCCAATGAAATATATTCTGCCTCTATGGTTGACAAAACTATAATTGGTTGCAGTAGTGCATGAAGAGACTTCCTTTCCAGTCTTGGAGACAGTTTCAGGCCATAAAGAGACTTACTTAGCTTACAAACTAAGTTTTCTTTCCTTTTCTCGACAAACCCTTCTGGTTGAGCCCTTGAAAATTGCCTCCTCAAGATCCGCATGAAGAAATGTTGTCTTCACATCCATCTGCTCAATCTTCATGTCATGCTGAGTTGCCATTGCTAAAAGCAATCTGGTAGAAGTATGCTTGACTACGGGTGAAAAGATCTCATCATAATCCACCCTTCCTTTTGTGAGTACCCTTTAGCCACGAGCCTTGCTTTGAATCTTATGGCTTCTTGTTCATGTAGTCCTTCCCTTTTTCCTAAATACCCACTTGCATCCAACTAGCTTTCTATCTTTGGGCTAAGGAGCCAATTCCCAAACAGAGTTCTTGTAAAGAGACTCCATTTCTCCTGTCATAGCACTTATCCAACTAACTCGCTCATCACTTGCTATAGCTTCTTGATAAGTAGTTGGATCTCCTTGACTAATGTTGAGAGCATAATTACGTTCGTCTTGGTCAAACCCAAATTTGTTATGTTTCTTCTTGTTCCGATTGGGTTTGTCTAGTGCTATGCATCTCTAGAATGCATGTGGATTATTGGTTGGAGTTTGAACCTTTGGGATGTCTGACGGATTGGAGTACCTCCAATCTGCCTCGTTTCTTGCTCTACGTGATTCCTAACTGGTGAATGATGTTGATGCTCATCTTCTTTCTCAAAACCATCAGATTCTGTATCTTGCTCAATTTGCTCCACCTGAGCTTCTGCCTTATCTGAATTTATTAACGGAATCCTTGTTGCTTCAGTTTTAGCATTGTCTTTCTTCTCTCTACTGTTCTCGACTTTATTCAGAGGCATGGTTGTCTCATCAAAGACAACATTGCGACTGACAACCTTTCGCATGTTGTTGATGTCCCAAAGCTTGAAACCCTTCACTCCTTTCTCAAAACCAAAGAATATACAATGTGTAGACTTTGGTTCGAGTTTGGACCTTTCATCACTTGGAATTTGTGCGTAAGCACTACAGCCGAATACCTTGAGCTTGGAATAGTCCATTGGCTTCGCAAACCCTACCTCCTCTACACTCTTAAAACCGAGAACTGTAGATGGTGATCTGTTAATCAAATAACCTGCATGATTAAAAGCCTCTGCCCAGAAACTATCAGGCAATCCTGCATGGAATCGCATGCTTCTCTCTCTCTCTCTCCATGAGAGTTTGATTCATCCTCTCAGCAGCTCCATTTTGATGGGGATTGTCTTTACTGTGAAGTGTCTTATTATGCCTTGTCACTTCTCAGGTACTTGATCTTTCTTCCGGTTTGATTCTCGGTTTCTGTTTTCCATTCCTTGAATTTTGCAAAAACCTCGGATATCTGCTTCATGAAATAAACCCAAATCTTTCTAGGAAAAAATCATCCATTAAAGTAACAAAGTACCTAGCTCCACCATTTGACTTGGTGGGTGCAGGTCCCTAAACATCTGAGTGAATATAGCTGAGTTGCTCCTTGCTTCAGTTATTTACTGTTCTACTCGTGAATGATACCTTCTTTTGCTTTCCAAGCACACAATATTCACAAAAGTCCAGTTTGCAGGATGACACGCCTTCTAACAGGCCTTGCTTGTGTAGTTCTTGCACCCCCTTTTGACTTATGTGTCCGAGCCTATGATGCCAGAGTTCAGTCTTGTTTTCTATACCTTGAGAATCAGCTGCTCCCCCGATTAGAGTGATTCCAATTGACTTATACAGCTTATTGGGTTGTTGGTCCCCCGATTAGACTCGTACCTGTACCCCGGCCTTATCTAAGGTACCCAAGGAAATCAAGTTCTTCCTTAGTCTTGGGACTGTTAAGGACTCTAAGTCAACGGAGGAGATTGCAGATCAATCTCCTCCTTAATATCTGCTCTTGTATTCTATACCTAGTTAGGACTCTTGTATTCTATACCTAGTTAGGACTCTTGTATTCCTTACCTAGTTAGGACTCTACCTATTCTGTATAAATACTCTGCCTAGGCTGTACATCAATTACAAGTAAATACAATCTAAAACTTCCATACCTTATATGGTATCAGAGCCCTAAAGCTCAACCGAGCAACCCTAGAAAAAATTAACCCTAACTCCATGGCCGCCACTCCTGCAGCCGCCACTTCTGCAGCCGCCCCTACTGCCGCTGCCCCTATTGCACCCGGTATTCTCAGTTCTCCTCCCGTCTCACCCACCGACCCTATACCTTCCCTAATCACCATCAATACCGCTGCTCAACTACCTGTCAAACTGATGGCTACTACCTTCTTCCCCTGGCGTGCTCAGTTTCATGCCCTTCTTCACGGCTATGATCTGATGGGCTTTGTGGATGGCACTCGTCCCTGCCCCCCTCCCTCTGAATCCACCCAGCGAGCTCACTGGTTCCGCCAGGACCAGCTTCTCCTTCACGCCATCTTGGCGTCCGTATCACCACAGGTGATCACATTAATTGCGGCTGCCCAGACCTCTGCTGATGCATGGGGGCGTCTCAGTCGTCTCTATGCTAGCAAAGCTAGAGCACGGGTTCTTGGCCTCAAGGAGCGACTGACTCTCCTTCGACAGAACGGCCGCCCTGTTTCAGATTTTCTCCAGGAAATTCGGGTGCTTGCCGATGAACTGGCTGCCATCGATACACCCCTTTCAGATGATGACCTCCTCCTCCATGTCTTGAATGGTGTCGGCCCTGATTTCAAGGACATTGCAGCTGCTGTCCGGTCACGAGACACTTCTGTCTCATTCGAGAATCTTCATGATATGCTTGGTCAGCACGAACTTGCTTCCACACTGCTCAAACCTCCCGTGGCCACAACCGTTACTCCCGTGGATCCACTTACCGTTCCAGTCCGCGCCCCTCTGCTCCTGCTTCAGACTCCAACCGCCCTTCCTATTCACCTGGCAGCGGCTACCGTGGTACTTGCCAGTGGTGTGGCACTCCAGGGCACAGTGCCAAACGCTGCCCGCAACTGCAGCCCCACACAGCACCCCCACCTGTGGCCAACTTCCTCATGTCGAGTTCCTCTGCTCCTTGGCTCCTTGACTCAGGTGCCTCTCACCATGTCACCTCCACTCCCCACCAACTCACTGAAGTGCATACCTATCGTGGCCCTGATGAAATTATTCTCGGCAATGGTAAGGGGTTAACCATCACCCACACCGGTAATACAACTCTCCCCTCTTCCCCCTCTCGCCCTCTTACTCTCCAAAATGTCCTGTGTGTCCCCCAAATGACCCGAAATCTGCTCTCTATATCTCAGTTTAACCTTACTAATCGCACTTCCATTGAATTCTTTCCTACTTATTTCCAGGTGAAGGATCTCAGCACGGGGGCGGTCCTTCCCCCATTAAAACTTCCCCGCTGCTGACTTCTTTGTAAGTATCAAAATATTCTCTTACTGTACACATATGAAAGGTGCATCCGATATCTAAAATCCAATTTGTGAAAGCCTTGGATCCTGATGTTACTGAAAGAAGCTCCCCGTCACTCTCATGTTTTGTGACTGCACTAGCTGAACCTGAGCTTCCTTCCATCTTGGCTTTCTTCTCTTTCCAAATCTTGCAGTTCCTCTTCCAATGATCAGTTGAACCATATTCGAAGCAACCTTTCTTCTTTTCCTTTTTCTTTTTGGATTTTGACCTACCTTTGTTGCCTGTTTTCTCTT
Source organism: Prinsepia uniflora (assembly GCA_032719365.1). Classification (NCBI taxonomy): domain Eukaryota; kingdom Viridiplantae; phylum Streptophyta; class Magnoliopsida; order Rosales; family Rosaceae; genus Prinsepia; species Prinsepia uniflora. The sequence continues at coordinate 38,016,017 of CM064862.1, forward strand.
CCTTTGTCTTTTCCCGCCCCCTCTCCTTGCCTTTGGCATAAAGACCCTGAGAGCTTTCAGTTATATCATCTAGTTTAGCATATGACTGAAGAGCTTGAATTACGTCTTCAAGCTTCAGAGACTTCTTTCCGAACATTAGAGTTGTTCGAAAGTGCTTGAAAGACGAAGGTAGAGACCTCAGTAAGATGATGGCCAAATCATCAACTTTATAAGTTTCTTCGACCTTTTGAAGATGCTATGCAATTCTGGAACCTGCATACGTGATCTTCAATATCACCTCCTTCTTCCAGTCGAAGTCCGAATAGTTCATCCTTTAGAAAAAGTTTATTGGACACGGTTTTACCCATATAAACGTTCACCAACTTTTTCCATGCTTCTGGGCAGTCATTTTTTCAGTGATGTGTGACCGAACTGATCTTGTGAGATGGATCTCGATGGTAAAGAGGTAGGAAATATTCCTTGTATTTCTTAAATAATAACTTTACAGTAGAAAGGATTATTTATACTGATGCTAGGTTAAACTAAGTAGGAAATAAATGCTTAGACTAGGAAGGAAATAAAAAACCTAGACTAGGAAAGTATCAACAGGATTGTATGTACAATTCTAGGAAAGAATCAGGGAGATTCTGTGGACCTAAGATAGCACAGGATCAAGGAGATTGATCCTCAATCTCCGTGGATTCTGGGGGATCTTTATTAGATGGGACTCTGAGCCTTCTTAAGAACCTTAGTCCATGTTGCGTCTGTCATGTTTGTCGACTTCTCCCCGTTGAGTGCATCATCCAAGTCTTGCTGTATCAGTACGTTCTTCATCATCCTTTGCTAGTCCGTGAAGTCATCCTTGCCGTCAAAAGGTTTTAATGCAGGTCCTAGATCTGCATTCATCTTTCCTCTGGACATCATAGAACCCCTTGAGCCAAGCTCTAATCCCAATTGTTAAATAACCCATAGCCGGATCTGTTTCGTTAATGTAACCAACGACAATAGACTAAACTAGCAAATTTAGGACACTTAGAAACACACAAGAATTATACTGGTTCGGCAAAACTTTTGCCTACGTCCAGTTGTGATTTCTCTCTAGGTAGAGAAATCACGGCTCCTTTTTTTAATAATAGAGATTACAAAACTTTTGTAACCCCAGAACTAATCTAAAAAACTCTTGGCTGTTCTAACTATTTTTCCTTTCTTAGAAATAAGCCTTGCCGTGCCTCATTTATAGATATAGAGTTGGCAGTGAAATCTCATTTGTAATATTTTAGGATCAATTTGTGTAGTCCCTCAGATGCACCTTTTAAACTCCATACTACTGAATAACTAGTCCCCAGACATCAGTAATAACAACTAGTCCCCAGACATCAGTAATAACAACTAGTCCTTAGACGGCATTAATAACCACTAGGCAGACTGGCCCTTCAAGCTCTCATAGAACAATAACAAGTGGACAGATTTCCCATACATCATTAATAACAATCAGCCACACCATTTGACCTTGCCAAACGTAATTACTACTTAGGTTCTGAAGTAGACTTGAGCGTGGAGAATGATCCATCTACTGCATTTCATACATAAGCACATTGATATCTTGTCTGAAGTTTGTAACACTTCTGTTATGGTAACAGTTATTGTAGATCCTCTCTTTTCTGATAACCATTTGTATACACTGCAGTTCTAGGAGATGTTTTTAGCACAACCAATGCCATTCTAAAAGATGACACAACTCCTATCATGGTGGTGATTCCTGGATTAACCAGCGATTCTACATCTGCTGTATGGTTCATTTTTATTTATTTTTCTCATATATTTTACTTTGTATTATCATTCTTTGGATACTTGAATCCCCCAAACCCCCGAAGTGGACTAGGATTCAAAACTGCAGTCTGCGTCAAACCCTACGATCTTTGGATGGGATGAAGCTTTGGCTAATAGCTAGACATGTACCTTGAGGAATTGAACCCTAGAGCCTAGAAAGGGAAGAAACCACCAGCTTAACCTCAACTCATCATTGTTTTTGTGTTTTCAAATGCTTCAGGTTGTAATTCTAGTGACCCCGGGAGTCAATCTATGTAGCAGATTAGTTGGTTCAATTGCAGTGATAAATACTTGAGAATAAGATGTGGAGGAATGTCTTTCGGTTTTGGTTGTGAGGTAGGAAGGTGTAAGGTGGCCTTTAATTTTTTTTTTGGGGAAATCCAAGAGCATCAGCCTTTGTAATACGATGTTGCACAAGAGATTAGAGAAATGGAGGAAACCTTTATTGTCAACGGAAAAAGAAAAAGTGGGATGCTGATTTTTATCCATCGGTGTTGAGTAGCCTAACAATCTAATTTTTATCTCTTTTTAAGATTCCTTGCAACAAGATTGGATGGTTTAATGAGGATATTGGTAAAATAGGATGTGATGACTTGAGCCTAGGAGAAAGGAGGTTCAGAGTCATAAGTTTAGTAAAAGGAATGAAGCTTTGTTTGGCTGTGGAGATTCTAGACAGAGTCAAGTTCTTTTTGTCTGCTGTAATCGGAGCCTTGCTTGGAAAGTGGCCCTGTGTGGCAGCAAGATTGGAGGGGTTAATGAATACGTTTTTGTGGGCAGGGGTGGCAGAAGGAAAGAAGGATCATTTGGTAAAGTGGGCTGTGGTAACTCGAGCCAAGGTGAGTGGGAGTGAAGTGTGGAACCCTTGCTTGGAAAGTTACAGTGGAGATTTAGACAGTTTTTTGGTATGCTTTAATCCGTAATAAGGATGTGTTGCATGAGAATGGATGGGATTAAAAGTGTCACTGGAGGCTCTAGTTGATGTACATGGGCATATTCTAGATGAAGATAATTATCACAATCGCACTGCCACTTTGATTTTCTTAGATTGCAGTTCAATTGATTCATGGAAAAAAGTGGTGAACCTCAGCTATTAGAATCGTAAACTCTAGATCACTATACTAGTGCACCAGTTCCATTGTTGGATCATGAGATGAAGCACCCTATGTTGACCTAGAGTTTACCTTTCTAATCCACAATACTTATTTCGTTGAACAAAATTATAAGGGCTTGCACTCATGATGGACTTGTTTATACTCATTGCATTATAATTTTTTTCATGTATAAGATGCTTTGCCTTCATGCTTGATGATTGGCTGATGTTACTTGGTCTTGTTGCTACAGTATATAAAGCATCTTGCTTTCACTACAGCGAGAAAGGGATGGAATGTCGTCGTTAGCAATCACAGAGGATTGGGTGGTGTTTCAGTTACCGTAAGACACTCTTCCAATAAAACCATTATGAGGTGTTTTATTTATTTTTTATTTTTATTTTTTTTTGAGTTCTTATAGTAGATGCTCAGATACACTTCCATATAACCACATTTCCTTCCATAGTGGTTTGGGTGAGTTTGATTCATATATATTGGAATTAGGCGGCCTGAGTTTGATTCTTATAGCATTAACGCGGGTGTGAGTTTAGCAGTTGTGGCCCACTATTTTATAGATATAGTAAACATGAGACCGATACATGGCTCTCTAACAATCAAACTCACCATTATTGGATTTAAATTACTCTGTGTACAGTAAAATAGGAATCAAAGTCAGCCATTCCGGCATACTTTAGGATACCCTTGGTACTTTTTTTGTGAGTCCTTGACTTCAGATAATGTTTGGCTTTGATGTCTTTAACCTTGTATAAAGTGGATGGGCCCTCTATTGGTAGTCACCATGGATATTAGAGTAGGGGGTTATATCATGTTTTCAAACGTAAGTTAAGTGACTACTATAGGATGCCACTATAAGTCACACCATATTATATTGGTGCGCGAGTAGGGGCTAAGAATATGATTTTTAGTTTTTCGTAAGATAGTCATAATGGAACATACAGTACTGGGAAAAGTTGGACATTGTTTGCATCTTTGCTTATAAAACAAAGTAAAAAGTAAAATTTCATCAATATTATTTGGTAATACTTGCCCATGATGATGCATCCATGTTTAAATTTTGAGACGGTTATATTTATAGGAACTAGGTCTTGTTCTTCGTATTACTGGTTTCACCAATGTTTCTGATCCTTGTGGATCTCCTTGTTTTTCCATTTGTTTTGAGCAATAAGAGCTCGCAGAGCTTCTCCCGTCTCCATCTTATCTAGCCTATCTTTGGTACATTTGTAAGTTTTATGGATGAATGTTTTCAAATTCTTGCATAATATTCTGGCCATTGTCAATTTCTCTTTGAAAAATCAAAATTTTCATTTTGTAAATAATTGAATTGGTAATCCCAGTTTGTTTACTTGTTAATATTTCAGTCCGATTGCTTCTATAATGCGGGATGGACAGAAGATCTGCGGACAGTTGTTAATAACCTCCATCTTGAATACCCTAAGGCTCCGTTGTTTCTTGTTGGATTGAGTATAGGTGCCAACATTTTGGTATGTTATTTTTTTTGGCTATAACATTTTGGTATATTTCTTTCGGTGATTATAATGTCACTTATTGTAGAAATATGTAATACTTGACCCGTGTAATCCTAGGTTAGCATAGGTTAGTGACAGTTCCAGGCAGTTAGTCAGTTACTAACTCCAGTCACAATAGGATAAGAACAAGGAGATAACTGTTTATACTTATCTCCATCCAATCCTCTATATATACAGCCATTCGGCTGTCATAAATAACACACAAAATACAGAATTCTACATGGTATCAGAGCCTCTGTCTGACCACCATCAACCGATCCTCTGTGTTCTTCTCTCATCATGGCCAGTGACTCTTGCTTCACCCCTTCCGTCTCTCCAAATCATGTCTCCACTCTAGTTTCCATCAAACTCACTGAAACTAATTACCTACTCTGGGAAAGCCAGATCAAACCTTTTCTTATTGGCCATAATTATTGGCGTTTTATTGATGGCACACACCCACCTCCTCCTCAAACCCTCAACATCTCCAATTTGACAGAATCTTCTCCCCAATCCGACTCCTCTGCCTCTGCCCTCACTTCTCCCTCTGTCCCACTCCCTAATCCTGCCTATCAACAATGGTTTCAGATAGACCAAACTCTCATCAGCATGCTTAGAGCAACGTTGACTGAACCTATCCGCTCTCAAGTGGTTGGACTCCGCAGCTCTCGTGAAATCTGGGACTGTCTCTGCCAGAATTTCTCCCAACAGTCCCTTGCTAACGCCACCCATCTCCGTTTCCAACTCATGTCTCTCACCAAAGGTGCCAAATCCATCTCTGAATATCTCACTCATGCTAAGGCCCTTGCTGACTCCTTGGCTGCCATTAATGAACCCTTCTCCTCCAACGACTTAGTGACGGCTGTTCTTCGTGGACTTGGACAAGAATATAGCAAGCTTGTCACTGCCATGTTAAATTTTCCACCTCTTCCTCCCTTCTCAGATCTCCGGGCCCGCCTCCTTTCCTTTGAAGCCCAACAAGCATCCACTTTTCAACCTGCTGGTCCCAATCCACCCACTGCATTCTATACCGCCTCTGCCTTTCCACCTGCTAGTTAAAATCCACCAACTGCCCTCTATACCAGTCTTGCCACTCATGGCTATCCCTCCACCCACTCATCCCGTGGCAGATCAGGTTTCCCGCGTGGCTCTAGACCTGGTCGTGGACTGCGTCCCTCTTACCGCAGAGGTTACACCAGGTTCTCACCACCCAACTCCTCTCTAGGTGTGTTGGGTTCTTATCCGCCACCTTCCTCTCGGCCTTCAGGTCCTCAGTGCTGGTCCTGCAACCGTTTTGGACATGTTGCTGCTCCATGTCCCCAACTGTCTCAATCACAAGACAACAACCTGTCCAATGCCTTTGCTGGTCTCCATCTTGCCAATGTTTTTGATCCAAATTGGTATCCTGACATCGGGGATACTCATCTTGTCACGATGCACCCTCCTTCTCCACAGCAGCCTACCACCCTTTCTCCCGAACAGGTTATGGTTGGTAACGGTACTACACTTCCCATCCATCAAACCGGTAAAGTCTCTTTCACCTCAGGCCTGGTCGATTAGTGCGTGATGGGGTGGTGGTGGGGAGGCCAGGTACAGGGATGGAAATCAGTGGGGTGAATAAGAAGTCTGTGGGCGATGTGGTGGGTTTCTGAGGGTAAGGGAAGTCAAGTTCATTGAACAGAACATGACGACTGATGTAAATCCAACCTGTGGCAATATGAAGGCAACGATCACCTGCGTGATGAGGGCTGTACCCTAGAAAGATACAAGGGAGACTGCGGGGTGTAAGCTTGTGTTGTGAGTAGTCACCGAGATAAGGGTAGCAAGAGCAACCAAACGGTTTTAGGATGTGGTATGGGGGTGTTTTGCCATGAAATTTGGTGTATGGAGAAGTCCAATGTAAGGTAGGTGTGGGAAGAAGATTAATGAGGAAAACAGCAGTGGTGACAGCATCTGCCCAATAAGAGAAGGGCAGACCTGTAGTTAATAGGAGTGTTCTACCCATTTCAGAAATATGGCGGTGTTTTTGTTCAGCCAACCCATTTTGTTGTGGTGTATGAGGGCAAGAGAAATGTTGGTGAATACCATGTGTGCTGCAGAAAGTTTGGAAGGAACGGTTTGTGTACTCAGTTCCACCGTCACTCTGAAATTGTTTAATGGTGGTTGAATATTGGGTTTGGACGTAGGCAAAAAATTTTGTGAAGTGTTGGAAGACCTCGGATTTGAGTCAAAGGGGAAAGATCCAGCTATAACGAGTATAGTCATCAGTAAAAAGAACATAGTATTTAAAACCAGAGACAGAAAGGACAGATGACATCCATACATCGGAATGAATTAAATCAAACGGTTTTATTGATTTGTGTACAACAGAAGAGAAAGACAACCGAGTAGATTTGCTTAAGGCACAATGATTACAAAAGGTTGCAGACTTTAAAGACAGAGGAGGACATAGGTTGGTCTTGGCTGCAATCATGCGGAGGACTTGTTGAGATGGATGGCCGAGACGCTGATGCCAGAGATTGGGGACTGCAGTAGTGAGGAAGGCTTGTGGTGGGACTGAATGTTGCGGAGTGATTGGGTAAAGACCGTCCTTACAGGGGCCCTGAAACAGAATAGCATTTGTAAGCAAGTCATGAACAGTGAAGTGACAGAACACTGTTTCTCGCTCTAGCTCTGAAGCAAAATATCGTGCACTCTCTTACACTTGTGCCGATACCATTTGGATTGTCAGCCTTCTTCGTGAACTCAACCTGCTGCATCAGTGGCTAGTGCATCTTCACTGTGATAATTTGAGTACCACCTACATGACCTCTAATCCGGTGTTCCATGCGCGGACAAAACACATCGCCCTTGATTACCACTTTCTCCGCGAGAGGGTTATTGCTGGCACCCACCGGGTTCACTTTGTTCCATCTCATCAGCAACTTGCGGATCTCTTCACCAAGGGTCTCCCGGTTGCCCGACACTGCTTCTTGACTTCCAAACTTGTCACCCAGCGGGTGCCTAGTTTGCGGGGGGATGTAGAAATATGTAATACATGACCCGTGTAATCCTAGGTTAGCATAGGTTAGTGACAGTTCCAGGCAGTTAGTCAGTTACTAACTCCAGTCACAATAGGATAAGAACAAGGAGATAACTGTTTATACTTATCTCCATCCAATCCTCTATATATACAGCCATTCGGCTGTCATAAATAACACACAAAATACAGAATTCTACACTTATAATGGAATCTTGTAGTATGTTTGACATGGCTTATTAGTAAATTTTCTTATCCCTGTATATTCACATTTTGTGTTGATTATGAAATTCATATCTGCAATTGACCAAGGAATATCAATTGCCTTTCAGGTTAGATTTGTCAAAAACATTCCAAAGTGATCTTAATTTCCAATACGCTCTTCTTTATTTATTTATTTTTTTAATAGCTTCATCATAACATTCAAGTTTCTTAATTCTTCAGGTCAAGTATCTTGGAGAGGATGGTGACAATGTTCCTGTTGCTGGGGCTGTAGCAATCTGTTCTCCTTGGGACCTTTTGGTTAGTGCTTGAACTTGATGGCTATGTGAATGGCATGTTTCTGTTTGTGATGCATTTGAAACATCTGTTGACAAATTTTGGAATATGATTTTCTCCTGTTCTGGGTAGACTGTAATGTTTCATTATTCTTTATTTTTTCTTTTCTACTCCTACTCATGCTAGGTTATCTATGGTGGCGAATGAAAGGGGTGTTGTATTTTGGCTTAGATTTTAGGTCAATTAGTTAACCTTTTATTTGGACCAATTATGACATACTATTGTTAGCTGTTTGTTTCCATGTTTTATAAGGATTAGAGTTCCTAATCCTTGTAAGAATGGTTTCCTTTCCTATAAGGTTTATGGATTTGTACTCCTTATAGGATTAGGTTAAGCTAGAGTAGTATATAATTGGCACATTGGTTTCTCTTTGTTTGGTGTGCGTGCAGCCACATTTTGTGGAAGGCCTAAAAACCTTTCTTATGTTTTGATTATGGTGGTGCCGCACCATTTAGTGAGAGTGTTTTGGGTGTATTTGGGATTTGGGTTTGAGAGAGTTAATCTCTTTGTAATCTCTTTTGTTATTAGTGGAATTTCCTCGCCTGTTTCGCCCGTGGATGTAAGCTTTATAGCCGAACCACGTAAATCCTTTGTGTTCTTTGTGGACTGTTACTTTTCATATTTTTCCTTCATATTTGTTATATTGTTTTGAGAAGATTCCGCACAACAATTGGTACCAGAGCTCGAGTTTTTCGACATGGAGTTATGTTTGTATGACGGCATAATACAAAATTGGAAAATTCAACTGGAGGAATGACTTGGAAATTTTGGATAATCCCTCACCAGTTTGGCTACAATTGAAGTAGCATTCGTACTCTATTTGATTCGAAGTTGACCTATGCAAAAACAATTTGATGATTTGGTTGTTCAGAATTTGAGAAACTTGGATGTGGGTTTCTACATCAATTTGTTCTTTGTCAGATTCAGACGTTGGTGGAGGTTTTGATAGGTGTATAATTTGTGAGGGCCAATTTGTTAGGTTCTGCAAAAGTATAGAATATACATGTGGATCCTCTTGGGGAAAGTCTCATGCTTTCTAATTTTTTTGGTCTAGGGACTTTTGGCTGAATTTGTTTGACTCTGCTATTTGGTTTGTTGGTTTCCATATACTGCAAATTGTTTTAAAGATTGTTTGGTTTCAAACCATGGCGTTTTTGAGCAGGTGGAGTTTGAAGTTCGTTCAAGTATTTGGTGCTTCATTCAACTTTGTTTTGATGTGCTAGGTTTTGTTTGGTGATGTTGGAGAACGCTGGTTCTCGTTTGAATCACTTCTGAATTGATCAAGGCATTTTTGGTTAGCATGCTTTTGCATGTTTTGTATCGAAGAAGACGTTGAAGGAAAGTTTCGTTTGAAGACTTAAGTAAAATTTTAAGTTCAAGTGGAGATTGTTGTATTTTGGCTTAGATTTTAGGTCAATTAGTTAACCCTTTATTTGGACCAATTATGATGCACTATTGTTAGCTGTTTTTTTTTTATAATGTTTTTTAAGGTTTAGAGTTCCTAATCCTTGTAGGAAGTTGGTTTCTTGTCCAATAAGGTTTATGGATTTGTACTCCTTATAGGATTAGGTTAAGCTAGAGTAGTATATAATTAGCACATTGGTTTCTCTTTGTTTGGTGTTCATGCAGCCACATTTTGTGAAAGGCCTGAAAACCTTTCTTATGTTTTGATTATGGTGGTGCTGCACTCTTTGGTGTGAGTGTTTTTGGTGTGTTTGGGATTTGGGATTTGGGATTTGGGTTTGAGAGAGTTAAATCTCTTTTAGTCTCCTTTTTTATTAGTGGAATTTCCTTGCCGGCTTCGCCCGTGGATATGTAGGCTTTATAGCCGAACTACGTAAATCCTTTGTGTTCTTTGTGGACTGTAAGTTTTCATATTTTGCATTCATATTTGTTATATTGTTCTAAGACACTTTCGCACAACAAAAGGAAGAAGAAAATAATATGGGTTAATAGTATGGATTATGGAATTAGAGTATGGTATGGTCCTCCAGACTCGGTGACTTTTGATCATTTGTTTTTTTGGTCTCAGAATTAGTTGATTAGAATTTAGACTTTTTAGTGTTTGTTTTAGGGCCAAGTAGCAATGATAAGGATCCACCATAAGCAAAGGAGATGGAGGATCAATCTCCTTGATTCTCCGATATCCTAAGTCAATGGAATCATTCTGATTCCTTCCTAAAACTGCACATAAATCTCTGTAGATACTTCCCCAGTTTAGGCCTAAGAGTTCCTTCCTAGTCTATGTAAGATTTACTGAATATGTTTTTAAGCTTATATTACAGTGATATCAGAAGGTGTTTATATACACACGTTATACAAAGTGATATTAGGAAATTACACAATCATATCTCTAAATTACAGGAAGGGTTGACAATTCCTAAATCAGCTTGATTTGAGAATCCTGGAAGATATAGAAAGATGATAGACATATTGATGCTAATTGAGGATTTGATTTGGGAATATCAGACAGGTTGTCTAATACACCCCCGCAAGCTGACAGGGCGATTGAGAACAGGCAGCTTGGATAACAAGTAGCGAAACTTGGAGATAGAGAGGCCTTTGGTGAAGATGTCCGCCAGCTGGTCAAGGGTTGAGACGTAAGACACGAGTAACTCACCACGAACAACCTTTTCACGGACATAATGATAGTCAACCTCAACATGACGAGTCCGGGCATGAAAGACGGGATTGGAAGCCAAGGAGATGGAGCTGATGTTGTCACAGAACAGCTGAGGACGAGTAAGTGGGAGGCGTAGGTCACAGAATAGAGCACGGAACCAGGAGACAGCAGCAGTGGTGTAAGCAAGTTGTCTGTACTCTGCTTCGGTGCTGGAACGGGAGACCCCACCCTGCTTCTTGGAACTCCAGGATATCAAGTTAGAGCCAAGATAAAGGCAGTAACCACCCGTGGACCGACGATCATCGGGGTCGCCTGCATAGTCAGCATCCGAGTAAGCTGTCAAGGCAAGTGAGCCAGGACGGTAGAGCAGGCCGAGGCAGGGCGTGCCCTTGAGATAGCGAAGGATACGCTTAGCAGCGATCCAGTGAGTAGAGGTAGGCTGATGCATGAACTGGCAGACTTGGTTGACAGCGAAGGCTATGTCGGGACGGGTGAGGGTGAGGTATTGCAAAGCCCCAACGATATTGCGGTACGCAGTAGCATCGGGCAAAGGATCCCCATCATGGGAGCTAAGGCGGCGGCCAGCAACAACAGGCGTGGAGACTGGCTTGGCATCAAGCATGTGACACCGGCGAAGCAAATCACAGAGGTAGGAATGCTGAGTGAGAGAGAGACCAGTTGGGTTGAGCTGGACCTCCATACCCAAGAAGTAATGAATGGGACCAAGGTCCTTCATAGAGGAGGCGTCCCAAGTCAGCGATGAGGGAAGCAATGTGAGTGGAGTCATTACCTGTAATCAAGATGTCATCAACATATATTAAGAGGTAAACACGCACAGCACCCTGGTAGTAGGTGAACAGAGAGTAATCAACTCGGGAGGAGGTGAAACCCAAATCCTCGAGATGAGAGGAAAAGCAGTGGAACCAGGCACGGGAGGCCTGTTTGAGGCCATATAAGGACCGCCGAAGGCGACACATGATCTGGGAATTGAGAGTCAACAAAACTTGCAGGCTGGCGCATGTAGACCTCATCTTCCAGGAAACCATGAAGGAATGCATTCTGTACATCAAGTTGGCGTACCTGCCATCGGAATTGAACAAAGAGGGCCAAAACAAGACGAATGGTTGAGTGATTTACCACAGGGCTGAATGTTTCCCCAAAATCCAGGCCCGGTTGCTGGTGGAAACCGTTTGCAACAAGACGGGCTTTGTACCGTTGGATGGAACCATCAGAGTGTCGCTTAATGCGAAAAACCCACTTGTTGGGGAGGACATTCATCGAAGCGGAGCGGGGAACAAGGGACCAGGTACCTGCGCGTTGCAAGGAATCAAATTTCTCCGCCATAGCCCGACGCCAAGCTTCATGTTTCTGTGCCTGGGTAAAATAGGTAGGCTCGACAGGTTCATTAGATTCAAGCAGAGCAGTATGTGCATATTTGGATGTGAGTTTCCGAGGACCAGCCTTACCACGAGTGAGCATAGAGTGCGTGTTGACCGGGACCTGAGCGGATGGATGTGATTCAGAGGGCAGGGAGGTTGGCGGCGCAGGATCGGCCGGGTTAGAAAGGGTGGAGGAAGTGCAACGCCGATAGACCTGGAGTGCGCTGGCTGTAGGCGTCGCATTTGGTGGTGCTGGGGAAGATGTGGAGCGCAGGTCGGCGGGGTAGGATGGCGGGGCAGAGTCGATGGATGACGACGTTGGTAGACTTGAAGAGAAGGCGCTGGGTTTAAAACAGGTGGGTGGGGCTGGGCGGGTGGGGCCATGGGCTGGGGTATTTGATCCACAGGCTGATCAGGTTGGGCCATGGGCTGATTTGTTTGAGCTGGAAATGGGGCTGGAGGCCGCAGGTTCAGGGGCAAATCAAGAGGGCCAGTGATAATGAGAGGAGGGTCTGAAGGCGGGGAAGACATTCCGGAGGGACGAGCAAGCCTGGTCTCAAAAGGAAAAGTGAGTTCATCGAAAATGACATGACGAGATAAGAAAACACGCTGAGAAGAAAGTTCTAAGCAACGATAGCCATGATGATCTAAGGAGTAACCTAAGAAGACACATTTGGCTGAACGTAATTGGAGTTTATTATTATTATAAGTTCGTAAATATGGAAAACAAGTGCAACCAAATACTTTGAGAAATTCATATTGAGGGGGACGTTTAAATAATTTCTGATAGGGTGAAATGGAACCTAGAACACGAGAGGGAAGTCGGTTGAGTAGATACACCGCAGTATGCATTGCCTCAACCCAATAAGCCGAAGGAACTGAAGCATGAGCCAGCAAAGTGAGGCCGGTGTCAACAAGATGACGGTGCTTGCGTTCGGCAAGGCCGTTCTGTTCGGGATGATGAGGACAAGAGAGACGGTGAACAATGCCATGAGTAGATAAGAAAGATTTGAACAAAGTGCTAGTGTACTCACCACCCTCATCGGATTGGAGGATTTTTATACGTGAAGAAAAAAGGTTTTCCACCATAGATTTAAAGGCCACGAAGTGAGAATAAACTTCAGATTTTAAACGCATAGGATAAAGCCAAGTATAACGCGAAAAATCATCAACAAAAAGAACATAATACTTGAAGCCAGAAACAGAATTATTTGAAGAACTCCACACGTCAGTGTGAATGAGTTCAAGAGGACATGTGCTAATGGAATTAGAAGATTGAAAAGACAATTTGGCACTTTTTCCTAACGGACAAGAGTGACAAACATAGGAGCTAGAAATCCTAGAACCGCTAATAGGTAAAAGATTCTGGGAGCACAACGATCGAAGAACGGAAGACGAGGGATGACCGAGACGCGAATGCCAGACAGGTTCTGCTACGCGAACACCATGAAGGGCGACACGGGCAGGGACAGACTTATTAGATGAAGCTGGAAAGAAATAGAGACCATTATCACTCGTTCCTCGAAAAAGGATCCTCCCCGTCGGCAAATTCCTAAATCATCTTGATTTGAGAATCATGGAAGATATAGAAAGATGATAGACATATTGATGCTAATTGAGGATTTGATTTGGGACTATCAGACAGGTTGTCTAATAGTCTAAACATGTATTTCCTACTTAGTCTCTACTAGAAACAGTATATATAGGTTCTCTCAGCTGTAAATATTTATTCAATTGAATATACAAGAAATTCATACCTCTTTATGGTATCAGAGCATTAAGGCTCTACCGAGCAATAACCCATCACCCTTCTATGCTTCTTCAATGGCTGCTCCACCCACCTCACCTTTTATCGCTAACCCACCATCAAACACCGATACCACCTCCCCCTTTTCCTCTCTCATCTCCATTAATGCTGCTCAGTTTCCAGTTAAACTCACAACAACCAACTTTTTCCCTTGGAGGGCACATTTCAATGCTTTCCTGCTCGGATATGATCTCATGGGGTACGTTGATGGTACTCGCCCCTGCCTACCCCCCACTGAAACCGTGCCTCGTGACCTCTGGTTTCGCCAGGATCAGCTAATCCTTCATGCTATCCTCGGCTTTGTTGCACCACAAGTGGTTACTCTGATAGCCTCTACCAAAACCTCTGAAGTAGCTTGGACCTGCCTCAAACGACTCTAGCAAAGCCCGAGCCCGTGCTCTAAGCCTCAAGGAGCGGTTGACTTTCTTTCGCCGTGACAACCGTCCTGTTACTGAATACTTGCAGAAGGTTCGTCTCCTTTCGGATGAACTCACTGCCATTGACGCCCCTCTGTTAGATGATGACCTGCTTCTCTACGTCCTCAATGGCGTCGGCTTTGCCTTCAAGGACATCTCAGCTGCATTTCGTTCTCGAGACACCCTTGTCTCGTTTGAGAACTTGCATGACATGCTGGTTCAGCATGAGGCAGCCACTTCCCGTAAAGCCCTTACTTCCCCCCAGCCGGCAATCATTGCCAACGCAGCCCAAGCAGCCCGTGGTTCTTCCTACAACCGCCAAAACCGAGGCCTTTCCGACGAATGGACCTACAACCAGTCCTTTGACAGCCGCGGTGCTTCTTCCCAGCACGTAGGACAGCCCCTAACAACAATCGCAAGTCCAACATCAACCAGGGCAGTGGCTACCATCGGTTTTGCCAATGGTTTGGCACCCAAAGGCACAATGCCAAGCATTGTCTCCAGCTGCAGTACCCCTCTGCTGCCCAACTCGTGGCCAACCCCACCAACTCAGGCACCTCATCCATCACATCTCCCTGGCTCCTCAATTCAGGAGCTTCCCATCATGTCACGGCCTCTCCCCACAACCTGTCTATTGTATCAGAATACCAGGGGCCAGACGAGATTCTGGTTGGTAATGGTACTGGGCTTGACATCACCCATGTCGGCTTTGCCACTCTTCCCTCTCCATCTTTTTAACCTTTCTCTCTTACTAATGTTTTGTGTGCTCCTAAAATTACTCGTAATATCCTCTATTTCCAAGTTTAATCAAGAACACAATACTTCTATTTAGTTGTTCCCTACTTGTTTTCATGTAAAGGACCTTAGCACGGGAGCGGTTCTTCTTCAAGGCCCAAGTAAGGTTGGCGTCTATGAGTGGTCGTCTACAACCCTACAGCAGCCTCAAGCATTGGTGGGTGTAGTTGTCTCTCCCAATCTCTGGCATCTTCGTCTTGGCCATCCTCACTACAAAGTCCTCCACACCGTCCTACGCCAATCCTCCATCAAACTGTCCTCCAAGCTCCCGGAGTCCTCGTGTCTGTCTTGTTTATGTAATAAGAGTCACAGGTTGCCATTTGGCACCTCTTCCCTTAAAAGTCAGCGTCCTCTTCAATTAGTATATACTGATGTCCATGCCTCTCCCGCGCTAGCGCTTCCAGCTCCTCCGCACCAAGATCGGCGTCGCCGATGGCACCACCATCTTGTACGGGCGTGATAAGGTTCCACCAGAATCAAAGGAATCATTCTGATTCCTTCCTAAAACTGCACATAAATCTCTGTAGATACTTCCCCAGTTTAGGCCTAAGATTTCCTTCCAAGTCTAAACATGTATTTCCTACTTGGTCTCTACTAGAAACAGTATATATAGGTTCTCTCAACTATAAAGATTTATTCAATTTAATATACAAGAAATTCATACCTCTTGAAGCAGTACTTTTCACATGGCCCATGTTATCATGAATTCCAGCTCATTGTATATTATAATAGTAAGGAGTCCATATGCATATATTAGGTTTAGTGCCACGTACAGTACACTGCACTGGAGCCAATGCATATCAAACTGCAGTATGATATATATTGCAAACAGTAAGGCAACATGCATTTGTTTGTAAGGAAAGAAAGGATTTAATAGACGTTTAAGATTACGGATTTCTTATAGTGTGGCATCAAGTGTGGGTTTGGATTTTATTTTAAAAGGGGATGACCCTTACGACCAAAAATTATAACTGGGATATAATCAATGTGCTAGCAGGGCTGAATCGCATGACCTGTGTTTGGTCATGTGGCATAGAGCATGACTGATAATGTGTTGACCAAAGACTGATTATAACAGTTATTAAGACAGTAAAGCCTTTGACGGTCTTCTGGAATCTCATTTATTTTGGGATCATGGTGCATGGCTCAATATTTTTTAATCAATAGTCCCTAAAGGATAGGGAAAGTATCCAGTTGTCTGCAATTTACCAATATGGTGTATATAAAATATTTTTCTGCATTTGATACTATTTTTTTAAAAAGAAAAAGATTTTATTTGCTCATTTCACATTCATCATTGAATATCAATCTATCACTTTTTTCAGTAAGTAGGTTTTTACTGAGTAAAGCTGCATATCCTTTTTGTTTTCGTTATGCAGATTGGTGACAGATTTATAAGCCGCAGGCTGTTGCAAAAGTTTTATGACAGGGCTCTAACAATTGGCCTTCAAGGCTATGCACAATTGTATGTCTGTGATTCCTTTATTTTATTTTTTATTATGGTTTTCTACTTTGTTATTATGGAGGGCCTAAGAGACCTTAAAAAACTTTATTTAAGATGCCTGACCCACAATTATTAGGCATAAAAGAAAAACAATGAAAAACCCGAATGTCATTGGATGGTGAGAATTAACTTGAGGCTGCAGAAGCAACGGTAGGTAGCCAGATAGTTTTTCCACAGTAGACCTGGTTGAGATTGCAAGCGTATCTTCTTGTATTTTTGGCTCATCAAAATACCCAGAATCTAATCTTTGTTGGATTAGTAAAAATTGGTGCGCAAAGGTTTTCTAGTAGAATTACGAAATCTGAGTTTTTCTAGTGTTTCTATATAGGATTAGGAAAAGTAATCCATAGCCCTCTACGATTAGGAAATAAGTTATCTTTCCATCTCCAAAGAGGAATATGAATTCTAATATGATAAGGAATGTAATCTAAGATCTATACACTATATATAGGCTTCTTTTTTGATCAGATATATAGGCCTCTTAGGAGTTCTTATTGTTAGGTTTTTGGCTCGTCAATTATGTCCTAGTTGGTTTAGGATTGTTTTAGGAAAATTAGAGGTATACCAATTCTTATCCAAAAGGGATTAGGAAAGAATTTCTGGTTTCCCTATTCAATTAGGTTTAAAATAAGTCTAAATTCCTATTCCTCTTAGGAAGAGGAATTCAATCAGCTTTGGGACATGTATGCCAACTCTATAGCTATAAATTGGATGCGGCAAAGCTTATTTCTAAGAGAAGGAAAAACAGTTAGAACAGCTAGGAGTTTTGAGATTAGTTAGGGTTACAAAAATTCTGTAATCTCTATTATTAATAAAAGGAGCTGTGCTTTCTCTACCAAGAGAAATCACAACTGGATGTGGGCAAAAGTTCTGCCGAACCAGTATAATTTTTGTGTGTTTCTAAGTTTCATAAATTTTGCTAGTTTTAGTCTATTGCCGTTGGTTACATTACAGAACCAGATCCGGCTAGGGTTTTTTAACAATGGGTATCAGAGCTTGGCTCAAGGGGTTCTGCAATGTCGAAAGGAAAGATGAATGCAGATCTAGGACCTGCATTAAAACCTTTTGACGACAAGGATGACTTCACGGACTGGCAAAGGATGATGAAGAATGTACTGATACAGCAAGACTTGGATGATGCACTCGACGGAGAGAAGCCGGCAAACATGGCAGACACAGCATGTACCAAGGTTCTCAAGAAGGCCCAGAGTTCCATCGAGATCCATCTCACAAGATCAGTTCGGTCACATATCACCAAAAAGATGACTGCCCAGGAAGTATGGGAAAAGTTGGAGAACGTTTGTGTGGGCAAAATCGTGTCCAATAAACTTTTTCTAAAGGATGAACTATTCGGACTTCGACTGGAAGGAGGTGATATTGAAGATCACGTATGCAAGTTCCAGAATTGCATAGCTAATCTTCAAAAAGTCGAAGAAACTTATAAAGTTGATGATTTGGCCATCATTTTACTGAGGTCTCTACCTTCGTCTTTCAAGCACTTTCGAACAACTCTAATGTTCGGAAAGGAGTCTCTGAAGCTTGAAGACGTAATGCAAGCTCTTCAATCATATGCTAAACTAGATGATATAATTGAAAGCTCTCAGGGTCTTTATGCCAAAGGCAAGGGGAGGGGGCGAGAAAAGATAAAGGAAGTGAAAACAGGTAACAGAGGTAGGTCAAAATCCTTGAAGTAAAAGGAAAAGAAGGAAGGTTGCTTCGAATGTGGTTCATCTGATCATTGGAAGAGGAACTGCAAGATTTGGAAATAGAAGAAAGCCAAGATGGAAGGAAGCTTAGGTTCAGCTAGTGCGGTCACCGAGCATGAGAGTGACGGGAACTTTCTTTCAGTAACATCAAGCTCCAAGGCTCTCACAAATTGGATTTTGGATACCGGATGCACCTTTCATATGTATGCAATAAAAGAATATTTCGATACTTACAATGAAGTCCGCAGCGGGGAAGTTTTAATGGGGGATAATTCTTCATGTCCTGAAAAAGGAATTGGTACTGTTACAATCAAAATGTTTGATGGGATGATACGAGTTTTGGGGAACGTTAGATATGTCCCTAGACTAAGGAAGAACTTGATTTCCTTGGGTACCTTAGATGTGGTCAGCTACCGGTACGAGTCTAAAGACGGAAGACTCAGAGTAACAATAGGATCACTGGTGGTAATGTGAGGTGACCTACAACACAATAAGCTGTACAAGTTAATTGGGACCACCATAATCGTGGGAGCAGCTGTTTCTCAAGGTATAGAAGACAAGACTGAACTCTGGCATCATAGGTTCGGACACATAAGTCAGAAAAGGTTGCGAGAACTACACAAGCAAGGCCTGTTAGAAAGTGTGATCCTGCAAACTGGACTTTTGTGAATATTGTGTTCTTGGAAAGCAAAAGGTATCATTCACAAGTAGCAGTGCAAATAACCAAAGCAAGGAGCAATTCAGCTACATTCACTCCGATGTTTTGGGGACCTACACCCACCAAGTCAAAAGGTGGAGCTAGGTATTTTGTTACTTTCATGGATGATTTTTCTTGGAAGATTTGGGTTTATTTCATGAAGCAGAAATCCGAGGTCTTTGCAAACTTCAAGGAATGGAAAACAGAAACCGAGAATCAAACTGGAAGAAAGATCCACTGCCTGAGAAGTGACAAAGGAGGTGAATATATAAGTAATGAGTTTGCAGATTACTGCAAGATAGAAGGCATAATAAGGCACTTCACAGTAAAGATCCCCAAAAAAATGGAGCTGCTAAGAGGATGAATCGAACTCTCATGGAGAGAGAGAGGAGCAAGCGATTTCATGCAGGATTTCCCGATAGTTTCTGGGTATAGGCTGTTAATCATGCATGTCATTTGATTAACAGATCACCATCTCGGTTCTCGGTTTTAAGAGTGCAGATGAGGTGTGGTCTGAGAAACCAGTGGACTATTCCAAACTCAGGGTATTCGGCTGTAGTGCGTACGCACATATTCCAAGTGATGAAAGGTCCAAGCTCAAACCAAAGTCTACGCATTGTATATTCTTAGGTTTTGAGAAAGGATTAAAGGGTTTCAAGCTTTGGGACTTCAACAACATGAAAAAGGTTGTCAGCCGAGATGTTGTCTTTGATGAGACAACCATGCCTCTGAATAAAGTCGATAGCAGTAGGGAGAAGAAAAACGATGCTAAAACTGAAGCAGCAAAGATTCCGTTAATAAATTCAGACGTGGAAGAAGCTCAGGTGGAACAAATTGAGCAAGATACAAAATCTGATGGTTTTGAGGAAGAAGATGAGCATCAGCATCGTTCACCAGTCAGAAATCAGGTGTAGCAAGAAACAAGGTAGATTGAAGGCACTCAAATCCGCAAGGCATCCCACAGGGTTCAAACTCCAACCAATAATCCACATGCATTCCAGAGATGCATAGCACTGGACAAACCTAATCGGAACAAGAAGAAACTCGACAAATTTGGGTTTGATCATGACGAACTTAATTATGCTCTCAATATTAGTCAAGGAGATCCAACTACGTAACAAGAAGCTATAGCAAGTGATGAGCGAGTTAGTTGGATAAGTGCTATGACAGGAGAAATTGAGTCTCTTTACAAGATCTCTATTTGGGAATTGGCTCCTAAGCCCAAAGATAGAAACCTAGTTGGATGCAATTGGGAATTTAGGAAAAAGGAAAGGACTACATGAACAAGAAGCCATAAGATTCAAAGAAAGGCTCGTGGCTAAAGGGTACTCACAAAAGGAAGGGTTGATTATGATGAGATCTTTACATCCGTAGTCAAGCATATTTCTATCAGATTGCTTTTAGCAATGGCAACTCAGCATGACATGGAGATTGAGCAGATGGATGTGAAAACAACATTTCTTCATGGGGATCTTGAGGAAACAATTTTCATGGCTCAACCCTAAAGGTTTGTTGAAAAAGGAAAAAAAAAATTTAGTATGTCAGCTAAGGAAGTCTCTGTATGGCCTGAAACAGTCTCCAAGACAGTGGTAGAAAAGGTTCGATTACTTCATGCTGAAAACTAATTTTAGAAGATGTTTATATGACTGTTGCGTGTTCTATCATGTATTCCAAGATGACCGATCATATTGCTATTGCTATATGTGGATGACATGCTAATCGCGTGTCAAGACAAGTGTAGAATTCGAGACTTCAAGATGTTGGGTGAGGAGTTCGACATGAAGGATCTAGGTGCAGCTCAGAAGATCCTTGGCATGGAAATTCAAAGAGATAGGGCCGCAGGAAGGACCTGGATATCACAAGCCATGTATATTCGGAAGGTTCTTGAGAGGTTCAGCATGCAAGAAGCAAAGGCAGTTTCGACTTCTTTGGCAGCCCACTTGAAGTCAAGTGTCCTAAGTCTGAAGAAGGCAACATTGGGAGGTAGTGAAGTGATTTTGCGTTATTTGAAGGGTTGTTGGCGACAAAACATTATGTTTGAAAAGTAAAAAGAACATGCAGTGGTATTGGGATATGTGGATGCCGAATATGCAGGGGACTTGGACAAGAGAAGGTCAACTTCTAGTTATGTGTTTACATGCGCAGTAGGACCGATAAGTTGGAGGTCACTATTGCAACCAATTACAGCTTTGTTAACCACAGAGGTAGAATATATTGCATTGGCCGAAGCTGGAAAGGAAGCAATTTGGCTTAGTGGTTTGGTAAGTTAAATGGGAATCATTCAAGATTTTGTGAAGCTGAAGTGTGACAGTCAAAGTGCTATTCACTTGGCAAAGAATGAAGTTTTTTGTGGAAGATCAAAGCACATTGAAGTAAGATATCACAGAATCAGAAATTGGGTGGAGTCTAAGGAGATTTGGATTGAAAAGATCCATACGGATGATAATCCCGCAGATTACCTTACAAAGATAGTGTCGGCCATGTAGTTCAAGTATTGCTTGAACTTGATCAATCTTGCTTATTGATTAAAGTGGAGCACCTCCTCACTTGAGGTGCAATGAGGCAAGATGAAGTTGCCAAGGTGAAGACTCGAAGAAAATTTCCAGAGCTACTTCAAGGAGGTTCAAATATACTCTAGAGTACAACAATCAAGATTTGGTTTGAGTCACCAAGGTGGAGATTGTTAGGTTTTTGGCTCGTCAATTATGTCCTAGTTGGTTTAGGATTGTTTTAGGAAAATTAGAGGTATACCAACTCTTATCCAAAAGGGACTAGGAAAGAATTTCTGGTTTTCCTATTCAATTAGAGGAAGAGGAATTGAATCGGCCTTGGGACATGTATGCTAACTCTATATATTGAAATAGGATGCGGCAAGGGTTATTTCTAAAAGAGGGAAAAACAGTTAGAACAATTAGGAGTTTTGAAATTAGTTCTAGGGTTACAAAAGTTCTGTAATCTCTATTGTTAATAAAAGGAGCCGTGATTTCTCTACCAAGAGAAATCATAACTGGACGTAGGCAAAAGTTCTGCCGAACCATTATAATTCTTGTGTGTTTCTAAGTTTCCTAAATTTTGCTAGTTTTAGTCTATTTCCGTTGGTTACATTAAAGAACCAGTTCCGGCTAGGGTTTTTTAACACTTATTAAAACACAACAGAAGAGGTATGGATCACCCTTAAGGGTTCTTGGCTCTTAAGTGTGCAGAAGAGGTATGGATTGGAAAACTTGTTAATTCTTCGAAATTAAGAATTTTTGGTTGCAGTGCCTATGCTTATATTCCAAATGATGAGAAAACCAAGCTGAAGCCAAATTCACCTGAGTGCATATTCATTGAATTTAATGAAGGAGTGAAAGGCTACAAGTTATGGGATTTTGTCAACAAGAAGGTAGTTTTAAGTAGAGACATCATATTGAACGAAAAGACTGCGCCTCTATATGAAGTTAAGACAAACGAGAAAGAGACTGATGTTGAAGAAGAAACAACCGAAGTTCCTCTAACTAAATGGGTCATGGAAGAGAATCCAGTTCAAGCGGAGCATGAGCAAGTGAATCATAAAGGTGAGGTTAATGAGGAAGAAGTAGAGCAGCAATAACAATCACCATTACTAGCGCATGTGGAGCAATAACCCGTGTGGAACCAAGACTCCTCGATCCACCCATCACCTGTGGAATAGTTTTAGATAAACATAGCAATGGAAAAACCTGTTCGAAATCGTAAGAAACCTAACAAGTATACTTTCAAACATGATGAATGGTCTATCAATTAGTAAATGAAATCCAACCACGTATCAAGAAGTTATAGAAAGTAATGATAAAAAAAGTTGGATAATTGCTATGTCAGAAGAGATGGGATCTCTAGTGAAGGACTCTGGTTGGGTGCTATTTTATAAACCCAGTTTGGTTGTAAATGGGTTAAAAAAAGAAAGAAGGAATGCATGAGGGAGATGTAGTAAGGTACAAAACCCGATTAGTGGCAAAGGGGTACTCGCAAAAGGAAGGAGTTGATTATGATGAGATATTCTCTCCGGTAGTTAAGCATACTTTAATCAGCATGCTATTATCAATAGCAGCTCATCAAGACATGGAGATAGAATAGATGGATGTGAAGACTGCGTTTCTCATGGTGTTCCGAATGAAGTCATCTACATGGCTCAGCTAGAGGGTTATGTTGAAACAGGGAAAGCAAATTTGGTTTGTAGATTAAGGAAATCTCTATATGGGGTAAAGCAATATCCAAAGCAGTGGTACAAAAATTTCAACTCTTACGTGCTAAAAATTAAGTTTCAAAGATGCCTATATGATTTCCTCATTTACTATCATGTGTTTGAAGATGGTAAGATTATATTATTGCTACTTCATGTAGATGACATGTTGATTGCATGTTAGAATGTGTCTAGAATTCGAAGATTAAAGATGCAACTAAGTGAGGAATTTGACATGAAGGATTTAGGACCTGCACAAAAGATCCTTAAAATGAAATTAGGAGGGACAAAGCAGCGGAAAAGATTTGTCATCACAACCAAAGTACAACCAAAGTATATTTGGTCATAACATCATGCAATTTCCGATGATATGTGTTGTTTCACGTGCATGCACCACATCCGTTCATTTCGTGAAATATTTAAAGGGCAGGATTTGTTTCAACACTAGTTATACTCTTTATTTGAATATATCATGAATCATAAATGTTGAATGCAGACACCAGCCTCACTATTCTCGCCTCGCTAATTGGGAAGGCATAGAAAAGGTTAGTGTTTTTCGTGTATAAGATTTTTAGATGATTGTCAACATCATTGTTATGGCAGCAAATATTTGTTCACTAACTAAAAGAAAACTTAACATAAATAATTTTTTAAAGCAACAAGTTATTTTTATCGTCTTAGAATCAATTTTCTCTATCTGCTAATGCTTGTTCTCTTCACATTTGCACTCAAAACAGTCACGCTCTATCCGAGATTTTGATCACCATGCTACCTGCATTGTTGGGAAATTTGAGGTATAAATAACTGTGATTTCAATAATTCATCTCAGTTGACCTTTTTATAATTATTGCATTAAGCTTTTTTTTCTTTGTTAGACTGTGGACACATATTACAGGCGCTGTACGAGTGCTAGTTATGTGGGAAATGTATCAGTGCCCCTACTCTGTATCAACGCTTTAGATGATCCAGTGTGCACCAGGGAAGCCATTCCATGGGATGAATGCAGGTGAACTCCTGAAGTATTTTTAATTCATCAATCGCTCTATTCGTTGGCATTATTTTAAAATGGTACTGTTTCCAATAGGGGCAACGTAAATATTGTACTGGCTACCACAAAGCATGGTGGACACTTGGCTTTCTTTGAAGGATTGACTGCTGCTGGCATCTGGTACTTGTTATTATTATCAAGGGTCCTACGGATCCTATACAGGATCCCAGCCGATCACAAGAGATCACGGCCATCTCTAAGTGATCTGCTGTATCTAGGAATCCTCTTTGATTCCTTCCTCTTGTAATTACTTCCTAGTTAATCTCTATTTACCTTTCCTAGTTAGGACTCTACTTTTCTATCCTAGTTAGGGCTCTACTTCCACTTGTATAAATAGGCTTCTCTGTATACTCAGTAAATTAATTAAAACCACAAGTATTATTCATACTTTACATGGTATCAGAGCTCTTACGCTCTCACGAGTATCTCGACTCCCATAGTTTTTTTTTTCTTCCCCTCTATTTCCGCCATGGCTGCCCCAACCAACTCCTCTGTTATCATCGATCCCCCCTCGTTTGACCCTGCTCCCTCTCTTTCCGCACTCATCACCATCAATGCCTTGGCCCAGCTTCCCCTGAAGCTCACCTCCACCAACTACTTTCCTTGGCGTGCTCAGTTCAACGCCATCCTTCTTGGCTATGACCTTATGGGGTTTGTTGACGGCACCTTCCCCAGCCCTCCCTCCTCGAACCCTGCCCTTCGCACCTTCTGGGTTCGCCAGGACCAGCTCCTCCTCAGTGCCATCCTGGCCTCTGTCTCCCCGCAGGTCATCATATTGATTTCTGTCGCAAAACCTCTGCCGCAGCCTGGGACCGCCTCACTCGCCTGTTTGCCAGCACCGCTCGAGCCTGCGTTCTCAGCCTCAAAGAACGACTTACCCTGCTCCGCCGTGAGTCACGGCCTGTGTCCGAGTACCTCCAGGAGGTCAGTATCCTCTCTGATGAAATCGCCGCAATTGATGCTCCTCTCAAGGACGATGACCTTTTCCTTCACGTCCTCAACGGCGTTGGCTCTGAGTTTCGTGAAATTGCTTCCGCTGTCCGCTCTCGTGACACTCCTGTCACGTTTGAGAATCTTCACGATATGCTGGTTCAGCATAAAGCTGCCACCCACCGTGAGCTTCCACCAGCTCCCTCCCCTCCCATCACTGCCAACCCCGCTCACTCAAACTGCAACTCCCCTGCCTTCCGCCACAATCGCGGTTCCTCTGGACATCGCTCTGCCTCTCAGCCTTCTGATGGCTCCCGCTCCAATGGCTCTCGTTTCCACTCCTCCCCCTCTGATTACCACCGCAAGTCGCAGCAACCCGGCAGTGGCTATCGCGGTTTCTGTCAATGGTGTGGAACCCAGGGCCATAGCGCCAAACGGTGCCCTCAGCTCCAGCACTCCTCTGCCGCACCCCCCGTCGCCAATTCTGCCACTCAGGCAGGCTCCTCCAGCTGGCTTCTAGACTCCGGTGCCTCTCACCATGTTGCCTCCAGCCCTCAACACCTATCTGACGCCACTCAATATCACGGCCCTGATGAAATCATCATCGGGAATGGTAAGGGACTCTGTATCACTCACACTGGCTCTTTCCGGTTACCATCCCCTCCCTCCAACCCCTTTTCCCTTCACAATGTTCTGTGCTCCCTCTATGTCTCGCAATCTTATTTCCATATCTCAATTTACTCTGCAAAATAACCTTTCTATTGAATTCTTTCCTCATTCTTTTCTTGTGAAGGATCTCAGCACGGGGGTGGTTTTCCTTCAAGACCCGAGTAAGGACGGTGTGTACGAATGGTCCTCCCCCCTCTCTTCCCAACCTCATGCTTCGGTGGGCATGGTTGTCTCCCTTAATCTTTGGCATCGTCTTCTAGGTCATCCCCATTTTAAAGTTCTTCAAACTGTTCTTCGTCAATCCAATGTCTCTATTTCCCCCCATTTGTTTTCTACTCTATGTAATTCTTGCCTATGCAATAAAAGTCATAAACTTCCATTTGGCGCCTCTTCATTACATAGCTCTCGGCCACTTCAGTTAATTTACACTGATGTCTGGGGGCCTGCTCCCTCTATTTCTATTGATGGCTTTTCCTATTATGTTTTGTTCATTGATCACTTCACTAAATACTCCTGGCTTTATCCCCTACGCAAAAAATCTGATGTCTATTCCACTTTCCTTGATTTCAAAGTCCTTGTTGAAAAATTCTTTAACCAGCCCATTGCCTCTCTCTACACCGATGGCGGTGGGGAATTCATCAAACTCAAACCCTATCTTGCTACTCACGGCATAAACCATTACCTCACCCCCCCCTCACACCCCTCAGCACAATGGTGTCGTTGAACGGCGACACCGTCACATTGTTGAAACCGGTCTCACCCTACTTCACACTGCCCATCTCCCTCAGTCCTACTGGTGTTATGCCTTTCGAGCTGCTGTTTATCTTATCAGCCGACTCCGCACCACCATTCTCCATAATCAATCCCCCTACACTGCTCTCTTTCATCAACCTCCCAACTATTCCCGCCTTCGCACCTTTGGTTGCCTATGCTTTCCCTGGCTTCGCCCCTTATGCACCCTCCAAACTGCACTCCCGGTCTACCCCCTGTCTCTTTCTTGGCTACTCTCTTCAACAGAGTGCCTATCTCTGCCTTGACACCAGTACTAACCGCCTGTACATCTCCCGCCATGTTCAGTTTGATGAGTCCAGCTTTCCTGGACACAATCCCAGCCCTTCCTCTCCCTCCATCACCTCGGCCACATTTGATTCTTGGCTATCTACCCTTCCCTCGGTCTCCTCCCTATCCTCTGCTCCGTCCACCGCTGCTTCTCCCCCTACACTGGACTCCCACGACACACCGTCCTTGCACGCTCTTGAGGATGGACCTTCCCCAGCTCAGGTCCTGCCACTGCCTGCCTCGGCTCCACCTGCTTCTGGCTGCTCCCCTCCACCCGCCACAGCCCCTGCTGCCTTGCCTTTCCCCACTGAACCCCCTCCTCTCCGCACCTACTCCCGACGGCCCCTAGAACCCCTGCCCCTCGTACCCCATCCTCCCCCCCCCCCCCCTCGCACTCATCCGATGCTCACCCGCACCCAAACAGGTACTGTTCCCCCTGTTCCCTCCTATGCCCTCACAGCCACTACCCGGTTCCCTCTCCCTCCCTTGGTCGAGCCAACGTGTGTGTCCTAAGCTGCCAAAGACCCTCAGTGGCGTCAGGCCATGTCCCATGAGCTCAATGCTCTTATTCAGAATGGTACTTGGGACTCGGTGCCTCCTCACCCTTCCCAGAATATTGTTGGCAATAAGTGGGTGTTCAGAATCAAGCGCACTCCTACGGGTGCTGTTGACCTTTACAAGGCGAGGCTCGTTGCTAAAGGCTACCACCATCGTCCTAGCGTGGACTTCACTGCCACATTTAGCCCGGTGGTCAAACCCACCACCATTCGGACTGTCCTTCATATGGCTGTCACTCATGGCTGGCCCCTCCGCCAATTGGACGTCAACAATGCCTTCCTCCAAGGCACTCTCCATGACGATGTTCATATGGCTCAGCCCGCAGGCTTTGTTGATCCCCAACATCCCACCTATGTTTGTAAGCTGCGCAAGGCCATCTATGGCCTCAAACAAGCCCCCCGGGCCTGGCACCAGGAGCTCACCACCTTTCTCCACTCTCATGGCTTTGTTAACACTCAATCTGATGCCTCCCTTTTTATACTCCGCAAGGGTCCTAATGTGCTGTATTTTCTAGTTTATGTTGATGATCTAATTGTGACAGGAACCAGCCCTGTGCTCATCTCCACCTTCATTCACACTTTGGCTGCCCGGTTCTGTGTCAAGGACCTCGGATCTCTTCACTACTTTCTTGGTGTTGAGGTCCTTCTTACTGCCTCCGGTCTATTCCTGTCCCAGCACAAGTACATTCACGACCTTCTCACCCTGGCCCGTATGGATGGTGCCAAACCCGTGGCCACCCCTCTGGCTGTCTCCCCTACACTCCAGCTTCGAAATGGTTCCCCCCCAGCCGATGCTACTCTATTCCGCCGTCTTGTGGGCGGCTTGCAGTACCTCAACCTCACTCGGCCTGATGTGTCCTATGCTGTGAACAAACTCTCTCAGTTCATCCATCTCCACCGCCACACCTCCAGCCACCTTCATGCGGTTGCTCATTCCTTCCACACTCTTCATGCCTTCTCCGATGCTGACTGGGCTGGTGATCCAGACGACCGTAAGTCCACCACGGCCTATCTCGTCTACTTAGGTGGCAATCTGATTTCTTGGAGCTCTCGCACACAACGGGCAGTTTCCCGATCCTCCACTGAGGCCGAGTACCGTGCTGTTGCTTCCACTACTGCTGAACTTCTCTGGGTGCAGTCTCTTCTTCGTGAGCTGGGCCTTTCCATCCCACGTCCGCCCAGCATCTCGTGTGATAACATTGGTACCACTTTCTACTGCTCCAACCCCACACTTCACTCCCGCATGAAGCATGTTGCCATTGACTACAACTTTGTCCGGGACCAGGTTAGCCGTGGTCTCCTCCAAGTCTCTCACATCTCCACCGACGATCAGCTGGCTGACACCCTCACCAAGGCCCTTCCCAGACCTCGCTTTCAGCTCCTACGATCCAAGATCGGTGTCGCCGACGGCTCCACCGTCTTGCGGGGGCGTATCAAGGGTCCTATGGATCCTATTCAGGATCCCAGCCGATCACAAGAGATCACGGCCATCTCTAAGTGATCTGCTGTATCTAGGAATCCTCTTTGATTCCTTCCTCTTGTAATTACTTCCTAGTTAATCTCTATTTACCTTTCCTAGTTAGGACTCTACTTTTCTATCCTAGTTAGGACTCTACTTCCACTTGTATAAATAGGCTTCTCTGTATACTCAGTAAATTAATTAAAACCACAAGTATTATTCATACTTTACAATTAAGATACCCTTCTCTTATCTTTGCATGGGTCACCACTTGGAGTTAAAACTAATATTAAATTTCCACAACATTATATGTTTCTATGTGACTAGGCTTAGTAGCTTGTGTTGTAAGTTTTGTCTCTTTACTGATCTTGTTTTTTGATAGACTTAGGTAGGATGATGCTATGTTAATTCAGAATAAAGATGAACAATAAACTAAACACACCACTCACACGAACACCAGAATTTAGTGAGGTTCGGCTAATCTTTGCTACGTCCTCGTGTGATGTACTTGAGAGAACACTAGCACTATGAAGATGACAAGAAATTATGTAGAATACCGATCTAATCCCCAAACCCTAGCTCACAATCTCTCAGATCACTCTTTGCTCTTATACCCGTGTTTGACTTCTTTGTATTTACTGCTATCTTATTATTATTTTTTTTTTTGTAAGGACTCCTAAAAGGCCTATTTATAAGGTATAGGACTTAGGTTACAATTCCTATTCCTCTTTGGAGATGGGAAGATAACTTATTTCCTAATCTCAGAGGGCTATGAAATACTTTCTTAATCCTCTATGGAAATACTAGAAAAACTCAGATTTCCTAGTTCTACTAGAAAACCTGTGCTCACCCATTTCTCCTAATCCGATAAGGATTAAATGCTTGGTATTTTGACGAGCCAAAAATACAACAATCTCTACCTTGGTGAGTCAAAACTAAGAAATGATTATTGAAACCTAGAGTGTCTTTGAAACCTTCTTGAAGCAACTCTGGAAAACTTCAAGAACCTTTCATTGTGGAAAAAACTTCTTTTGCCATATTGCACCTCAAGTGAGGAGGTGCTCCACCCAAAACTTAGCGCTAGATAAGGTTGAGTAAGTTCAATCAATACTTGAACTTTTCTTGTATAACTGTTTTAGTAAGATAGTCTAGCGAGGACACTAAAATGGTATCAAAGTTGGACCCCGATCGGAAGTGTCCTAGCGAGGACACTAGGCACCAAGGTGGGTGAATTGTAAGACCCGTGTCTTGAGAAGTAAGAACGGTGAGCAATTCCACATCGCTCGAGGAAGGGAAAGGTGAAGTGCCTTATATGTGTGGGCACTTCTCTTCCTAGCACGAGGCTTTTTGGGAACTTACTGGCTTTGGATTCTTTTGGAACTCCAAAGTTAAGCGAGGTTGGGATAGAGCAATCTCAGGATGGGTGACCTACTGAAAAATTGCGCATGAGTTCCCAAAACAAAGCCGTGAGAGTGTGGGCCCAAAACGGACAATATCGTGCTAGGGCAGTTTCGTTATTGCACTCATAGTTCAACTTTTGTGCTGTAGTTGGACTATGCAGCGCACTCAATTGATAGTGAGCTGCTAATGGAGTAGACATAGGCTTTGCTTCATTCATGTTGAAGCGCTCCAAAACACTCAGAATATACTTTGGTTGTGATAACCAATTCTTTCCCGTTGCTCTGTCCTTCTGTATTTGCATTCCATGGATCTTTTGTGAAGGTCCTAGATCCTTCATGTCGAATTCCTTAGTTCCATCTTCAACTTCAGAATTTGAACATATGATAGTTTTTTTTATCAAGTCGAATATATGATAGTAAATGCAGCAATCATATAAGCATCTTCGAAACTCAATTTTCAGCATATAGGAATCAAAACGTTTGTACCACTGCCTTGGAGATTGCTTTAGCCCGTAAACGACTTCTTCACTTTGTAAACCAGGTTTTCATTTCCTATTTCGACATACCCCTCTGGCTGAAGCATGTAGTTTACTTCGTTTAAGTCACCGTGTAGAAACGCTAACTTCACGTCCATTTGTTCTATCTCCATGTCTTGCTGAGCTGCTATAGATAATAGCAATCTAATTGAAGTATGCTCAACTACTGGTGGGAATATTTCATCATAGTCAACTTCTTCCTTCTGTGAGCATCGCTTAGCCACTGACCTGGCTTTGTACCTCACTGCGTCTCCTTCATGTGTTCGTTCTTTCTTTTTAAACACCCATTTACAACCAACTGTTTTTCGATCATTGGGTTTAGAAATTAGCTCCCAAACAAAGTTCTTAAGAGATTCCATCTCTTCTACCATAGAAATCATCTAACTTCCTCGTTCATTACTTGCTATAGTTTCTTGATACGAGGTTCGATCTGCTTGACTGATCGTTAGAGTGTAATTCATCTCATGCTATTCGAAACCATACTTTTTTGGTTTCTTACGATGTCGGACTGGTTTGTCCAATGCTATGTTCCTCTGAAACTCATCATATGTGCTGTGCGAACCAGGGAGTCTTGGTTCTACATGTGTGGTTGCTCCACCTGTCTGCACGTGCGGCGCTACTTCTTCCTCATCAAACTCATCATCGTAATCCACTTGCTATGCTCCACCTGAGCTGAATTTTCTCTCATGACTTGTTTGGCTTGAGGCGCTTCGGTTGTTTCTTCTTCAACATCATTCCTTTCTTTGTCTGTCTAGTTCTGGTTTAAGGGCATAATGTTCTCGTCGAATAAAACATCCCTAGCTAAGACTACCTTCTTATTTATGAAATCTCATTGCTTGTAGCCTTTCACTCCTTCACTAAAACCAATGAATATAGACTCTAGTGGCTTACGCCTTAACTTGGTGCTCTCATTAATGGGAAGCACTACACCCGAAAACTCCTAATTTTGAATAGTTAACAGGTTTTCAAGTCCATTCCACTTTTGCACACTTAGAATTGAGAGCCCTTGATGGCGATTGATTAACCAAATAGCAAGCATGGTTAATTGCTTATACCCAAAACATACTTGGTAAGTCAGCTTGAAATTGCCTGCGCCTCTCTTTCCATGAGTTCTATTCATCCTCTCGGCAGCTCCATTCTGTTAAGGAGTTTTCTTCACTGTAAAATTTCTTGTGATGCCTTGTTCTTTGCATAACCCTAGGAAGCTGTTGTTCTTATATTCACCTCCATTGTTACTTCTTAAATGTCTGATTTTTCGTCCAGTTTGATTTTCTACAGAAGCTTT
This sequence comes from Prinsepia uniflora, assembly GCA_032719365.1. Lineage (NCBI taxonomy): Eukaryota > Viridiplantae > Streptophyta > Magnoliopsida > Rosales > Rosaceae > Prinsepia > Prinsepia uniflora. The sequence goes on from CM064862.1 coordinate 38,048,088, forward strand.
CCACTCCTTGAACTTAGTAAAAGTTTCAGATTTCTCCCTCATGAAATAGACCCAAAATTTCCTTGAAAAATCTTCTACGAAAGTGATAAAATACCTGGAACCTACCTTGGATCTTGTTGGTGTAGGGCCCCAAATGTTGGTGTGAATATACTTTAGCAAATTTTTGCTTCTTTCCTCGTTGTTTGCAAGTTTGAAAAACGTCTTTGTTTGTTTCCCAAAGATACAACGGTGAGCAATTCCACATTGCTCGGGGAGGGAAAGGTGAAGTGCCTTATATGTGTGGGCACGTATCTTCCTAGCGCGAGGCCTCTTGGGAGCTCACTGGCTTTGGGTTTGGTTGGAACTCCAAAATTAAGCGAGATTGGGTTGGAGCAATCTCAGGATGGGTCAGCCACTGGGAAGTTGCGTGTGAGTTCCCAGAAACAAAACCGTGGGCTGGGCTAAAGCGGACAATATCGTGCTAGGGGGGTCGGGTCGTGACAGTGCAAAAATCTAGCTTGCATTAGTTAACACCTTCTAGCATATTCTTCTTGTGCAACTCTTGCAGGCTGTTCTAACTTATGTGCCCTAGCCTAGAATGCCAAAGCTTAGTCTTGTCATCAATATCTCCCTCTGTAGTTACTGTTGCTCCACCCACACCTGTATTCCCCTGAAGTTTATATAGTTGGTTAGATTGGATTTCTCCCTTCATCACGACAAGAGATCCTTTGACAACCTTGAGTATCCCTTCTTCGGCTAAGTACCTTAGTCTTGCCTTGTCAAAGGTGCCGAGAGATATAAGGTTCTTCAATTTTGGAATTTTTGAATATGTCTAACCTTGTCTAATGTCCTAACAAACCCGTCGTGCATTTTGATTGTAACTGATTGAATACCTTGGATCTTAAGTGGTGAGTCATCTCCCATCAACACTTCCTTGCTGCTGGTTTCCTCATATGTATCAAACCACTCTTTGATAGAACACATGTGGAGCGAACATCCCGTATCCAAAATCCAAAATTCGAAAGCGTTGGAGCTAGGTGATACTACAAGGAGCTCTCCATTGTAATCCTCATAAGTTACAACACTGGCTGCGTTTGAGTTCCTTGCCATCGCCTTTGCTTTCCTTTTTTTCCCGTATGCTGCAGTTCTTCTTCCAATGATCGGGAGCACCACATATGGAACAACCCTTTTGATCCTTTCCTTTGGATTTTGACCTACCTCTATTGCTTGATTTATAATGTCGATTCTTAGACCTGCCTCTCTCAGTGCTTTTAGTATAAAGGCCTTGTGCTTGAGAGCTTTCAGTGTTCTTGTCGATCTTGACATAGGACTGAGTAGCTTCGGTAATCTCATCTAACTTCAAAGTATCCTTACCGAACATCAATGTGGTCGTGAGGTGCTTGAATGAAGGCTGTAGAGATCTTAGCATTAAGAGTGCCTTGTCGTCGTCCTCACACTTCTACCTTTGATGAATTCGCAACACAATTCTGAAACTTAGTTAAGTGATCTTGCAGATCTCCCTCTTCTTCTTTCCGAAGGCTGAATAGTTCATCTTTTAAGAAAAGTTTGTTGGTTAAAGTAATACCCCTATGGAGTTTCTCAAGCTTATCCCATGTTTCCTTAGAATTCATGTCCTCATCGACATTGAGCATTACATTGTCGGCAAGGTGGTGCTCGATTAAACTTTTCGCCTTCATGGGCATCTTCTGCCACTGCGCATCTGTTATGCCAATTGGCCTTCTCTCTGTACCGAGAAAAGCCTCCTGGATAATGCAGGATAAAAATGAACAATAAAGCAAACATGCCACACGCGAACACAAGAAGTTAGCGAGGTTTGACTAATTTTTGCCTAAGTCGTCATGTGATCTCCTTGAGAGAACACTAGCACTATGAAGATAACAAGATTACAAGAACTTATGTAGAATCCTTATTTAATCCCTAAACCCTAGCTTACGATCTCTCAAATCACTTTTCGCTCTGATACCCATATATGACTTCTAGGTATTTATTGCTATCTTATTTTTCTGTTTTTTGTAAGGACTTCTAAGCGGCCTATTTATAATGTATAGGAATTAAGTTACACTCCTTAGCATATTACACTTCCTATGCCTCTTTGGTGATAGAAAGATAACTTATTTCCTAATTGCAGAGGGCTATGAAATACTTTTCCTAATCTTATATGGAAACACTAGAAAAATTCAGATTTCCTAGTTGTACTAGAAAACCTGTGTAAAAATACAAAGATATAACAGCTTCCTGTGTACAAATAGTGTATATATTGTTTATTGCATGATTGCTTTATCTTTTAAAGCTTTTCATAGTGTGATATTGTAATGCCGACATTTATTCTCTCTGGTGGGATATTAGGCAAAATCGCTGCGGCTAGCCAAAAAGTACAACACCTACCAGTTTTGTTCTTACACAGAAGTGATTTAACTTCTTGAATCCTAACTTGTCTTGGTAATTTGACGAGCCAAAAAATATAACACCTACCAATTTTTTAAAATAATAGTGAGAATATTGTTCGGAATGTGAAGAAATTTGACATTGGCACTTAAGCCATTAGTTTTAAACTTGACATATATGTTCTGATATGGCCATTGGAGATGCTCTTATGTAGCCACATCATGATTTCCATCTTACCTTGGTGACTCATTTCTTCCTTTGCAGGTGGGTGAGGGCTATTGATGAATTTCTTAAAGTTCTACACTCCAGCCAATATATGCATGTACAGAAGGTATAATTTTTCTTTCATTTATTGTATGAATCTTTAATTAAGTAATTAGTTGTCATTTGAAAACCATTTTGTTTTGGATTTTTGTTTAATTTTTGTGCTTGAGATATAAGAAGTATATGGAGGAAGGATGAAGAAGAGTGGTGGTATGGAGGAGAAGAAATAAAGAATGGATACAACCAAAATCCTGAAAGTGAAACAACTTAAAATAAGCCCTGCTTAATAATCATTTGGTTGTCGTCTTTTGTGTTCAAGTAAAAGGAAAGTAGACAGGAGAAATGATAGATGAAGAGTTGTAGTGCTAGCGAGGGGAAGAGGTAAAGGACATTTTTGGCTTCTAGCTTATTTTGTGTGTATATTTCCTTGTACATGTCTTCTACATTTCTCTAACCTCATTACTCCAGTCCTCTTCTTCTGTTATTACTCCATATACTAAAAGCACAAAAGTGAAACCCAAAACCAAAAACCAAAAACCAAAAGCCAAATGGTTATCAAATGGCCCATAGGTTTTGGTTTTCGGTTTTCGGTTTTCTTTTTGTATATATCTACTCTACATTTATAATATATCTCTTCCACCATCCGTAACCAATTCAAATGGATAGACGGGCCCTTAGTTTGTGATTTTTTTAAAAAATTCAATGATATTGGGAGAGGGGGATTACACTATACACTTTGGTTATCGAGTTCCCACATAACGAGCCCTTAGGTTGTGTTTTTAGCTACTAATACTGTCCAGAATTTAAAAAAAACAAAAACTTAAATAAAATCTCTATAATTATTGTTCTGATAGTTATTTGTAAGATGCTTCAGAATACAGGGCATTTCTGCGAGTCAATAACTCTCATTTCCTGTGTTTTTCAGATGGCAAGTTGTGGCCCACAGTTTTCAGTGGAACCTTCAATAGATCATGAAGGACCATACGTAAACGTTGCAGGAGATGGAATGGTAGTAGCAGTAGGCAATGAGCGGTTGAATGAAAGCAGGGTCGAAGATGTAGTAGAGCCACAGAATTTTCATGAAAACAAAAGCAACGAAATGGTTGAAGGTGAGAGGGTGATACAGCCAGAATCGTCCTCCTTGGCTGAAATCAAACAATCCTCTGAACAAGCTACTAGTGTGCGGGATGAATCCACTCCTCCCGTTAGAAGATGCTCTTATAGGCTTTCCCAACAGAGTAGCTGGTCAGTGTGGTTGCTTGTTTATGTTGCCATTGTCACAAGCTGGCCATTGGTAGGTTCTGCGCTGCAAATTGTCTTGCAAAAGAAGCTCAGAAGTTTGTTACCGGCTGCTTTGCTCCGAAGATAATCCAATCCCATGCCCATGAAATTACTGTTGTATGCTAAATTTAGCTTCTCATATTTTGGGTTGGCGTTGGGAGTATCTAATATTAATATGGGATCTGAATTACTAAACGGCTGGAATCTACTTGTACTAGACTAGTTTCACGCCGAGGAGTATTGGAGTATACGCTACACTATACCGTACAGGATATATGATTGTGTGAACTTAAAACACTCGGAATTAATGTTGGCGAGAGAGAGAGAAGTGCTCCCACTTCTCTCTAACTCTCTCTTGCCTCTTTGCTTTGCTTTGGCTGTCTCCTTACCTTCCTTGCCGCCCTATGGGGCAGCAAACACCCTTCTCCTATGGCTTTTGCTCCGCTCCTTGTGGTGGCTTTTGCTCTTCATTCTTTGTGATGGTTATTTTGTTCCCCCTTTTGTGGTGGTTTCCTCACTTTTAATGGGTGATTTTTTGCATTTCTTCATAGATATCATCTTCCACCTCCATATCTTGTTGGAAAAGATGCACAAATTAAATTGATAATTTTAATCATCATGATCAAACATTTCTTACTCAAAATAAATTGAGTAAATAAATTGGAAAAAATAAAGTGGAAATAAAAAGATAAAAAAGAACACTAAAATTTAACGAGGTTTGATAGTGTCTACGTCTATAGACAGTAGCTTCAAGATTTTTTCACTATGAATAATGAGATTACAAGTACAATTTTATTCAATGGTGGATACAAAATTCTCTCTTGATTTCACTTAAGAGTATCTCAATTTTTTTTTTTCCTCACAGAAGGAGACTACCTTTATATTTCTCATATAAGGAGAAACTCTTTTCTCTCTTATTTGGTGGATTACTTGTTGGTTGAAGAATGATTGAAAATGCTCAATCTCTCTCCTTTATATAGGAATGGATGGAAGCAAGTCATTAATGTATTGTCATGCATAAGAGTTGACTCCAATTAATCTCATGGTAATTCACATGAATATAGTATTTTTCATCAATAAGTGTTCTCCATTGTTTCCATACACATGAATTAACCTACTCAAAAATACATCCATGCACAATCCATCACATGTGCATTGAGATATCAAAAGTTTTTATTTGGAGAACTCCAAAGATTTTGTTAATTCTCCATCACTTAATGAAGGAATTAACCCATCATATCTATCTCAAAAATCCTTAATCCCACCCTAAATTTCACCACTTATACTCTCTTTATGATATTGCACCTTGATATCAATTTGACTTATCATGTTCTCGGTCACCGATAAAGATTGGTAGTATGTGGTTTTGGGTGGATTTTAAAGTGCATGTTGCATTATTTTAGTGGTTTATTGGAGTGTTTTATGTACAGAAAGAGAACCACAAGTTAAGTTTTGAAATGGTTGAAACAACATAACCCAAAAGAAATAAGAAGCTTGGGACACCTTCAGGTAAGGAGGCCTTGACTATGCCCTCTGCATAGCTTCTAGGTCAAAGTTGCCTACTAGGTGCTCAAATGCCTCTGAGAAAAGAGGCAGTGGAGAAGATGGGTTCTGTTATTTTTATTTTATTTTTTAGATTTAACATACACAAATGTGTTGGGACACCTTTTGATCAAGTGAAAAGAGAGAAAAAAATAAATATAAAAACTAGAGAAACCTAGCTTTAATCGCAGTCTTTGTGTTCTTTAGATCTGGGAACCACTTAGAGTTTGAGCCGCCTTGTGCACATTTGCTGGGCATAAAATGGAACTTTCTGGACATTATCACTGCTATATGTTATTGAGAGGCTTTGCGTTGATTTGTTTGCTCCTAAAGAATTGGCCAGAATGTCTTGTCTTTATTCATAGCCGAAAGGCTGTATTTATACAGTGAAGGGAGAGATAACTGTGAACAGTTATCTCTCCTTATCTGTTTCTAGAAACTGCCTACAGAACTAATCTTTGGACAGCTGTCCACTAACTAACCTTATCTGTCCTATATTGTTTACAAGTGTACAATTATGAGTGTACTGATGAACCTAGCTAGGATGTATGACTTTAGGGTATTCTATCTAACATCCCCCCGCAAACTAGGCACCTTGTTGGTGACAAGTTTGGATGCAAGAGTGGAGTGGCGACAGATAGAGAGCCTTTTGGTAAAAAGATCAGCAAGCTGCGCTTCAGATGGGACAAACATGACATGGTGAGTTCCTGAAGCCACCCGTTCTCTGAGAAAATGGTAGTCCAATGCTATATGTTTAGTGCGGGCATGAAAGACTGGATTTCTGGTCATGAATTTGGTGCTGAGGTTGTCACAGTAGAGTTTAATGGGCATGGCAGGGACAACACCGAGTTCTCTAAGTAGGTTAAGGAGCCATAGTGTGTCTGCATATGTGTAGGCTAGTGCTCTATATTCTGCCTCTGAACTGGAGCGGGAAACAGTCCGCTGTTTCTTTGCACACCATGAGATGAGGGTAGACCCAAGGAAGATGCAGAAGCCTGTGACAGACCTTCGGGTATCCTGGAATCCAGCCCAGTATGCGTCAGAAAAACCTTGAATTTGGAGCGGAAACGGGGAGCAGTTGATGGTGATTCCATGGCCAAGAGTGCCCTTGAGGTATCTGATGATCCTCTTGACAGTAGTGAGATGAACATCAGTAGGGGAACTCAGGAATTGAGCAACCTGCTGCACTGCAAAGGAGATGTATGGACGGGTTAGTGTGAGATATAGGAGGGCACCAACGAGTTGCCAGTAAGCAGATACATCATGTAGGAGCTGACCAACAGCAGCAGTGAGAGTTTTCTTAGGAGCCACAGGTGAGAGGGCCGGTTTGCAGTCTGTGAGTCCACTCCGCTGAAGAATATTCAGGGTGTATTTAGTCTGAGTGAGGTGAAGGCCAGTGACAGTGTTGTTGGCCTCTATGCCCAAGAAGTAATGCAGAGGATCGAGGTCCTTGATAGAAAAGGCTTGAGCTAAGGTAACCATGAAGGAGGAGACTGTAGCTTGGGATTTCCCTGTTAGGATTATATCATCAACATAAAGGAGCAAATACATGAGAGTAGTGTCTTTACGGAAGATAAACATGGAGGGACCCGATCTGCTTTGCATGAAGCCATAGGAGAGGAGGAAGGTGCGAAAACGATCAAACCAGGCCCTTGGGGCCTGTTTGAGTCCATATAGAGCCTTCTGGAGGTGGCAGACATGGTGAGGATGGGCAGGATCAATGAAGCCAGGAGGCTGGACCATGTACACTTCTTCAGTGAGTTTACCATGGAGAAATGCGTTGGTAACGTCCATCTGTCTTAGGGGCCAATGCAGAGAGACAGCAATTGCAAGAACAGCCCGAATGGTTGTGGGTTTGACAACTGGACTAAAAGTTTCTGTGTAGTCAATACCCTCCTGTTGATGGAAGCCCTTGGCCACTAGACGTGCCTTGTAGCGCTCTATTGTGCCATCAGCATGTCGCTTGATGCGATATACCCACTTGCAGCCAACATCATTGGCGTGTGGTGGTAAAGGGACAAGGGACCAAGTTTTCTGGTGCATTAAGGCAGCATATTCAGCTTGCATGGCCTGTTTCCACTCGTGGGATTTTGAGGCCTGTTTGTAGGTTGTAGGTTCAACGGGAGGATCAGTGACAATATAGGCTTCGGAAAGGGGATACTTGGAGGCAAATAGGAGATGTTTGGATTTGGAAATGCCAGCTTTGCTGCGAGTCACCATGGGATGAATGTTAGGGGGCCTAGAGAATGGGAGGAGGGGGCAGGAGAGTTTTGGGATGGGTCGGATAGAGAATGGGAGAAGGGGGAAGAGAATGATGGTGGAGGGTTCGCTGGTGGTGGGGGCGTTGAAGGGGACAGAGGTGGTTCTGGAGTTTGAGTTGTTAATGGGACACTGGTGTGCATAGGAAGGAATGAGAAATCTGAGGGAGGTTCAGATGGAGAAACTTTGAAGGGGAATTGATTTTCATTGAATATAACATGTCTACTGATGTAGACACGACCAGTGGGTACATGGAGGCATCTATAGCCAGCATGGTGCTGGCTATACCCGAGAAAGATGCAGGCTAGGGAGCGGGTTCGAGTTTATGGCTGGTGTATGGGCCAAGGTATGGATAACATGTTGAACCGAAGACACGGAGAGTGTGGTAAGGTGGTTGTCTGCCATAGAGAGTGAAGTAGGGAGTGGACCAATTGAGTGTTGGTGTGGGAAGCACATTTATTAAGAAAACAGCAGTGGAAACCGCTTCTGCCCAATAAGAATAGGGCAGACCAGCAGATAAGAGTAATGTTCTCCCCATTTCAGAGATGTGTCTGTGTTTGCGTTCAGCAAGGCCATTTTGTTGGGGTGTGTGGGGACAGGAAAATCTGTGTTGAATACCGTGCTGATGACAGAAAGTTCGAAAGGTCTGATTATCAAATTCTTTGCCACCATCACTTTGAAAGTGTTTGATGGTGGTGGAAAATTGGGTATGGACATAAGTTAGGAACCTGGAAAAGTGGGAAAAGACCTCAGATTTGAGGAGTAGTGGAAAAATCCAGCTGTACCTAGTGTAATCATCAGTGAATAAAAGATAGTATCTAAAACCAGAAATGGACGGGACAGGGGACATCCATACATCTGAATGAACTAAATCAAAAGCTTTTATTGATTGATGTACAACAGGGGAAAAAGACAGCCTTGTTGATTTGCCTAGTGCACAACTATTACAGAATTGGGAGGGGTCTAGTGGAGCTGTAGGAAGGATCCTGTTTTGGGAAGTCAGCACACGCAGGACCTGAGCAGATGGATGACCTAAGCGATTGTGCCACATATTGGAACTGGTGGTCAGCAAAGCTTGAGGGGTGGATGAACCGTGAAGAGTGATGGGGTACAAACCATCTTTACATGGGCCCTGAAACAGAATAGAGTTGGTGTGTAAATCTTTAATGATAAAATGAGTGGGGTAGAAGGTGATGCTAACTTGCTGGTCCTGAGTAAACTGGGCAACAAATAAGAGATTTTTGCGAATGGGAGGGACGTGGAGGACATCTGAGAGATTAAAAACATAGGGTCCTGAGGAAAAACGGACATTACCAGTGTAATTGATGGGCAGAGTCGCTCCATTGCCAACCATCACATTGTTAGTGGAGGAGGGTGGTGAGTGTCGTGGAGGAGCAGGGGTCAGGGTCATTTGGTGTGTGGCACCACTATCCGGGTACCAGTTAGGATCAGCACCAACGGCTAAATGAAGACCAGCAAAAGCTTGTCTGAGGTCATGGTCACTTGTCTGTTGGAGTTGGGGGCATTGGGCGGCAATGTGGCCATGGTGATTGCAAGATCAGCATTGTAGCCCAGAGGGTCTGGAAGATGGGTTGGGGTAGGATCCAAGTATCCCTGCAGAAGAGTTTCGGGTAGAACCCCTGCGATAGGAAGACCTTGGAGGTTTGTTCTGTCGAGGACCACGTTGAAACTGTGATCTCCCGTGAGTACTGTAGTAGGCACTGGGAGTAGGAACTGTGGTAGGGCTTGCAGGTTGAGCATAGAAAGCCGTGGGAGGAACAGCTAGGGCAGGGTTAGAAGTGGAGGTTTGTTGGGCTTCAAAAGAGAGCAAACGTGCTCTGAGATCAGAAAAGGGAGGGAAGGGAGGGAAGTTCAACATTGCTGTAATAAGCATTGTGTATTCTGGGCCAAGGCCACGAAGAACTGCTGTGACTAGATCAATTGAGGAAAATGGTTGATTTATGGCAGCAAGGGAATCAGCCAAAGTTTTGGCATGGGTAAGGTATTCAGAAATGGATTTATGTCCCTTGGTGAGAGACATAAGTTGGAATCGAAGGTTTGTTGCATTGGTTAGGGACTGCTGGGAAAAGTTTTGAGAGAGACATTCCCAGATGTCTCGAGAGGTGTTGAGTCCTACTACTTGGGACAGAATGGATTCAGTGAGAGTGGCTCGTAGCATGCTAATCAGGGTTTAGTCAATTTTACACCACTGTTGATAGGCAGGGTTTGATTGAGGGACAGTGGGAGAGGTGATAACAGACTCTGAAGTTTCAGACTGAGGGGAAGAAACAGCAGGTGTTTGTGGTGGCAATGTAGGGGGAGGAGCAGAGTGTGTTCCATCTATGAAATGCCACTAGTTATGTCCTATAAGGAAGGGTTTGATCCGGGATTCCCAAAGGAGATAATTTGTTTCATTTAGTTTAACAGACACCAAGGTTGAAACATGATTAGGAGAGATTGAAGGGGAAGAGCATGAATCGGTTGCCATAGTAGAAAGGAAGATTAGAGAGATTAGAGAAGGATCGATGATGGTGGTCAGACTTAGTGCTCTAATACCATGAAGAATTGGCCAGAATGTCTTGTCTTTATTCATAGCCGAAAGGCTGTATTTATACAGTGAAGGGAGAGATAACTGTGAACAGTTATCTCTCCTTATCTGTTTCTAGAAACTGCCTACAAAACTAATCTTTGGACAGCTGTCCACTACAGAACTAATCTTTGGACAACTGTCCACTGACTAACCTTATCTGTCCTATATTGTTTACAAGTGTACAATTATGAGTGTACTGATGAACCTAGCTAGGATGTGTGACTTTAGGGTATTCTATCTAACAGCTCCATACCATGGAGCTTGTTCTGTTAATTGAGGGTTGAGGTTTGGATGATGAAATGGTGAGGAAGATGACCAGTATTTATATAGACTGAAATATGCACGTACGTACAATTTGCCAACTCAATTAAGGAAGGTGCATAGCAAAGCGAATCAAATCATTTCAAGATAGATGGGTTGCTCATTTGCTCTCACGGTGGAGAGGGAAATCACACGATGGAGATGGAACTCTACTTAAAAAATTTGCTCCACACCCAATGGCAGAGGAAGGTGATGTCCAGGGAGCGGGGGTCATAGGCCCCTATCACTTTAATATAACAAAGTTAATGCGTTTTGATTTAAGAAAAATACAGCTAATAGAACATAAAATGTATTGGAGATTAAAAAAAAAACAAGGTTAGGGCCAACGTTTTCTAAGAAGTTGGATAGAAAAAACAAATTTGATTGTTAATTATTGTGTTTAAATTTTTATTAGTGTATTATTTGAGTTATTTTAAGTAATAATAATTTAATATGTGAAAAATCTTTACTTTAATGTTTTGAAATTTACGTTAAGCCTTATAACATATAGAGTGCTTGTAAACAAAATAACATATAGAGTGTTCATCTTTACGGATCGTCATTCAAATATTAGATATAAGTTAGGAAGAGTTGGGAATTTAGGAAAAGAAATGTGATTTAAGTGTATGGTTTAAAAACAAAAGACAATTATTAGTATTACCAAAGATGAATTTTAAGGTAATTTCTTTAAAATTTGAGTGAAGAACTCATTCAACTAGCTTGTTGCAAATGACATAAGAGCATTTTTTCCAATGTCAACTAAAATTAATCTATTCTGCAGCAAGTCAAATTTATCCTCGAATAATGTGAAAGACGATGTAGCAAGGTTAGGATCAAATGTTTAGCTATTCTGTCAACTAAAGTTAAGCTATTCTAAAGTTAGGCTATTTTGTAGCAAGTGAGATGTAATTTATCCTCGAATAATGTGTTATACCTATGATAAAAAAATGCACTTTCTTAAAGTTCAAAATCTTTTACATTGATTTTGAATATCTGGACGGATGTTTTATCCATTACTATACAGTTCGTACTCAATTAAAAAAAAAATAAGAATCTCTTTATATATCACTGTTTATTAGCAAACAATATTTACTTCCGATGCACTATTCTCTGTGGGTTATGGCCATTTTTTTCCTGCATAAAAACAGAAGATAGCTTTTTCCAGGGAATCGATTCTTACGGGCTCAAAGAGAGAGATTATTTGTTTTCGCTGATGCTAATGGCAAGTGGAGTTGCCTTTGTACATAAATAATAGAACCACAAGCAAGACCACAAGTTAAGTTTGGAAATGGTTGAGCTTTCTCAGTTTCTTTTGACAATTTATGTTTATTGGCAAACAGTATTTACTTCTGGTGCAAAAGTCTTTGTGGGTTATGGCCATTTTTTTATGCATAAAAATAGCGCATAGCTTTCCCCGGGGAATCGGTTCTCACCCACAAGTTTGGAAATGGTTGAGCTTTTTCAGTTTCTTGCATGTAAAAGTGTTTTGTCGTGTTCTGGCCTGGCTTTAGAAGCAGTAAAAATGTGGTGTAGGTGGCATTGGACTAAAATTCCAAAAGGGTGAGCCAGTGGTTGAAAATTGAAATGAGAATACGAACCGAGTAGGAGTGGCATGAGAATTTGAAGCACCTGGACCTGATCGATTCCCGAAAATCTGTGGCGCGCGTTCGTAGTTACACAGGAACCCACTTGTCAGTAATCTACCGGCAGTCGCCCTTGGAGTTGGGAGGCGGAGGTGGAAACGGTGGCGCAGTTGAGACCGTCGTCATCTTCGTGATAGCGGGTAATTTTTCTTTACAATTTTCTCCTTTCTATCATCTATATCTGAGCCGCTGACCAAACAAATTACCTAACTAATTCAATTCAGAGCTGTTCATTTAAAAAAATTGAACTGCTTATTTAAAGTGCTCGCCAAAGATCCTGATATTGGAAGAAGGTTTGAACTTTGAACTGTTGGGCAAGTGGGCTCTAAAGCCATAACATAATATTTTTCTCTCAACATATAAGTTCATCGATGGCCGATTTTACTGACCTTGATTATTCTATTTTTTGTTTGCAGTGCAGGGATGCTAGGGAAATCATCAGCTTCTCCACTTGTAGCCCATGAATGTGCTACACGCTTTTGCTTTTCTACTGTGAGGACATTTTCAAGGAAACGATGAAAATGTTAGATTGTCATGAATTTGGCTTTTATGACTCCATCGATTTTTGATGCCATATGTTGCAATCAGCTTGGAAACTTGAATGATTCTGTACTTGGGAGTTACTTCCACTTTTCATGGCTAGTTGTTCGTTCCCCTCTTCTCTTCCCCACCTGTATGTTAGATTGGCATAGCTAGCTTTTGCGCCCCTTCTTCCTTCCCTGTGGGTTGAAATCTTAATTTCCATCGGAAGTTATCTATTGTATGCTTTGTGTGTGGATTTTGAAGTCTAAAGTACATTGTACAGGTAATAAAAAAAAATTGCATGTATCATTTTTGTTTGATTTTTCCCATGTAAGATTAACTGGCTGTGATGCTTAAGGAAAAGTCATCATTTTAGTTTATCATCTTATTGGGTCAACATGTATACCATGTGCGAAGAGGCAGCTGATCATTCCTTCCTTCACTGTCTTATTTTTTAGCATTTAGATTGTGGTATTTGTTTTGTGATCCAAGGATGAATTGCTGGCGAAGACCTTTCTCATCTCTTAAGTCTTTAACAAAGAGTGAGAGGCAAGATTTGAACCAGCTCGGGTTAGACCTTGGAAATGTTTGACTCTAGTAGATGTTCGTCCTTAGCTTTCTTTTATGGTGCTAACAGCTTTCCATTGATCTTTTATTACTGACAAAAATTTTGCTTTTGTTGGAATGAAAAAGGCAAGAATTTTGTGGAATTTTAGTGGGTTTTGTAGTTACTATTAGGTGGGAAAAGACTGAAGCCATGGGGAAGTAAACCTTTGTTTTGTCAGCAAGTCGGGTGTTTTTGACTCGTGGGTTTCTTTGGGGATAGAGTTGATTTGGACGGACGGCTTCAATACCTAGGGAATTTAAAGATATTCTATTATTTTTTCTTAATGTGGCTTTCGGTGGTGCTTTATCTTAAGTTGGTTGGGGAATCTCAATGGTTCAATGTTGCTAGGCGCATCGTTTTTGGTCATGGAGAATATGATTTTAGTGATTGCTTGTTATTGTACTGTAGTTTTTTTTTTTTTTGAATAAAAGCATACTGGTTTGTACAAAAAAAAAAACAGAAGTGGATGTGAAGTTTTCTTTGTCCAGAGTCTAGCTTAGCATTGAGGAAATCATTAGCATTGTTTTTAAGTTTGGAGTAGCTATTACTTGAAAACTTGGTCATTCTTTAGGCATCCTAATAGAGCTGGAGAAGTGTTTGCCATTTATAGGGGGAGTTAAGGAAAAGAGAACACTCTATTTTCAGAATACGTTTCCCCCAATGCTTTGGCCTTCTACGTGTGGTTTTGAAAGCTTGATCCGTCAATTTCAATCCTTATCACTATTCAGTGTACATTTCTTCAGCTGATTGGTATGGAATTCCATGATAATAAAGAGAACTATTGGTGGAGATTTTTACAAATTTTGATATGGAATCTGAACTATCATTTTTCTGTCCGATACTTGTATGATAGATTTGTTCTTACCTATTGCTGGTGGATTATAACTTCACATTGTTATTGTTTGTATTCAATCATTTAAATTTTAGCATGCAATTGTTGAAATATAAGCATTTTTCTTTTAAATTTGGAGAATGTGTGACAACATATTCTGATAATTCTTCTTGCAGCCTGTTGTTTTGGATGATGCTACACCAAGTATTAGATTGAAAAATGTTTCACAAAATCGGAACAGAGGAGCTTACTCCATGTCCCTGAGTTTCACTCCCAAGAAATGGGTACTACGGTCATCTGCAGAAATTGAAAATGAAACTTTGAGTGATGAAGAGAGTAAGGAATGGGAAACATGCCAGGAAGCTCTGTGTGCAGTTAGCATCAGCCCTGAAGAGGGAGAAAATATAATTGGAAAAGCGTTTGGCGCGGTTCATTCACCTTACTGGGGCGAAGGACGTAAAAAGGAAGTACCAAAATTTGAGATTGTTAGTGAAAAGCTGGAGTACCTTCGGAGTTTGAGCCTTTCGGACGATGACCTATGTAATTTGCTAAAGAAATTTACGGAGGTTCTCGGATGTAATCTTGAAGATGAGTTGAAAACTAATGTGCAGGTTTTGGAAAAGGAATGGGGAATAAAAGGGAAAACTCTTCGAAACCTCCTGCTTCGAAATCCAAAAGTACTAGGTTTCAATATTGATTGTAAAGGAGTCTGTAAGGCACAATGTACACGATGCTGGGTTCGGTTTTAGAATTTCTTTCAGATGAATGCAAGTATTCAATACTCATTACTCATCGAGTCATTTCATCGTAAATCTATTTCAACGGAGCACAGTGAATGTGGGGATTAATTCATTAGCTCTGCATTATTTCAAATGTCTCTCGTGTTTGTTTCTTTTTTCATTTTTTAATTAATTTTTTTTTTTTTAAAACCGAAGATAATGAAAACAAGATACTACAACACAAAGGCCATGAGGCAACCAACGCTAGTGAGGCCAAATTTCCAAGCTTTTGAAGAGCACAAGTAGGAAGTAGTGAGTTGATATTGGTGACCACAAGAAGGCAAAGCTCCGCCACAAAATTCACTTTCCTTCAAGCATGAAAATTCAGATTGTTTGTGTCGTACAAGATGCCAAAAAAACATTCCACTTCTTGTTAATGGCCTATCATCAGTGAGAGTTTTAGAATCACTTTCAAGAGCCAACTTCCTAACATCATGATTGATAGCACGTCTTCTGACAAGACCCGCCCAGAGATCACTTTAATAACCGCACTACGTTCTACTCTCATCTGACAACTAATCTCAAGTTCTAAAAGTACCCTTAGGATCTTAATTCCTAATACGAGATTATATGAGACAAGAGATATATAATCAAACATGATTTGTCCTCCAATGGTTACTGACAGGACCCGCCCCGATTCCACAGGGACCACAAGGGGACGTGCCCTGCTCCCGTCTGACACCCAATAATTCATACCAATTTTAACCCCAAAACATCAAATTGATAAATAACCAAATTAAAGTCATACATCAAATCCGAATTAAACAGATGTCAGACAAGGGATGAAATCCAAAATTACAAGTTGCGAGCACGACTCTAAAATAAAACCTGCGGGCAAACCACCCAACAGGGGTTCAGGTACGCAGAAGTAGATCTATGCCTCAGCCTCAGTTTCCTCCTCTACCTCAGTATCACGACCTGGAGGGGTTACCAAAAACATTAAGGGTGAGTGGACCGAAACTCAAGTTTATAAAATCATTTGATAAGTAAAACATATAATTTACCCCTCCGTTTTCCAAACATGCATGCAGCCATATTTAAAATCATAAGTCATATAATATGAACCATAAGGCATGTAATAAAACCATAAGTATAATTTTAGTTGTTGCACTATACATTCCAATCCCGACATCACCTGATGTTTGACGTTCTTGACGCCTAATAAGGTCACAATAATAATAAGGCTACGCGTGCCACTCGGGTCTCAATTTCCGAGCTAAATCTCCGAATCCTGTTCGGGTACAGCATCACCTGATGCAGCATCACCTGATGCTTAGCGTCATAGACGCTGGACGTACTAGACGTCCGTGACCTCTCCGAGGTACCTCGCCGGAGGAGACAATATAATATGGAAGGATCTATACAGTGCAGTACCAAATACATTTTATTGATATCCACATGCGAAGCATATATATACATAGACAAAATCCGAACCAATCATTAAGTTTTCATCAGACGGGTCTCAAGCCCAAATACCGTGAAACGTGCCATAACCATATTTTCCATATCATCAAAACCATTATTGTTTTAGCATGTGAATAAGTATAATAAACCAGAAAACATTTATGCACGCAAGG
The DNA here is from genome assembly GCA_032719365.1 of Prinsepia uniflora. Lineage (NCBI taxonomy): Eukaryota > Viridiplantae > Streptophyta > Magnoliopsida > Rosales > Rosaceae > Prinsepia > Prinsepia uniflora. The sequence goes on from CM064862.1 coordinate 38,064,669, forward strand.
GTTTAAGAAAATGGCCCATTCACTGTACGATCCCGCGGTGAACCTGCGCGTACGAACTTGTACCGGGATTATCGTACAATTCCTGTCAGTCCAAATCACATGTAAGGGTCACTACAAGTCTAAAATGTTTAACCACAAAGTCTGAAATAGAACCCGGCTCGGGGAAGCCGTCCTACACGTTTCCCGAGGTACCCGGCCCTAAACTGACCCATCAAAAACTATCTCAGATCAACATGGTTATTTCACCAAAAATGTTCAGAATGATGAGAGGAATAAAAGTCATGTTGATCGTGATCGGAGATAAGCCCCAACGCGCCCTCACGCGCAGCCAACGCGCCCTCACGCGCCGCCCAAAGTGGCTGCGCGTGAAAGTCACGCGCCTGACACTGTAGCTACAGTGTCAGCACCTTCACCCGTTTGTCTGTAATTCGGGCCTGCCACCCGCGGCTTGACCCGGTTAATTACCCATCAATTCCTACTCGATTTCAATCCAATTTGATCCTAACATGTTATTTAAACATCTAATTTAAGTTCTGAGTTATTAATTATCCAAAACCAATCCTGAAATGGCCCCTCGACCCGTGATCATCCAAACGGGTCAATCACCAGAACTCACTGGTTTCTAAATCGAAATCAAATTAACCTTACATGAAGCATCATAGTATCACAAAGAACTGGAAAACACACTCAATTGAACCAACACTCACCTGGAAGTAGCCGTCCAAACTTCTGAAATTCCTCTGAACACGGCAGTCACCGTCCCAGCTCACCCGTGGCTTGTTGCCTTCGATTTTGATATGGTTGTGTTCCAAATGCTCCCAGAAAGCTTACTCTACGATTAGATTGGCTCAACACACCGTAGAAATCAAAAACCCGATTTCCCTCCAAAAATTCCTGAAATGGTTTCTCTCTGGTTCCACCCTTATTTTCAGTCCTTTCAATACCAGAGTGAAGCTCACACACTATATGATCAGTTTTAATTAATTTCAAGCCGTCCCAGAAGCTCGTGGGTGTCCAATTGTCCACTGAAAAATGTCCCCCGAAAAGCTTCGAACTTGAATAATTAATAGGGTCGTGCACGGTGGATGCAACAGACCACGGTCTAAAGCATCAGACACTCCCAACTTTCCAGCACACAATCGCACAACCAATTGCACGTTTGAACCACCGCACATGGTGGTGCCGCCCTTGTCCCCCGCGGCCTGCTACAGTAACCAGGGCAAAAAGACCAAAATGCCCCTGGTTCAATAATTACCAAAATACCCCTCACTTCCTAGACCCGTAACTCAGCCATACGAAGTCCGATTTTGGCGTGCCACCTGTCTACGGACTCAGGACGTCGAGACCTACCTATCGGTCCTTGAGTCGCGTGAACATTATTTGTCAAACGACAAGTCAACATTTTCGCCCGTGAAGTCCAACTTACGGTAATGCCCCTGAACTTCCGATAGTCATAACTTTTTCCCTGATCGTCCGAAATGGACGTGCCACCTGTCTATGAACTCGTGACGTCCCGAACTACGTCACCGTCATAGGCCAAAGTCCATTTAATTCACCAATCAAAAGTAAATAATTTGCCATACCAATCACAAGGGTAAAAGCGTCAATTCACACCTTAAATTACAATATTAAAATCCTTGAATTTCCGGGGTGTTACAACCTTCCCCCCTTAAGAAATTTCGTCCCGAAATTTCAAAGAAACAAATGAGGAAATTGTTCTCGCATCTGAGCCTCCGGCTCCCATGTGGCTTCTTCCACATTCTGGTTTCTCCAGAGAATCTTCACGAGAGGGATCGTCTTCCGCCGTAGTACCTTGTCCTTCCGATCCAAGATCTGTACTGGTTGTTCCTCAAAGCTCAAATCCCCCCGTAGTTCGACAGGTTGTGGCCCCAAGTACATGAGAAGCATCACGTACGTACTTCCGTAGCATCGATATGTGGAAAACATTGTGAACTCTAGATAGTTCTGGAGGTAGCGCCAATCTGTAAGCCACTCTGCCAATTCTCTCCACGATCTCATAAGGTCCGATAAAACGCGGACTCAGTTTCCCCTATCGACCAAATCGGATAATCCCTTTCCACGGAGATAACTTCAGGAAGACAAAATCTCCCACTTCAAATTCCAAGTCTCGAATCCGTCGATCGGAATAACTTTTCTGGCGATCCTGTGTCGCCTTCAGTCTCTCCTTGATAATACGAACAGTTTCCATGGTTAAGTCCATCAATTCCGGCCCTACAGCCGCTCGCTCTCCTATCTCCGTCCAGCAGATAGGTGTCCTGCACTGTCGACCATACAGTGCCTCATAAGGTGCCATCCCGATGCTTGCCTGATAGCTGTTGTTGTAAGCGAATTCCATCAATGGCAAATGAGTATCCCAAGAGTCCTGAAACTGTAGTACACATGACCTCATCATGTCCTCCAGGGTCTGAATGGTTCTTTCAGACTGTCCATCGGTCTGTGGATGGAAAGCAGTACTGAAACGTAGGGTTGTTCCCAGAGTAGTTTGCAAACTCCGCCAGAACCTGGAAGTGAATCGTGGATCGCGATCGGACACAATCGATTCCGGCGTACCATGCAATCGTATGATTTCCTTCACAAACAACTGAGCCAGTCGATTAGGTTTATAGGTCTCCTGAACTGGCAGAAAATGGGCTGATTTGGTTAACCGATCCACGATCACCCATACTCCGTCAACTCCACTCTGAGTCCTTGGTAACTTAAAGACGAAGTCCATGGTGATGTGATCCCACTTCCACTCGGGAATCGAAAGTGGCTGCATAGCCCCATACGGTCTCTGCCGTTCCGCCTTAACCTGCTGACAGGTTAAGCATTTGCTTACGAATTCAGCAATATCCTTCTTCATTCCTGGCCACCAATAATGGTTCCGGAGGGTACGGTACATCTTTGTACCTCCCGGATGCATAGCATAGGCCCAACTATGGGCCTCCTCAAGAATCTCGGCTCGTAACTCTGCCACTGCAGGTACGCGCAAACGGCCCAATTTCACAAGTGCTCCGTCGTCCCGGATGGTAAAATCCTGTCTCCCATCCGCATCGACCTCAATTCTGTAAATACAGAGTATCGGATCCTGAAGTTGTGCTTCGATGATCCGATCAATCAGCACAGGTCGTACATGGAAGCTGGCCAACAAAGCTCCATGCTCCTCAGTACCAAAAATAACTCCCGCCTTCCGGAGTTCCACCAGTAAGGGAAGATACACCATCCCCAGGTGTGCAACGGATCCTGCTGACTTCCTGCTGAGTGCATCAGCCACCACGTTGGCCTTACCCGGATGGTACTCGATCGTACAGTCATAGTCCTTCAGCAGTTCCAACCATCTCCGTTGTCTCATGTTAAGCTCCTTCTGAGTGAATAAGTATTTAAGACTCTGGTGGTCGGTGTATATCTGACACGTTGCGCCGAACAGATAATGCCTCCAGATTTTCAGGGCATGAACCACCGCTGCCAACTCCAAATCATGGGTAGGGTAGTTCAACTCGTGGGTCTTCAGCTGCCGGGATGCATAGGCGATAACCTTGCCAGTTTGCATCAACACGCAGCCCAGACCTTGCAGTGAAGCGTCACTGAAGACCACAAACTCTCCACTGTCATCTGGCAATGCAAGGACAGGTGCAGTGGTCAATCGATCTTTCAATTCTTGAAAACTCCGATCACACTGCTCGTCCCAGATAAACTTCACTCCCTTCCGAGTCAAACGAGTCAATGGTGCAGCAATTTTGGAGAAACCCTCCACGAATCTCCGGTAGTAACCTGCTAATCCGACGAAACTCCGCACCTCGGTCACCGTTGTCGGTCTAGCCCAGTTAGTCACCGCTTCAATTTTCTAGGGATCCACGCTAATCCCATTCGTCGATATCACGTGTCCCAGAAAACCAATACTGTTCAGCCAAAACTGACACTTGCTCAGTTTGGCGTACAATTGTTCTTGTCTCAGCCTCTCCAAGACCAACCGTAGATGTTCCTCATGTGCACGGGCACTCCTCGAGTACACCAAAATATCATCGATGAACACAATCACGAACTTATCCAGGTAGGGTTGGAAGACCCGGTTCATCAGATCCATGAATGCTGCTGGAGCATTCGTCAAGCCAAAAGGCATAACCAGGAACTCGTAGTGTCCATAACGGGTTCGAAATGCAGTTTTTGGAATATCCTCCTCCGAAATCCTCAGTTGGTGATACCCAGACCGCAAATCAATTTTCGAGAAGCACTGAGCTCCCCGCAACTGGTCAAAAAGGTCATCGATCCTGGGTAGAGGATACTGGTTCCTCAGCGTCACCTTGTTGAGTTGTCGATAGTCAATACACAAACGGAGACTTCCTTCCTTCTTCTTTACGAACAACACCGGTGCTCCCCACGGTGAAGTACTTGGTCGGACGTATCCCAAATCCACCAACTCTTGCAATTGAGTCTTGAGTTCTCGCAACTCGGCCAGCGCCATCCGGTATGGTGCCTGGGATATAGGTCGGGTACCCGGGAGTAGTTCAATAGTAAACTTGATCTCCCGCGATGGTGTCAATCCAGGTAAGTCTTCCGGGAACACATCCGGAAACTCATGCACCACCGGTATCTCGTCGATACCCGGAGTATCAATCCGATCCGACACGACATGCGCTAGAAAACCCTGGCATCCCTTCCGTAGAAGTTTGGTAGCAGTAAGTGACGAAATCACTTCAGGAGGCGAACCATCTCGTTCCCCCTGAAAGATAACCTCCGGTAAACCCGGGCTCCGCAGAATCACTTGCTTGCTACAGCAGTCGATGAGCGATTCGTGCTCCGACAGCCAATCCATCCCTAGGATTATATCGAAGTCGTGGATATCCAGAATAATTAAGTCTGCTGGTAAATCCACATCCTCAATTCTTACCGGGCACCTCCAAATCACCTGATTCACAAGGTACACGATGCCCATCGGGGTGCCAACCCCCATTTCACAATCTAAAGCCGATACCACACAATCAAGCATACCAGCACAACTCTTCGAAATAAACGAATGTGTAGCCCCCGCATCCATCAATACACGTACAAGAAGGTTTAAGATATGTAGTGTACCTGTGACCACGCCTGGGGTAGTCCTCGCCTGCTGCTGGGTCATTGCAAACACTTGGGCCCTCGGCCCTCCGTTCCGTCCGCGCCCGCTCGCGCCACGCCCAGCACCACGGTCACCTCCCTGACCGCGACCTCCATTAGTGTGGGAAGCCGTGCTTTGCACCACACTAGAGCCCCCATCGTCGTTGTTCTTGGACAACTGCGGGCAATCACAGGCATAGTGGCCCTCCTCTCCGCAAGCAAAACAAGTTACTGGCCTTGGCCTGTCCGAATGCCCGCCAGAAGCACCGCTCCATGATGAGCGTTGCCCAGAGTTGTATCCAGATCCTCTGCCTTGAGAGCCTCCACGTCGACCCGACCAGCCACGACCCTTGAAGGATGAGGGCGCTCCCCTGTAGCCCCCTCCCTTATTGTTCTTATGGACCGATGGTCCACGATGTGGGCGATCCTGACGTCGCCCCTCGCCCGAAGGTTGCCGTGTCTGGTGTGCCACCAGATTGGCCTCGACACGCACCGCTGCGTCGACCATATCTCTCAGAGAAGCATGAGTAGTAGCAGTCACACTTGCCCGGATCTCCCCTCGGAGTCCAAGCTCGAACCTTTGGCATTTGTCCTCTTCCGTGCTCACGAATGATGCAGCGAACCGGGAAAGTTTCCCGAAGGTTTGCTCGTAGTCCGCAACGGACATATCACCCTGCTCCAGTCGCAGGAACTCGGCCTCCCGTACCGCGCGGAACGATCGCAGGTAGTACTGGTCCAGAAATCTGGAACGGAAAGCTTCCCAAGTAGTGGTATGGACAGACCACCTAGACATTTCGAGTCCGTGCCACCACTGGTAGGCTCCTCCTTCCAGCAAGAAGGCCGCCAAGGTCACTCGTTCGCCCGGAGGGCAGTGCATCACCGAGAAGATCCTCTCCCACTTGGTGATCCAATCATGAGCATCCTCGGGGTTTGATCCCCCGCAGAAAGGAGTGGCTCCCAAACGTTGAGCCCTTTCAATGCTCGCGCATTCCATCTCCCTTTCTAGATCCTCGTCCGTTCGAATATGAGGAATTCTCCTAGGAGGCATAACCAACTGTCAAGAGGCATAGATCAGAAAATAAAATTCTTAAAAGTCGAAAAGTAACTAGTACCAATCGCTAGTCTAGCATGCTGACCATACCCTAGTACTGACCACAACCTAGTGCTCTGATACCAAGCTGACAGGACCCGCCCCGATCCCACAGGGACCACAAGGGGACGTGCCCTGCTCCCGTCTGACACCCAATAATTCATACCAATTTTAACCCCAAAACATCAAATTGATAAATAACCAAATTAAAGTCATACATCAAATCCGAATTAAACAGATGTCAGACAAGGGATGAAATCCAAAATTACAAGTTGCGAGCACGACTCTAAAATAAAACCTGCGGGCAAACCACCCAACAGGGGTTCAGGTACGCAGAAGTAGATCTATGCCTCAGCCTCAGTTTCCTCCTCTACCTCAGTATCACGACCTGGAGGGGTTACCAAAAACATTAAGGGTGAGTGGACCGAAACTCAAGTATATAAAATCATTTGATAAGTAAAACATATAATTTACCCCTCCGTTTTCCAAACATGCATGCAGCCATATTTAAAATCATAAGTCATATAATATGAACCATAAGGCATGTAATAAAACCATAAGTATAATTTTAGTTGCTGCACTATACATTCCAATCCCGACATCACCTGATTTTTGACGTTCTTGACGCCTAATAAGGTCACAATAATAATAAGGCTACGCGTGCCACTCGGGTCTCAATTTCTGAGCTAAATCCCCGAATCCTGTTCGGGTACAGCATCACCTGATGCAGCATCACCTGATGCTTAGCGTCATAGACGCTGGACGTACTAGACGTCCGTGACCTCTCCGGGGTACCTCGCCGGAGGAGACAATATAATATGGAATGATCTATACAGTGCAGTACCAAATACATTTTATTGATATCCACATGCGAAGCATATATATACATAGATAAAATCCGAACCAATCATTAAGTTTTCATCAGACGGGTCTCAAGCCCAAATACCGTGAAACGTGCAATAACCATATTTTCCATATCATCAAAACCATTATTGTTTTAGCATGTGAATAAGTATAATAAACCAGAAAACATTTATGCACGCAAGGGTTTAAGAAAATGGCCCACTCACTGTACGATCCCGCGGTGAACCTGCGCGTACGAACTTGTACCGGGATTATCGTACAATTCCTGTCAGTCCAAATCACATGTAAGGGTCACTACAAGTCTAAAATGTTTAACCACAAAGTCTGAAATAGAACCCGGCTCGGGGAAGCCGTCCTTCACGTTTCCCGAGGTACCCGGCCCTAAACTGACCCATCAAAAACTATCTCAGATCAACATGGTTATTTCACCAAAAATGTTCAGAATGATGAGAGGAATAAAAGTCATGTTGATCGTGATCGGAGATAAGCCCCAACGCGCCCTCACGCGCCGCCCAAAGTGACTGCGCGTGAAAGTCACGCGCCTGACACTGTAGCTACAGTGTCAGCACCTTCACCCGTTTGTCTGTAATTCGGGCCTGCCACCCGCGGCTTGACCCGGTTAATTACCCATCAATTCCTACTCGATTTCAATCCAATTTGATCCTAACATGTTATTTAAACATCTAATTTAAGTTCTGAGTTATTAATTATCCAAAACCAATCATGAAATGGCCCCTCGACCCGTGATCATCCAAACGGGTCAATCACCAGAACTCACTGGTTTCTAAACCGAAATCAAATTAACCTTACATGAAGCATCATAGTATCACAACGAACTGGAAAACACACTCAATTGAACCAACACTCACCTGGAAGTAGCCGTCCAAACTTCTGAAATTCCTCTGAACACGGCAGTCACCGTCCCAGCTCACCCGTGGCTGGTTGCCTTCGATTTTGATATGGTTGTGTTCCAAATGCTCCTAGAAAGCTTACTCTACGATTAAATTGGCTCAACACACCATAGAAATCAAAAACCCGATTTCCCTCCAAAAATTCCCGGAATGGTTTCTCTCTGGTTCCACCCTTATTTTCAGTCCTTTCAATACCAGAGTGAAGCTCACACACTATATGATCAGTTTTAATTAATTTCAAGCCGTCCCAGAAGCTCGTGGGTGCCCAATTGTCCACTGAAAAATGTCCCCCGAAAAGCTTCGAACTTGAATAATTAATAGGGTCGTGCACGGTGGATGCAACAGACCACGGTCCAAAGCATCAGACACTCCCAACTTTCCAGCACACAATCGCACAACCAATTGCACGTTTGAACCACCGCACATGGTGGTGCCGCCCTTGTCCCCCGCGGCCTGCTACAGTAATCAGGGAAAAAAGACCAAAATGCCCCTGGTTCAATAATTACCAAAATACCCCTCACTTCCTAGACCCGTAACTCAGCCATACGAAGTCCGATTTTGGCGTGCCGCCTGTCTACGGACTCAGGACGTCGAGACCTACCTATCGGTCCTTGAGTCGCGTGAAAATTATTTGTCAAATGACAAGTCAACATTTTCGCCCGTGAAGTCCAACTTACGGTAATGCCCCTGAACTTCCGATAGTCATAAGTTTTTTCCTGATCGTCCGAAATGGACGTGCCACCTGTCTATGAACTCGTGACATCCCGAACTACGTCACGGTCATAGGCCAAACCATTTAATTCGCCAATCAAAAGTCAATAATTTGGCCATACCAATCACAAGGGTAAAAGCGTCAATTCACACCTTAAATTACAATATTAAAATCCTTGAATTTCCGGGGTGTTACAGTTACCGTCCACTCCAACCCATTAACCCTGGAGGCGAGGTAAAACTCAGCTCGATAACTCCGACCTCAATTGTAACCCATGGAATAATCAATATCTCGTATCTGCTGGCAACTACCTCGGCTATCAGCCATGAACCAATTAGTACTCTATCGGCTTTCAATCATGAACTAGCTGGTAACTGCATCGGCTCTCAACCATGAACTAGCCAGTAACCTATCAGCTTCTCTAACTCCTTCCAAGTCCCGAACCGATAACCTGATTTGTCTAAAATCCCAATGCGGTGTCCCAACCCATCTAAAGTCCCAAGGTATCCCGACTCGTCTAGAATCCCAATATGTTATCCCGAATCATCTAGAGTCCCAATCTGCTATTCATACTTGTCTAGAGTCCCAATCCACTATCTCGATTCATCTACAGTCCTAATTCGGTATCCCGACTCATCTAGATTGCGTACCTCAGAATCGACCCTTGAGACGTCCGAACCTAGTTGTAGTTATACTCATTATGGAGTAGTAATCGTTCGCCAATACCACGTTACATCTCAGAACCTAACCTCAACATCTATCACTATAATACTAGTTTATATTCGTTTCAGAGTTTTTATCTTTCTTATGGATTAATATAATAATTTCCAACTATCAAACACATCCAAGCTCTATATCTAGCTTGTGTCTTCGTTTATAACTCTAACATCATCTTAACACAAGCATCCAACCATATATTCTCTAGCATCACAATTAAGGCATTCAATTCACATTATATACATCACATAATCAATACATTTAACTCCATAATTATAAGTTTAGGGTATGAAATCCACTTAAATCACGCCGGGGAAAGCTCACCCGACTAAGTGCACTACTGCATGTATTTCTAGGTACTTTGACCCCAGAAGTCACCACGAGCTCCATCTTGACTCATGTGGCTCTTTGGAATTTCCATTATCATGGTGCCTCACAAACAATTAGTTCATATTAGTACATGATAAATTAAATCATTATAATCAAAACCTTCCTTGTCATTAATTAAAACAACTTAAGATGTTTGGAACTAATATTAAACAAACTCCGATGGAATCCAAACCTATACCATCGGGTTCAGAATGTCAAAAACATTAAAATAAGAGTTGTAGTACTATTCACTGGTCATATTTATTGGTACTATCAACTGATACTGTTTATCAGTATTGTTCACTCACCGGGTATTGTTCACTCAAAAACTCTAGATCCACCTATATTTCAAACCTTGACATGTCACTCATTTCTCAACCAAAATCGATGTTCTAATAATAAAAATCTATTTACTAGAGCCAATGAATCTAAATATAAAGTTAGAATTGCAATACATTACCTGTGGTGGCCGAAAAATGGCCTAGAAGGTGGCGGTTAATGTTCGTCTTCAAATCGCCTTATCCTAACACTTCCAACCTTGATGGTGGATATGGTTGAGGTCAAAATGAAGTGAGGAAGATGATGATGTGAATGGTTTATGGTGATTTGGAGTAAAATCAAAAACCCACTTTTGAGGGCGTTGATAGTTACATGACTCCATCAACCAAAATACCAAATCATTCTTGAAATCCTGTCAGATAAGGGACACACATACATCTTTCTAGCTTGTGCCTTCGGTGTAACTACTTGTCCCGAAATTACGTGATTATCGAGACTAATTAAGGATTAAATTGAGGATTATCAAACGATTGAGGTAAAAATGACGATTTTTCCCATAAAAGGGAAAATGTTGACTTTTGACCCAAGAGGTCAAGTGCACGTGGATCGAGATCCATTACGTAGATCGAGTGATTACGATCATGTAGACAGGCAGCACGTCGAATTTGGACGTCATATGAGAAAGTTACGGGTCTAGAAAGGTTTAATTGGATTTTACGGTGCACGATTTTTGAAATGAGTGAATTGTTGTTTGTTGGCTAATGGGGCCCAAAAGATCTCATATGGGCCAATGGATGAGTGGCAAGTGTCACTCAACCCATTGGCTCATCACCCTACATGCATGCATCTCTTTCTCAACCTTTTCATTTCATCTACCTGAAACCCCACTCCACCATTTACTTCATCTTCCTTCCTTTTCATTTCATCACCAAGTCGTTTCCTGTCAATTCTAGCAACCTTTTTCCTTCCTTTTTGAGGAAAATTTTCCAATTCAAACTTGGATTTGTTTCCTTTTTATCTAGGAAACCTTTTTAATTAGTAGTTTTATAACCTTATTCTTTTGGGACTACATTATTAATTAGTTTAATCTTTTTCCTTTTAGAATTAAATTGTAAACTCCTATTTATTTTGGGATTGATTTTCTCCTATAAATAGAGAGGTTTACGTTAATTGTAAAACATCGCTCATTATTTGTACCAAAACTCTGCAAAAACCAATTCTTCCTTTCCTTTAAGGCCGAATTTCTTTGCGCAAAATTGTGACTTTGTGTTTACTTTAATGCTTAGTTTTAGCGTATCAATTTTTGGCGCCGTTGCGGGGGATTGAAATAATTTCTTGTATGATTTCGTTTATGTAAACATGTTCATAATGTAAATATAATATTCGTACATAATTTCATACTTGTATATAGATTGTAATACTTGTAGATAAAAACGTTTTCTTTGTAAATTTCTTAAAAAACAAAATTTCCAAAAGTAAAAAAAAAAATTCGAAAAAAATAAAATAAAATTGTTTCCTATTAAATGTTTTAGAGTTGCATGACTTCCAAAACCTTTTTCTTCAAAATCTTACTTTCGGGAACAGGTAGCGCACTTTTTGTTTACTTTCTCCTTAACCCTTCGTGATGTGTGGATTTCAGCACCACACACTGTAGACTCGAATCTATGGACATGAGGTTGGGGCTGAGATTGTAAACACTTGGGGTTTGATAAACCTCTATTTTGAAAACTTCCTTCGGTTGGTTATGGTGTCTAGGAGGGTTATGACTAGTGACAAGTGGGGTACTAAGAAAGAGGACTTCAATGGAGTACATACCCTGGCCAGGTTAGCCTCGGGGTGTTCTCGAAATTAGTCCTTGCTTCGCGCGTTACATCTATCCCAACTGGCCATGATTAACGTTGAATGGTGGAGAGGATTGAAATATTTTTATCAGTACGCGCATGTCGTACGCTCAGGAAAGTACTATGAGAAACGAAGTGGAAAATTTATTCATGTCACTCTAAGACTCTATCTATTGCATTGGTAGATTGCATACCCTCTCTACGGTTTCTTGTTGCTGGAATTTCATCACTGGCCCCCCTACGACTAAGTGAATCTAGGGAAGTGAGATCAAAGGTGCATACCATTCTTTTCATGCAATGCCACGTAACTCTTATGTTTTATGCAGGTTCTCACAATTTCCCTCTTATGCATTCACACCATTCTTCATGTAGACTTTTATGTGTTGTATTGATTTAGACATTTTTGAACTTGTGTTTTTGCATATTATTGTCGTGATCTACCTTGCATATTCCTGGTTATGCTCTTTAACTTCTTTACTTACTTTCCTATAACCTGTTTTTCATACATACAATGCGGTTTGTGTACTTTATGTTCTTTACATTTCATGACTACTTATCTCGCTTGCCCATTTCTCCTATCTATTGTCGTGATTAGGATATGACTCTCACATTGTATGTTTGTTGTATCTCAGGTTCCTATGCATGACCAAGCTAAAGCTAGGGATTCCAACTCGCAGATCTTCACGCTTTGCTAGTTCTGATACACATCCTACATTGGGAGGTGAGTTAAGGGAAACAAAGTTTGAGAATTCAACCTTAGAACCCATCTTGGAACCTACTTTTGAGGAAGGCTACAAATTTGAGTCTTCTTTTTCCCCTACACATCAACTTAAAAGTGAACCCGAAACTGAGACAGCCAACAACGAATGTAAGTCTCTTCGTCAACGTAGTTGCTCAACTGAGTGGAACATATGACCATCCTGCATTATTTTTCCTCTACCCAAGGAAAACAAAATGGAAATTGAGCTTAAGAATGGTTTCCTTTATCGACTCCCAACCTATTATGGGTTACCCAATGATGATCCGAATAAACATCTTAGAACTTTCCAATTTGTGTGCAATATCATGAAACCAAGTGATGCTGATGATGAACTTCTGCAACTTAAGGCTTTTCCCTTCTCTTTGGCGGACAGGGCCCAATCTTAGCTCATAGACTTGCCCCCTAATCATATAACTACTTGGAAACAACTTGCAGACTTGTTTTTGGCTAAGTACTTCCCCGCTTCTAAGATCACATCGAAGAGGCGAGAGATCACATCTATTACCCAAGCACTCGATGAAACCTTTGGTTCATACTATGATCGTTTCAAGGTCCTTTGTGCCACTTGTCCTTCACATGGTTTCTCAGAGACTAACCTAATGAATTACTTCTATGATGGTCTCAAACCCATGGACCGAGGCCTTCTTTATGCAGCTTCACATGAGGCATTTATGAACTTAGATGAGCCCGAAGCAAGACAGTTACTCGAGAGTAGGGCCATCAATGATGCCCTCTATGGCATGTCTCACAAGAAAGGGGTAAGTGCACTTAATTCCAAGGGTGCCTCAGATGAAAAGATTGAAAAGCTCCAATTTATGCTTGAACAAGTTTTGGAATTAGAAGCCAAAAGGGCTATGCAACCTAAGGGACCCATATGTGGAGTGTGCCAATTGGATGGACACCCAAGTGATCAATTCCGTCAAGTTACAAACCCAAATGATGGTATGGAACAAGCCAATGCCTTAGGAGGATATCAAGGGGGCCAACGGTTCAATAACTTTAACAATTATGGACAAGGAAACCCGTGATCATTCGAGATTTAAGTGGAGCAGCAATGAAGGATGTTTGAACCCTCCAGCTCAACACCAACAAGGGTATTCACGACAACAATTCATGCCAAGACCGTCGCTGCCTCATCATCCTATGGGTACACAAAAAGCTCATATGGTTCATCAATTCTCCAACCCGGATTATGATAAGATGTTTGCACAACTATCCACTTCAACTCAATTCCTTATTAACTGAAAAAAGCAAACCTCGGAGACATTGAATATGCATGGGCGTGACATCTCAGAGATGAGGAAGCAAATTGGCCAAATCTTAAATTTTATGGGCCAAATCAAAGACACCGGGAAGTTTCCATCTCAAATCACTCCTAATCCGAAGAACTATGTATTTGAGAATGCGAGTTTTTTGCCACTAATATAGGAAAAGATGCATCTCCAAAACCTGGATATTCAAATTGAAGAATAAATGAAGCATCAGGTCTAGGCTGAATGGACATTAAACTTCAAGCGCTTCTTGGGAGGCAACCCAATGACGGAGAAGTGGAGGAGCCATCAAACGAAGATTTCTTTCTTAAACTCTTCACTCGCTTTACTATTAGTTACTTTTTGTCTTTATTGCTTTATTTTCGTAAATCAATTCTCCTTACTTAGATTCTATGCTTTCAATTACATACATTGAGGACAATGTCAGGTTTATGTGTGGGGGAGGGGTTTACAACTTTATTGAGTCTTATTTCAAAAATCAAAGAAAAAATTCGAAAACAAAAAAAAACCCAAAAATATTTTCATGTGTTTTAGTCTTTAGTCTTTTTGTTTAACTTAGTGTTTTAAAAACATTTTAGGATGCCCTTTAACCCATCGATGATAAGAATGACGGATAAATGAAGAAAACATGGCTAAAAGATGATCACTACAACTTGAATTCATTTGTTAATGCTTTTATGATTAAGTGTTTATGACTTGTAGTGGATGATGCATGATAAACTAGTACAGAATGAGCATGTTAAGATTTGTATGAATCATATGAACCCTATGTGAGCTTTAGAGCCTTATATACTTCTTTGTTGAGTAATTCATAGGAGTACTTTGTTTAAATTGAAGAACATATGCCTTATAACTGCTTGCCATAGATTTTTATGACTCTAGAGTACTAGAACTTATTCTATGTGATTTTCAAAGCTTTTAAGTCAATAAATTCTCTGATTTTGGACATGATTAAGGAAATAGGGTTAGCACCACTTATCCAAATATCCAATCCCTACTTGATCACATAAGTGTGATCCCCCTAGTTTACTCACTTTGAGCCTACATTAAGCCTTTATTTCATCACCCTAAACATCTATTCACATAAGCCTAGTATAAGACATCCTTTACCCTTGTTCCTTGGACTTGGTTGAAGAACATAAAGATGCCATGAGATACAAGAAAGTGATTTGATAAATGAAGATTTATGTAAGTGTAGCGAATGACTTGCTAATACTATGTTTTTATTCATTGCATTACCTCTCAAAAGAAAAAAAAAACAATTGATGAAGAAAAAAATACAATAAAGAACAAATGTTCTATGAGGTACTAAATTTGAGTTTTGAGGAAAGTCCCCTACACTTATGATTTGGAACAACGAAGTTTGGAGGCCTACATGAAGGATTTCAACCCCTTCTCCCAATTACAAATTCAAAGATGATGATAATGAAGATCAAGGCCCAACAAGTTGATCTTTGGCCTATGACTATGGAAAACACTTATGCCTTTGTAATTAAGCCATTGGTTGAGTCTTGGAACAACATTTAACACCATTATTCTTAAAATCCACGCCTCTACACCTAGCCCCATTACAACCTTAAATTAAGGCCTTATGATCCTTGAGATGAGTAAACTTTGATTAGTTGAGTCTATCACTTGAGTAAGCTTATGATTTTGGTTCATTTGTGCAAGTATGTTCACTTTCTTATGGTTTATGTTTGAAATTTTTATAAAGTTACTTACTTTCTATTATGTGAGCATCTTTCTCACATACCTTGAGTGCAAACACAAACCCTATACACATTGAGTGGATATCAATGAGTGCATACCCTAGTGAGTTAATTCATACTTGTTTTATTCATGTTGAGATACATTTCACCAAGTTTACTCATTGTTTTACTTGTCAAGGCATTTTATTATGATGTATTAACTTTTGAATTCCATAGGCTATATAGCTTCTAAGGGCTTAGTAATTTTTGTTTTTAAGAAAAAAAGAAAAAGAAAAAAAAATATGAGTTTCAAAGCCTTAGTTTTTTTGGGTATTTGCTAGGGACTAGAAGAGTATAAATGTGAGGTTATTTGATAAGCCTTGAATTAAGCATCATTTTATATCCTTTATGCTTATCTTTTAATGTTTAAATACCAAAAAATAGGATAAAATAACATATTTTGTGAGAAATGTGCAGAATTGGATAGAGCTCGGAATTACGAGAATTTAGGTGAAAATCACCTCAATCGGAGTTATATTGAAGAAGTTATGATAGAAACAAAGGAGGCTACCAAAAAGAGCTAGGAATTTTGGTTGGGGGCTACCGAATCCCTTAAAATAGCCCAGAAATCTATTCGGCAAGCGCTTACCAATTCCTGAAGGCGAGTTTCGGTGCGTGCGCACTGAATGGGGCATCACAAGCTCGACGCGGGTCCACCAACATCCCTTTCCTGCCTTCGGCGCGTGCTTTCTAAACCCTTAACGCTTGATTCAGCGGGCGTCCACCGAACTCTTATCAGCCTTGACTGCCGCGTTGACCACGTCGTTTGTCAGGACCCACCCCGGTTTCACCCCGAAAACCGAGGTAAATCCTACTCCCGTCTGACACCCCGACACAAACAATCAGACGCAGGAGAAATTATATCAATATCCCGAAGACAAGTTTTTACAGAGCATAGTACAAAATGCACGGAAAAGAAAAACCGATAATCTAAATACACGCACGCGGAAAACTTTGAAACACTCCGGGATCCCTCTCGTGACTTCTATGCCTCAGACGCTGCTTGGACGCCGGAACCCCGCGCTAGCTCCACAACCTGGAGGGCAGTTAAAAACAGAAGGTGTGAGTGGACCATAAATAAAAGAAAAGTTTCTGAAACCATTTATAAGAAAACCGGGTTTAGCCCTCCGTTTTGAAACCACATGCATAACCCAGTTCATAAAACAGTTATAAACCAAATCATCATAAAAACACATCATAAGAAACAGAAACACTATAAAATAGTTATAGAAATCATATCACAAGCATCATAAAACTATAGCGTAAAACATCATTTTCCGTTCAAACCTGCTGGACCAATCCGAGTCTTTAAACTCTCGAGTCTTTAAACTCAATCCAGACCTCAATAATATCCGAGTCTTTAAACTCCTGAGTCTTTAAACTCAACAGGCCTACGGGGGAAAATATCAATATATCCGAGTCTTTAAACTCTCGAGTCTTTAAACTCAATCCGGGTCTTTAAACCCAATCCGGGCCCGTCCCCCGTCAATCACAATATCCGGGTCTTTAAACCCAATATCCATATCCAGCAAATCCAATCCAAATTCAATGTAAAACCAATTCTAAATCCATAGCCAAACTCGAATTCAAAATCCCCGGTTCGAAGCCCTTCCGGCGTTCAGAACCGTCATTCCGAACCCAAATCCGGAAATCCACTTTTCAACTTTAAAATCAAATTCCGCTTTACGAAATCCGATTCTAAAACCGAAAACCATTGCTCATCGAAATCGTGTTCCAGAATCCCTTTATAATCATTGAAAATCATTTAACATTTGAAACCCCAAAACCATAGCTTTTTATGCATAATTCATACTTTCTCGGAAAACGTGCCAAATAATCATTTCTCGAAAACCGTGCAATCATATAAAACCATATCATAAATCCAACAATCATGAAATCACGTATATAAAACTAGTATAGAAAACAGTTATGCATGTTCGAGTTTAAGGAAAGGGTCCACTCACAGTACCGAGCCCTCAATCGTGTCCCGAACGTCCTGCACGTTCCTCAGCTTCCTCGGGAAGTCCCGATCCTGTCAACAACCGCCAAAGTACGTTACTAACACATTCAAGAGGGTCCACCTACAATCCCTCACAAATCCCCGGGCCCGAAACGTAACGAACCGGAACCCTAAACCTTCACCCTCGCGGAACTACTTCGAGTCGACGTCCGATTAACCCGAAACCAATCCCATTAGACTCGTCATAACATCTAGACCAAAAACCATGTTGACATCTTCCCCAAAGACTGCCGCACGCGCCCCCACGCGCCGCCCAAAGTGGCTGCACGTGGCCCTCACGCCCCAGCTACAGTACCATCGTCAACCTTGAGTCGACTGTGCTGAACCGGCCGCTGCAACTCGAACCGGCGAGGACTGTTCTCCGCCGTCCGGCCACCAATTCACCTCATTTCTTCACCTAGAGCTTCGTCCAGACCTAGGCTATCCTTTCCCCAACTCCAAAAACCTCGACTCATCCCGTAGCTCATCGACTCAAGCTCCAAAGAAACTCAAACCAGTCCCCTGTTTCCTTCTCCGGCCACCCAGGTCCTCCCCCGTCACGGTGGCAACACCAGACGCTTCCTAGGACCTTCCTAAACCTCACCCAACTCACCTTAACCGTCGAATCACCCCCCAAGTCCACGACTTCCCGTCTGAAACTCACGGCCAAAACAGGGTACACAGAGCACCTCCGTCGTCTCGTCTCCACAGTGCACTACCCCGTCACCGCAACCACCGTAGACGGTTCCTAAGACCTTTCTAAAATTAACCCAAGTCATCAAAACTCTCGACTCAACCTCAGCCATCACGATTTCCAATTTGAACATCAATGGGAAAACAGAGCAAAGATATAGGGATGAGGGATTACCTGCCTCCCGTCGCCGTCGTGAGCTCCGCTGGGGCTGGTCGACTCCTCGTACCCCTCACGACACCACCACGATCTCAGTTGCACCGTACACGGCCGCCACTGCCAGGATTTCTCACAAACTCTCTGATTTCCTCCCTGTTTCCCCCTGGTTTTCCCGCAGCTCTCCACTCCCTCACACACAGCCACCACACCGTCTAACCCTCTCAGCACCACCCCAACATCTCTCTCACTCTTTCTGATCACTCCTCACTCACCAGAAGCCTTCAATATCCACGATTACCCCTCAATTTTTCCTCAAAATCTCCCTCTGTTTCACTCTTCTCTGCGAACAACACAACACACACAGTACGGTTACACCCAAGTTATTGGACCGTGCACACACTGGAACCAACCAGAAGCCACTCCACCTTTAGCACGTGTCACCATCCCAAAGCCCCTCTCACAATTGTCTCAATCTCAGCCTTCCAACTGTCTTCTCTCTGCTGCACACTTTCCAGAGCACCAAGACCAAACTACCCTTCCTTTTAACCCAAATTTACAATTTTGTCACTATCTTTCTAGACCCGTAACTCTCACATCGTAGGTCCGATGAATACGTGCCGCCTGTCATCCAACTCAGGACAACGAGATCTATCTAACCGTCCTCGGTCAACGTACCAAAACCCGATCGTCCAAAAAGTCAACTTTTCCCCCTTATTTTAACCAAATTACAGTTATGCCCTCCACCTTCCGAACATCATAACTTCCTCCTCGGATGTCGGAATCAGGCGTGCCACCTGCCTACGGATTCGTGACGTCCTAAACTACGTCCCGATCACCGGTCAAAGTCCATTGGACCACCCGAACTAAAAGTCCACTTTTTGCCCAAACTAGGGGCAAAATCGTCATTCTACCCTAACGACCCCAACGCGACCAACTAACCACCGATTAAGCTCACTAATCCCATCTTAATCACTATATAAACTTTAATTTTTGGGACGGGTCGTTACATCGTTGACTACCGAAATGCATTCCAATTTTCGACCAGCGCCTGCCAAATTTCACTGTAGGTTCCAACAACGTCCCACCGAGTCGTTTCCTGTAATTCCAACACCTTTTTCCTTCCTTTTTGAGGAAAATTGTCCAATTCAAGCTTGGATTTGTTTCCTTTTTATCTAGGAAACCTTTTTAATTAGTATTTTTATAACCTTATTCTTTTGGGACTTCATTATTAATTAGTTTAATCCTTTTTCCATTTAGAATTACATTGTTAACTCCTATTTATTTGGGGATTAATTTCCTCCTATAAATAGAAAGGCTTAGGCTAATTGTAAAACATCGCTCATTATTTGTACCAAAACTCTGTAAAAACCAATTCTTCCTTTCTTTTAAGGTCGAAATTCTTTGTGCAAAATTAAACTACACCATTCTCTTCAAATCATCATCCTTCATTGATATAAGGTGAATTCCTGAGTGTCTCACCAAAGAGTGTTGAACAACCTAGCACCTATAGGGCGAATTCCCGAGGATTCAAAGTGTAACTCTACCTCTTTATCCCGTACTTTTCTCTTTGCATTTGAATATCGTACTTATGGATTGATTCGTAATATTATTATGGTTTTATAATTTATTTTAATTTCATTAATCTTCTATATGTTCTAATATCTTGGTTTTTGTTATGCTTGTATGTTGTGCTTAATGCTTGACTAGATATATGGCGAATTCCCTAGTCTAGATCATTGAAAGTGTATAGGGCCAATTCCTGACCACGTACTTGAGATAATATGCTTGTATATAGTAGAATTAAGGTTATGTAATTTCGTAGATTTTGGAACTGGCATAATTTATGAATGAGTTAGGTTTAAAGATGAGTTGACCATGTAAATAATAAATTAGGTTAGGTTAGATTAGATTAGGTTAGTTAATCACGTAGGATAATAGAAACAAACAACTACCCCCTTAATTAATTAATCGAACGATAATCATGCTTAGGTACCATCAATCCCTGGTTAAGAATGATCCCTACTTATCAATGCTACAATCTACAAAAAAAAGTTTTTAATTTGCATATGTTTGTATTAAGTGTTAAGTGTGAATTTGTGTTTATTTTAATGCTTAGTTTTAGCGGATCAAGCCTCTGTTATTGGTTGAGGAGAACAGAGAGTGAGAGTAAGGTCAAGAAATTGAGAGAGAGACGATGGACAAGGCGGAGCCATGGTGGCCACCTGGAAAACCCAGGAAAAAGGTAAGTCGTGTGTAGCATTTTTGGGTTTTGGCTTTTGGGTAATTAGAACAAGAAACTGAAGTCATGGTTTTATTCTTTGAGTTTGGGTGAGTTCAAAGGGATGAAAATGAAGGGGAATGGACGGTTAGACCGACCCAAAAAAGGGCTCGAAGGTTGGCTGTGAAGCTTTGAGCTTAGTCAGACAAATCCAGGTACTTTCTTCTTGTTTTGAGGTCAGGGATCTCTTCTTGGGACTAGCTCGTGTTCCATCGAATATCCAACTGAGGACCAGGTCCTATGTAACTACCCGTCCCCAATATCGGGATTAAATATTAATCAATTATGGATTTAGAATGACTAATCAGGAATTAGTTGAACGAAATCGAACAGACGGTGTAAAATGACCGTTTTACCCTTGATCTTGGGTAAAATGTTGCCTTTTGACTCAGGGAGTCAAACGTATGAGGACCAATGACCGTGATGTAGATCGGGACATCATGAGTCCGTAGACAGGCGGCATGTCGAAATCGGACGTTCGACGGGAAAGTTATGGGTCTAATACGATAATGGTACTATTCAAGTAACTAGAGAAATGGACACGTGTACTATTTGGATTGGGGAAAATATCTGGATTGGACCCACCAGATGAGTGACAAGTGTCACCCATCTGATTGGCCCAAAAACCCAAACATTTGGGGATTTATTATTTTTCCTTCATTTTCATCTTTGATTTTTCATACCCGAACCCCTCCCAAACCGTATAACCCACACACCACCCCAACCTTCACAAACCTTGATTCACTGATGATGGTGTAAACATGGAAATGAGTGAGGGAAGTGAGACAAGGTTGGTGGTGGCCACGGTTCGAGCCGTCGTGGACGGTGGCCGGCGAAGCCATGAACGGTAAGCTTGGGTTTAAATTTCGAATATTGGTTTTTGGTGTGTTTTGGATGATTCTAACGATTGGAAACGGTTTCTGGTGATCATATGAACGGTTTAGGATTGAAACTAAGGCTCGAGGTGGCCGGAATCATGAGGAACACGGCGGGGGAAGGGCGGCGGGTTCATCCATCGATCGTTAAGGTATGATTTAGGATTGTTTTTAGGCTTTTGAAATCATGAATGGATAGAGCATGATTAGATGAAGGTTTAGGAATCAAAATGGGTGAAAACGAACCGAAAACATGGAAGATATGGCCCTGAGCCAGTCACGCCGGTTCAGTTGGACCAGCCGAACCGTTGGACCGGTCTGGACCAGTTCGACGCAAGGTTGAAGACGACCTGTGCAATGGCGCGTAGCTCCAACGCGCAGGTCCTTTGGGCGGTGCATAGGGGCACGTGGGGCACTGTTTGGGGAAGTGTTCAACATAACGTTTAATCTATTTGATGTAACGAACATTTTGGGACTGGTTTCGAGTCGATCGGACATCGTTTCGATATAGTTCGGGGTGTCCAAAGGTTTAGGATCGAGTTTGAAAATGTTTAAAAATTCGGGAAAATTATGGGGCTTCAATGAGAGGTAAATGGGGTAGTTAGTAACCCTCTAGTATGATTTGGGCAGGTTCAGATATTCTGAGGACGATGATTTAGCTCGGGGAGGCTTATGGCACACGTATCGAGGCAGCATCGTAGGACGGTCTATGAGTGGATAATGTTTTCTAAATTGTGATGCATGCTTAACTGCTTTATATGTTTTAAATATGTGATTTCTATAGTGACTATTGTGGCATTGGTGATTTACATGGTTGCACGTATTTCGAGGTAATCCCGCAATTGCACGTATATGGAGGTTTATGGTTTTACTGTAGTTTTACATGTTTGTGGTCTTGGGGATGGTTTGATGAACTGGTTTTGGAATTGGAAAGATGAACTCAGGCATGAGACCTATTTGTTTTGAAAACTCTCAGACTAGGAGTCCATTTGAGTTATATTATCGGGCTAAGGGCCCAGTTGGTTTATGAAATCGGGCTGAGACCCTTTTGAGTTATGTGATCGGGCCGGGGGCCCAGTTGGTTTATGAAATTAGGCATGAGGCCCATTTGTGATTTATAAATGTGATTTTGGGTCTGGGACCCAATGTTTCATAAATGTAATTGTGATGTTTTATGGAAATTTCGGGCAGGGCCTTATGAGATGTTTTGAAATGGCTTTATAAAACTGTTTTCCATGTACCATCTTGATACGAGGATCTGTGGATGGTCTCCTCCAGGTGTTTGGGACACTAGGGAAGTCACAGTACATTGCCTGCGAGGGGTCATTATACGGAGCGACCAGACCGTATAGTGACTCAGGAGCAAGATTGCTATAATTAGACATCTGGGATGTCAGAGATGTGGACTCGGAGAGACCTCAGACAACGTACGTTTCTTTTACTGTGAGATATGACGTCTGGGACGTCAAGCGTCTGCGACGCTAGGCATCTGGGATACCGAGGATGGTTATGTGGTAAATATGGATCATTGGATTTATGAAATGGTATTTCGGTGTTTTTGGATTTGTGTTTATGGATTTGGGCAGTGGCTCACTTGGTTTTGGATTTACGGATTTTAATATTTTATGGTTTTGGGCTGAGTTCCAACATCTGTTTGGATTTACAGTTTTTGGGCTAAGGCCTAATGGTTTATTTAAGTAAATGGTTTGATTACTGGTTTTCGATTGCATGCATACTTTTTAGTGAAGGGCATCAATGTATTTTTAATAAATGTGTTTTATGAACTTATTGATTTTCTTCCACTCATAGTTTTTAATGGTTTTAATGCCCTTCAGGTTGATCACGAATGCGGGTTGTATCAGGGACCGAGACATCGCACTCCTCCACCGATACAGATGGGAGCATGGCACATCCCACGTTAATCCCGAGGGGATTGCGATGGGTCATGTCATTCTACGCCAACTAAGTACCAAAAAATGTCACTGGTGACATGTTTTGAGGTTCTTTTCCATTTTGTTCCATTGTGTTCCACTCTGTTCCCCATTTCCAATATTAGAGCTAGCCGAGTACCAAGGCCAGGACCAGGCCCATATGCCTCATTTTGTGCCAACGGTTCCTAATCTTGGCCACCTTTGTTCCATATCCTCCAGTATGAATTTTCAGGCCTTCATTGAGGACTCAAGACTTACATAACATGAGCTACTCAAGTGCCTCGTCAGGACCTATTTTGGTGCACTTCCAGATTTTGGCTCATAGAGCCACATTTCACGTCACCAGGACCGGTCCGAGGGACAACTTTTGGCATCTCGATTTGGACATGTCAACGATGGTATTATTTGTCCCTCTTGATGTATTCCCTCCAATTATTGTATTATCTATTCAGGTCTCTTATCAGGGCCAAGTTTTAAAACACTTCACAAATGGCCCTTGTTCTAGGCCAAATTTCAGGCCCTCTCGAGTTTGGCCTTGTTTTGGTTCCTCCCTTCATCAAGAAAATGATCAAACCACCCAAATAGCATCCACGTGACATATCCAGGTCATCATTGCAAGAAAAACCTTCAAGATTGATCAGGAACCTTCCTTCTTGATCCCTAACCACCTAAGCTTTGCATTCACACTTGGGGGGACCATTTAGAACAATTCTAGCACGTGACCAACTGTCCAATTTCGGATTTAATGCGATGATAAGCTATCAATCCCATATATCATGCCTTGAATCCAGGACGGATAGGTCCTTTGGCTTATCGATCTCAAAGTGAGGCTAGGAAACCAAGTTCCTTACTGCCCAAGGAATCAAGATCAAGAAGGAATTGGGCTTCCTAATCCCACTTGAAGAAGGAGTCGTGACTGATGACTTAGCCTAGAGTTTCTGCTTATAAATAGTCCTCTAAAAAGCTTTGTAGTGTGTGCGAAAAAATTACCTTTTAATCGTACTAGTTTCTTTTTGTTCCTTAGTCGCAATTTCTTTCAAGTTTTTCAATTCAAAGTTTATGTTCCTTTATTTTGACACTTAGAAGATTTCAAGTTGTTGCCTCATGTTCTTCATTCGTAAATTGTGTAATTCTAAACTCTATTCTTTTCTTATTGTGATGTTTTCCCTAAGCATGAGTAACTAACCACCCCTTTTAGTTATGGGCCGTTTTGAGGCCCTAAGCACGAGTCTTTGAAGATTATCTTAAGTCTTTCTTCCTTACTTTGTTTATGCATGTTTGTCATGATTTGTTCTTAACCTATCTTTTATATGGTTCATTTATGGAGTGCACACATACTATGATAAATGTAAAAGTCTTGCGAAAACTATAAGGTGAGGCATATGGCATGTTTAATCTTGTGTTTTTAAATAGCAAAGGATTTTCAGGATCCTAATAACAACAAAGTAAGTCAATGAGAGTTACTTGAGACTTACTCTTCAGACAATCTTAAAAAGCTTAATGATCTTTAACCTTGTTTGAAAAATGTTTTCTCAAAGTTGAAGAATTCCTTGGTTTTAATGCGCTATTGGACTAAGGTACTTTAGTAAGATGCTAGGGTAGATTCATGCGCTATGGTCTTAGGGTGAAGGGAACATGACAAAGTAAAGGCTAGTAAGATGGCAAGGTAAGTGGATTAGGTGAAAGGCTTAGTGGAAGAGAAACGTGCCCTAAACTAAACTTCCTCCTAAAATCAACCCAACTCATTTACTTGATTGTTCTCTTAAAATCAACCAATCAACCCCCTCTCGTTTCTACATTCTTTTCACAAAAAACAACCAACATTGTACCCTTAATCTCCGTGCGGTTGTTTGTTGTTCTCTTTTTCGTTTACGTTTTTTTGTGTGTTTTGTGTTTAGTCTCATTCGTTAGTCCTCACCGTTTCACTTTGTTCAGGTACATGCGCACTCGACGAAACCCTCTAGGTGAGCTCACACCTTTAGACCCCAAAATAGAACGAAGATTTCAAAGTTCCAAGATCAAGGAAGGAGTGCCAAGGTTGGCCGCCAACCTAAACCAAGTTTTCCTATCTAACTCAAGCTCTAACTCACCCATCCATTCAAGAGCCTCATCACCCATCAACACCATGGCCAACACAAGTTTAATCCATGACCTTTCTTTATCAGTAGTGGCAGGAGGCATTCCCTCATGCATTCAATGCCCACCTTCTGCTCAAAGCAAGTCGGGAGACATAGAACTCAAGTCTAGTCTCTTGCATAGGCTCCCTGGCTTCCATGGATTCTCAACCGATGATCCCAGCATGCACCTCTTGCAGTTCCAATTTGTGTGCACTAGCATGGTTCCCATGTGCGTGGATAAATACATACTCAAGCTCAAGGCATTCCCTTTCTCTTTGGTAGGTCGTGCTCAGGATTGGTTGTACAAACTTCCAAGTGGCCACATCACCACTTGGGAGGACATGCACAACGTGTTCATAGAGATGTATTTTCCTACCTCACGGGTCATCAATTTGAGGAAGCAAATCACTGGGATCACACAAACTCAAGATGAATCCTACTCTCAATACTTCGAGAGGTTCCAAACTCTCCTTGCTCAACGCCCCCCAATATCAGTTCAAGGATGAGAACCTACTCCAATTCTTCTACGAAGGATTGCTTTCTCTTGAGAGGCAAATGTTGGACGCAGCAAGTGGTGGATCTTTTGTTGACAAAACTCCTCAAGAAGGCATGGCGTTGATAGAAAATAGGGCCAACAATGGCCAACAGTACGAGGGAATCAAGACTCAAAGGAGACATGTGAATAAGGTTAGTTATAGTGATGACCTTAAGGACCAAATCCGCAAACTCACTTCGGTCATCTTACAAGTGCTTACACCTAGGAGTGCACACGTGTGTGGAGTGTGTTCTATTCAAGGGAACCTCTCAGATCAATGCCCCCAAATGGATAACAACACTTGGGAAAAATCTCATGTTGTGGGTTTCCAAGGAAATCAACCATACCAACAAGGCTAAAACCGTCCAAGGCATGACCATTTCTCAAACACTTACAATCAGGGATAAAGGAACCATCCTAAATTCAGATGAAACCAACAAGAGCAGGCACCCATGCCACCTCAGAACCCTCAATTCAATAAGGGACCCCCTGGTTTCTACCCTAGGCCCCAAGGTTTCTAAGGGCCCCCGCTGACAGGACCCATCCCAATCCCCCCGGGATTAGTGCGGGATGACCCTGCTCCCGTCTGACACGAAGTGTCAGACAAGGGATATTTTCGTCCTTTGCCCTCCCGGGCTATCAGAGTATGCCAGGATCCGGAGGAGGCATGTGATATCTCGGTCTCTGCTACAGTCCACATCCGATGTTAACCTGAAGGGCAGTCAAAACATTAAAAACTGTGAGTGGACAAAACAAAAGTTTATAAAAACATTTTAACGAGAAGACCTTTGTACCCTCCACTAAAAAGCATGCATGAATTCGAAAACCATTTATCCAAAACAAACCATATGTGGGACTAAGCCCAAAGCAGATATAAACCAAGGTCGAAAGGACCACAATGAAAACGACCATACGGGCCACTGCCCAAATCCTGTGCACACCTGTACACACCACATATCATATATCATATATCCATCTCATACATATATATAAGTCACACAACCAATCCTGTCACGGTATCCAAAGCCACGCGCGCGCTACCTGGGTCTCAATCCGAGTCATCTCAAAGTCAAGGTCAATGTCCGCAGACCACTGACCCTACCCGAGGTAATAGTAACCATAGCCTTCCTGAGAGTAAGGAACCCAACTGGGGGGTGACTCCACTCAGTCGGTGCTCCGTGACTACTCCGGGGTCCACCCAGGCCAACGACCCTCCCCGGAGGAGATAGTAGAACATGTAAAGGAAGGTAGACGAACATATATATACATAACATAAACATTCATGACCGGTTCCCCTGAACCGTCATGAATCCATAATACCCATAATCAGGTAACATGCCGGTTCCCATAAACCGTCATGTACCGTAATAACCAACAAGGGTTCATGCCGGTTCCCATAAACCGTCATGAACCATAATACCATAACAAGGGTTCATGCCGGTTCCCATAAACCGTCATGAACCTGGGACTCCATTTAAGGTTCCCTGACCTGAAATCATAAACCGTAAAGTGACGGGGTCTCGTGCCCGAACATAGGACATCAGTTGGGCACCGTGCCCGATATCTGAGGTCATATGCCCGAGACAAAACCAAATGGGTCTCATACCCGAGTTTATCCTTTTGAAATCCAAATCCAGTTCATTTAAATCAATAAAGACACACAGACCCGTATAAGCACCGTATAAGGCCGAAACCTCGAAATACGTGCTTATACGTAACCACATACAAATGCACCCATGGCATCATCAAACAAGTAATAAAACATATAATAAACATTTATGCATGCACCAATTTAGAAAACAAGGTCCACTCACAGACCGTCCGAGCTGCCGCCTCGATTTGCGTGCCATACGGCTCCCTGAGCCGATCACCATCACCGGGACTCCCAAACCTGTCCAAATCGTAATAGAAGGTTACTAACTACTTAATTAACCTCCCACTAAAGCCCCGTAATTTTCCCGTATTTTTAACTATTTTTAATCCCGAACCTAAACCTTCCGATGCATCGAAACATCTCGAGACGGTGTCCGATCGACACGAAACTAGTCCCAAAATGTTCGTTACATCGAATAGATGATTTCGTATGTTGGAACCTTCCCCAGATTCCCTGCCACGCGCCCTCACGCGCCGCCTGAAGTGGCTGCGCGTGGGCTTCACGCGCCTGCTACAGTACCTGCTGACGTCATCGCTGACAGCCCCTGACAGTGACACGTGTCACGCTCCCATTGGCCCACTGTCTGACATGTCAGTCTGACATTGTCAGATCTGACATGATGACGTCATCCCTGACATGATGACGTCATCAGTCATCCCTGACATGATGACGTCATCAGTCATCCCTTACATCGATCAGACCGGTCTGAACCGATCCGGTCCGGTTTTTCCTGCAACTTGGACCGGCGTAACCGGTCCAGGTGTCCTTCTCCCTCATTTTCGGTCCGATTTCATCCATTCCAATTCCTAAATTCCTATTTCTTCATTTCCTATCTAACCCAATTAACAAAACTACCTAAAACCTACGAAATCCGACCGGTCCAATTTGAACCTCACGGTTCAATTTTTCCCGATCAGTCTACACGGCTTCTCGGCCGTCAACCACCACCAAAACCTTCCTAAAATGTCCCTAGCAACCTAATGGACTCATTAAAACCATTAAAAACTAACCATAACAACGAAAATGGAAAAATGGATCAAAATGGGCTAACCGGGTACCCGTTCGGGTTTCTCCTCCTCTCGCCGCCGTGGGCGGCGGTTCAGGCCTCCAAGCCGGCCACCTCGGCTCCCTCGATCTCCCTGGTCCTCTGCCTGGTCATGGGTGATGGTTGGCTGGGTTTGGGTTGCACGGGAATGAGAGAAAATGGGTGAGATCGGGTGGGTTTGTGTGTGGATGAAGAAATGAAAATGCACGGGGATGGGTTTGGTGCATGAGTAGGTGGGGTTGGCCAGTGGATGGGCGACAAGTGTCACTCATCCATTGGGCCTCCATTAAATATCTGGGCCCACTAGAGACAAAACTGCACTTTTTGTCTCGTAAAACGTGCCGTCGTGAATAGTAACCGGAAACTTCCGTGAACCGTAACTTCGCCGTCGAACGTCCGAATTCGACGTGCCGCCTGTCTACGGATTCGTATCGTCCTTATCTACGTAACGGTCTTCCGCCCTCGGCCATTGGACCTCCTGGTCAAAAAGTCAACTTTTGACCTCCTATTCACCCAAATTACCAAAATGCCCTTGGGCTTCCGAACGTCATAACTTCTTCTACGAACGTCGGAATTGAACGTGCCACCTGTCTATGAACTCGTGACGTCACGAACTACGTCACGGTCATCGGTCAAAGTCCCTTTGGCCGCCCGATCGAAAAGTCAACGTTTTACCACCACTAGGGGCAAAATGGTCATTCCGCATCGTTCGTCCGATTTAACCTAACTAATCATCGATTAACCTCACTAATCGTGATTAGTCACTAATCTAATCATGGAATTTGGGACGGGTCGTTACAACCTTCCCTCCTTAATTAATTTCGTCCCCGAAATTCCATCCGACCTAAACCCAACCGTTCTTCCCTCCTTAATTTAGTTCCGTTCTCGAAACTCCAACTATCCTGATTCCACATCCACCTCGTGGAAAGTAAAATCGACCTACCGCGCAACACGTGTACGCTAGTACACCCACTAACTAGAACAATACTTACTCGTCTACAGCCCGACGTACCACTAACGCTCATGTCGCCTCGTCTACATTCGACCACGTCGAATAGCAGAAGTCGTACGCTCCGAACTGACACCACCTGTCAGTATCAGAGTAGCCCAAGTATCCTATGATCGACCTACTTGTCAAATCTACCCTTTCGCTGACATAAACAACTCTACGGTTCCTTACTCAATCACTAAGATATCCTGACGTCTGCTCCCACTGGGAGTTACCAATCACTCAACGATTCATGCTGACACCTCCGACAAACTGTCACAACTTGACAGTCGTCAGTCGCAAACTGATATGACACACACTCGTGGTTACACTAACCACAAGCATTTCACTCGACCTGTGTGTAACTAGACCTATTAGAAATACCATGACCCAATGCACAGTATCCAATGTCCAGTCCACGTACAAGACCTTAACTAATCCAATGGTATCAGAACTAAGCCGACTACCAACACGCTCACCAACGTACTACGAGTATAACCTATATACCGTCACTAGGCACCACAAGTCTGCCCAGTGTCGTACCTTGAACAACGTACAAGGTACGTACATCTACCCATCGACATACCACAACAATAACCAGACCACCTAGGTCGTAGTCAAACACGTTTCAATTATGGAGTCCATCTGTCCGATCTAGACAAATCGAAACTCCAACCCATTATCTATTTCCAAATCCGAATCCGCAATTTCGTAAGAAATCCCGAATCCAAACCCAGAAGTCGTATCCATATCCATGTTCAAATCCGAATCCGAAATCATTATTCCGTAAGCTAGCATTGGGAATAACTATTCCGAACCCAAATCCATAAAAAGAAAATCTACAGTCAAGCTCTAGACTCAAATCTTGAATCGTCACCCAGAATCCGATTCCAAAACCCAAATCCAGAAATCCTCGTTCAAGTTCCAAAATCAAATCCTGAATCGTCATCCAGAAATCTGATTCCAAAACCTGAAATCTCGTTCACGTCTACCTAGACGCACCGTATCCGAACCTATCGAATACCTGTTCAACCGATCACGACCACACTATCGATTGACTTCGTAGGGAAGCCAATCACAACACTCACCCATCCAGGGCTGACCCAAATCCGACCATGTCGGAAAACTACTCAGGCGAGTAATAAGCCATATGGGATTTACCTCGAACAGAAGTTCAGTCCCAACATGCTCCACTCAAACATCCAAGTATGAGCGATAAACTCTCCACCTATCTGGATCATCAAGACCACGATCCAGATCCATAACGATACCCAAAGTCCTAAACCAATTCCCACATCTAAACAGATTAGTCAACGACGAGACACGCCGAGACTGTGGGTTACCACTGATTACCTCGTATCGATCCTTGGCATTCCACCGTGGAAAAACAAGAATGATCGAATAATCCATCCTACGTGAGTGCAAACAACACTCGCTGCACTCACCATGTCATGTAACCTAACATCGTCTGCCACCAAGTAGAAAATGAGAAATCTCAGTCACCTAACTTCGATATACTCACTCCACCTGATGACCCAAGACAATCACGGGTCCACCAACCAATACACGATTAGTGTACTAGTGGCAACCAACAACATCAATAACATCTACATCCTCTACCACCATCAATTATGGTAGAACCTGAGAAGTCACCCAAAACGACTTCGACATACCCGTTACCAATGAGGAAAACACGCATTCCACTAGTCACCTCAATCGCAACCTCTCGCGATTCCGAAGTTCCAACAAGATTGGAAACAACATACCCGGACATCAACCACGTGTCCCCTAACCAGTTTAACTCTATCTGAGTTCCACTCCTGAACCACAGGTACCGAACATATGCCCATTACGACGGAGTCACACCCCGATCCGTAACTCATCGTCATCATGATCACCGGCACCAGTACCAGCGCTAGTACCAGCACCACGCACTATCACCAAAACTAGTGTCAGTATCAACACGCCGTGTGCAAAACTGACACCCTGGATCGCCGCTCATACCG
Organism: Prinsepia uniflora; assembly: GCA_032719365.1. NCBI lineage: Eukaryota > Viridiplantae > Streptophyta > Magnoliopsida > Rosales > Rosaceae > Prinsepia > Prinsepia uniflora. The sequence continues at coordinate 38,096,600 of CM064862.1, forward strand.
AGCGACGATCCCGTACCTCTGCTCGAATAGGAGAAACTCTGTCTCCCTCATACCCAACAACTCTGGGTACAGTCACCCTGACAACTCATACGAGAAAAGGAAAACGTTCCCCGAACGTCCCCGATCCCCAACAATCGTAACTATAACCACTCTCGGTAGTAGCGCCTGCCCCACACTCGTGCAGACCTAACTACCAGACATCGCTATATCCAGACTCCGTATCCAACGGAATCAATCGCCCGTACCAACTACTCTGTATCCCACTCAGGGATTCCATCGACAAGTACCAACCCTGGTAACCTGTCCAACCAAACTCCAACCAGTCGCAACTCGACTATCCCAATGTCGTCTACCAGGTCACCCGCGACCTTAGTTGCACCAACCCACAACTGAAGTAGCACGACAACCAACTCGGTCTAACCGATACGTACAACCCTGACTGCGAAGTGCAGTCCCAACACAAGCTGACATGACTAGATCGACTAACGAATCCAAATCCGAATAGTCATCCAAGTCAAACCACTCGTCAACTCCCATTTCCGAACCATACACATACGGTAGGGTTCCACGATCACACCTAGAGTTCCTCTGAACCCACCTGCGAAAAGCAGTAAAATCAACAATCTGACCGACCCTGCGGTCCGACATCGTAAAGACGTCAATCCAATCCTACCAACAATCCAACTCGGATTCCTCGTATCCGGTTGCTAACTGCCAACTGCAGTAAATCCATTTAACTCAACATAATCTGACCATCTAATGGTTACACTCCTAACCAGTCGTCAGAATCGATCCTACGACATCGTGAAGACGATCCCAACTAACCGTCTCACGATCCAAAACTCTAACGTAATACTACGTTAAGCCTTCCGTAGGGTTCCACACTGCCAACCCTGACAGAACCATGGCAACCCCGGCATCGAGTGCCGAACCAAGGCTTGCCAATCCTACTAACTATCGTACCGGCACCCCGACAATCAGGTTGACCACGGACTGCAGCCCAATGAGATATCACATCCTCGACCTGCGTACATACCCCAAAAGCTACACGGTTGCTCGAATAGAGACAACCCCGCTCTGATACCACACTGACAGGACCCATCCCAATCCCCCCGGGATTAGTGCGGGATGACCCTGCTCCCGTCTGACACGAAGTGTCAGACAAGGGATATTTTCGTCCTTTGCCCTCCCGGGCTATCAGAGTACGCCAGGATCCGGAGGAGGCATGTGATATCTCGGTCTCTGCTACAGTCCACATCCGATGTCAACCAGAAGGGCAGTCAAAACATTAAAAACTGTGAGTGGACAAAACAAAAGTTTATAAAAACATTTTAACGAGAAGACCTTTGTACCCTCCACTAAAAAGCATGCATGCATTCGAAAACCATTTATCCAAAACAAACCATATGTGGGACTAAGCCCAAAGCAGATATAAACCAAGGTCGAAAGGACCACAATGAAAACGACCATACGGGCCACTGCCCAAATCCTGTGCACACCTGTACACACCACATATCATATATCATATATGTAACGACCCGTCCCAAATTCCATGATTAGATTAGTGACTAATCACGATTAGTGAGGCTAATCCATGATTAGTAGAGCGAAATCGGACGAGCGATGCGAAATGACCGTTTTGCCCTTGAGGGTGGCAAAACGTTGACTTTTTAATCGGAGCGGTCAAATGGACTTTGACCGATGACCGTGACGTAGTTCGTGACGTCACGAGTTCATAGACAAGTGGCACGTTCAATTCCGACATTCGAGGAGGAAGTTATGACGTTCGGAAGTTTAGGGGCATTTTGGTAATTTGGGTGAATAAGCGGTCAAATGTTGACTTTTTGACCGGGAGGTCCGATGGCCGAGGGCCGAAGACCGTTACGTAGATAAGGACGATACGAATCCATAGGCAGGTGGCACATTGAAATCGGACTTCGAACGGGAGAGTTATGGGTCACGGAAGTTCGATTTCACTATGCACGAACTTCGAGACGGGGACATTTCGGCGAAATCTGATTGGGTGGATATTTTGGTGGGCCCCATGGATGAGTGACAAGTGTCACTCATCCCATTGCTTTGATCCCCCAAAATGTGGATCTAAATAATTAAATATTATTATTTTAATTATTTTATAATTAAACCTAACAACTATTAATCCTAACCATCCATTACCAACTAACTATCAATCCTCACCATCAATCTCTCCTTCTCTCATCAGCCATCCTCTTCTTCTTTGTTCCTTACCACCCGAAACCCATTATCCCATTTTTCTTCATTTTCTTCATCCTCCATTTTCAAACACCACACCATACACAAACCACCACATCTCATCATTTTTCATCTTATGTGTGACGTGAGGAGGGACCGTGATGATGAGGACGCGACGGCGAGGACTCACGGCGGCGGACCACGGCGGGGGAACCCGAAAACCCGTGAGGTACATTTTACTCAAAATTTGGATTTTTAGTTTTAGGGGTTTTCGATGATTTCTAAAGATTAGGAATGGTTTCTAGGGACCCTAGGAGTCTATTGGGATTGGATTCGAGGGTTAGGAAGGCCTGGAACGGCCGTGAACGGCGGAGGAAGTCACGGCCGCTATGGCTGGATTGAAGGTACGTGTTTTCGATGCTTTTCTTACATTTTAAGGTCATAGGACTGTAGTTTGGGTTGAGACGAAGAGAATGGGACAAACGGGGAGTGTTTTGGTGGCCGGAGCTGGGAGAACCGGCTGGGTCAAGCCGCGGGTCACGGCGACCCGGTTGCAGACGTTCGGGTCGACCCGCGGGAGGGCAGGGATGACAAGTGACGTCATCCTGCTGACGTCATCATGTCAGCGATGACGTCAGCCTTGTCAGATCTGACAATGTCAGCTGACATGTCAGAAAATGGGCCAATAGGAGTGCGACATGTGTCACATGTCAGTGCACAGTCAGCACTGACATGTCAGTGACGTGGCCCAATCAGGGGCTGACACGTGGCACCGACGTGGACCAGTGCCGTGATGACACGTGGCATTGACAACACAGTAACGTGGACCAATGGGAGCATGCCACATGGCACCTGTCAGAGTCTGACATGTCAGACCTGACAGCTGTCAGATGACGTCATGCTGACGTCAGCGATGACGTCAGCAGGTACTGTAGAGGCGCGTGAAGCCCACGCGCAGCCACTTCGGGCGGCGCGTGAGGGCGCGTGACAGGGAATCTGGGGAAGGTTCCAACATGTGAAATCTTCTATTCGATGTAACGAACATTTTGGGACTGGTTTCGTGTCGATCGGACACCGTCTCGATATGTTTCGGGGCATCGGAAGGTTTAGGTTCGGGATTAAAAATAGTTAAAAATACGGGAAAATTACGGGGCTTTGGTAGGAGGTTAATTAAGTAGTTAGTAACCTTCTATTACGATTTGGACAGGTTTGGGAGTCCCGGTGACGGTGATCGGCTCGGGGAGCCGTATAGCACGCAAATCGAGGCGGCAGCTCGGACGGTCTGTGAGTGGACCTTGTTTTCTAAATTGGTGCATGCATAAATGTTTATTATATGTTTTATTACTTGTTTGATGATACCATGGGTGCATTTGTATGTGGTTACGTATAAGCACGTATTTCGAGGTTTCGGCCTTATACGGTGCTTATACGGGTCTGTATGTCTTTATTGATTTAAATGATCTGGATTTGGATTTCAAAAGGATAAACTCGGGTATGAGACCCATTTGGTTTTGTCTCGGGCATATGACCTCAGATATCGGGCACGGTGCCCAACTGATGTCCTATGTTCGGGCACGAGACCCCGTCACTTTACGGTTTATGATTTCAGGTCAGGGAACCTTAAATGGAGTCCCAGGTTCATGATGGTTTATGGGAACCGGCATGAACCCTTGTTATGGTATTATGGTTCATGACGGTTTATGGGAACCGGCATGAACCCTTGTTGGTTATTACGGTACATGACTGTTTATGGGAACCGGCATGTTACCTGATTATGGGTATTATGGATTCATGACGGTTCAGGGGAACCGGTCATGAATGTTTATGTTATGTATATATATGTTCGTCTACCTTCCTTTACATGTTCTACTATCTCCTCCGGGGAGGGTCGTTGGCCTGGGTGGACCCCGGAGTAGTCACGGAGCACCGACTGAGTGGAGTCACCCCCCAGTTGGGTTCCTTACTCTCAGGAAGGCTATGGTTACTATTACCTCGGGTAGGGTCAGTGGTCTGCGGACATTGACCTTGACTTTGAGATGACTCGGATTGAGACCCGGGTAGCGCGCGCGTGGCTTTGGATACCGTGACAGGATTGGTTGTGTGACTTATATATATGTATGTGATGGATATATGATATATGATATGTGGTGTGTACAGGTGTGCACAGGATTTGGGCAGTGGCCCGTATGGTCGTTTTCATTGTGGTCCTTTCGACCTTGGTTTATATCTGCTTTGGGCTTAGTCCCACATATGGTTTGTTTTGGATAAATGGTTTTCGAATGCATGCATGCTTTTTAGTGGAGGGTACAAAGGTCTTCTCGTTAAAATGTTTTTATAAACTTTTGTTTTGTCCACTCACAGTTTTTAATGTTTTGACTGCCCTTCAGGTTGACATCAGATGTGGACTGTAGCAGAGACCGAGATATCACATGCCTCCTCCGGATCCTGGCGTACTCTGATAGCCCGGGAGGGCAAAGGACGAAAATATCCCTTGTCTGACACTTCGTGTCAGACGGGAGCAGGGTCATCCCGCACTAATCCCGGGGGGATTGGGATGGGTCCTGTCAACGTGGTATCAGAGCGGGGTTGTCTCTATTCGAGCAACCGCGGAGCTCTTGGAGTATGTATGCTGGTCGAGGATGTGATATCTCATTGGGCTGCAGTCAGTGGTCAACCTGATTGTCGGGGTGCCGGTACGATAGTTAGTAGGATTGGCAAGCCTTGGTTCGGCACTCGATGCCGGGGTTGCCATGGTTCTGTCAGGGTTGGCAGTGTGGAACCCTACGGAAGGCTTAACGTAGTATTACGTTAGAGTTTTGGATCGTGAGACGGTTAGTTGGGATCGTCTTCACGATGTCGTAGGATCGATTCCGACGACTGGTTAGGAGTGTGACCATTAGATGGTCAGATTATGTTGAGTTAAATGGATTTACTGCAGTTGGCAGTTAGCAACCGGATTTGAGGAATCCGAGTTGGATTGTTGGTAGGATTGGATTGACGTCTTTATGATGTCGGACCGCAGGGTCGGTCAGATTGTTGATTTTACTGCTTTTCGCAGGTGGGTTCAGGGGAACTCTAGGTGTGATCGTGGAACCCTACCGTATGTGTATGGTTCGGAAATGGGAGTTGACTGGTGGTTTGACTTGGACGACTATTCGGATTTGGATTCGTTAGTCGGTCTAGTCATGTCAGCTTGTATTGGGACTGCACTTCGCAGTCAGGGTTGTACGTATCGGTTAGACCGAGTTGGTTGTCGTGCTACTTCAGTTGTGGGTTGGTGCAACTAAGGTCGTGGATGACCTGGTAGACGACAATGGTTTAGTCAAGTTACAACAGGATAGAGATTGTTGGACAAGTTACCAGGGTTGGTACTTGTCGATGGAATCCCTGAGTGGGATACAGAGTAGTTGGTACGGGCGATTGATTCCGTTGGATACGGAGTCTGGATATAGCGATGTCTGGTAGTTAGGTCTGCACGAGTGCGGGGCAGGCGCTACTACCGAGAGTGGTTATAGTTACGATTGTTGGGGATCGGGGACGTTCGGGGAACGTTTTCCTTTTCTCGCATGAGTTGTCAGGGTGACTGTACCCAGAGTTGTCAGGTACGAGGGAGACAGAGTTTCTCCTATACGAGCAGAGGTACGCGATCGTCGCTTGGTATGAGCGGAGATCCAGGATGTCAGTGTTGCACACGGTGTGCTAGCGTCAATACTGATGCTAGTGAGGATGCTTGTGTGCTGATGCTGACAGGTGGTAGTGATGGTGCTGGTACTCGTGCTAGTGCTAGTGCTGGTGTCGGTGCGGGTGATTGTGATGACGGTGAGTCACGAGTCGGGATGTGGCTCTGACGAGATGGGCATATGTTCGGTATCTGTGGTTCTAGAGTGGACCTCAGATAAGGTTAAAGTGGTTAAGGGACACGTGGTTGATGTCCGGGTATGTTGTTTCCAATCTTGTTGGAACTTCGGAATCGCGGGAGTTTGCGATTGAGGTGACGAGAGGAATACGGGTTTTCCGCATTGGTATCGGGTATTTCGAAGTCATTTTGGGTGACTTCTCAGATTCTACCATGAATGATGATGGTAGATGACGTTGATGATATAGATGTTGTTGGTTGCCACTAGTACACTGATCGTGTATTGGTTGGTGGACCCGGGATCTGTTCTGAATCATCAGGAGGAGATGAGTATATCGAAGTTAGGTGACTGAGATTCCTCATTCTCTACTTGGTGGCAGACGATGTCAGGTTACCTGACGTGGTGAGTGCATCGAGTGTTGTTTGCATTCACGTAGGATGGATTATTCGATCATTCTTGTTTTGCCTTGGTGGAATGACAAGGATCGATACGAGGTAATCAGTGAGAACCCACAGTCTCGGTGTGTCTCGTCGTAGACTAATCTATTTAAGATGTGGGAAATGGTCTAGGACTTTGGTTGGCGAGACGATCCTCGATCGTGACGTCTATGGTCGGTTGACGTAGTGTTGGATCTGGATCGTGATTTGGGTATCCAGATAGGTGGAGAGTTTATTACTCTTACTTGGATGTTGAGTGAAGCATGATGGGACTGAACTTCTTTCCGAGGTAAATCCCATATGACTTATTACTCACCTGAGTAGTTGTCCGATGAGTAGATTTCCGACGTGGTCGGATATGGTCAGCCTTAGAGCTGTGTGGGTGTTGGGATTGATTTCTCTATGAGGTCAATCTAATGTATGGTGTGTAATCGGTTGATCAGGTAACCGATAGGTTCGGTTTTGATACGTCTCGGTAGACGCGAACGATATTTCGAGTTTTGGAATCAGATTTCTAGATGACGATTTAGGATTTGATTTTAGAACTTGAAAAAGGATTTCTAGATTTGGGTTTTGGAATCGGATTCTGGGTGACGATTCAGGATTTGATTCTAGAGCTTGACTATAGATTTTCTTTTATGGATTTGGGTTCGGAATGGTTATTCCAAATACTAGTTTACGGAATGATGATTTCGGATTCGGATTTGAACATGGATATGGATATGACTTCTGGGTTCGGATTCGGGATTTCTTACGAAATTGCGGATTCGGATTCGGATTTGGAAATAGATAATGGGTTGGAGTTTCGATTTGTCTAGATCGGACAGATGGACTCCATAATTGAAACGTGATTGACTACAACCTAGGTGGTTGTAGGCTGATTGATGGGTAGTTATATGTACCTTGTTCATTGTTCGAGGTACGACACCGGGCAAACTTGGGATGTCTGGCGACGGTATATAGGAGATACCGGTGGTACGTTGGAGAACGTGTTGGTAGTCGGCTTGGTTCCGATACCATTGAATTAGTCGAGGTCGTGAACTGGATATTGGAACCGTGCATTGGGTCATGGTATTTCTGATGGGTCTAGTTACACACAGGTCGGGTGAATTGTTGGTTAGTGTAACCACGAGTGAGTATAGTGACAGATTTCGATTGACGACTGTCAAGTGGTGACAATTTGTCGGAGGTGTCATCGTGGATCGGTTAGTGAGTTTTGGTGACTCCCAGTGGGAGTAGATGTCAGGATAGTTAGCGGTTGAGCACGGAACTGTCTAGTTGGTTGTGTCAACGAAACGGTAGATTTGACAAGTAGTGTCAATTCAGAACGCATGACCACTGTCATTCGACGTGGTCGAACGTAGTCGATACTACGTGAGTGTTAGTCGTACGTCTGGTTGCAGACGGTTATCGTTCTGGTTAGTGGGTGCACGAGTGTACACGAGTTCCGAGGTCGATTCAACTTTCCACGGGGTGGATGTGGAATCAAGATAATTGGAGTTTCGAGAATGAAACTAATTAAGGAGGGAAGAACGGTAGAATTAGGTCGGTTGGAATTTCGAGGACGAAATTAATTAAGGAGGGAAGGTTGTAACGACCCGTCCCAAATTCCATGATTAGATTAGTGACTAATCACGATTAGTGAGGCTAATCCGTGATTAGTAGAGCGAAATCGGACGAGCGATGGGAAATGACCGTTTTGCCCTTGAGGGTGGCAAACCGTTGACTTTTTAATCGGGCGGTCAAATGGACTTTGACCGATGACCGTGACGTAGTTCGTGACGTCACGAGTTCATAGACAGGTGGCACGTTCAATTCCGACATTCGAGGAGGAAGTTATGACGTTCGGAAGTTTAGGGGCATTTTGGTAATTTGGGTGAATAGGAGGTCAAATGTTGACTTTTTGACCGGGAGGTCCGATGGCCGAGGGCCGAAGACTGTTACGTAGATAAGGACGATACGAATCCATAGGCAGGCGGCACACTGAAATCGGACTTCGAACGGGAGAGTTATGGGTCACGGAAGTTCGATTTCACTATGCACGAACTTCGAGACGGAGACATTTCGGCGAAATCTGATTGGGTGGATATTTTGGTGGGCCCCATGGATGAGTGACAAGTTTCACTCATCCCATTGCTTTGATCCCCCAAAATGTGGATCTAAATAATTAAATATTATTATTTTAATTATTTTATAATTAAACCTAACAACTATTAATCCTAACCATCCATTACCAACTAACTATCAATCCTCACCATCAATCTCTCCTTCTCTCATCAGCCATCCTCTTCTTCTTTGTTCCTTACCACCCGAAACCCATTATCCCATTTTTCTTCATTTTCTTCATCCTCCATTTTCAAACACCACACCTTACACATACCACCACATCTCATCATTTTTCATCTTATGTGTGACGTGAGGAGGGACCGTGATGATGAGGACGCGACGGCGAGGACTCACGGCGGCGGACCACGGCGGGGGAACCCGAAAACCCGTGAGGTACATTTTACTCAAAATTTGGATTTTTAGTTTTAGGGGTTTTCGATGATTTCTAAAGATTAGGAATGGTTTCTAGGGACCCTAGGAGTCTATTGGGATTGGATTCGAGGGTTAGGAAGGCCTGGAACGGCCGTGAACGGCGGCGGAAGTCACGGCCGCCATGGCTGGATTGAAGGTACGTGTTTTCGATGCTTTTCTTACATTTTAAGGTCATAGGACTGTAGTTTGGGTTGAGACGAAGAGAATGGGACAAACGGGGAGTGTTTTGGTGGCCGGAGCTGGGTGAACCGGCCGGGTCAAGCCGCGGGTCACGGCGACCCGGTTGCAGACGTTCGGGTCGACCCGCGGGAGGGCAGGGATGACAGGTGACGTCATCCTGCTGACGTCATCATGTCAGCGATGACGTCAGCCTTGTCAGATCTGACAATGTCAGCTGACATGTCAGAAAATGGGCCAATAGGAGTGCGACACGTGTCACATGTCAGTGCACAGTCAGCACTGACATGTCAGTGACGTGGCCCAATCAGGGGCTGACACGTGGCACCGACGTGGACCAGTGCCGTGATGAAACGTGGCATTGACAACACAGTAACGTGGACCAATGGGAGCATGACACGTGGCACCTGTCAGAGTCTGACACGTCAGACCTGACAGCTGTCAGATGACGTCATGCTGACGTCAGCGATGACGTCAGCAGGTACTGTAGAGGCGCGTGAAGCCCACGCGCAGCCACTTCGGGCGGCACATGAGGGTGAGTGGCAGGGAATCTGGGGAAGGTTCCAACATGTGAAATCTTCTATTCGATGTAACGAACATTTTGGGACTGGTTTCGTGTCGATCGGACACCGTCTCGATATGTTTCGGGGCATCGGAAGGTTTAGGTTCGGGATTAAAAATAGTTAAAAATACGGGAAAATTACGGGGCTTTGGTAGGAGGTTAATTAAGTAGTTAGTAACCTTCTATTACGATTTGGACAGGTTTGGGAGTCCCGGTGACGGTGATCGGCTCGGGGAGCCGTATGGCACGCAAATCGAGGCGGCAGCTCGGACGGTCTGTGAGTGGACCTTGTTTTCTAAATTGGTGCATGCATAAATGTTTATTATATGTTTTATTACTTGTTTGATGATGCCATGGGTGCATTTGTATGTGGTTACGTATAAGCACGTATTTCGAGGTTTCGGCCTTATACGGTGCTTATACGGGTCTGTATGTCTTTATTGATTTAAATGATCTGGATTTGGATTTCAAAAGGATAAACTCGGGTATGAGACCCATTTGATTTTGTCTCGGGCATATGACCTCAGATATCGGGCACGGTGCCCAACTGATGTCCTATGTTCGGGCACGAGACCCCGTCACTTTACGGTTTATGATTTCAGGTCAGGGAACCTTAAATGGAGTCCCAGGTTAATGATGGTTTATGGGAACCAGCATGAACCCTTGTTATGGTATTATGGTTCATGACGGTTTATGGGAACCGGCATGAACCCTTGTTGGTTATTACGGTACATGACGGTTTATGGGAACCGGCATGTTACCTGATTATGGGTATTATGGATTCATGACGGTTCAGGGGAACCGGTCATGAATGTTTATGTTATGTATATATATGTTCGTCTACCTTCCTTTACATGTTCTACTATCTCCTCCGGGGAGGGTCGTTGGCCTGGGTGGACCCCGGAGTAGTCACGGAGCACCGACTGAGTGGAGTCACCCCCCAGTTGGGTTCCTTACTCTCAGGAAGGCTATGGTTACTATTACCTCGGGTAGGGTCAGTGGTCTGCGGACATTGACCTTGACTTTGAGATGACTCGGATTGAGACCCGGGTAGCGCGCGCGTGGCTTTGGATACCGTGACAGGATTGGTTGTGTGACTTATATATATGTATGTGATGGATATATGATATATGATATGTGGTGTGTACAGGTGTGCACAGGATTTGGGCAGTGGCCCGTATGGTCGTTTTCATTGTGGTCCTTTCGACCTTGGTTTATATCTGCTTTGGGCTTAGTCCCACATATGGTTTGTTTTGGATAAATGGTTTTCGAATGCATGCATGCTTTTTAGTGGAGGGTACAAAGGTCTTCTCGTTAAAATGTTTTTATAAACTTTTGTTTTGTCCACTCACAGTTTTTAATGTTTTGACTGCCCTTCAAGTTGACATCGGATGTGGACTGTAGCAGAGACCGAGATATCACATGCCTCCTCCGGATCCTGGCGTACTCTGATAGCCCGGGAGGGAAAAGGACGAAAATATCCTTTGTCTGACACTTCGTGTCAGACGGGAGCAGGGTCATCCCGCACTAATCCCAGGGGGGATTGGGATGGGTCCTGTCAATATATCCATCACATACATATATATAAGTCACACAACCAATCCTGTCACGGTATCCAAAGCCACGCGCGCGCTACCCGGGTCTCAATCCGAGTCATCTCAAAGTCAAGGTCAATGTCCGCAGACCACTGACCCTACCCGAGGTAATAGTAACCATAGCATTCCTGAGAGTAAGGAACCCAAATGGGGGGTGACTCCACTCAGTCGGTGCTCCGTGACTACTCCGGGGTCCACCCAGGCCAACGACCCTCCCCGGAGGAGATAGTAGAACATGTAAAGGAAGGTAGACGAACATATATATACATAACATAAACATTCATGACCGGTTCCCCTGAACCGTCATGAATCCATAATACCCATAATCAGGTAACATGCCGGTTCCCATAAACCGTCATGTACCGTAATAACCAACAAGGGTTCATGCCGGTTCCCATAAACCGTCATGAACCATAATACCATAACAAGGGTTCATGCCGGTTCCCATAAACCGTCATGAACCTGGGACTCCATTTAAGGTTCCCTGACCTGAAATCATAAACCGTAAAGTGACGGGGTCTCGTGCCCGAACATAGGACATCAGTTGGGCACCGTGCCCGATATCTGAGGTCATATGCCCGAGACAAAACCAAATGGGTCTCATACCCGAGTTTATCCTTTTGAAATCCAAATCCAGTTCATTTAAATCAATAAAGACATACAGACCCGTATAAGCACCGTATAAGGCCGAAACCTCGAAATACGTGCTTATACGTAACCACATACAAATGCACCCATGGCATCATCAAACAAGTAATAAAACATATAATAAACATTTATGCACGCACCAATTTAGAAAACAAGGTCCACTCACAGACCGTCCGAGCTGCCGCCTCGATTTGCGTGCCATACGGCTCCCCGAGCCGATCACCATCACCGGGACTCCCAAACCTGTCCAAATCGTAATAGGAGGTTACTAACTACTTAATTAACTTCCCACTAAAGCCCCGTAATTTTCCCGTATTTTTAACTATTTTTAATCCCGAACCTAAACCTTCCGATGCCCCGAAACATCTCGAGACGGTGTCCGATCAACACGAAACTAGTCCCAAAATGTTCGTTACATCGAATAGATGATTTCGTATGTTGGAACCTTCCCCAGATTCCCTGCCACGCGCCCTCACGCGCCGCCTGAAGTGGCTGCGCGTGGGCTTCACGCGCCTGCTACAGTACCTGCTGACGTCATCGCTGACGTCAGCATGACGTCATCACTGACAGCCCCTGACAGTGACACGTGTCACGCTCCCATTGGCCCACTGTCTGACATGTCAGTCTGACATTGTCAGATCTGACATGATGACGTCATCCCTGACATGATGACGTCATCAGGATGACGTCATCAGTCATCCCCTACATCGATCAGACCGGTCTGAACCGATCCGGTCTGAACCGATCCGGTCTGGTTTTTCTTGCAACTTGGACCGGCGTAACCGGTCCAGGTGTCCTTCTCCCTCATTTTCGGTCCGATTTCATCCATTCCAATTCCTAAATTCCTATTTCTTCATTTCCTATCTAACCCAATTAACAAAACTACCTAAAACCTACGAAATCCGACCGGTCCAATTTGAACCTCACAGTTCAATTTTTCCCGATCAGTCTACACGGCTTCTCGGCCGTCAACCACCACCAAAACCTTCCTAAAATGTCCCTAGCAACCTAATGGACTCATTAAAACCATTAAAAACTAACCATAACAACGAAAATGGAAAAATGGATCAAAATGGGCTAACCGGGTACCCGTTCGGGTTTCTCCTCCTCTCGCCGCCGTGGGCGGCGGTTCAGGCCTCCAAGCCGGCCACCTCGGCTCCCTCGATCTCCCTGGTCCTCTGCCTGGTCGTGGGTGATGGTTGGCTGGGTTTGGGTTGCACGGGAATGAGAGAAAATGGGTGAGATCGGGTGGGTTTGTGTGTGGATGAAGAAATGAAAATGCACGGGGATGGGTTTGGTGCATGAGTAGGTGGGGTTGGCCAGTGGATGGGCGACAAGTGTCACTCATCCATTGGGCCTCCATTAAATATCTGGGCCCACTAGAGACAAAACTGCACTTTTTGTCTCGTAAAACGTGTCGTCATGAATAGTAACCGGGAACTTTTGTGAACCGTAACTTCGCCGTCGAACGTCCGAATTCGACGTGCCGCCTGTCTACGGATTCGTATCGTCCTTATCTACGTAACGGTCTTCGGCCCTCGGCCATCGGACCTCCTGTTCAAAAAGTCAACTTTTGACCTCCTATTCACCCAAATTACCAAAATGCCCTTGGGCTTCCGAACGCCATAACTTCTTCTACGAACGTCGGAATTGAACGTGCCACCTGTCTATGAACTCGTGACGTCACGAACTACGTCACGGTCATCGGTCAAAGTCCCTTTGACCGCCCGATCGAAAAGTCAACGTTTTGCCACCACCAGGGGCAAAACGGTCATTCCGCATCGTTCGTCCGATTTAACCTAACTAATCATCGATTAACCTCACTAATCGTGATTAGTCACTAATCTAATCATGGAATTTGGGACGGGTCGTTACACCCGCAACCACAAGCTCCCAACCAAGGTTCCAACCCTCAATATGACAAGATGTTCGAGGCAATCACGGCTTCCACCAAGGCCCTTGTACAAAATGAACAGGTGCAAGGCCAAGACATCCACGACTTGAAGAAGCAAATAGGGGATGTCGTGAACATTTTGAATCAGATAAGGGAACAAGGCAAGCTTCCAGGAGGCACAATCCCTAACCCATGTTATGAGGAAGCCAAAGCAATCACCACTATAAGTGGCAAGGTCCTAGGCGAGCCTCACATTGAGTCACCCGCCAAAAAGGACCCAACAAGGGCCCCAGCCAAGGAAGACCTCCCCAAGGAGCCCCTATGCACTAATCAGCCACCCAAGGAACAACAATGTAAGGATCCTAACTTGTCAAAGTTGTGTATCACTAACCATATTCCCAAGGTTCCTTTTCCGAATAGGTTCTTACCAAGAAAAAAGGAAGAAAGTGAGTGGACTATCTTAGAGACCTTCAAAACATTACAAGTGAACCTTCTCCTCGTGGATGCCATAAAGAAAATCTCTATGTATGCTAATTTCCTCAAGGAACTATGCACCACTCAAAGACAAAATAGGGAAAAAGAAGTGAAAGTAAGTGAACAAGTTTCAGCCGCCCTTCAAAGACAACTTCCACCCAAGTGCAAGGATCCTAGGAGCTTCATCATTCCATGCATCATTGGTGAAAACAGATTTGAGAATACAATGCTAGACATAGGGGCATCCATAAACATAATGCCTTATTCCATTTACACGTCCCTAGGCCTAGGAGTACTCAAGAAGGACAATGTTGTGATTCAACTTGTGGATAGGTCCAATGCCTACCCCAAAGGATTGCTGAAAACGTGCTAGTTCAAGTCAACAACATGATCTTCCCTGTAGACTTCTATGTACTTGAGATGAATGAGACCAAGACCACAACAACCCCTCTCTTGCTAGGGAGGCCCTTCATGAGAAAAGCCCGTACCAAGATAGATGTCTACACTAGGGCCCTAACTATGGATTTTGATGGAGAAGTCATAGGTTTCAATATCTTCGAGACCCTAAGGTATTCGACAAAAAACCATTCATGATTTTCCATTGATATACTTAATCTCTTGTCATAGCAAGTGTTCGAAGCCATGAATGACGATACCCTTGAAAGCACACATCAGGCCCATGGGCCCGAATAAGACTCAACACAACATTGGCTTGAGCTTGAAGAAAGTGAAGACGAATGCAAACTCGTGGCCTCCCTCAGCTCTCTGCATGAATTCCAAGGTAAGTACTCACCCTTTCAAGTTCCAATTTCTACTAATAAGCTTCAACCTTATGTTTTACAAGCCCTTATCCTAGAACTCAAGCCCTTACCCGAGGCACTCAAGTATGTGTTCCTAGGGGATGACAACACAACCTTGCCCGTGATCATCTCTGCCTCCCTCACCAAGGATCAAAAGGACTAGCTCGTCCACGTCCTAAAAACTCACAAAACGGCCATAGGATGGACATTGGCTGACATCAAGGGAATTAGTCCAACTACATGTGTTTATAGGATCTTGCTTGAGGAAGACGCAAGATGGGTCTCACCTATGAAAATTGTCCCTAAAAAGTCAAGTGTGACCGTGGTGAAGAATGAAGACAATGAACTTGTGCCCCAAAGAACCATAACTGGCCATAAAGTGTGCATTGACTATAGGAAGCTCAATCCAACCACACAAAAGGATCACTTTCCCCTTCCAATCATTGATCAAATGTTGGAGAGACTTGCAGGACACTCCTTCTATTGCTTCCTTGATGGCTACTCTGGTTACAATCAGATTGCCATTAATCTAGAAGATCAAGAGAAGACCACCTTCACATGTCCATTTGGCACTTTTGCATATCGACGTATGCCTTTGGATTGTGCAATGCCCCTGACACTTTTAAAAGGTGCATGGTTAGCATCTTTTCAAATTACATTGAAAAGATCATTACAGTCTTCATGGACGATTTCAGTGTGTTTGGGAAGGACTTTGAGGCTTTTTAACACATCTATCATTTTTTCTAAAGAGGTGTGCTGAAACAAACTTAGTGCTCAATTGGGAGAAGTTCCACATCATGGTCACTCAAGGAATTGTACTAGGTCACCTTGTGTCCTTAAAAGTCATTGAAGTTGACAAGGTAAAAGTGGATTCCATCAAGCACTTACCTTATCCATCATCCATATGGGAAGTGCGATCCTTTCTTGGGCACGCAGGGTTTTATAGAAGATTCATCTTGGATTTCTCCTAGATAGCACGTCCATTAACAATGCTACTCCAAAAGAACGTGACTTTTGATTTCAATGAGGAGTGTAAGCAAGCATTCAACACTCTCAAAACCTTGCTTACCATGGCACCAATCATGCAAGCACCCAATAGGTCCCAACCCTTCGAGTTAATGTGTGATGCCTTAGACTATGCAATTGGGGAAGTCCTAGGACAAAGACAAGACATGAAGCCTTATGTCATCTACTATGCCTCATGTATACTCAATGATTCACAACTAAATTACTCAACCATTGAAAATGAGCTCCTAGCCATGGTGTTTGCATTGGAAAAGTTCAGGTCTTATCTCTTAGGCACCAAAGTCATCATCTTGACGAACCATGTTGCCTTGAAATACCTCTTATCGAAGAAGGAAGCCAAGCCAAGACTCATCCGTTGGATTCTCCTCCTTAAAGAGTTTGATATTGAAATCAAAGATAAAAAGGGCACGGATAATATGGTGGCCGACCACCTAAGTAGGATGATTCAAGATGAAAATCAAATTCCCTTAGTTAAGACCTTCTCGGATGAGCAATTGTTTGCCATCAACTCACAAAGTTCTTGGTACGCCTACATAGTAAACTACCTTGTCACTAAGAAGATCCGTCAACACTTGACGAGGGTCTCAAAGGATAGACTCAAGAAGCTAGCTCGCCACTATGTTTGGGATGATCCCTACCTTTGGAAGCATGGTGTGGATCAACTTATTATAAGGTGTGTGCCCGAAATCGAATTCCAATCCATCTTGAAATTTTGTCACACAAATTCATGTGGGGGGCACTTTGGCACAAAATGCACATCTTTGAAGGTCCTAAAGGCTGGTTTCTTTTGGCCTTCTATCTTCAAGGATTCCCATACTTATTGAACCATGTGCGACATGTGTTAAAGAATAGGGAACATTGGCACGGGAGACCAAATTCATATGCATCCAATCTACACCATTGAGAACTTCAATGTTTGGGGCATAGATTTCATGGGACTCTTCCCATCATATCAAGGACATCTCTACATTCTTTTAGTCGTGGACTATGTTTTCAAATGGGTTGAAGCAAGAGCCACACACACCAATGATTCCAAGGTCATCCAAGCATTCTTAAGGTCCAACATATTTGCAAGGTTTGGCATGTCTAGAGCCCTTATAAGTGACGAGGGCTCTCACTTTTACAATCATACCATTGCTGCCTTGCTCAAGAAGTACAACATCACTAATAAGCTATCTACTCTGTACCATCCACAAACTAGTGGCCAAGCTGAAGTTTCAAATAGGGAGATCAAGTAAATCTTGGAGAAGACCATGAGTCCAAGTAGAAAGGATTGGAGCCAAAGGCTTGATGAAGCACTTTGGGCCTATAGGACCGCCTACAAAAATCCAATTGGGATGTCCCCTTTCGGATAGTCTATGGAAACCATGCCATTTACCAGTGGAACTTGAGCACAAGGCTCATTGGGCCATCCGTACATCCAACATGGATCTTGATGCGGCAGGCACCTATAGGAATCTTCAACTCCATGAGCTTGAGGAAATCCGACATGATGCCTACGAAAGTTCAAGGATCTAAAAAGAGAAAACAAACGCCTTTCATGATCGAAGGCTTAGAGGAAAGTCCTTCCAAGTTGGCCAGAAAGTCCTCCTATATCACTCACGGCTAAGGCTATTCCCAGGAAAATTGTGATCAAGATAGATTGGCCCCTTTCTTGTCACACAAGTATATGATCATGGTGCCATCCAAATCATGAGTTTGAAATTGGTCAGTCAATTCAAGGTGAATGGACATAGGTTAAAGCCCTACTATGACTCCTTCCATGTCACGACCTGGCCCATCTAACACAATATTGTCCGCTTTGGGCCCAGCCCTCACGGTTTTGTTTTCGGGAGCTCACGTGCAACTTCCCAGTAGGTCACCCATCATGGGATTGTACCAGGCTCAACTCCCTTAACTTTGGGGTTCCATTCCCCCCTAAAGCCACTGAGCTCCCAAAAAGCCTTGTGTTAGATAGATACGTGCCCACACATATAAGGTACTTCACCTTTCCCTCCCCAAGCGATGTGGGATCGTTCACTGATCTTACCTTTCCAAGCTCACGGGTCTTGCTCACCGTTCTTGCTTCTCAAGCTCACGGGTCTTGCTCACCGTTCTTGCTTCTAAGACTGGGGTCTTACAATCCACCACCCTTGGGGCCCAGCGTCCTCGCTGGCACACTTCCGGTCAGGGTCCGGCTCTGATACCATTCTACCACGACCTGGCCCATCTAACACAATATTGTCTACTTTGGGCCCAGCCCTCACGGTTTTGTTTTCGGGAGCTCACGTACAACTTCCCAGTAGGTCACCCATCATGGGATTGCACTAGCCTCAACTCGCTTAACTTTGGGGTTCCAATCCCCCCCAAAGCCACTGAGCTCCCAAAAGGCCTTGTGTTAGATAGACACGTGCCCACACATATAAGGTACTTCACCTTTCCCTCCCCGAGCGATGTGGGATCGTTCACTAATCTTACCTTTCCAAGCTCACGGGTCTTGCTTACCGTTCTTGCTTCTCAAGCTCACGGGTCTTGCTCACCGTTCTTGCTTCTAAGACCGGGTCTTACATTCCAATCACAAACCATGGAGGAACAAACCCTTCACGACATTCCAACTTCCACAACTTAGGGACGGGCCGCGTCTTGCCTAGACGTTAAATCTAGCACTCCTAGGAGGTAACCTAGCTAAGGTATGTTTCTTTCATTCTTATTTCTTTCTTGATATGTTCTCGACTTTCTTGATATCCTTGCCATGTGTTCTAGATGTTTGTTCTTATGTTTTTACATTGAGGTCAATGTGTGTTTTAAGTGTGGGGGGGATGACTAGAACTTTAGGATAAACTTGAAAACAAGTGTTAGGGGTACAAACCTTAAATTTTTTTTTTTTGGGTTTATTTTATTTTTTCTCTGGTTTTGTTTGTGTTTTTGGGTTGCTAGCATCAATGCTTAATCAAAAGATAATGAAAATGTACAAGTATTCAGAATATTTTTGAACCAACCACTAAATTGTTTTAAGCATGCCTCATAATCATATGCATATTTCATAAGCTCCTTATTTAAACTAATTAGGCAAGTAAATTTTTTTTTGAAAAGTGATTTTGGAAGCTTTGTGGAAACTACCCTGTTAGATCTTGAGCCTATTTTCTTGCTTGTAAGTGATCAATTCTTTCTATTCTTTAATAGTCATCATTCTTTCTTGATTTGATCTCATATCATCAATCTTGCATTGATTCTTTCATGAACTTTGTGATTACTCTTGGTTTAACATGTGGTTCTATGTGAGAGATGAAGTAGGCATGTATGAAACCTCTAAAGGCCTTATTCCCACCCATTTCTCTATGTCATATCCTAAGTCACGTTGAAGCCAAACACTAAGGCCTTTTTCTTTCATCACCCACATCATCCCACCTTAGATTACTTAGCACTCAATAAAGCCATACCCTATAACTTGAGTTCGTGCTAAGGTGGCTTCAAATGAGAATCTTGGTGAAACAAAACACATGAAGAATGGCGGCCCTAGAACAACAATTGTTGGCGGGACAAGAACCAAAAAGAATGAAGTTTTGTTTGTGAAGAAAACAAAAAGTATGAGGAATGTCTTGCATAACCTTGGTAAGCATCGAAAAAGAAAAAAAAAAAGGGGAAAAAAAAGGAAAACAAGTACAAGCTTATGTGACCAAGTGAGCCAAGAACCTCGATAAAGGATATACAAATGCATCGCCGTGGACCTCGAGTAAAGACTCAAAGAATAAAAAGGTACCAGGCTCAAGCATGATCCCTCATGCCTTGGCACATCTCAATTTATTTGAAACCCATCCCTTCTTTTCATACCCGTGAGCTTAACCCCATTACAACCCTTAAAAGACCTACGGATCTTATGAAGGGCCATGCAAAGGACCAAGGTATGTAATCAGGTTCCTAATTTTCAATTTCCATTTATGAGATCTCTATATGCTCTGCTCTTCTTATATGTGATGTTTCATCATTTCACATATACTTTTTGAATGAACCTTAGGATTCATGATTTAGAAGTGGAAACAAATCTCTCTAAAGGTACTTGAATGAAGTTGTTTTGTAAGTTTAAGGATTTGCACAAAGACTTATACTTCACATATGGTTCACGGCTATGGTTTGAAACTTATGCTTTGGTTTGATTCTATATTCTTAACTTTGGTTTTACTTATCTTCTGAACTCGTTGTTGCTAGCCTGTTACGTAAAAGGAGACAAAACTCCTCCTACTAAGTAATCCTAGGGGTTCAAAAGCTTATCTTAATTATGTTGAGTCATTTTGTTTAAACTTTTGTTTTTGTTTTTCTAAGGGAATTGCAAAAGGTAAGTGTGGGGGTATTTGATAGCTCTATTTCTATGCATGTTCTTAAGGTCATTTCATGCTTGATTTACATGTTCTTAATGCAATATATGACCAATAGGAGAAAATAGTGTGTTTTGTGAGATAATGTACAGAAAATATGAAAACATAGGTACAAAGTCCAAAATTGGTGAAAAATGAGGAATTGGGTCAAGGACCTTCAAACTTATCCTAGCTGAGGACGTGGAACGTGGTACCACCCATGACCTTCCATCAGTCCCTGGCATGTCACCATGACTAGTCTCAGGCCATGTTTCAGTTATCTGGTCCCAATTCCAGAGCATGTCCCGTGTTCTAAATAAGTCCCAGTGACATGTCACTGGTGACAGGTTCCCAGCCAAGGACCAGCTCGTGTTCCAGCGAACACCCAACCAAGGACCAGGTCCCGTGCCAACTAGGTACCAAAACATGTCACTGGTGAAATTTTTTGAGGTTTTGTTTCATTTTGTTCAATTGTATTCCACCGTGTTCCCTATTTCCAATATTAGAGCCAGCCGAGTACTAGGGCCAGGACCAGACCAGTGTGCCTCATTTTGTGCCAACGGTTCCTAATCTTGGCCACCTCTGTTGCATATCCTCCAATATGAATTGTCAAGCCCTCATTGGGGACTCGAGACTTACATAACATGAGTTACTCAGGTGCCTCATCAGGACCTGTTTTGGTGCACTTCCAGATTTTGGCTCATAGTGCCACATTTCATGTCACCAGGACCAGTCCTAGGGCCAACTTTTGGCATCTCGATTTGGACCTGTCAACGATTGTATTATTAGGCCCTTCTGATGCATTCCCTCCAATTATTGTATTATCTATTCAGGTCACTCATCAGGGCTAAGTTCTAAGACACTTCACAAATGGCCCTTGTTCTAGGCCAAATTTCAGACCGTCTCGGGGTTGGCCTTGTTCTAGTTCCTCCCTTCATCAAGAAAACGATCAGACCACCCAGATAGCATCCAGGTGGCATATCTAGGTCAGCATTGCAAGAAAAGCCTTCAAGACGGATCAGGAACCTTCCTTCTTGATCCCTAACCGCCTAAGCTTTGCATTCACACTTGGGGACCAATTAGAAAAATTCTAGCACGTGGCCAGCAATCCAATTCCAGATTTAATGGGATGATAAGCTATCAATTCCATACATCATGCCTAGAATCCAATAAGGATAGGTCCTTTGGCTTATCGATCTCAAAGTGAGACTAGGAAATCAAGTTCCTTGCCTCCCAAGGAACCAAGATCAAGAACGAATTGGGCTTCCTAATCCCACTTGAAGAAGGAGTCGTAACTGATGACTTAGCCTAGAGTTCCTGTTTTTAAATAGTCCTCTACAAAGCTTTGTAGTGTGTGTGAAAAAATTACCTTTTAATCGAACTAGTTTCTTTATGTTCCTTTGTCGCAATTTCTTTCAAGTTTTCAATTCAAAGTTTGTGTTCCTTTATTTTGACACTTATAAGATTTCAAGTTACTACCTCATGTTCTTCGTTCGTAAATTGTGTAGTTCTAAACTCTATCATTTTCTTATTGTGATGTTTTCCCTAAGCATGAGTAACTAACCACCCCTTTTAGTTAGGGGCCGTTTTGAGGCCCTAAACATGAGTCTTTGAAGATTATCTTAGGTCTTTCTTCCTTAGTTTGTTTATGCATGTTTGTCATGATTTGTGCTTAACCTATCTTTTATATGGTTCATTTATGGAGTGCACACATACTATGATAAGTTTAAAAGTATTGCTAGAATTATGAGGTGAGGCATATGGCATGTTTAATCTTGTGTTTGTAAGTAGCATAGGATTTTCAGGATCCTAATCATGACAAAGTAGGTCAATGAGAGTTACTTGAGACTTATTCTTCAGTCAATCTTAAAAAGCTTAATGATCTTTAACCTTACTTGAAAAATGTTTTCTCAAAGTTGAAGAATTCCTTGGTTTTAATGCGCTATTGGACTAAGGTACTTTATTAAGATGCTAGGGTAGATTCATGCTCTATGGTCTATCCTAGGGTGAAGGCAGCATGACAAAGTAATGGACAGTAAGATGTCAAGGTAAGTGGATAAGGTGAAAGGCTTAGTGGAAGAGAAACGTGCCCTTAACTAAGCTTCCCCCTAAAATCAACCCAACTCATTTACTTAATTGTTCTCTTAAAATCAACCAATCAACAACACTCCCCCCCCCCCCCCCCCCCCCCCCCCTCTCTTTTTTACATTCTTTTCACAACAAACAACCAACATGGTATCCTTAATCCCCGGCTTAATCGATCCCTTACTTCGTAAACTACTACACCTACAACAAGGGTTAAGTTGAGTAACCATTTGGTTGACATCAGCCACATGTCTACGAACTCAGGATTTCAAGACGTTCACAACGGTCTTCCTAGAATTTCCAAAAGATATCCCGATTAAAAATTCAACAATTTGGCTTAATAGGGGAAAAATCGTATTTTGATTCATATTTTCCCAAATTTATGTTTTCTCGAGATCCGACCATTATAACCTATCCCCCTAATTTGTTTTTTCCTTGAAATTCAATAGCCAGGACACTGAAATAGTGCAATCATCTAAAAGGGATAGTTTAACTAACCATGTGACCATCTAGAGGACTGAGCTTAAAATTTTCCGGTCCCCATCTAGAAATCGCACTGAATCACATCTAATGCGTCTAAATGATGGGTATGCCTTCTAGGGACTAGTTCCTCTGAAGATCGCATCCTCAAAATTCCAGATAGTCCCATAAATCCTCCAACAAGGAAATAACTAGGTTTCTTAGATGCTCATTAATAAGAGCTTTTCTAACAGGACCCTCCCCGTAATCCCCCTTGATTAGCGTGAAAGGACATGCTCGCGTCTGACACGACCTTGAAACAAGACCATATTACCCTAAGGATTAAGTAAACATCCTAACCACGTGTCAGACCAGGGATACTACTTCATACTAACCAATATGACCAGAGTATGCACTCACCGTGAGCCTCACCCTTCACATAGCTTGCGTCCGCAATCAACCTGGAGGGTGCAAAAAACGATAAAAAGTGTGAGTGGACAAAACAAAGGTTTGGAAAAACCATCTTGCAAAATCATTCATTAAAACCTCCATTTAATAAAGCTATGCATGCATTGAAATTTCCGAATAAAACATCCATCTCAAAATACATGCAATAACTAGAAAATCAGAAATTCCAAAACATGCCCCACAAAAAGTCATGCCAAATCCACACCAAAGCAAATCTGCCAACATAAATGTATCCAAAATAACCAATCATATCAACTGAACACACCAACATACTGTATGACCCAACATCAATGCCTGCAATCTACATCATCATATCAAGGTACACTACCGGTAGGCTAAGAGTACTCGGGAACTACAGAGCTTTACCTCGACGTCCGAGACCGTCCAACCAATCTAGCATCTTAAGGAGGGTCTCCACAATACATATCACATCATTACCATCATCACACATCATCATATTACACATCATCACAAGTACTGAGGCAACACAAGCTTATGTCAGCAACAATTCAAACCATAAGTCCATATTTCGGTGCTAAGCCCAAAACAACAGTTTAAATGAACTATTAAAATATTCATAAAATCATGTAAAATCCCATTTTACCAAACTTATTAAGGATCCAGAGTATAATAAACCCAATTTCCTCACAAAACATATTATTTAAATATTTATGAAATGTTTGAAAATCCCCAAAATCCACATAAATAGAATGTAAAGAACCATCAAGACATTCTCATTATAAATCATATAAAAACCATATAAAAATGCATGCATAGAGTCAGGAAAACAAAAGTCCACTCACACGTACCACCGCTCGATCAAAACATGAGCCGTAAGCTAATCCAAAGCCTCCAGGAAGTCCGGGCCTGTTTAAATCACACCCAAAGGTCACTATCAAGCTTTATAAGTCCATATAAGAAACCCCCAAAAACCACGGAA
The DNA here is from genome assembly GCA_032719365.1 of Prinsepia uniflora. Taxonomy (NCBI): domain Eukaryota; kingdom Viridiplantae; phylum Streptophyta; class Magnoliopsida; order Rosales; family Rosaceae; genus Prinsepia; species Prinsepia uniflora. The sequence continues at coordinate 38,121,102 of CM064862.1, forward strand.
CAGAATACTCGTCTCGAACATGCTTCCCGAGGAAAAAAACCTCCAAAACGCCAAACAAATGATCTCTGATTGACCTGAAATCACCACCATTGGATTCAAGACGTCAAAACCTTTTAAACAAGGCTGATTTGACCTCGAAATTTGTGTCCACGTGCCCACACGCACTGGTCAAAGTTTGGTCAATGCAAGTCAACGCAAGTGATGTAATACCAGGTCTTGGAAGCAAGAACGGTGAGCAAGACCCGTGAGCTTGAGAAGAAAGAATGGTGAGCAAGACTTGTGAGCTTAGAAAGGCAAGATCGGTGATCAATCCCACATCACTAGGGGAGGGAAAGGTGAAGTGCCTCATATGTGTGGGCACGTATCTAACACAAGGCCTTTTGGGAGCTCATTAGCTTTGGATTCCATGGGAACTCCAAAGTTAAGCGAGTTGAGGCTAGTGCAGTCCCAGGATGGGTGACAACTTGGGAAGTTGAATCATGAGTTCCCGAGAACAAAAATCTTAGGGCTGTGCCTAAAGCAGACAATATTATGCTAGATGGGTCGGCTCGTGACAAAATGGTATCAGAGCCGGACCCCGATCGGAAGTGTGCCAGTAAGGAAGACTCTTGAGCTTGAGAAGCAAGAACGGTGAGTAAGACTTGTGAGCTTAGAAAGGCAAGATCGGTGAATAATCCCACATCACTCGGGAAGAGAAAGGTGAAGTGCCTTATATGTATGGGCACGTATCTATCTAACACAAGGCCTTTTGGGAGCTCACTAGCTTTGGATTCCTCGGGAACTCCAAAGTTAAGCGAGTTGAGGGTGGTGCAATCCCGGGATGGGTGACCTCCTGGGAAGTTACACTGTGAGCTACCGAGAACAAAACCGTGAGGACTGAGCTCAAAGTGAACAATATTGTGCTAGATGGGTCGGGACGTGATAAGTGAACATTGACGTCACCTGATGATGTCAGCCCTGACATCTTACAGTATGACAACTTCCATGTGGAACCCCTTGATTGGTGCCACATGTCATCGCCTAACACATCCACATGGGCGTTGATGTCACCGCTACTGAAGTTAGCATCTGCCACGTCAGCACTAACATGTCCTAACAACTCGCCACATGGCACTAACCTTTGTCTGCTTCGTGGCCTGACAGGATGAATCGTCGTCAACCTCTAGCCAGGTCGACCCAAATGATTATAATTGAAGTAAAATCAACCAATTTTTCACCAATCTTCACATCTCTTATCGAGAAACCGATCTACAAGCTTAAGAAAAAGAAAACTGACCTGAAACACTTGAGAAAATTTGAATTCTCACTGCCCAAGTTCCAGCTCATCCCCAAGCCAGTCCATGCGTCCATGGTCTCAGATTCTTGGTCCTACGCACTCGTATGAACTCAGAGAAGAAGATGGGGATAAGAAAACTAAGTTTCCAAGACTAAAATCTAAAACTCAAAATCTAACCATGATGGTTCACAAGTTTACCTACTTCTCCGATTTCCCAAGCAGCCATCGCTGCTCCACCGTCCTCCACCGTTTCTCTCAGCCTCTCAACCCCACTCTTCCCTCACAACCGCAATAAAGGGTGAAGAGATGATCAAATGGTGTATAGATGGGTTTCAGGTTATGCAAATACAAAGAGAGAAAATGGGGTTGTACAAGGGATAAGGATTAGTGGGTGAGTGACAAGTGTCACTCATCCATTAAACCGGGAGACAAAAATTTAGGCCCACAAAATAACAAAAGTCAACCTGCCTCATAAATATTGTAACCGTAAAATTAATTAAGGCAGTCCCTGACCAGTAAAAACACCATATGATGTCCAAAATTGACATACTGTGACAGGACCAGTCCCAACTAGACTTTGATAACCATGCCTGGTCCTGCTCTCGTCTGACAAGTCAACTGAAGTCCTGAAACTACCCCTCAGCCCATGTCAGACAAGGGATAACTGCACTGATTTCCGCTTATGCCTCCATCTCTCGATCAACCCCGAACGTCATGCCACAACTTGGAGGGTCATCAAAACAGAAAAGGAGTGAGTGGACAAAAATAATATTATTTGACAATACATTTCAAATAGACCATTTTCCCCTCTAGTTTATCAAACAATGCATGCATAGTGTAAAACATATGAATAACAATCACCGGCTTTCCAGCCAAATCACATGAAAAGTATCAAATCCCGGCTCTCAAGCCAAACATATGAAAACACTAACCTGGCCACAAAGACCAAAACCCGTACTCATTACTAGTACACAGAGATATCACAATCAACATCAAAGAACACTACTCACAAGTGCACAATCAGTCACACAATCACATCCGCACTACACGTAGGCAACCATCCAACCACATTCTAGGGATGAGACATCTGGGCTCAACCCTCGGGATCCGTCAAATTAGGGCGAACACATCCCCAGGATCAGACGCAGCTGAGCGATATATCCAGGCTCAGTCGTTTCCGAGAAGCTGGCATACCATAAAAACAACTCACAAAGCCAACCACCAGGCTTTCACAAGGTTCTTGACTCAAAATTCAAGTCAAAATATTTATCCAATTGGGTCTCAAGCCCAAATGCCATTTACATGAAAATCCGTAAAATCTCATTTGAAAACATTAAAATAATCCAGAAATCATCCTTGACTCACCAACTAAGTCAAAATATCATTTTTAAAACTTTTTTGACTCCGAGCCTAGCCCAAATATATCAATTGCACATTCCTCGTAAAACGTGCCCAAAAGACCGATTAAAATAATCATTAATCACAATTAATCATGCCAAATCACCATGAAATCATTGCAAACCAAATCATGCAATCAATCGTATAAAACATTTAACTATGCATGCATAACATTTTATAAAACAAATGTCCACTCACACACCGTCCAAGTTGTTCAATCTCGAGTTATACGTTCCTCCGAGGTTTCGGGAATCGTCTGACCTGTCAAATACGATAATAAAGATTCACTAAGTTATTACATAACCTTATATAACAATCCCCTAAGCCCCGGGATTGTCCAATAAGACTTAAACATGAAATACAAACTTCGCACACCAAAAAATACCCCGAGATGGTGTCTGATCGACTCAAAAACTGTACCAATAGGTCCGTATCGTCGAATACATTAAAAAGTGTGTTGAGCACTTCCCCATAAGGGCAACCACGTGCCCTCCCGCACCGATTACATGGGGTGCGCATGAACCCACGCGCCATGGAATAGTACCCCATACTGTTCATCGTCCCAACCCGTTTTCCTGCAGAACAGACCCGTTAACCCGCGATACAACCCGATTAGTTCTTAGTGAATTCGACCTCAATTCCTTTGTTTCTTTCATTGATTTTCATCTACTCTATCTTAATTAGGGATCTGTATTCTTATTTTCATGAAACAACATCTTAAATGGGTCAGTTTCTAAATCGATGCCCGATTGGTTATAAGTCCAATTGTAACGAGTTTCAGTCCAATTCATAATTCTAATCGACCAGAAAGTATCTTAAGGTCATATTAAACGTAAATTCGAAACCAATTTCAAGGTTTCTTACCTCCAATTACATGAACTCAACCTCCACAATTCGAAGATGTCGCAAGGTGTGTTCTTGGTGTTTTTTCATCAATTTTCTTCAAATTCAATAATGGATCAACTCAATCCTTCCTCCAGAAGCTTAATTCAAGCTTAGTTTGTCCAATTAACATCTAGAAGTCGAATTCAAATTCTCAAGGTAGAAGAACACATTCAGTTTTCTTGGCTATTTTCAGTTTCCTCTTCTCTTCTCTCTCCTTTCTTCTCTCTCACAATTTCACCCTCTTAATCCTCTCAGGTTTTCATGTTTTCAGCCTGAGGAATTTGGTTGTTTTCTTGAGATCAATTACCTATGGTTTCTGTTCATCCTCTGTTTCTTGCGAGGAACACACATACATCTTCACTTTTCTCTCATATAACCCCACCTCATGCTAATGCCACTAATTAGCAATTACAAGGTGACAGATGTCACTGCAGGACCCAAGTGACTCACCAATGTGGCTAAATCATCCAATGGACAGCCGTCCGGCCAAAAATTACTAGTTTACCCTTTCCTCATAAAATTACCATAATGCCCCTAGTCATTCTAGACCCATAACTAGTCCGTACGAACTCCAATTTCTGTGTCCCGCCTGTCTACAGACTCAGTGTCTCGGGACCTATCCAACAGTCCTTACGGAAAGTCTATACAAAGTCCCGATCAAACAGTCAACTTTTGCCCCGCCCCCGTAACCAAGGGCAAAATCATCCTTTCCTTCCAAATTTTTCCAAATTTTTTCCTTTTTCGAATTTCCGGGTCGTCACAACCTTCCCCCCTTAAAGAATTTCATCCTTGAAATTTGAATGTATCCTCTGAACAACCAAACGTAAAGAGCAGCTTACAACACAAATGTATAACATAGAATATTTACAAAGTATTGCAAAATCATGTAACATCACAATTACTCTGAACAACCCTTTGGTCCGTTGTATGCTTCCTATTGGGCAAGGGGCAATTACTCGAGCCTATGGACCCGAAGCCAGACCACTTCATCATGGTCCACCTCCAACCCTACAGACTCTACCCGTAGGAGTTTGGTTCCTTCCTGCACTAGGAGTCGATGGTGCCCTGCGATCCCGATTTACCTCATCAACATTCATCGTACTACTTCCAAGCTGATATGGGCAGTTTCTTCGCAAATGCCCAGGCTCCCTACAAAAATGATAGAGGGTAGTACTTAGTCGATTTGCTCAACCACGCTGCTTACCAGTCGAATGGATTGAAGCCCCACTTGACTGAACCAATAACTTATCAATTTAGTATCCTGACGCTCTCGACGTCTTCCATAGCTCAAAGATTGTTCTCGCACAGGTAAACTGGCCTCCACTCGGATAACAGCATCTGATAGCACTCAGAGGGTGGAATATGATCCAACAGTTACAGTGGACTGTATCTCATTCTTGAGCCCATACTCAAATCCGCGACACTTATCCTTTTCATTTGCCACATACAATGGAACAAAACTAGATAAGTCCAGAAATTTTTGTTCATATTCAACCACTGACATGCCCCCTTGCTGTGGTTCAAGAAACTCAACCTCTTTAGCATGACGAAATGAGCAGGGGTAAAACTTATCCAAAAATCGCTCTCGGAATGTTTCCCATGCCAACGTACGGGCATCCCATCTAGTCAACTGTAAACCATGCCACCACCTGTATGCATAGCCATAAAAAAAAAGTGGTTAATAACACCATGTCCTCTGGGGGGACATCTTATGACTTCAAAAATCCTTTCCAAATGAGTGATCCAATCATCGGCACCATCCAGGCCGACTCACTACGAAACACAGTGGCTCTTAATCGCAAAGCTCTCACAATATCCAGGCCTTCTCTAACCCTGTCCTCGTCCCACTCATCTTCAGGCTGTGTGACAGGACCTGTCCCAACTGGACCTCGATAACCGTGCCCGGTCCTGCTCCCGTCTGACAAGTCAACTGAAGTCCCGGAACTAGCCTTCAGCACCTATCAGACAAGGGATAACTGCCGCTCATGCCTCCGCCTCAAGATCAGCCCCGAACGTTGTGCCACGGCCTGGAGGGTCATAAAAAACAAAGGTGTGAGTGGACAAAATAATATCATTTGAAAAACATTTCTCAAAACACATCAGTTTACCCTCCAGTTTTACAAATCATGCATGCATAGGATAAAACACATGAATAACAACAAATCCGGCTCTCAAGCCCAACATGTGAAAACATTTGAATCATTTAAATCATTATATAAAATCAGTTCACTATAATAATAAAGCATATAACTCGGGAATTACACATCCGAGGATCCTCTGGGTATTACACATCCAGAGTCGTCATCCAATGCTGGGAATTACACATCCAGCCTCACCGGGAATTATACATCCGGTTTCTCCAGGAATTACGCATCTGGAGTCCCTCCAGGAATTACACATATGGAGTCATCAAACGTCAATACACAATCAAAATCATTATTTCAAAATCAAGTATCAAAACCATGTCAAAAACCATTATCACAGGGCCTCATGCCCAAATCTCATTTCTCGTCAATCCATAAAATCAATAAACAATTCAATACACGCAATTCCGTAAAATCATATCCGAAAACATCATAAATCCATTAAATCAATTTCCCAACTCAGAATCCAAGCCAAAACCAATCACAAATCCCGGCCTTCGCCCAAAACAGTCATTTCACATTTTCTCGAAAAACGTGCCCGAAGCACCAATTAAAATAATCATTAAATCTCAAAATAATCATATCAAATCATGCCATAAATCATATAACACATTTAACTATGCATGCATATTAATTTATAAAACAAACGTCCACTCACACACCGTCCAATTCGCTCGCTTCCCGAGCTGCACGCGTTTCCGTAATTTCCGATACTTGCCAGGGATCCCGAATCCTGTTCAAAATCATTACTCAAGGTCACTAAGGACTCAATTTACATCATACTAATTTCTCGAAATTTTCCGGGAATTTAATATTAATTTCGTACGTAACATAAACCTTCGGACCCTCGAAACATTATCGAGACGGCGTCCGATCGACTCGCAACCAACACCAAAAATGTTCGTTACATTAAATAGGACAAGTTTCATGTTGAACTCACCTTGGGATTCCCCCTCACGCGCCCCCACGCGCCGCCGTGAGTGGCTGCGCGTGGGTGCCACGCACCTGCTACAGTACCCATCACTGTTGTCTTCTCGACCCGAATGACTGGTAAACGGGTCATTTGACCCGCGATGCAACCCGTTCCAAACTCCATCAATTCTGCATCATTTCTTACAATTCAAGCTTCTAACAGTATCGTTTAATCTTTAATTTAAGGTCTGCAATGTTACTTACCAGCGTCAGTACCTCAATCCCTTCGATCAAACATCGAGTGTTCTTGTTGAAACTTCAACATCTGTTCTGTTCATTATCCATCGATTTCTCCAAATTGATTGAGGCAAAAGCTTCATAGAAGTCTCCTGAATGCGTTTCCAATTTCAATTTCTTCCCTCAAGCCTCCCTGGTGCTCGACTCAATCTCGAAAAACCGAAGTCGTCACCCCTTCGGTTCTACAGCAAAACGACCTCAATTCTCTCAATTTCTGAGGGGGTTCAACTCGCCTTGACCTTAAGAAGCTTAAATCAACGTCAATTTCAACAATTATGATCCGCATAGTCCAATTCGACTATCAATTGTTCTTCAATTTTTCACTCTTCGGTGTCTCGGGTTAGGGTTCTGTTTTTTCCTCAATTCTCCCCTCAATTCCACTCGTTTTCTATCTTAGTTCCTCTTCCCGTCTCAGGTTTCATCACCTAGCCTTATTCACCGATCAATTTGATCGAAATCAACACGGGACAGTGGGCGGGTGCATTTGTATGTATTAGGCATTTAGCCACTAATCTTCCTCTAATGGAGACAAGTGTCACCCCCTGGTCAATCCACACCCAAATTAAGTGAATCAGCTAATTCAATTCATACAATAATCCCAACTGCAGAAAATTACCATTTTACCCTTGTCACAACAAATTACCAAAATGCCCCTCGTCATTCTAGACCCATAACTTTCACGTTCTGACTCCAATTGACGCATGTCGCCTGTCTACGGATTCAGCGTCACGAGACCTACCCAACGGTATTCTCGGAAAGTCCAAACAATGCCCCGATCAAAAAGTCAATTTCCGGCCCCTTTTACCACCTTCCGCACGTCATAACTTTCTCCTCGAATGTCGGAATTGGGCGTGCCACCTGTCTATGAACTCGTGATGTCCCGAACTACGTCACGGTCATTGGTCAAAGTCCGTTTGACTGCTCAAATCAAAAGTCAACTTTTTGCCTAATTCCAGGGGCAAAATTGTCATTTTCCCCGAAGTTTCCAACTTTTTCCTTTTTGAATGTCCGGGTCGTCACACTGTGCACGGGGCGCACGTCTCGGAGGCATGACCTAACAACAAAAATCAGTAGCCAAATGCTCTGATACCACTTTGACAGGACCTGTCCCAACTTTAATTAATAACCGTGCCCTGTCTTGCTTCCGTCTGACAAGTCAACTGAAGTCCTGAAACTACCCCTCAGCCCTTTGTCAGACAAGGGATAACTGCATTGATTTCCGCTTATGCCTCCGTCTCTCGATCAGCCCCGAATGTCGTGCCCCGACCTAGAGGGTCATCAAAACAGAAAAGGTGTGAGTGGACAAAAATAATATCATTTGAAAATACATTTCAAATAGACCATTTTCCCCTCCAGTTTATCAAACCATGCATGCATAGGGTAAAACATATGAATAACAATCACGGACTTTCCAGCCAAATCACATGAAAAGTATCAAATCCCGGCTCTCAAGCCAAACATATGAAAACACTAACCTCGCCATAAAGACCAAAAGCCGTACTCATTACCAGTACGCAAAGATATCACAATCAACATCAAACAACACTACTTACAAGTGTACAATCAGTCACACAATCACATCCGCACTACGTGTAGGAAACCATCTAGCCACATTCTCGGGATCAGATACATCTGGGCTCAACCCTCGGGATCAGTCACATCTGGGCGAACACATCCCCAGGATCAGACGCATCTGAGCGGTATATCCAAGCTCAGTCGCATCCGAGAAGATGGGTTACCATAAAAAAAACTCACAAAACCAACCACCAGGCTTTCACAAGGTTCTTGACTCAAAATCCAAGTCAAAATATTAATCCAATTGGGCCTCAAGCCCAAATGCCATTTACACGTAAATCCGTAAAATCACATTTGAAAACATTAAAATAATCCAGAAATCATCCTTGACTCACCAACTAAGTCAAAACATCCTTTTTAAAAACTTTTTGACTCCGGGCCTAGCCCAAACTATCAATTGCACATTCCTCGTAAAACGTGCCCGAAAGACCGATTAAAGTAATCAGTAATCACAATTAATCATGCTAAATCACCATGACATCATTGCAAACCAAATAACGCAATCAATCATATAAAATATTTAACTATGCATGCATAACAATTTATAAAACAAACGTCCACTCACACACCGTCCAAGCTGTTCAATACCGCGTTATATGTTCCTCCGAGGTTTCGGGAATCGTCTGACCTGTCAAATATGATAATTAAGATTCACTAAGTTATTACATAACCTTATATAAAAATCCCAAAAACCCCGTGTAATGACCCGCCCTGAATTCCAGGATTAGATTAGTGACTAATCGTGATTAGTGAGGGTAATCTGTGATTAGTTGGGCGAAATCGGACGAACGATGCAAAATGACCGTTTTGCCCCTAGGCGTGGGTAAAATATTGACTTTTAATTTGGGCGGTCAAAAAAACTTTGCCCAATGACCGTGACATAGTTTAGGACGTCACGAGTTCATAAACAGGTGGCACGTTCAATTTCGACATTCGAGGAAAAAGTTATGACGTTCAGAAGTTCAAGGACATTTTGGTAATTTTGGTTAAAAGGGAAAATAGTTGAATTTTGGATCGGGAGGTCCGATGGTCGAGACTCGAGGACCGTTACGTAGATCGAGATGATACGAATCTGTAGAGAGCCGGCACGTCGAATTTGGACGTTCGACGGCGAAGTTACGGTTCATGAAAGTTTACGGGAACTATTGAACATTTTACGAGACGTACGTCATTTGGCAGTTAGTGGGCCCAGATATTTTAAGAAGGCCCAATGGATGAGTGACAAGTGTCACCCATCCAATGGAGACCATTTTCTCTTCATGCATATCCCATTCCTTCATCATCGATCATTTCCCATTTTCCCAACCCAAAACCCGATCACCATTTTACCCCAAAACCAAACCCTTCAACCCATTTGACCGTGATGGAAACAGAGAGGGGGAACTGAGGAGGTGGTGGCTGGCCCAGGCAGAACCGCCGTGGGCGGCGGTGGAGAAAACCCGATCGAGGTAATCAGTGTTAACCAATTTAATTCATTTTCGATTTCTAGTTATTATGGGCTTGTTTGGATGTGTGGGTTGAAATAAATAGGTTTCTAGGGTTGTTTTAAGAAGGTTTGAGAGGGATTAGTCGTTGAGGAACCTCTGGGGAGGTTTTGGGAAATCGAACCCTGAAAGGAAATGTTGGATCGGTAGGATATCTTGTGTTTTAGGAGTTCTAGTTAATTGGTTTAGATTCCTAGGACAAAAATAGGAAGAATAGGATTGATAAGGGACAAAACGGACGAAAACTAGACCGGGAATGGACCTGGACCGGTCACGCCGGTCCAAGTTGCAGGAAAAACCGGACGGGCCGGTCAGACCGGTCGGCTAGAGGTTGAAGATGAAGCACTGTGCAGGGCGCGTGAGGCCCATGCACAGTGGTTTCTTCGGACACGTGAGGGCGCGTGGCCCACATTTCGAGGATACTTCCAACACACGAAATCATCTATTCGATGTAACGAACATTTTGGGACTGGTTTCGTGTTAATCGGACACCGTCTAGATAATGTTTGGGGCATCGGAAGGTTTAGGTTCGGGATTAAAAATAGTTGAAAATTCTGGAAAATTACAGGGCTTTAGTGGGAGGTTAATTAAGTAGTTAGTAACCATCTATTACGATTTGGACAGGTTCGGGAGTCCCAGTGACGGTGATTGGCTCGGGAGAGCCTATGGCACGCAAATTGAGGTGGCAGCTTGGACGGTCTGTGAGTGGACCTTGTTTTCTAAATTGGTGCATGCATAAATGTTTATTATATGTTTTAATACATGTTTTGTGATGCCATGAGTGCATTTGGTTGTGGTTACGTATAGGCACGTATTTCGAGGTTCCAGCCTTATACGGTGCCTATACAGGTCTGTATTTCTATGATGGTCTAAATGAAATTGTTTTGAGATTTCAAAATGATAAACTCGGGTATGGGGCCTATTTGGTTTTGTGTCGGGCATATGATGCTATTGATGGCCTTCAGGTCTGAATTGTGGTCGCGGTTAGTGCTATGTGCACGGCGACAGACGATACGACAATAGCCTCCGGATTGGGATGTGTTCCATCCGGAAAGGTCACGATGCACGATTTGTGGTTGGGTAGCCGATGGAGGCTCGACTTCAGAGTGCTGACGGTTCAGGATATCGATCGGTGATGGGTGCACCATGATCTTGTGGTAGTCGCGTTGGTTGATTCGTTCACGATGACATACCAGGATTGAGGGCGGTCCTGGATGGATGGTTGAACGCATCACTACGATCGGAGTCGTGACTGACCCTTAGATATCGGGCACGATGCCCAGCTGATTTCATATGTACGGGCACGAGACACAGTTGTTTTACATTGATGATTTCGGATCAGGGAGCCTAGATGGATTTCCAAGTTCATTGCGGTTTATGGGAACCGGGCATGAACCCGTAAATGGATGTTATAGATCATGACGGTTCAGGGGGACCATGCATGAATGTTTCTGTTATGTATATATATATATGTATGTATATTCATATACCTTCCTTTACTTGTACTATCTCCTCCGGGGAGGGTCGTTGGCCTGGGTGGATCGCAGAGTAGTCACGGAGCACCGAAAGAGTGGAGTCGCCCCCCCAAGTTGGGTTCCTTACTCTCAGGAAGGCATGGATCGTAACCTCAGGACGGGTCGTTGGTTTACGGACATTGACCTTGGACTCTGAGAGACTTGGGTTTGAGACCCCGGGTAGCACACGCGTAGCTTTGGAAACCGTGACAGGATTGGTTGTGTGAATTATATGTATATATGATATATGATATGTGATGTACAATATATGATATGTACATGATTTGGGCTGAGGTAGTCGCCCGTATGTTTGGTATCTTTGTGGATTTGGGTAGTGGCCCGTGTATTTGGTTTCATTTACGATTTTGGACTGAGGTCCTAAGGAACTGTTTGATAAATGGTTTTCGAATGCATGCATGCTTTTAAGTGCAGGGTACAAATGTCTTCGTTAATTTTTTTTTTATAAACTCTTTGTTTTGTCCACTCACAGCTTTTAATGTTTTGACTGCCCTTCAGGTTGACAGCGGATGTGGACTGTAGCAGAGACCGAGATATCTCATACCTCCTCCGGATCCTGGCGTACTCTGATAGCCCGAGAGGGCAAAGGTCAAAAATATCCCTTGTCTGACACTACGTGTCAGACGGGGGCAGGGTCATCCCGCGTTAATCCAGGGGGGATTGGGATGGGTCCTGTCAGGTGGTATCAGAGCATAGGATTGCTTGTCAGAGCGGGGGTTGTCTCTATTCGAGCAACCGTGTAGCTCTTGGAGTAATGCGCAGGTCAAGGATGTGATATCTCAATGGGCTACAGTTCGTTATCAACCTGATAGTTAGGAGGCCGATACGATAGTTAGTAGGATTGAATCGCGGATCATCTTGGTTCGGCATTTGATACTGGGGTTGCCATAGACCTGTTGTGGTTGGCAGTGTGGGACCATATGAAAGGATGAATGTAACAATACTTTGGAGTTTTGATCGTGAGACGGTTAGTTGGGATCGTCTTTCACAATGTTGTAGGATTGGTTCCGACGACTGGTTGGGAGTTATGACCATTCGATGGTCGGATATTGTTGAGTTAGATGGATATGCTGCTGCAAGCAGTCGGATTCGAGGAATCCTAGTTGGATTGACGTCTTTAAGATGACGAGACCGACCGACGGTCATGTTTGGACATGTTCGATCATGTTTGGTCATGTCATGTTCGGTCATGTTCGATCTTGTCATGTCAGCTTTAGTGATAGGACTGCACTCTGTAGTCGAGGTTGCACTTATCGGTTAGACCTAGTTGGTTGTCGTACTACCATAGTTGTGATGGATTGTTGGTACAACTAAGGTCATGGATGACGTGGTAGACGACGTTGGTTTAGTCGAGTTACGACAGTTTAGAGTTTGGTTGGACAGGTTACCAAGGTTGGTACTTGTCGATGGAATCCCAGAGCGGGGATACAGAGTAGTTGGTACGGGCGATTAATTTCGTTGGATGCGGAGTCTCGATAGTGATGTCTGGTGGTTAGGCCTGCACGAGTCTGTGGCAGGCACGATTACCGAGAATGGTTGTAGTTACGGTTGTTGGAAATCGGGGACGTTTCCTTTTCTCGTATGAGTTGTCAGGGTGACTGTACCTAGAGTTGTTGGGTACGAGGGAGACAGAGTTTCTTCCATGTGAGTAGAGGTATGGGATCATTGTTCGGTATGAGCGGGGATCCAGGGTTTTCTGATTCGCACACTTGGTGCTGATACTAGTGCTGGAGTTAGTGTTGGTGCTGGTACTAGCGCTGGTGCTGGTGCCAGTGATTGTGATGACGGTGAGTCGCGAATCGGGATGTGACTCCGTCGAGATAGGCATGTGTTTGGTATCTGTGGTTCAGCAGTGGATCACAGATAGAGGTAGACTGGTGAGGGACACGTGGTTGGTGTCCGAGTGTGTTGGTTCCGATATGGTTGGAACTACGAAATCCAGAGGAGTGCGGGTTTTTCCGCATTGGTAATGGGTATTTCGAAGTCATTTTGGGTGACTTTTCATGTTCTACCATGCCAGATGATGGTTGTGTCACCAGTACATTGGTCGTGTATTGGTTGGTGGACCCGAGATTTGTCTTGGGTCATCCGGAGGAATTGAGTATATCGAAGTTAGGTGGTTGAGATTTCTCATTTTCTGCTTGGTGGCAGATGATGTTGGATTACGTGGCGTGGTGAGTGCAGCGATTTTTGGTTGCATTCACGTAGGATGAGTTTTTGATGTTATCGTATTGGATCATCCTTGGATTTTCCTAGGTGGAAGGATAAGGAACGATACGAGGTAATCAGTGAGAACCTACAGTCTCGGCGTGTCTCGTCGTTGACTGATATGTTTAGATGTGGGAAATGGTAGAGGAAATTGGACGTCGTGACGATCGAGGATCGTGACTTTTATGGTCGGGTGACGTAGTGATGAATCTCGATCGTGACGTTTATGGTCGGTTGACGTAGTGTTGGATCTGGATTGTGGTCTTGATAATCCAGATAGGTGGAGAGTTTATCACTATTACTTGGATGTTTGAGTTGAGCATGATGGGACTGAACTTCTTTTCGAAGTGAATCTCGTACGATATATTACTCGGGTGAGTAAGTGCCAGACGAGGTCAGATTTTGTCAGCCTTAGAGATGTGTTGATATTGGGATTGGTTTCCCTATGAAGTCAATTGAACGTATTGAGGTAATCGTTAGAACAGTGTTGATATTGGGATTGGCTTCCCTATGAAGTCAATTGAACGTATTGAGGTAATCGTTTGAATAGGTATCCGATAGGTTCGGATATAGTGCATCTCGGTAGACGTGAACGAGATTTCAGGTTTTGGAATTGGATTTTTGGATGATGATTCAGGATTCGATTTTGGAATTTGAAAGTGGATTTATGGATTTGGGTTCGGAATGGTCATTCCAAATGCTAGTTTTCGGAATGATGATTTCGGATTCGGATTTGGAAATGGATGTTGAGTTGGAGTTTCGATTTGTCTAATACTGGATTGGACAGATGGACTCTAAAATTGAAACGTGATTTCCTACGACCTAGGTTGTGGTCGTCGTGTTGTTGTTGTTGTCGTTGTTGTTGTGGTTGTAGTCTGACTGATGGATAGATGTACATACCTTGTACGTTGTTCGAGGTACAATACGGGGCAGACTTATGGTGCCCGGTGACGGTATATAGGTATACAAGTAGTAAGGTGTTGGTAAGTGTATACTCAGGTTGAGTAAATTGGTGGTTGGTGTAACCACAAGCGATTATAATGTTAGATTTCGACTGGCGACTGTCAAGTGGTGATAGTTTGTTGGATGTGTCAGCGTGGATCGTTGTGTGAGGTCTGGTGACTCCCAACGGGAGTAGACATCAGGATAGGTTGGTGATTAAGAAAGGAACCTTCGAGTTGTTTGTGTCAGCGAAATGGTAAATTTGACGAGTGGTGTCAATTCGGAACGTATGACTACTGTTATTCGACGTGGTCGAGGGTAGTCGATGTAACGAGAGTGTTAGTGGTACGTCTGGTTATAGACGAGTTTTGTTCTGGTTAGTTGGTGTACTAGTGTACACGTGTGTAAGATCGAATTATTTCCACGAGGTGGTTGTGGAATCAGGATAGTTGGAAATTCGAGAACGGAACTAATTAAGGAGGGAAGAACAGTTGGAATTAGGTCGGTTGGAATTTTGAGGACGAAATTAATTAAGGAGGGAAGGTTGTAACGACCCGTCCCGAATTCCAGGATTAGATTAGTGACTAATCGTGATTAGTGAGGGTAATCCGTGATTAGTTGGGCGAAATCGGACGAACGATGCAAAATGACCGTTTTGCTCCTAGGCATGGGCAAAATGTTGACTTTTAATTCGGACGATCAAATGGACTTTGGCCGATGTCCGTGACGTATTTTAAGACGTCACGAGTTCATAGACAGGTGGCACGTTCAATTCCGACATTCGAGGAAAAAGTTATGACGTTCGGAAGTTCAAGGGCATTTTGGTAATTTTGGTTAAAAGGGGCAAATAGTTGACTTTTGGATTGGGAGGTCCGATGGCCGAGGCCCGATGACCATTACGTAGATCGCGACGATACGAATCCGTAGACAGGCGGCACGCCGAATTCGGACCTTCGACGGCGAAGTTACGGTTCACAAAAGTTTAAGGGAACTATTGCACGTTTTACGAGACGTATGTCATTTGGCAGTTAGTGGGCCCAGATATTTTAAGAAGGCCCAATGGATGAGTGACAAGTGTCACCCATCCAATGGACACCATTTTCCCTTCATGCATATCCCATTCCTTCATCATCGATCATTTCCCATTTTCCCAACCCAAAAACCGATCACAATTTTACCTCAAAACCAAACCCTTCAACCCATTTGACCGTGAAGGAAACAGAGAGGGGGAACTGAGGAGGTGGTGGCTGGCCTAGGCAGAGCCGCCATGGACGGCGGTGGAGAAAACCCGATCGAGGTAGTCGGTTTTAACCAATTTAATTCATTTTCGATTTGTAGTTATTATGGGCTTGTTTGGATGTTTGGGTTGAACTAAATAGGTTTCTAGGGTTGTTTTAAGAAGGTTTGAGAGGGATTGGACGATGAGAAACGTCTGGGGAGGTTTTGGGAAATCGAACCGTAAAAGGAAATGTTGGACCGGTTCGATTTCTTGGGTTTTAGGAGTTCTAGTTAAGTGGTTTAGATTCCTAGGACAAAAATAGGAAGAATAGAATTGATTATGGACAGAACGGACGAAAACTGGACCGGGAATGGACCTGGACAGACCACGCCGGTCCAAGTTGCAAGAAAAACCAGACCGGCAGGTCGGACCGGTCGGCTAGAGGTTGAAGATGAAGCACTTTGCATGGCGCGTGAGGCCCATGTGTAGTGGCTTGTTGGGGCGCGTGAGGGCGCGTGGCCCACATTTCGAGGATACTTCCAACACACGAAATCATCTATTTGATCTAACGAACATTTTCGGACTGGTCTCGTGTCAATCGGACATCGTCTCGATAATGTTTGGGGCATCAGAAGGTTTAGGTTCGGGTTTAAAAATTGTTAAAAATTCCAGAAAATTACGGGGATTTAGTGGGAGGTTAATTAAGTAGTTAGTAACCTTCTATTACGATTTGGACAGGTTTGGGAGTCCCGGTGACGGTGATTGTCTCAGGAGAGCCGTATGGCACGCAAATCGAGGCGGTAGCTCGGACGATCTGTGAGTGGACCTTGTTTTCTAAATTGGTGCATGCATAAATGTTTATTATATGTTTTAATACATATTTTGTGATGCCATGAGTGCATTTGGTTGTGGTTACATATAGGCACGTATTTCGAGGTTCCGCCCTTATACGGTGCCTATACGGGTCTGTATTTCTATGATGGTCTAAATGAAATGGTTATGAGATTTCAAAAGGATAAACTCAGGTATGAGGCCTATTTGGTTTTGTCTCGGGCATATGACGCTATTGATGGCCTTCGGGTCTGAATCGTGGTCACAGCTAGTGCTATGTGCACGGCGACATACGATACGACGCTCGCCTCCAGATTGGGGTGTGTTCCTTCCGGAGAGGTCACGATGCACGATCTGTGGTCGGGTAGCCGATGGAGGCTCGACTTCAGAGTGCTGATGGTTCAGGATATCGATCGGTGATGGGTGCACCATGATCTTGTGGTGGTCGCGTCGGGGTATTCGTTCACAGCGACATACCAGGATTGAAGGGGGTCTTGGATGGATGGTTGCACGCATCACTACGATCGGAGTCGTGACTGACCCTTAGATATCGGGCCCGATGCCCAGCTGATGTCATATGTTCGGGCACAAGACCCAGTTGTTTTACATTGATGATTTCGGGTCAGGGACCCTAGATGTATTTCCAAGTTCATGGCGGTTTATGGGAACCGGGCATGAACCCTTAAATGGATGTTATAGATCATGACGGTTTAGAAGGACCGGGCATGAATGTTTATGTTATGTATATATATGTATGTATATTCATATACCTTCGTTTACTTGTACTATCTCCTCCGGGGAAGGTCGTTGGCCTGGGTGGACCCCAGAGTAGACACGGAGCACCGTCTGAGTTGAGTCGCCCCCCCAAGTTTGGTTCCTTACTCTCAAGAAGGCATGGATCGTAACCTCAGGATGGATCATTGGTCTACGGACATTGACCTTGGACTCTAAGAGACTTGGGTTTGAGACCCCGCGTAGCACGCGCGTAGCTTTGGAAACCGTGGCAGGATTGGTTGTGTGAATTATATGTATATATGATATATGATATGTGATGTGTACAGGATTTGGGCTGAGTCCCGTATGGTATTGGGCAGTGGCCCGTTTGTTTGGTATCTTTGTGGATTTGGGAAGTGGCCCGTGTATTCGGTTTCATTTACGATTTTGGGCTGAGGCCCTAAGGAACAGTTTGATAAATGGTTTTCGAATGCATGCATGCTTTTTAGTGAAGGGTACAAATGTCTTCGTTAAAATGTTTTTATAAACTCTTTGTTTTGTCCACTCACAGCTTTTAATGTTTTTGCTGCCCTTCAGGTTGACAGCGGATGTGGACTGTAGCAGAGACCGAGATATCTCATACCTCCTCCGGATCCTGGCATACTCTGATAGCCCGAGAGGGCAAAGCTCGGAAATATCCCTTGTCTGACACTTCGTGCCAGGCGGGAGCAGGGTCATCCCCCGTTAATCCCGTGGGGATTGGGATGGGTCCTGTCACCCGGGGATTGTCCAATAAGACTTAGACATGAAATACAAATTGCGGACACCCAAAAATACCACGAGATGGTGTCCGATCGACTTGAAACTTGTACTAATAGGTTTGTATCATCGAATACATTAAAAAGTGTGTTGAACACTTCCCCAGAAGGTCAACCATGTGCCCTCACGCGCCGATTACATGGGCTGTGCGTGAACCCATGCGTCGTTGAACATTACCCCTACTGTTCATCATCCCAACCCGTTTTCTTGCAGAACAAACCCGTTAACCCGCGATACAACCCCATTAGTTCTCAGTCAATTCGATCTCAATTCCTTTGGTTTTTTCATCGATTTTCATCTACTCTAACTTGATTAGGGATCTGTATTCGTATTTTCATGAAACAACATCTTAAACGGGTCAGTTTCTAAATCGATGTCCGATCGGTTATAAGTCATATTGTAATGAGTTTCAGTCCAATTCATAAATCTAATTTACCAAAAAGTATCTTAAGGTCATATAAAACGTAAATTCAAAACCAATTTCAAGGTTTCTTACCTCCAATTACATGAACTCAACCTCTACAATTCGAAGATGTCGCAAGGTGTGTTCTTGGTGTTTGTTCATCAATTTCCTTCGAATTCAATAATGGATCGACTCGTTCCTTCCTCCAGAAGCTTAATTCAAGCTTGGTTTGTCCAATTAACGTCTAGAAGTCGAATTAGAATTCTCAAGGTAGAAGAACACATTCAGTTTTCTTGGGTATTTTCAGTTTCCTCTTCTTTTCTCTCTCCTTTTGTTTCTCTCACTATTTCACCCTCTCAATCCGCTCAGGTTTTCATGTTTTCAGCATGAAGAATTTGGTTGTTTTCTTGAGATCAATTACCTATGGTTTCTGTTCATCCTCTGTTTCTTGTGAGGAACACACATACAATTATCTTCACTTTTCTCTCATATAACCCCACATCATGCTAATGCCACTAATTAGCAGTTACAAAGTGACAGAGTCACTGCTGGACCCAAGTGACTCACCACTGTCGGTGAATCATCCAATGGACAGCCGTCCAGCCCAATATTACTAGTTTACCTTTTCCTCGTAAAATTACCATAATGCCCCTAACCGTTCTAGACTCATAACTAGTCCGTACGAACTCCAATTTCTGCGTGCCACCTGTCTACGGACTCAATGTCTCGGGACCTATCCAACAATCCTTACGGAAAGTCCATACAAAGTCCCGATCAAAAAGTCAACTTTTGACCACCCGTAACCAAGGGCAAAATCGTCCTTTCCTTCCAATTTTTCCAATTTGTTCCTTTTTCAAATTTTCGGGTCATCACATACTGCCTGTCTACGTAATCACAATCTCGTGATCGACACAATGGGCCTCAATAAACGTGCAAATAACCTCGCAGGTCAAAAGTCAATATTTTTCCCACTCTATGGGGTAAAATTGTCATTTTGCCTAGACTAATCTTGGTTATTCTTGATAAACTCCTGGTAATCCCGTGATTATGGGTCGGGTCGTTACATTTTCCATCACCCAAGCAATTCCTAAAATTGTCACAAAAAGTAATTAGACCCCTGGGAATATAGATAAAACAATAATAGCAATCAAACCCTTGAATCAAAATAAGAGACACCCTATGTTAGGACCCGTCCCAATCCCCTCGGGATTAACGCGGGACGCGCCTGATCCCGTCTGACACGGAGTGTCAGACAAGGGAAATTCCAACGTTAGCCCGCTCGGGGCTTCAGAGTACGCTAGGATCCGAAGGAGGTTTGTGATATCTCGGTCTCTATTACAGCCCGCATCAGCGATCAACCTGAAGGGTAGTCAAAACATTAAAAGCTATGAGTGGACAAAACAAAGAATTTAAAAAAAAAAAAATCACAAAAGACATTCACACCCTTCACTAAAAAGCATACATGCATTCGAAAACAATTTTATCAAACTAATAGTGTCTTGGCCCAAAATCGTAAATGAAACCAATCATACGGGCCACAACCTAAATCCATGCGGGACTCAACCCAAAACCAATACATCATATATCATATAGCATATACATATAAATCACATAACCAATCCTGTCACGGTTTCTAAAGCTACGCGCGTGCTACCCGGGATCTCAAATCCCAAGCCTTCCTAGGGTCCACCCAGGTCAATGTCCGTAGATCAATGACCCTCCCTGGGGGGTTATAATCCATGAGCCTTCTTGAGAGTAAGGTACCCAATGGGGGCGAGTCCACTCAGTTAGTGGTCCGTGGCTACTCAGGGGTCCACCCAGGCCAACAAATATATATATATATATATATATATATCAAAAACATTCCTAAAACCTTTCAAGGGATTCATGCCGGTCCCCATAAACCGTCATGAATCCGGAAATCCATTTAGGGTTCTCGACCCGAAATCATAAACGTAAAGTAAATAGGCCTCAAGCCCGAACTCATGACCCAATTGGGCATCGAGCTCGATATCTCAAGGTTAGTCACGATTCTGATCACAGTGATGCGTGCAACCATCAGTCCAGGACCGCCCTCAATCTTGTATGTCGCCGTGAACAAATCAACCGAAGCGACCACCACTAGTTCATGGTGCACTCATCACCAATCAACATCCTGAACCGTCAACACTCCGAAGTCGAGCCTCCAGTGGCTGTTCGAAAATGGGTCATGCATCGTGACCTCTCCGAAAGGACCACATCATAGTCCGGAGGCTAGCGTCGTATCGTCCATCGCTGTGCACCTAGCACTCGCCGCGACCACGACTCAGACCCGTAGGTCATCAATAGGACCACATGCCTGAGACAAAACCAAATGGGTCTCATGTTCGAGTTTATCCATGTTAAGTCCAAAACCATTTCATTTAAACCATCGTTGAAAGCATAGTACGTATAAGCACTGTATAAGGCTGAAACCTCGAAATACGTGCCAATACATGAACACATAAAAAAACACTCATGGAATCACAAAACATGTATTAAAACACATAATAAACATTTATGCATGCATCAATTTAGAAAATAAGGTCCACTCACAGACCGTTCGAGCTGTCGCCTCGATATGCGTTCCATAAGGCTATCCCGGGCCAAACACTGTCACCGGGACTTCCAAACCTGCCCAAATCGTAAAAGAGGGTCACTAACTACCTTATTAACCTCTCACTAAAGCCCCGTAATTTTTTGGAATTTTTAACTATTTTTAAATCTGATCCTAAACCTTTGGACGTCCCGAACAATATCGAGACGGTCTCCGATCGACACGAAACCAGTCCCAAAATGTTCATTACATCGAATAGGTTAATTCTTATGTTGAAGTCATCCCCAAAATACCCCTCACGCGCCCTCATGCGCTCCAAAGAGGATGCGCGTGAAGCCCCCGCACCAGCGCTATTCATCGTCTTCTTCCTCCAGCCGACCGGGTTCACTGGTCTGAACCGGATCGGCCAGGACCGGTTTGGGGCTCTATTTCAATCATTTATGACCCATTTCATTCCATTTTGATTCCTATAGGTTCCTAACCTCAAACCCTATCAATTTAAGCTTTCAAACACACAAAACCAAGTTGAAAAACGTACCTCCAAGATTGAAGAACGAACCGACCACTTGCAAGTGTTTTCTGCCATCGATTTCGGCCGTCCCAGCCCTCGAAACCAATCCAAACCTTCCCCTAAAATCACCAGAAACATAACCCAGCATTTAGAACAAAAGGAAAACCTCTAAAACTCGTAGTCCAAAATTCAAAACAACTTATCTATGGTTTCAGGTTTTCCTTCGCTATGGCCACCACTGTGGCCCTACCCTCAGTCCCTTGCCAGCTCTCAGTCTCTAATCCATTCAGTCACAAATTCCTCACGTCTCTCACACGAACGCAAAGATGAAAATGGCGGTGAGGTGATTAAGTCATGTGTTTGTTTTGTTTAGAGGAAATGAAAATGGAGAAAGGGGTGCTCTGGTTTAGAATGGAACAGAGAGGATGACTGATGATCAGGTGAGAGAGAGAAGGAAATGGATGGTGGAGATGAGAGATTAGATAAGATGAATGGTTAGGATGAGAGGTGGGTGAAATTAAATTATAAAATAGTTTAAGATAATAATATTTAATTAAGATAGATCCACTTTTTGGGGAAGTGACTAAAGGGATGAGTGATACTTCTCACTCATCCATGGGTCCCACTTAAATATCTGCCCAATCAAATATCGCCACATCGTCCTCGTCTCGTAATGCGTGCATAGTGCAATTGAACTTCTGTGAACCATAACTTTCCTGTCCGACGTCATATTTCGGCGTGCCGTCTGTCTACGGATTCGTATCGACCCGATCTACGTAACTGTCCTCGGCCCTCAGCTATTGCACCTCCCGGGTCAAAAGTCAACATTTTGCCCACGACGAAGGGTAAAACGGTCATTTTGCGTCGTCCGTCCCATTATGTCCAACTAATCACCGATTAACCTCACTAATCCTTGATTAGTCACTAATCTAATCCCGAAATTCAGGACGGGTCATTACTACCTTCCCTCGTTAAATAATTTCGTCCTCGAAATTCCAACTATACCGATTCCACATCCACCTCGTGGAAAACAATTCGTTCTCACCACACGTGTACACTAGTACACCCACTAGTCAACACAAGACTCGACTGCACCCAGACGTTCCACTAACACTCACGTCGCATCCACTACACTCGACCACATCGAGTGACAGTAGTCATACGTTTTGAGTTGATACCACCCGACAATTCTACTATTTCTCTGACAAAAAATGACTCGACGGTTCCTTTCTCAATCACCAAACTATCGTGACGTCTGCTCCCACTAGGAGTCACCAAATCTCACTCACCGATCCACGTTGAAACATCTCACAAACTGTCACCACTTGACAGTCGTCAGTCAAAAACTGACATTATAATTACTTGTGGCTACACTAACCACCAACTCACTCGACCTGAGTATACACTTACCAACGTCTCACTTGACCTACGTGTAACTGGGCCCATCAGAAACACCATGACCCGACACACGGTATCCAATGTCCAATTCACGTCCTTAACTAATCCAACGGTATCGGAACTAAGCCGAGTATCAACACGCTCACCAACATAACCCTGGTATATCCCATATACCACCACCAGGCACCACAAGTATGCCCGGTATCGCGCCTCGAACAACATACAGGGTACGTACATCTATCCATCAATAACCCAACCTTTACATGCACCAAAACAAAATAGTATCATAGAATGTTCCGGTATTCAGTTCAATATTATCAACTTCATTCAGTGTCCCTTAACTATCCGAGTTTAATGTTCGACTGTCCTCGTAAGCTTAACAAATGGAAATTTCCAACTTGTAACAATACTTCAGATTCCCGCCTGAACCTAATTTCAAATATTTAAGTTATTACATAACTTCCCCTTTCGACTCTTCTCGAGTCCCGTACCAACATCTCGTGTTATATCCAACCCGTGTTTAAACATCTTGACTCCTATTGGAGTCCCAAGTTAGGATTTACAATCTCAATCAGTACTTACATAGAGATGCGTCAGATCCGACAAAAAGCCATTTATCAAGATAAACCTCAAAACATTTATCTTTTAATCTCCCGGGAGTGCAACATAATGATAAATGTACTATCTTACACTAGTGAGCTCACTTACCATAGGACACAGGTCACTTTCCTACTTTTTAACTAATAAAAAAAATTCATATCCAGCCCAACAGTTATCCATGGGATCATATGCGCATGTCATTTCTAGGGTGTGCACGAGGTTCGCCTCTCGAAGGCATGATAATTGTAAGCATATATCATAATCTAGGCTCTGATACCTAGTTGATAGGACCCGGCCTAGAAAACGCACTATAAACCACACCCGAGCCTTGCTCTCGTCTGATAGGTAACCTAGATACCAAATCACTCTCAAAATCCTATCAGCTAAGGGATACACATGAAAATTTCTATCTCATGGCTCCGCCTCTCGAGTAGCCTCAATTTTAAGACCCGTGTCCTGGAGGGAACGGTGAATGATCCCACATTACTGCGAGGGGGGAATGGTCTCAGAGGGGAATGGTGGTGTGCCTTAAAGATGCAGGAACACAGCTATCTAGTACGAGGCCTTTTGGGAGCTCAGTGGATTTGAGTTAGATTGGAACTCCAAAGTTAAGCGAGTTGTGGTTGGTGCAATTCCATGATGGATGACCCCCTGGGAAGTTGCACTGTGAGCTCCCGAAAACAAAACCGTGAGGGCAAGGGCAAGGAGGCCCAAAGCGATGCTAGATGAGACCAGAAATATTCTTACAAAATACAATCAACCAAGTTTTATCATAAACATTTAAGATAGCCATATTATCAACTCCAAAATACAGTATGAGACCAGAATACGAGTTATGTCGATTTCTCGAAAAATGTTCAAACAATTAATAATTAAATATTCTTAAATTCACCAAAATTCATATAAAACTTAAATCATTCAAACATCATTAAAATGACATAAAAAAGATTTAAAACAATTTAATATGCATGCATAAGAAGTTTACGAAAGAAAGGGTTCACTCACACGTACCATACACGTGGTTGAACCACCTCGCACACTTTCCCGTAAAATTTGAGAATGTCATTTCCTGTCATAAATCATGTCTTAAAGTCACTAAGCATCCCAATAAGCTCATACTTTAATCCCATAAATTTTTGGGATTTTTAAATGGATTAAAACTGCCCCTAAACTTTTGGAAAGCCCAAAACTGTTCCGAGACGATATCTGATTGCCTCCAGAACTGTACCATTAGACTCGTAGGAACGAGAACTAGATTTTTCCTTTTGACCACAATACAAGTAGGAGCACTACGAACCCTCTCGCACTGGATTCCTTCTTTGTGCGCGAAACCCACACGCTACAGTACAATATTATTCATCTCATTTAAGCTCTCGCTGGGTATAGTTTTCGGGTCATCCGACCCGCGACCATGACCCGGTTCAAACCACATCAATTCATAACTGTTTCTTGTGCTCTAACCTTCCAATCGATTCTAATAGATGCCAGAAAAAGATCTATTAAAAGAAAATAGCAAGAACTTACATCGAAGAACCAACCCGAATCGAGAACTTCGACCAAGCTTCCACCTTCATATTGGCATTTTTCCTTCTTCCAAGTTCTTGTTTTCAAGCCTAACTCGATCCTAGGGCTCCTAGGAGAACGTTGGGACACTTGTTATCCAACGATCAGACCTTAAACGAAAGTTCAATATTATGAACTCTTCGAGGGAGTTTCGAGTTCCCAGCTACTAGGGGCTCTCCATCCTCAAAACATCATTACAGTGTCCCCTTTCTCCCTCAGAATCTCCTCCCTTCAACACCTTATTCAATATCTGAGTCTTACCCCCTTAACTTAAGCTCCCTATCTATCGACCAAAACCTTGCATGGTGTTCGACCCATGCCTACCGAAACATCAACATCACACACTCACGTTGATAAATAGAGGAAAGGTCGGTGGAAGAGAAAAATATCAGGCCTTTCTAGAGCCTGACACCTTGCAGCTTCCCATAGGTCCTTGGTACAAAATGACCATAATACCCTTTACTTCGTAATTACCAAAATACCCCTTACATTTTTAGACCATTAGTAAACTCATCCAAACTCTAATTTTGGCGTGCCTCTTGTTTACGAACTCGTGATTCGAAGACGTTGATAATGGTCTTCTCGTCTTTTGATTCAAATTTTCCCAAATGTATGTTTTCTCGAGATCTGAGCTATTACAGATAGACTAGCAACGAACTTATCAATTTAAAACTTGCGAGTTGTAGTTGTTAGCAATATAGGATAAGTAAGGTATATCGTTAATGTCAATGATGAAGAGTACACACTTTTACACAAAAAAGATAAATAAAAGATTAAAAACAAGGAGGATCTTTTGTCACGAGCCGACTAGTCCTAGCACGATATTGTTCACTTTGGGCTTATGTAACGACCCATCCCAGAATTCGGGATTAGATTAGTAACTAATCATGATTAGCAGGGTTAATCGGTGATTAGTTGGGCGAAATCGGACGAACGTGGCAAAATGACCGTTTTGCCCGTAGTCATGGGTAAAACGTTGACTTTTTATTCGGACAGTCAAATGGACCTTGACCGATGACCGTGACGTAGTCTGGGACGTCACGAGTTCATAGACAGGTGGCACGTTCGATTCCGACGTTCGTGGTGAAAGTTATGACGTTCGGAAATCCGGGGGTATTTTCGTAATTTGAACGAAATAAGGGAAAATGTTGACTTTTTGATCGGGAGGTCCAATGGCCAAGGGCCAAGGACCGTTAGGAAGGTTTCGATGTCCTGAGTTCGACGACAAGCGGCACGTCGAAATCGGACTTCGAACGGGAAAGTTACGAGTCTAGATTGCATGAGGGCATTTTGGTAATTTTTGTTCTGGGGGCAAAATGGTAATTTGGGTTGCAGGGGAACTGTTTGATTGCCGCGGAAACAGATTCTGATGTCCACGCCGTGAGTGACTGCCCCAATTGTTTTGTTCTATGAATTGTTTAACAAATTAACTTAGAAAATTGGGTTAGTGGCTGTTGAGTGGGGAGTGGGCGTGCTGGGTGAGCAGCACGGGCGCCATTGTTAATGGTTCTGAGTACTTGTGGGGGGCAGTGAGCATTGGGCTGGAAATTGTTTAAGCAATTGGGAGTGTTGCGCAGAGCACGAGTAATTGTTTAGGGAGTTGAGTGGTTAGAGCAGTGCACGGTGTGTGTTGGTGTGCGTGGAACCAGTGCGGGGTCAGGAGCTGGAAATGGTTACTGGCTGAGTGTTTAGGGAGAAAATGAAAACAGAGTTTGGGCAGGAGTGCGGGTGAGAGCACGAGTGAGGTTGGGAGCACGGTTGCTCTTGTTTTATTTACACTTTGAGTGAGGGGACATGGTCAGAGGCATTGCACGGGTGAGTTCTGGGTGAAGTGGAGTGGAATTGGGACTGGAAACTTAGTGGCGACATTGAACTGTGGAACAGAGCATTGGTTGGTTGGGTGGAACAATTGGAGGGTTTAATCGACTCTAGGATGTGTTGAGAGGGACAGAGAGAGCTAGTGAGAATCAGAGAGATGAGCTGGGAGGAGAGATGTCTGGTCTGGGTGAGAAATTGCGCCCAGAAACCCGAAACTATGTCTAATCAAATTCAAAAGTTCAAATCGAAATGTAGGCCAGCCCAAGACCAATTATGGATCAATTCTGTCTTCTGGGACCTCCTTTAGTCGATCCAGATCAAGGGATCAAATCTTTAAGCCCTGGGAAGGCTTGGACAGTCACGGCGGAGTTCAGGGAAATTGAGGATGGGGTCGTGTAAGTGGGGGAGTTAGAAGATACAATTGAGCCAGCACGTTTTGAGTTTAAAGACCCGGGTGCTATTGCTGGAGCACGTTTTGAGTTTAAAGACTCGGTTAATTGATGATGGGGGAGGGCCCTTAATGAGTTTAAAGACTCGTGAGTTTAAAGACTCGGTTACTGTGATACCCCCGAGGCCTATTGATTATGTTCTGAGTTTAAAGACTCGTTGATATCTCGGGAAGGCCTGTTTATGCGCATGGTTTTGAGTTTAAAGACTCGGGCGCACTTGATATCCAGCAAAATGATTAACTTGTGATTTATTGATGATTTCTGATGTTTCGGTTGAGTTGGGCAGTGGCCCGGTATATGGTTGATGGTTTTGAATCATGTTGTGCATTTTGTTTTGATTCGTGGTTTTGGGCTGAGGCCCGGTGTTGATGATTGCGGGCTAAGACCCGATGGTTGAGAAAGGAAAAATGATTTT
Organism: Prinsepia uniflora; assembly: GCA_032719365.1. Lineage (NCBI taxonomy): Eukaryota > Viridiplantae > Streptophyta > Magnoliopsida > Rosales > Rosaceae > Prinsepia > Prinsepia uniflora. Next base: position 38,149,070 of record CM064862.1, read on the forward strand.
GAGGTTCATACGAGTTTCTCCTTATGTTGAAATTTGATACACAGTTTTTCTTATGGGAAAAATCTTAACCGATTGCGAAATGATTTTTGTATGCATGCATTCGTTTTTACGCGGAGGGTAAAAACGTTTGTTGTAACTGTTTTGCTAAACTGATTTATTTTTGTCCACTTACACCTTTTGGTTTTTATTGACCCTCCAGGTCGTGGCGCGTGGTTCGAGGCTGTACGAGGGGCAGAGGCATGAGCAAGTACGTGTGGCTATCCCTGGTTTGGCAAGTACTGAGGGTAACTTGGGATTTTCAGTCATCTTGTCAGACGGGAGCAGGACCGGGCACAGTTATCGATGCCCCTTTCGGGGGCAGTCCTGTCAATTTGGTATCAGAGCGCTAGGTTGCTGATTCTGTTGCCACATCATGCCTCCGAAGCGTAATCCTCGTGCACGACCTGGTAGTGAGACGAGTAGGCGAGGGTGTTTGGGACCTCGTGTTAGATCTCGGGTGAGATTGACCTTGGTTTGAGGGTCAGAGGTAGGGTAGTGGACGCTGCGAACTGCGATTTGTTAGACGTAGAATTGTGTGGGTCGCAAGGACGAGCGAGACCGGTGGCTGGAAGGCCGCGTTTTTGGGAAAATTGTACTTTCTCTTAGGCCTTATTGGTGTAGTGGAAGTGGTTGAGCATTGGATATTGCTCGGGGATTGGGTATGTCAGTGATGACATGATTGGTTTGGTATGAGATTGGACTCAGGAGGAGTCAAGATGTGGATGTGGGACTCACGATGAGTCAGGTCTTTGGGTTAGGAACGTGAGGTGAGTCATGATATGGTGTCAAGGCTTGAGTGGAGCCAGAAAGACGGAGTGAGGAACGTTTGGCATTTAGGATGCCAAGGACCGATTTATGGTCATTTATTTGATGAGTTAGGAAATTATGGCTTGGTTTTCTGGAACGGTGGTTTTGTGGAGATAGCTAATTGTCGTGGGTGCTTGGTGTAGTGGTAGTGGTTGAGGACCAGGGAGCGTTCAGGGAACGTTCATTTTTTTCTGATGTGGATTGTCAGAATGGTGGTACCCATGGTTGGGGGGTACGAGTAGTGATGCGGGATTGTCGCTCGGTATGAGCGGAGATCCAGGGCTACCCACTGTGCACACGGTGTGCTAGTGTGGATGTTTGTATGTTGGCGTTGGTACTTGCGCTGGTGCTGGTGTCCGTGAGGGAGATTGTGTGAGCCACGATTTGGGATGTGACTCTATTATAATGGGCACCTGTTCGGTATTTGAGATTCGGTAGTGGTCGAGTCATGGGCTGGATAGGATCCAGCGGAGATTGTGAGGTATTGGGGTAAGTCCCAACAGTGACGAGGTGACAAGAGTTGAGTAATTCCCAGTCGGAATTGGTGTATGTGCATAATTAGTCATTAATTGACATGAGGTCTGAGTATTGGGCTGATTGTGGAAGCGTGGTTGTCCAAGAGAGTTACGGATGTAGGGAGTCCGGCGGTTGGACTTGACATCTCATGGGGAGTGTGTCTGATCCCAACATGGGTGGAATCTTAGTTTCATGGGGAGTTGTGTTTGCACTCACATAGGATGGATGTTGGTGACATCGTATTGGATCATCCTTGGTCTCTCCTAGGTGGAGTGGCAGGGATCGATGTGAGGTAAGTGGAGGGGATCCACAGAGTGGATGTGTTACGTGTTGAGTGAATGATTGGATGTGAAAATAATTGAGGGGTGTTGTGTGGTTGACAAGAATTCTAGAGGGTGTGAGACCCTATTATCGGGTTCCAGGTGGATTGCCAGCTGTGAGCATGTGCGGATCCTAGGTGGATCTGGTTGATGAGGTTGTGGGCCTTGAACGTGGTAACAAACATGGACTGTGATCGCCTTGATCAGGCTAGGTGGAGAGCTTATCGCTCTGTCATAAATGTTTGGATATGGGAATAGTTAGACCGAACTTCTTTTCGAAGTTAATCCGTACTCGAGCGAGTGGGAACGTTTATGTTTTGGACTCGAGGCTTGGCCTGTGGATGAGTGGATATCCAACAGGGTCTAATTGGTCAGTCATAGAGATGGGCGATTGGGATTGGCTTCTTTTCGAAGTCAATCGGATGTGATGTGGTAACCGTCGAGCGAGTATAGATTCGGGGTTGGTGCGCCTTGGTAATTGTGAGGAAGATTAGATGCCCTTTCGGCATGACTGTACACGCCTTGGCGAGCGTGCTTGGATTGGTACATCTTGGATGACGTGTTTGGGGGTTGATTTTTTGTTACTGGTCGGGTGACCATGGGATCCAGAATGGATGACGAGTTAGAATGATCAATTTGTCTAGTATGAGATTGGACAAGAAACCCCAGTGTCAGGTTGTGATCGACTGTGAACCTTGTAGTGGACTTGTTGGAGATGGGTGTACGTACCCTGTAACGTGTACGAGGATTGGTACCGGACAGGCTGAGTGGTATCTAGTGGCGGTACGTGGGAGGTACCATTGGTGTGGTTGTACGTGTTGGCATTCGGCTTAGTTCCGACACACCTGGGATTTGTGTGAACTGGACTTTGAGCTTGATATATGCCGCAGGGTTGGGCTTGCCCTGCGAGATGATAATGTGTTATTGATCTTACGCTACTTCAAGTGACACCCAGTGGCTGTGATTGCCTCTTTATTAGGGAGGTTTAGTGATGACCGTTGGGCTGGTAGCGTCAGCACGGACTAACGAGTGAGAGTTGGTGACTCCCAGTGGGAGCAGACGTCAAGTGATCGTTTTCACTCGAGGTGGTCGAGTGTGGTAGGTACTGGGACGTCTGGGTACAGATGAGTTAGTTGGTGTACGGGTGTACACGTGTTGCGAGGTCAAAAAGTTTTCCACGTGGTAGATGTGGAATAAGGATAATTGGAAATTTCGAGAACGAAACTGGTTTTAGGAGGGAGAAACGGTTGAGTTTTGATCGGTTGGAATTTCGGGGACGAAATTCTTTAAGGGGGGAAGATTGTCATGACCCATCCCGGAATTCGAGATTAGATTAGTAACTAATCATGATTAGCAGGGTTAATCGGTGATTAGTTGGGCGAAATCGGACGAACGTGGCAAAATGACCGTTTTGCCCCTAGTCGTGGGTAAAACGTTGACTTTTTATTTGGACGGTCAAATGGACCTTGACCGATGACCGTGACGTAGTCTGGGACGTCACGAGTTCATAGACAGGTGGCACGTTCGATTCCGACGTTCGTGGTGAAAGTTATGACGTTCGGAAGTCCGGGGTCATTTTCGTAATTTGAACGAAATAAGGGAAAATGTTGACTTTTTGATCGGGAGGTCCGATGGCCGAGGGCCAAGGACCGTTAGGAAGGTCTCGATGTCCTGAGTTCGACGACAGGCGGCACGTCGAAATCGGACTTCGAACGGGAAAGTTACGAGTCTAGATTGCATGAGGGCATTTTGGTAATTTTTATTCTGGGGGCAAAATGGTAATTTGGGTTGCAGGGGAACTGTTTGATTGCCGCGGAAACAGATTCTGATGCCCACGCCTTGAGTGACTGCCCCAATTGTTTTGTTCTATGAATTGTTTAACAAATTAACTTAGAAAATTGGGTTAGTGGCTGTTGAGTGGGGAGTGGGCGTGCTGGGTGAGCAGCACGGGCGCCATTGTTAATGGTTCTGAGTACTTGTGGGGGGCAGTGAGCATTGGGCTGGAAATTGTTTAAGCAATTGGGAGTGTTACGCAGAGCACGAGTAATTGTTTAGGGAGTTGAGTGGTTAGAGCAGTGCACGGTGTGTGTTGGTGTGCGTGGAACCAGTGCGGGGTCAGGAGCTGGAAATGGTTGCTGGCTGAGTGTTTAGGGAAAAAATGAAAACAGAGTTTGGGCAGGAGTGTGGGTGAGAGCACGAGTGAGGTTGGGAGCACGGTTGCTCTTGTTTTATTTACACTTTGAGTGAGGGGACATGGTCAGAGGCATTGCACGGGTGAGTTCTGGGTGAAGTGGAGTGGAATTGGGACTGGAAACTTAGTGGCGACATTGAACTGTGGAACAGAGCATTGGTTGGTTGGGTGGAACAATTGGAGGGTTTAATCGACTCTAGGATGTGTTGAGAGGGACAGAGAGAGCTAGTGAGAATCAGAGAGATGAGCTGGGAGGAGAGATGTCTGGTCTGGGTGAGAAATTGCGCCCAGAAACCCGAAACTATGTCTAATCAAATTCAAAAGTTCAAATCGAAATGTAGGCCAGCCCAAGACCAATTATGGATCAATTCTGTCTTCTGGGACCTCCTTTAGTCGATCCAGATCAAGGGATCAAATCTTTAAGCCCTGGGAAGGCTTGGACAGTCACGGCGGAGTTCAGGGAAATTGAGGATGGGGTCGTGTAAGTGGGGGAGTTAGAAGATACAATTGAGCTTGGAAGCCAGCTTAGATTGATCAGACGAAACTATTGGCTGGATCAATTGATTGAAATCGGACGGCAATGATGGAATTCGATGAAGGAACAATACACAGGTGTTCTTCGATGTTCGTCGTCGAGTCGTCTGATTTTAGGTAAGTGATTGTAAAATTAATGTCCCAGAACTGTAATTGAACTTGTAACGAAGGTGTTCAATTGCTCAATTGAAAGACTTAGGGTTGATTCGACAGTGAACTAAACGGGTCATCACGCGGGTTGAACGACCCGTTTAACCGTGAGTCGGGTGAAGATGGTGACCGTTGGGGTTACTGTAGCTAGCGCGTGAGTGTCACGTGCGGCCGCTTGCGGCGGCGCGTGACGACGCGTGGGGTCGATTTTCAAGGTGAGTTCAACACGACTTTTAACCTATACAATGTAACGAATATTTTAACGTTGGTTTCGAACTTATCGGACACCGTTTCGATGTGGTTCCGAGGGTCCGAAGATTTCTATTACGTTTGTAATTAATGATTAATTCCCAGATAATTATGGGAAATTAGTATGATGTTATGTAAGCCCTTAGTGACACTAAAGTATGTTTTCAAACAGGATTTGGAATTTCTGGAAAATATCGGAAATTACGGAACCGCGTGCGGCGTGAAACCGAGCCCTATTGGACGGTGTGTGAGTGGACGTTGCTTTCAAAATTTAATGCATGCATAAATTATTTCTATGATTTTATGATTATGATTATAAGTTGTGATTGATTTTGATTTCCGTATTTATACGTATTCGATTCCCGTATTTATACGTATTTTTACTATACATGTGAAATTACACGTATTTCGAGACTATGGTCACTCGTGTGCTTAATGATGGTTTAATGAAAGAAGTTATATGAAATGGGCGTAAAGTGATTTATGCAGGTTGTTTATGATTTGCGAGTGTGACTTACGATTTTGACACGTTTTTCGAGAACGTTCCGGATTTGCACGTTTTACGAGATTTCGAGTTATTGTGATTTGATCACTGTTGATGTTTGAATCTGGGAATTGAAATGAGACTTGTAATTTTGAGGATTTTAAAAATGGGTATTGGGTATGTTTTGATTGGATCGTGAATTTGGTGATTATGATTGTGGTTTTGGTGTGTTGAAAATAAGATTTGAGAAAGAAGTGATTTCTAAGAATTAAAATGGATTGAAAAAGGTGATTTCGGGCTTGATGCTCGGGGCACAAAAGTAACTTGATTACGAGATTTCGGTTTTCGGAAATAATAAAGCGGATTCATGGTTTGGATTCGGGATGATGCTTCCGGATGCCGGCTTACGGAATCATTGTTGCGAATTCGAATTCGGGAATGAAAAAGGATTTAATAAAGTCATTTGGTCTGATTTTGCATGCCCCGTGTTTCATGATAATTTGATTATGTTCGTAAAGTATGATTTGGGAAAATGAATGTGGAAATTCGGACCATGGGTCCTGTTTTGAAAAATGTGATTTCGGGATGGATCCCGCGTTGTTGTGATTGATAAACGTTTTGGGGTTTAAAGACCCGTTGAAAACTATTTTGGGATTAAAGACCCGGGTGCTATTGCTGGAGCACGTTTTGAGTTTAAAGACTCGGTTAATTGATGATGGGGGAGGGCCCTTAATGAGTTTAAAGACTCGTGAGTTTAAAGACTCGGTTACTGTGATACCCCCGAGGCCTATTGATTATGTTCTGAGTTTAAAGACTCGTTGATATCTCGGGAAGGCCTGTTTATGCGCATGGTTTTGAGTTTAAAGACTCGGGCGCACTTGATATCCAGCAAAATGATTAACTTGTGATTTATTGATGATTTCTGATGTTTCGGTTGAGTTGGGCAGTGGCCCGGTATATGGTTGATGGTTTTGAATCATGTTGTGCATTTTGTTTTGATTCGTGGTTTTGGGCTGAGGCCCGGTGTTGATGATTGCGGGCTAAGACCCGATGGTTGAGAAAGGAAAAATGATTTTGAGGTTCATACGAGTTTCTCCTTATGTTGAAATTTGATACACAGTTTTTCTTATGGGAAAAATCTTAACCGATTGCGAAATGATTTTTGTATGCATGCATTCGTTTTTACGCGGAGGGTAAAAACGTTTGTTGTAACTGTTTTGCTAAACTGATTTATTTTTGTCCACTTACATCTTTTGGTTTTTATTGACCCTCCAGGTCGTGGCGCGTGGTTCGAGGCTGTACGAGGGGCAGAGGCATGAGCAAGTACGTGTGGCTATCCCTGGTTTGGCAAGTACTGAGGGTAACTTGGGATTTTCAGTCATCTTGTCAGACGGGAGCAGGACCGGGCACAGTTATCGATGCCCCTTTCGGGGGCAGTCCTGTCAATTTGGTATCAGAGCGCTAGGTTGCTGATTCTGTTGCCACATCATGCCTCCGAAGCGTAATCCTCGTGCACGACCTGGTAGTGAGACGAGTAGGCGAGGGTGTTTGGGACCTCGTGTTAGATCTCGGGTGAGATTGACCTTGGTTTGAGGGTCAGAGGTAGGGTAGTGGACGCTGCGAACTGCGATTTGTTAGACGTAGAATTGTGTGGGTCGCAAGGACGAGCGAGACCGGTGGCTGGAAGGCCGCGTTTTTGGGAAAATTGTACTTTCTCTTAGGCCTTATTGGTGTAGTGGAAGTGGTTGAGCATTGGATATTGCTCGGGGATTGGGTATGTCAGTGATGACATGATTGGTTTGGTATGAGATTGGACTCAGGAGGAGTCAAGATGTGGATGTGGGACTCACGATGAGTCAGGTCTTTGGGTTAGGAACGTGAGGTGAGTCATGATATGGTGTCAAGGCTTGAGTGGAGCCAGAAAGACGGAGTGAGGAACGTTTGGCATTTAGGATGCCAAGGACCGATTTATGGTCATTTATTTGATGAGTTAGGAAATTATGGCTTGGTTTTCTGGAACGGTGGTTTTGTGGAGATAGCTAATTGTCGTGGGTGCTTGGTGTAGTGGTAGTGGTTGAGGACCAGGGAGCGTTCAGGGAACGTTCATTTTTTTCTGATGTGGATTGTCAGAATGGTGGTACCCATGGTTGGGGGGTACGAGTAGTGATGCGGGATTGTCGCTCGGTATGAGCGGAGATCCAGGGCTACCCACTGTGCACACGGTGTGCTAGTGTGGATGTTTGTATGTTGGCGTTGGTACTTGCGCTGGTGCTGGTGTCCGTGAGGGAGATTGTGTGAGCCACGATTTGGGATGTGACTCTATTATAATGGGCACCTGTTCGGTATTTGAGATTCGGTAGTGGTCGAGTCATGGGCTGGATAGGATCCAGCGGAGATTGTGAGGTATTGGGGTAAGTCCCAACAGTGACGAGGTGACAAGAGTTGAGTAATTCCCAGTCGGAATTGGTGTATGTGCATAATTAGTCATTAATTGACATGAGGTCTGAGTATTGGGCTGATTGTGGAAGCGTGGTTGTCCAAGAGAGTTACGGATGTAGGGAGTCCGGCGGTTGGACTTGACATCTCATGGGGAGTGTGTCTGATCCCAACATGGGTGGAATCTTAGTTTCATGGGGAGTTGTGTTTGCACTCACATAGGATGGATGTTGGTGACATCGTATTGGATCATCCTTGGTCTCTCCTAGGTGGAGTGGCAGGGATCGATGTGAGGTAAGTGGAGGGGATCCACAGAGTGGATGTGTTACGTGTTGAGTGAATGATTGGATGTGAAAATAATTGAGGGGTGTTGTGTGGTTGACAAGAATTCTAGAGGGTGTGAGACCCTATTATCGGGTTCCAGGTGGATTGCCAGCTGTGAGCATGTGCGGATCCTAGGTGGATCTGGTTGATGAGGTTGTGGGCCTTGAACGTGGTAACAAACATGGACTGTGATCGCCTTGATCAGGCTAGGTGGAGAGCTTATCGCTCTGTCATAAATGTTTGGATATGGGAATAGTTAGACCGAACTTCTTTTCGAAGTTAATCCGTACTCGAGCGAGTGGGAACGTTTATGTTTTGGACTCGAGGCTTGGCCTGTGGATGAGTGGATATCCAACAGGGTCTAATTGGTCAGTCATAGAGATGGGCGATTGGGATTGGCTTCTTTTCGAAGTCAATCGGATGTGATGTGGTAACCGTCGAGCGAGTATAGATTCGGGGTTGGTGCGCCTTGGTAATTGTGAGGAAGATTAGATGCCCTTTCGGCATGACTGTACACGCCTTGGCGAGCGTGCTTGGATTGGTACATCTTGGATGACGTGTTTGGGGGTTGATTTTTTGTTACTGGTCGAGTGACCATGGGATCCAGAATGGATGACGAGTTAGAATGATCAATTTGTCTAGTATGAGATTGGACAAGAAACCCCAGTGTCAGGTTGTGATCGACTGTGAACCTTGTAGTGGACTTGTTGGAGATGGGTGTACGTACCCTGTAACGTGTACGAGGATTGGTACCGGACAGGCTGAGTGGTATCTAGTGGCGGTACGTGGGAGGTACCATTGGTGTGGTTGTACGTGTTGGCATTCGGCTTAGTTCCGACACACCTGGGATTTGTGTGAACTGGACTTTGAGCTTGATATATGCCGCAGGGTTGGGCTTGCCCTGCGAGATGATAATGTGTTATTGATCTTACGCTACTTCAAGTGACACCCAGTGGCTGTGATTGCCTCTTTATTAGGGAGGTTTAGTGATGACCGTTGGGCTGGTAGCGTCAGCACGGACTAACGAGTGAGAGTTGGTGACTCCCAGTGGGAGCAGACGTCAAGTGATCGTTTTCACTCGAGGTGGTCGAGTGTGGTAGGTACTGGGACGTCTGGGTACAGATGAGTTAGTTGGTGTACGGGTGTACACGTGTTGCGAGGTCAAAAAGTTTTCCACGTGGTAGATGTGGAATAAGGATAATTGGAAATTTCGAGAACGAAACTGGTTTTAGGAGGGAGAAACGGTTGAGTTTTGATCGGTTGGAATTTCGGGGACGAAATTCTTTAAGGGGGGAAGATTGTCATGACCCATCCCGGAATTCGAGATTAGATTAGTAACTAATCATGATTAGCAGGGTTAATCGGTGATTAGTTGGGCGAAATCGGACGAACGTGGCAAAATGACCGTTTTGCCCCTAGTCGTGGGTAAAACGTTGACTTTTTATTTGGACGGTCAAATGGACCTTGACCGATGACCGTGACGTAGTCTGGGACGTCACGAGTTCATAGACAGGTGGCACGTTCGATTCCGACGTTCGTGGTGAAAGTTATGACGTTCGGAAGTCCGGGGTCATTTTCGTAATTTGAACGAAATAAGGGAAAATGTTGACTTTTTGATCGGGAGGTCCGATGGCCGAGGGCCAAGGACCGTTAGGAAGGTCTCGATGTCCTGAGTTCGACGACAGGCGGCACGTCGAAATCGGACTTCGAACGGGAAAGTTACGAGTCTAGATTGCATGAGGGCATTTTGGTAATTTTTATTCTGGGGGCAAAATGGTAATTTGGGTTGCAGGGGAACTGTTTGATTGCCGCGGAAACAGATTCCGATGCCCACGCCTTGAGTGACTGCCCCAATTGTTTTGTTCTATGAATTGTTTAACAAATTAACTTAGAAAATTGGGTTAGTGGCTGTTGAGTGGGGAGTGGGCGTGCTGGGTGAGCAGCACGGGCGCCATTGTTAATGGTTCTGAGTACTTGTGGGGGGCAGTGAGCATTGGGCTGGAAATTGTTTAAGCAATTGGGAGTGTTACGCAGAGCACGAGTAATTGTTTAGGGAGTTGAGTGGTTAGAGCAGTGCACGGTGTGTGTTGGTGTGCGTGGAACCAGTGCGGGGTCAGGAGCTGGAAATGGTTGCTGGCTGAGTGTTTAGGGAAAAAATGAAAACAGAGTTTGGGCAGGAGTGCGGGTGAGAGCACGAGTGAGGTTGGGAGCACGGTTGCTCTTGTTTTATTTACACTTTGAGTGAGGGGACATGGTCAGAGGCATTGCACGGGTGAGTTCTGGGTGAAGTGGAGTGGAATTGGGACTGGAAACTTAGTGGCGACATTGAACTGTGGAACAGAGCATTGGTTGGTTGGGTGGAACAATTGGAGGGTTTAATCGACTCTAGGATGTGTTGAGAGGGACAGAGAGAGCTAGTGAGAATCAGAGAGATGAGCTGGGAGGAGAGATGTCTGGTCTGGGTGAGAAATTGCGCCCAGAAACCCGAAACTATGTCTAATCAAATTCAAAAGTTCAAATCGAAATGTAGGCCAGCCCAAGACCAATTATGGATCAATTCTGTCTTCTGGGACCTCCTTTAGTCGATCCAGATCAAGGGATCAAATCTTTAAGCCCTGGGAAGGCTTGGACAGTCACGGCGGAGTTCAGGGAAATTGAGGATGGGGTCGTGTAAGTGGGGGAGTTAGAAGATACAATTGAGCTTGGAAGCCAGCTTAGATTGATCAGACGAAACTATTGGCTGGATCAATTGATTGAAATCGGACGGCAATGATGGAATTCGATGAAGGAACAATACACAGGTGTTCTTCGATGTTCGTCGTCGAGTCGTCTGATTTTAGGTAAGTGATTGTAAAATTAATGTCCCAGAACTGTAATTGAACTTGTAACGAAGGTGTTCAATTGCTCAATTGAAAGACTTAGGGTTGATTCGACAGTGAACTAAACGGGTCATCACGCGGGTTGAACGACCCGTTTAACCGTGAGTCGGGTGAAGATGGTGACCGTTGGGATTACTGTAGCTAGCGCGTGAGTGTCACGTGCGGCCGCTTGCGGCGGCGCGTGACGACGCGTGGGGTCGATTTTCAAGGTGAGTTCAACACGACTTTTAACCTATACAATGTAACGAATATTTTAACGTTGGTTTCGAACTTATCGGACACCGTTTCGATGTGGTTCCGAGGGTCCGAAGATTTCTATTACGTTTGTAATTAATGATTAATTCCCGGATAATTATGGGAAATTAGTATGATGTTATGTAAGCCCTTAGTGACACTAAAGTAGGTTTTCAAACAGGATTTGGAATTTCTGGAAAATATCGGAAATTACGGAACCGCGTGCGGCGTGAAACCGAGCCCTATTGGACGGTGTGTGAGTGGACGTTGCTTTCAAAATTTAATGCATGCATAAATTATTTCTATGATTTTATGATTATGATTATAAGTTGTGATTGATTTTGATTTCCGTATTTATACGTATTCGATTCCCGTATTTATACGTATTTTTACTATACATGTGAAATTACACGTATTTCGAGACTATGGTCACTCGTGTGCTTAATGATGGTTTAATGAAAGAAGTTATATGAAATGGGCGTAAAGTGATTTATGCAGGTTGTTTATGATTTGCGAGTGTGACTTACGATTTTGACACGTTTTTCGAGAACGTTCCGGATTTGCACGTTTTACGAGATTTCGAGTTATTGTGATTTGATCACTGTTGATGTTTGAATCTGGGAATTGAAATGAGACTTGTAATTTTGAGGATTTTAAAAATGGGTATTGGGTATGTTTTGATTGGATCGTGAATTTGGTGATTATGATTGTGGTTTTGGTGTGTTGAAAATAAGATTTGAGAAAGAAGTGATTTCTAAGAATTAAAATGGATTGAAAAAGGTGATTTCGGGCTTGATGCTCGGGGCACAAAAGTAACTTGATTTACGAGATTTCGGTTTTCGGAAATAATAAAGCGGATTCATGGTTTGGGTTCGGGATGATGCTTCCGGATGCCGGCTTACGGAATCATTGTTGCGAATTCGAATTCGGGAATGAAAAAGGATTTAATAAAGTCATTTGGTCTGATTTTGCATGCCCCGTGTTTCATGATAATTTGATTATGTTTGTAAAGTATGATTTGGGAAAATGAATGTGGAAATTCGGACCATGGGTCCTGTTGTGAAAAATGTGATTTCGGGATGGATCCCGCGTTGTTGTGATTGATAAACGTTTTGGGGTTTAAAGACCCGTTGAAAACTGTTTTGGGTTTAAAGACCCGGGTGCTATTGCTGGAGCACGTTTTGAGTTTAAAGACTCGGTTAATTGATGACGGGGGAGGGCCCTTAATGAGTTTAAAGACTCGTGAGTTTAAAGACTCGGTTACTGTGATACCCCCGAGGCCTATTGATTATGTTCTGAGTTTAAAGACTCGTTGATATCCCGGGAAGGCCTGTTTATGCGCATGGTTTTGAGTTTAAAGACTCGGGCGCACTTGATATCCAGCAAAATGATTTACTTGTGATTTATTGATGATTTCTGATGTTTCGGTTGAGTTGGGCAGTGGCCTGGTATATGGTTGATGGTTTTGGATCATGTTGTGCATTTGGTTTTGATTCGTGGTTTTGGGCTGAGGCCCGGTGTTGATGATTGCGGGCTAAGACCCGATGGTCGAGAACGGAAAAATGATTTTGAGGTTCATACGAGTTTCTCCTTATGTTGAAATTTGATACACAGTTTTTCTTATGGGAAAAATCTTAAGCGATTGCGAAATGATTTTTGTATGCATGCATTCGTTTTTACGCGGAGGGTAAAAACGTTTGTTGTAACTGTTTTGCTAAACTGATTTATTTTTGTCCACTCACACCTTTTGGTTTTTATTGACCCTCCAGGTCGTGGCGCGTGTTTCGAGGCTGTACGAGGGGCGGAGGCATGAGCAAGTACTTGTGGCTATCCTTGGTTTGGCAAGTACTGAGGGTAACTTGGGATTTTCAGTCATCTTGCTAGACGGGAGCAGGACCGTGCACTGTTATCGATGCCCCTTTCGGGGGCGGTCCTATCAGCTTAGCCCTCCGATTTTGTTTCTGGGAACTCACAAACAATTTCCCAGTAGGTCACCCATCCTAGGATTGCACCATCCCAATCTCCCTTAACTTTGGACTTCCAGCCAAGCCCAAAGCCAGTGAGCCCCCCCCCCCCCCCCCCCCAACAAAAGGCCTCGTGCTAGGAAGATATGTGCCCACACATATAAGGCACTTCAACTTTCCTGTAACACCCCAGACTTTTAATAAAATGTAAATTCAAAAATTTAACGTAAAATGACCATTTTTCCCCGAGATAGGGAAAACATTGACTTTATCTGAGATACTATTTGGACTTTAACCAAGGACCGTTACGTAGATCGAGACATCACGAGTCCGTAGACATGCGACATGTCGAAATTGGACGTCCGACGAGAAAGTTACGAGTCACAGAAGAAATTGGATACTCTTCATGCTTTTCGAGATAGGTACAGTTGGCAGGATTTAATTGGTCCAAATTATCCAAAGCGGACCGATGGATGAGTGACAAGTGTCACTCATCCCATTGACCCATTAACCCATGTTCATGCACCTATTCATCTTCATCTCATTCTCTTTGTTACCCGAAACCTACAAAAACAACCCACACAACCACCATAATTCATCCTCCATATTGCTCGAGAGAGTGAGAGTGGAAGAGAGGGTGAGAGACTGTCAGGACCCGACCCTCCTCGGTCAAGACCCGACTCATCTAGCACAATATTGTCCGCTTTGGGCCTCGTTTAGATAGGTGTGTGCCTACACCTTTAAGGCACACCACCATTCCCCTCCTAGACCATTCCCCCTCGCAGGAATGTGGGATCATTCACCGTTCCCTCCAGGACACGAGTCTTACAATCCACCCCTCTTAGGGCCTAGCGTCCTCGCTAGCACACTTCCTGGTCGGGGTCTGGCTCTGATACTAAGATAGGTGTATGCCTACACCGTTAAGGCACACCACTATTCCCCTCCTAGACCATTTCCCCCTCGTATGAATGTGGGATCATTCACCGTTCCCTCCAGGGCACGGGTCTTACAGAGACGACAGAGAGGATGGCTAAGCATGTCGGAGAGGCTGAGGAACCACGACCCACGTAAAACCCGAAGCCCGGTTTGGGTACAAATTTTGTAATCCATTTAGAAGGTTTGTTGGATGATTTTAATGATCAAACGTGATTCCTAGGGATTTTATGAGTCCACGAGGACCAAAATAGTAAAGGTAGGTGGCTGGAATCGACTTGGAAAAGGACGGGAAATTCAACCAAAAATCCTCAAGCTCGAACATGTAATTTTAGGCCTTGTTCAATGCTTTTGAGTCCATAGAGCCCTTTTGGGACCATTGAAAGAATGTAGGAAGAAAAATGGGGTGAAATGGTTGAGGAATGAGAGAGATATGGTCGGGTCTGGGTCGCGGGTCAAACAACCCATTACAGTGAAACGGGTCGACCTAGCTAGAGGTTGACGATGATGACGTGACATTCCATGTCATCATCTTATCAAACCTGTTAGTCCACGTGGAAAATCAGGTGATGCCACATGGCAGGTTGTCAGGCCCAGTCAGCAGCTGACGTGTCAAGTCCACGTAAGCATGTCAGACCAAGTGGAACAATAGGATGGTTCCATGTGGCCACTTGTTAGGACATGTCAGTCCTACATGGTAGCTAACATGGCAGGTCCAGTCAGCACTGTCAGAACACGTGAACAATTAGGGTGGTGCCACGTGGCAACTTGTCAGGGAGTGTCAGAGTGACGTCGCAGTTAACGTGGCAGTCCATGTCATCCACTAACAGACCACGTGGACCAGTGAGGGGGTGCCATGAGGCAATGTGTAAGAGAACTATCAGAGGTGTTAGGGACACGTGGTAGGACACGTGGCACCAATTAAGTAATGCCATGTGCCAGGCTGTCAGACCTAACAAGTGTCAGACCTGTCAAGTTGACGTCATGATGATGTCTTGATGATGTCACCCCTTTACCTGCGATGACCAGCGTTGACCAGAATTTGACCAGCGTGTGTGGGGGCACATGGACAAGAATTTCAAGGTGATCGGAGACCGTTTGATAGGTCATTTAGGGGTTTTCAGCCTCAGGAAGCTTGTTCGGAATGCATTTTCGGTATCGGGCTTTGTTATGTTTTAGTGTATGAACTTGTATAGATCATTAATGACCCTCAGATATGATTTGGACAGGCCCGAAGACTTTGGACTAACTCGGGTGAGGTTACGGCGCGGATATTGAGCGCGCAGCGTGGACCGAGCGTGAGTGGACTTTTATTTTATAACTAAAATGCATGCATAACTGTTTTATTGCTTTATTTTATGATTTATGTTCAAATTCTTTGATATCGTATTTGATGATGTTTTGGATTTAATCATCGGTTTATGAACTATTTACGGCTTTACGTGAAAATGAGATTTTGGGTTTGAGACCTGGTTGAGTAATGATTTGACTTAGATTTAGAGTCAAAATGTGACACGACCCATCCCAATCCCCCCCCCCCCCCCCCCCCCGCGGGATTAACACGGGATATGTCATGATCCCGTCTTACACGAAGTGTCAAACAAGGGATAATTCAAACCTTCAGCCTGATCAGCTTTCAGAGCGCGCCAGGATCCGGTGGAGGAGTGTGATGTCTCGGTCTCTGCTACAGTCCGCATCTGTGATCAACCTGAAGGACATTAAAAACAACGAAAAATGTGAATGGAAGAAAATCAATAGTTTAATAAAACACATTTCATAAAAGACCTTTATGCCCTTCACTAAAAAGCATGCATGCATTCGAAAACCATTTATCAAACCACATACTCAAATAACCATTATTAGGGTCTCTGCCCCAAATTCCGTAAATCGAAATCATATGGGCCCTTGTCCAAAGCCATTTACACAAATCCATAATTCATTTCAACCATAAGTGGGAACTCAGCCCAAAATCGTAAATCCGAGTATGTGGGTCATTTCCCAAATCCATTTAATATTCACAAATCCAAGAAATTATGTTTACCAATATCATATAACCAATCCTGTCACGGTTTCCAAAGCTACGCGTGTGCTACTCGGGGTCTCAAATCCCAAGTCTCCCAGAGTCCACCCAGGTCAATGTCCGTAGATCAATGACCCTCCCTGAGGGTTATAATCCATAAAAGCCTTTCTGAGCGTAAGGTACCCAACGGGGACGACTCGACTCAGTTAGTGCTCCGTGACTACTCCGGGGTCCACCCAGGCCAACGACCCTCCCTGGAGGAGACAATCCATAAATAAAGGATGGTATATGAAAAACCATTTTGTAATCATTCTCAAAACCTTTCAAACCTTTCAAAGGATCCATGCCCAGTCCCCATAAACCGGCATGAAACTAGAAATCCATTTATGGGTCCCCGACCCAAAATCACAATCGTAAACTATAACTGGGCCCCATGCCCGAATTCGTAAACCAACTGGGCCTCGTGCTCGATTTCGTAAACTAACTGGGCCTCGTGACCGATTATGTAAACTACCTGGGCCTCGTGCCCGGTTGTGTAACCTAGTTGGGCCTCGTGAGAGGACCCACCCTGATTACCACCCCGATAACCGCGACAAATCCTGCTCCCGTCTGACAACCCAACACAAAAGACCAGACAACCTCACAAAACCGACAATAATTACATTGCCAGACTAGGGAGAATTTAAAATCCAACGAGTCAACAGTCATATAGAGCATGGTACAGTACATGGTAAGACAGAAATCCTACTAAAAACTGGCTACATGCGCAACGGGAAAACTTTCAACGGAAAACTCCGAAAAAATGTGAGTGGACTAAAAATAAATAAGAGTTTCAAAAACAGTTTAATAAACAAACCAGAATTTTGCCGTCCGTTTTAAAAACATGCATGCATAACTACGTATCAGAAAACAACCATATAAAAAGTATGATAATCGCTATGAAAACATCATCATAAAAACATGAAATACCAAGTATCATCATCCGATCAAACCTGCTGGATCTATCCGAGTCTTTAAACTCAATCCGAGCCTCAAATATAATCCGAGTCTTTAAACTCCGGAGTCTTTAAACTCAACAGGCCTACGGGAGAAATATCATAATATCCGAGTCTTTAAACTCCCGAGTCTTTAAACTCAATCCGGGTCTTTAAACCCAATCCGGGCCCGCCCCCGTCATATCATAATCCGGGTCTTTAAACCCATTAACCAGATCCAGCAAATCCAATCCAAACCGTTTGAAAACCATTTATAAATCCATATCCAAACCCGAATTCGTAATCACTATTCCGAAGCTATTCCGGCGTTCAGAACCGTCATTCCGAATCCAAATCTAGAAATCCATTTTTCAAGCTATAAAACCAAATCTCGATTTCTGAAACCCGATTCTAATACCGTAAACCTTGATTATCAAATCATGTTTCAAAACTCATTTATAATCATTGAAAACCAATTATAGATTTAAAGCCCAAAAGCATAGCATCAGATTCATAATCAAACCATAACTCGTAAAACGTGTCGAAATACGTATAGTTCTAAGAAATGCCTCGAAAAATGTTTAATTATGTAAAATAGATAAATCATAATTCGAAACACGAAACCATATTGAAAATCATGAGAAATGATAGATTAATACAGCTATGCATGCTCAGTTACAAAACAAACAGTCCACTCACAGTTCCGGGCACGTCACTCGCGTCCCGTACGTTCTTCGGTTGCCTCAGGGATATCAGGACCTGTCAAAAGTAACCATTTTGGGTCTCAAACACTTCACGTAAGCTAACCCTAATTTCCCCAATTTTTCCAGATTTTAAACGTAATTTATACGAACCCCTAAACCTTCGGACACTCAAAACTAACCCGATCTGGTGTCTGATCGATACGAAACTTGTCCTAAAATGTTCGTTACATCGATTAGAGTGAAAACCGTGTTGAACGTTTCCCCAGAACAGTCCCCACGCGCCCTCACGCGCCGTCCAAAGGGGCTGCGCGTGGCCTTCACGCGCCTGTACTGTTCTGGGGACCGAGCCGCCAAGCCCGGTTTTCACGCGTTTTCAGTCCAATCTTTGTCCAATCAATCCTATTAGTTTCGTCCTTGCTTGTATGATCGATTCCTTTAACTAAAACATGAAATAGGGCACGAAATCTTACCGTCCAAAGCTCGAACTAAAACTCTGAAATTTCCCGTCGCGGTTTTCCGGCCACCCGTCGTCTTCTCAGCCACTAGTTCAACCCCTTCAGCTCCCTAAGAACATCCTACACATATTAGGACCACTAGAACGGCTCAACTAAGCTCCAAAACCCACGGTTTTCCATTTGAACTAAAACGGAAAAAACAGGGGACATCAGGAACTCACTCGTGTTCTGACCTCCGCCGTGCTCACCATCGTGTTCCTCTGGGTTCAAAAGGCAGTCCTCAGCCTTCCTAGCAATCCCTCGAACCAGATTGGATCGAATTGATCGATTGTGGTTGCACCACGACTCTCGACTCATCTCTGTTTCCACTGAGTTTCCCACCTCACACACACGATCACACTCCAGTTCCACCCAACACAAACACACACCTTCAGACTCTCACTCAATCACAAAGGAACTTCACAACACTCAGTCACTCAGACTAAAATGGATCGATGGCCTCACTGTCTCCCAGTATCTGTTTCTCCTCAGTGCACGACTCAAACCCAAACACAATTAATTTAAATGTAATCGTGAAAGTGGCTAGAAGCTACTGGAAAACAACCAGGTGTCAAACACCCAGTGGACCAGCCCCAAAATATCCAATAATCCTTATCCAAGTGGCCCTATCTCATTGCACACTTCCCCAGGTTGTAAAAAGACCAAAATGCCCATGTGAGTCCAAATTACCATTTTGCCCTTCACCTTTCTAGAACCATAACCCGTCCGTCCGATGTCCGATGAAGGCATAGCGCCTGTTGTTGTGCTCAGGACATCGAGACCTACCTAACGGTCCTCGATTTGCATGAAGAAAACTTGTTGTGCAGAAAGTCAACAAATTCCTCTTTTTTAACTAAATTACGAAAGTGCCCTCAATCTTCTGAACATCATAACTTCTCCCTCGGATGTCGGAATCGGGCGTGCCACCTGTCTACAGACTCGTGACGTCCCGAACTACATCACAGTCATCGGTCAATGTCCATTTGACCGTCCAAACTAAAAGTCAACATTTTGCCCAGTCTAGGGGCAAAATCGTCATTCTGCACCAACCGTCCAAAAGTGTCCAACTAATCACCGATTATCTTCGTTAATCCGTCACTAATCACTAAACTAATCCCGACTTCTGGGATGGGTCGTTACACCTCGTGCCCGATTATGTAAACTAACTGAGCCTCGTGCCCGATTATATAAACTAACTGAGCCTCGTGCCCGATTATGTAACCTAACTGGGCCTCGTGCCCGATTATGAAAACTAACTGGGCCTCAAGCCCGATTATGTAAACTAGCTGGGCCTCCAGCCAGATTACATAAACCAACTGAGCCTCCACCCGATGTCCTATTAAATCAAATGGACTCCAAGTCTGAGAGTTCGTAAATCAAATGGATCTCAAGCTTGATTCCATATTTTCAACTCCGAAATCAAATCACGAACCAATTGGGCCCCTGGCCCGAGAATGTAACTAAAAGGGACTTCAAGTTCGGGGGTTTCGAAATCAAATGGGTCTCATGCCCGAGTTTACCTTTTCAAATCCAAAACCATTTCATTAAACTATTATCAAAACCATAAGCACGTATAATCAGTGCAAAACCATAATTCTTGATATACATGCAAATACGTAAATCACCTTCAAATACGTGAAATCATGTAAATCACCAATCCATAATCATCATGATAGAAATCATATCTATAAAACATATAAAACATTTATGCTTGCATCACAGTTTAGAAATCAATGTCCACTCACAGACCGCCCTAGCTACCGCCTCGATACGCGTGTTGAAACGCCTTCCTGGGCTAAACACCGTCACCGGGACTCCCAAACCTATAAAAATCATACTAGATGGTTACTAACTACCTCATTAACCTCTCATTGAAGCCCCGTATGTTTTTCCAATTTTTTAGCTATTTTTAAACTCGATCCTAAACCTTCGGACACCCTGAACTATATCGAAACGATGTTCGATCGACACAAAACCAGTCCTAAAATGTTCGTTACATCGAATATATTAAAAGTCATGTTGAACACTTTCCCAAACTACCCCCACACGACCTCACGAGCCACCCAAAGAGGCTGCGCGTAAAGCCCACGCGCCACCCAAAGGGACTGCGCATGAAGCCCATGCGCCAAACAGTGTCGTCCCTCTCCTCTCGATGAACCCGGTCCAGATCTGTTCATACCGACCCGGTCCAACAGAACCGGTATTCACGGTTCAACTGCATTCCTCACCCGTTTTCAACCCATTTTCCTCCATTTTAATCCCTATAAGTTCTTCTAACCAATTCCTATCCATCTATGCTTTCAAACTTACAAAAACAAGCCAAAACCCTACCTCCATGATCGAAGAATGGCGACGACCCCTCCAACCTCCTTCTGCCGTCGACTCCAGCCACCTTCAGCCTTGGTTCTGGTCCCATTCAACTCGTCTAAATCCCTAGATCGTAGCCTAGTCCATCAAAAATATTAAAACACCTTAAATTCTAACCTTGGATTTTAGAAGTAGAAAAGTAGCTCATGGGTTTTGTCTTCGAGCCTTCGTTACCTTCCACGATGATCGTCCCTGACGGCCTCATCATCAACGTCTTTCTTCCCTCTCACATTCCCATTTAGAGGCCACCAACGTTAGGCGAAGTTTAGGGGCCACCAACGTTAGACGAAGTTTAGGGGAGGTGGTGGGTGAGTATGGTTCATGGTATTCGGGTTTTGAAAAAAAACAAAAAAAGATGGTGAAGTTTGGTGATGATAGTCATTCGATCAAAGATGATGGAAATGAAGGATGGAGATGAGAGGAAGAGATAGGGATGAACGGTGAGGATTAAGAGATGAGAGGAGTGGGAATTATAAAATAATAAAAATAATATTATTTTAATACAAAAACCCACCAATCAAGAATGAGATCCAAAAATTGTGGGAGATGGCCATTTGGATGAGTGACACTTATCACTCATCCAAGGGTACCACATTATTAAAATCATCCAATCAGATTAGTCCTACAATTTACACCTCAAAATGCGTGAATAGTCCAATTTCACTTCCCGTGACCATAATTTCTCCGTTCGACGTTCGATTTCGACATGTCTCTTGTCTAGGGACTCATGATGTCTCAATCCACGTCACGGTCATCAGTCCTAGCACGTTTGAATCCCTGAGTTAAAAGTCAACATTTTGCCCACGACTAGGGGCAAAACAGTCATTTTACACCGTCCATCCGATTTTTCTCAACTAATCACCGATTAATCTCACTAATCCTCCATTAGTCACTAATCTAATCCCAGAATTCGGGACGGGTCGTTACAACCTTCCTCCCTTAAATAATTTCGTCCTCGAAATTCCAACTATCTCGATTTCACAACCACCTCGTGGAAAGCAAATCCAACCTCACATCAAATGTACACTTGTACACCCACTAACCAGCACAAAACTTGTCTGCACCCACATATTCCATTGCGAATTCCCGTCGTATCGACTGCACCTGACCACATCGAGTGAAACTGATCACACATTCCGAGTTGATACCACCCAACAAAAACTGCCATTTAGCCGACACTTCCCACTCTGTCACCACTTGACAGTCGCTAGTTGAAAACATACACAATAATTATTTGTGGTTACACTAATCACCAACTCACTCAACCTGAGTACACATTTACCAACATCTCACTCGACCTATGTGTAACTGGACCCATTAGAAACACCCTGACCTAGTGCACGGTATCCAGTGTCGTGTTCACGTCCTCAACTAATCTAATGGTATCGGGGCTAAGCCGACTACCAACACGCTCACCAACGTACCCCTGGTATATCCTATATACCGCCACAAGGCTCCATATGCCTGCCCAGTATCGTTCCTCGAACAATGTACAGGGTACGTACATCCATCCATCAACCAGCTTACAACCTAGATCCTAGCCAAACACATTTTAATTCTGGAGTCCATCTGTCCAATCCAGTAATAGACAGATCAAAAACTCCAACCCATCATCCATTTCGAGTCCCACGGTCACCCGACCAGCATCAATACGTCTACTCCTAATCTTACCCACGTATACCGAGACGCACCAACTCCGAACCTATCAATTACCTACCCAAATCGATTTCCACAATACATTCGATTGACTTCATAGGGAAGCCAATCCCACCATCCACACATCTAAAGCTGACCAAATCTGACCTCGTTGGACACCTACTCATTCGATTAATACACCATACCGGATTTACCTCGAAAGGAAGTTCAGTCCCAACATTCCTATATCCAAGACAGAGAAATAACCTCTCCATGTAACCTGATCATCATGATCACGATCCAGATCCATCTCCACGTCACCCAACCATTAACATCACAATCCTAGATCGTCACAATGCCCAATGTCTACAACATCACAATCCCGATCAACCTAGGATCCACACATACTCACTCAGCTAACAATCCACTCGAAATTTGATCATAGGATCTTACACCCTCTTGAGTCCTTCATCAGTCACAACACTCCTCAACCAATTCCCACATCTAAACAGATCAGTCAACGACGAGACACGTCGAGACTGTGGGTCCTCTCCAATTACCTCATATCGATCCTTGTCATCCCACCTAGGGTAAAATCAAGGATGATCCAAGATAATGACATCAAAACTCATCCTATGTGAGTGCAAGCACAAATCCACTGCACCCACTACACCAGGTAACCCAACATCGTCTGCTACTAAGTAGAAAATAAGAAATTTCATTCACCTAACTTTGAAATACCCAACTTCTCCTGATGACCCAAAACAAATCACGAGTCCACCAATTAATACACGATCTACATATTGGTGACAACAACCATTATCTGCCATGGCAGAACATGATAAGTCACCTTAAATGACTTAGAAGTACCCATTACTAATGCAGAAACTAGCACTCCCCTCGTCGCCTCAATCACAACCTCTCTTGATTCCGAAGTTCCAACCATTTCGGAACAAACACACTCGGACATCAACCACGTGTCCGTAACCAGTTTAACTCACTACCAAGTTCGCCTATCGGCTTATACCGTTTATGTACATCCAAAAGGATGTGGTCCATTACTACTCGATTCTCACGTCTCAACCCCTGCTAGATGGGATCCAGTCCATCACTCACGCCCTTCTGACTCGCCGGTACCGAACGTTTGCCCATGATGACAGAGTCATATCTCAACTCGTGGCTCATCATCATCGCAATCAGCGGCATACAATGTGCGAATTTGAAAACTTTGGATCTGTACTCATACCGAGCAACGACCCCATACCTCTCGTCAAGTTGGAGAAACTATGCCTCCCACGTGCCCAACAACTCTGGGTACAATCACCCTGACAACTCATACGAGAAAAGGAAACGTTCCCTGAATGTCACCCGATTCTCAAAAACCACTACTACCTCCATCCTTGATAGTAGTGCTTGGCATAACTCGTGCAGACCCAACCACAAAACATCGTGATTGAGACTCTGCATCCAACAGAATCAATCACCCTTACTAACTACTCCGTATCCCCACTCCGTGATTCCATCGACAAGTACCAAACCTTGGTAACCTGTCCAACCAATCTCTAACCAATCTTAACTCGACTCAACCAATGTTTTCTACTAGTTCATCCATGACCTTAGCTGCACCAACTATCCATCACAACTAAAGTAGTACGACAACCAACTAGGTCTAACCGATTAATACAACCTCGACTGCAGAGTGCAGTCCCATCACTAAAGCTGTCATGACATGACCGACCGACGGTCTCGGCTCTGAAAAGTCGGTAGAACCAAACCACTTGCCGACTCACATTTCCGAACCATACCTTAAATACTAGGGTTTCCTACAAAGGTCATCTACCAACTCTGTTGTACTCACATTCTCTAGCCCATCAATCACCATTAGGGTTCACCTTCCCAGACTATCCATCATGATTTAGAGTTCCACAATGACACCCTAGGGTTCCTCTGAACCCAACTGCAAAAGGAAGTATAATCCACAATCTGACCGACCCCACGGTCTTGACATTGTATGGACGTCAAATCCAATCCTACCACCAACTTAACTGGGGTTCCTCGAACCCAGCTGCTCCCAGCAACAAAACAATCTAACATCAAATGATCCGACCATCCAGTGGTCACAACGCCATACTATCGTCATATCTGATCCTGCAATATCATGATAGACGATCCTAAAATAATTGTGGGGACGGTTAAAACTCTAAAGTAAAATTACGTTCAACTCGCAGTAGGGTCCCACACTACTAACCACGACAGAACTATGGCAACTCCAGCATCAAATGCCGAACCAAAACTATCCACGATACAATCCTACTAACTATCATACCGGCATCCTAATTATCAGGTTGATAACGAACGACAACCCATAGAGACAACACATCCTCGACCTACGCGCAACGCAAGAGCAAACGTGCTCTAATACCACTTGACACGACCCATCCCAATCCCTCTGGGATTAACACGGGATATGTCATGATCCTGTATGACACAAAGTGTCAGACAAGGGATGATTCAAACCTTCAGCCCAACCAGCTTCCAGAGCGTTCCAGGACCTGGTGGAGGTTGTGATGTCTCGGTCTCTTCTATAGTCTGCATCCGTGATTAAACTGAAGGGCATTAAAAACAACGAAAACTATGAGTGGACGAAAATCAATAGTTTGATAAAAACACATTTCATAAAAGACCTTTATGCCCTTCACTAAAAAGCATGCATGCATTCGAAAACCATTTATCAAACCACATACTCAAATAACCATAATTATGGTCTCAGCACCAAATTCCGTAAATCCAAATCATACGGGCCCTTGCCCAAAGCCATTTACACAAATCCATAATTCATTTCAACCATAAGTGGGAACTCAGCCCAAAATCGTAAATCCGAGTATGTGGGTCATTGTCCAAATTCATTTAATATTCACAAAACACAATTTCACAAATCCAAGAAATCATGTTTACCGATATCATATAACTAATCCTATCACGGTTTCAAAAGCTGCGTGCGTACTATCCGGGGTCTTAAATCCCAAGTTTCCATAGGGTCCACCCAGGTCAATGTTCGTAGATCAATGACCCTACATGGGGGTTATAATCCATAAAAGCCTTCCTAAGAGTAAGGTACCCAACAGGGGCGACTCCACTCAGTTAGTGCTCCGTGATTACTCCCGGGTCCACCCAGGCCAACGACCCTCCCCGGAGGAGATAATCCATAAATAAAGGATGGTATATGAAAAACCATTTTGTAATCATTCTCAAAACCTTTCAAACCTTTCAAAGGATCCATGCCCAGTCCCCATAAACCGTCATGAAACTAGAAATCCATTTATGGGTTCCCGACCCGAAATCACAATCGTAAACTATAACTGGGCCCCAAGCCTGAATTCGTAAACCAACTGGGACCCAAGCCCGAATTCGTAAACTAACTGGGCCTCGTGCCCGATTTCGTAAACCAACTGGGCCTCGTGCCCGATTTTATAAACCAACTGGGCCTCGTGCCCGATTATGTAAACTAACTGGGTCTCGTGCCCGATTATGTAAACTAACTCTGCCTCAAGCCTTATTATGTAAACTAATTGGGCTTCAAGCCTGATTTCGTAAAAAAACTGGGCCTTCGGTCCGATGCCTTATTAAATCCAATGGAATCCAAGTTTGAGAGTTCGTAAATCAAATGGGTCTAAACCCCGATTCCATATTTTCAACTCCGAAATCAATTCACGAACCAATTGGGCTCGTTGCCCGAGAATGTAACTAAAAGGGACTTCAAGTCCGGGGGTTTCGAAATCGAATGGGTCTCATGCCCGAGTTTAAATTTTCAAATCCAAAACCATTTCATTAAACTATTATCAAAACCATAAGCACGTATAATCAGTGCAAAACTATAATTCTCGATATATGTGCAAATACGTAAATCGCCTCGAAATACGTGAAATCATGTAAATCACCAGTCCATAATCATGATAGAAATCATATCTATAAAACATATAAAACATTTATGCTTGCATCACAGTTTAGAAATCAATGTCCACTCACAGACCGTCCTAGTTGCCACCTCGATATGCTTGCCAAAATGCCTTCTCGGGCTAAACATTGTCACCAGGACTCCCAAACCTATCCAAATCATACTAGAGGATTACAAACTACCTCATTAACCTCTCAATGAAGCCTCGTAATTTTCCCGAATTTTTAACTATTTTTAAACTTGATCCTAAACCTTCGGACACCCAGAACTATATCGAAACGATGCCGGATCGACACAAAACCAGTCCCAAAATATTTATTACATTAAATGGATTAAAAGTCATGTTGAACACTTTTCCAAACTACCCCCCACGCGCCACCCAAAGGGGCTGCGCGTGATGCCCACGTGCCAAACAGTGTTGTCCCTGTCCTCTCGATGAACCTGGTCCAGATTGGTTCAGACCGGCCCGGTCCAACAGAACCGGCGTTCACAGTTGAACTCCATTCCTCACTTGTTTTTGACTCGTTTTCCTCCATTTTAATCCCTACAGGTTCTTCTAACCAATTCCTATCAATCTATGCTTTCAAACTCACAAAAACAAGCCAAAACCATACCTCTATGATCGAAGAATGGTGACAGCCCCTAAAACCTTCTTCTATCGTCGGTTCCGGCCACCTCCAGCCTTGGTTCTATCTCCATTCAACTCGTCTGAGTCCCTAGATCATATCCTAGTCCATCAAAAAGACCAAAACACCCTACAACCTAACCTTGGATTTTTGAAGTAGAAAGGTTCCTCACGGGTTTTGTCTTCGGACCTTCACCACCGTCCACGACGGTCCTCCCCGACGACCTCACCATCAACGTCTCTCTTTCCTCTCACATTCCCATTTAAGGGCCACCAACGTTAGACGAAGTTTAGAGGAGGTAGTGGGTGAGTATGGTTCATGGTATTCCAGTTTTGAAGAAAAACAAAGAAAGATGGTGAAGTTTGGCGATGATAGTCAGATGATGAAAGATGATGGAAATGAAGGTGGAGATGAGAGGAAGAGATAGGGATGAACAGTGAGGATTAAGAGATGAGAGGAATGGGAATTATAAAAGAATAAAAATAATATTATTTTAGTACAAAAACCCACTAATCAAGAATGGGATCCACAAATTGGGGGAGATGGCTAATTGGATGAGTGACACTAGCCCCACATTATTAAAATCAGCCAATCAGATTAGTCCTTCAATTTACACCTCGAAATGCGTGAATAGTCCAATTTCACTTCCCGTGATCATAACTTCTCGGTTTGACTTCTGATTTTGACGTGCCGCCTGTCTATGGACTCGTAACGTCCCGATCCACGTCACAGTCATCGGTCCTCGCACGTACGACTCTCTAAGTCAAAAGTCAACATTTTTCCCACGACCAGGGGTAAAATGGTCATTTTACACCGTCTATCCGACTTCGCTCAACTAATCACCGATTAATCTCACTAATCCTCTATTAGTCATTAATTTAATCCCGGAATTTGGGACGGGTCGTTACAAACATGGATTAGAAAGAAAGATTTCATTTTAACTGAATTTGAATGGCGATCTAGCATGATTGGTTTGGATATATTGAGACTTATAAATCAGTTCGAGACAATGTTTTCGGATGGTTTTTGTGGAAAAGACATGTGAGAGTTATGCCTTGGGCATAGGCCCTATTGAATAGTGTTTTGACTCGATTTGAGACATAAACAGTTTAAAAATTATTTTAAATGTATTTGGTTTTTGTTCCACATATGCCATCCTAGTGAGTTGGATAGTCTCCTCCAATCGTCGAGGATCCTGAAGTAGTGACAGTGCATTGCCTGAAATGAGTAGCTCCAAGGAGAGGCTCAGGATTAGGAGTGCAAGTTTATGATATCACCACGGATATGGTAGATCTAGGGAAGGCACCCCATTATGATATCAGCCCAGACATCGTTGAGTTGGATCTTGGGGAGGTACAAGGAGATGAGACCTCGAGTTGCACGCTTAGCATTGAAAATAATGGCTGGTATTGGTTATAGACATCGCAGATGTCGAGGATTCATACGTTTGGATTTGAATGCATGCATGTTTATAAAATGGAGGGGAAAATATTATTGTTCTTAAACGGTATTTCAAAAATGCTTATTTTTAGTCCATTCACATTTTGACTGTTTTATTGACCCTCCAGCTATTACACAGAGGCAGGGTCTGATACCAGGGCAGAGGTATAGTAGTATCGTTGCGCACCTGAAAACCCTTTTAGGGTAGGTTTTGGTACTTGTATTGTACTGACACATATGCTCGTTTATGTATATAGATACTTATCCCTTGTTTGAAAACGTTGTAGTTGAACTCTATTCACTTTTAAACCTATAAAGGGTATTTTTGGCATTTTGAGAATTATTTTCAGATGGGAGTAGGGCATGTCCCACTATGATCTAGAGGGATCGGGACGGGTTCTGTCAACTTGGTATTAGAGCACTAGGTTGCTCTTGTGGTGTTGTGCATGTGTCGCATGTGATGTCTATACGATAAGAACAGCCCGTCATCAACCTAGTAGTGAGGGTAAGAATAAAAAGATTAAGTGGGAATGAACCTATCCATGGTTTTGATTGGCATCCTATGTCGTGGTTGAGCAATGTTAGACCCTGAGAAGGGCTGGATAGACCCCGAGTAGGGCCGAGTTTCTTGTCGTCCTAGCGGCGAGAAGCCGTAGAGTTATGAGTGAACGAGATCCTCAGATGGTAGTTATTGGTTGGTTGGATACTAGCTACCCCAGTATGATGACTTTGTAGAATCGAGATCGATGATTGGTTTGAAACTAGGGTTATTGAGTTGAGATTAGTTGGACAAGTTGCCAGGGGAGTGGTACTTGTGGATTGGATCATGAGGTTACCGATCAGTGGCTACTATGCGTTGAGAAAATGGTAGAGACGTTGAGTTACGCTCTTGACAACATGGTTTTGTGAGTCTTGAGCGTTGGGTACAAATAACAATGATAACATGGGATGGTGCAAACCAATCCGTAGAAGGTTCGTGACAGACCTTGTTATCGATGGACATGGATGAGTCTTATCGATCTTGATATGCTCGTGTTCTAGTGACAACGATAGAGGCGATGAGCCTTGGTCGGTGGCAATTGTGTCAGATTGGTGTCATCTAATGAGGACGATTGAGATAGGATTCACTTAGACTGGATGAGTGTTATTGATTGTCTGGTGGAGGTTTTCCTCACGATTACAACCTGTTGACGAAACTGACACGGAAGGGAGTCAATTTGGTAGGAGATGATGATTGAGTGAGCAGAATTGTGATCACTGCTCTAGGATGGCTATTTTGGTTGGCATGTATAACTATTTTATATGTTTTATGAACATGATATGAGATGCCTTGAGTGCATATGATTTAAATGTGTTTTATATCGCATTTTCTACGATATTACACATATTGAGGCGTGAAACTACGTGTGTAAGACCCGTGTCAAGGAGTGAACGGTGAACGATCCCACATTCCTGGAATGGGGGAATGGTCTGGGAAGGGAATGCTGGTGTGCCTTAAAGGTGTAGGCACACACCTATCTAGCACGAGGCCTCCCTTGATCGCGTTGGTAAAGGTGTGCCCTGCCAAGCTTGAGGTCTTGGGGTCAAAACCCTGCGGGTGTGATGGTGCGCCCTGCCCAGAGGGGAAAATCTCGTCCTAATAGAGTGGGCCGTTGCGCAACTCTGATCTAAACGAGGCCTTTTGGGAGCTTAAGTGTCGTTGGGGGTGATTGGAACCGCAAGGTTAAGCGAGTTGAGGCTGGTGCAATTCACTGATGGGTGACCCCCTGGGATGTTACACCGTGAGCTCCCGAAAACAAAACCGTGAAGGCAAGGGCAAGGAGGCCCAAAGCGGACAATATCGTGCTAGATGAGCTGGGACCTGACCGAGGAGGGTCGGGTCCTAACAGAATGGTATCAAAGCGAGGCCCCGACCAGGAAGTGTGCCAGCGAGGACGTTGGGCCCTAAGGGGGGTGGATTGTAAGATCCGTGTCCTAGAGTGAACGCTGAACGATCCCACATTCTTGCGAGGGGGGAATGGCCTAGGAAGGGAATGGTGGTGTACCTTAAAGGTGTAGGAACACACTTATCTATCACAAGGCCTCCCTTGACCGCGTTGGTAAAGGTGTACCCTAGCGTGAGGTCTTGGGGTCAAAACCCTGCGGGTGTGATGGTGCGCCTTGTCCAGATGGGACAATATCGTGTTAGTTAGAGTGGGCCGTTGCGCGACTATGATCTAACCGAGGCCTTTTGGGAACTCAAATGGCTTTTGGGGGGGATTGGAACCCCCAAGTTAAGCGAGTTGAGGCTGGTGCAATTCCATGATGGGTGACCCCCCCTGGGAAGTTGCACCGTGAGCTCCCGAAAACAAAACCGTGAGGGCAAGGGCAAAGAGGCCCAAAGTGGACAATATCGTGCTAGATGAGTCAGGACCTAATAAAGGAGGGTCGGGTTCTAACAGAATGGTATCAGAACCAGACCCCGACTAGGAAGTGTGCTAGCGAGGACGTTGGACCCTAAGGGGGGTGGATTGTAAGACCTGTGTCCTGGAGTGAACGGTGAACGGTCCCACATTCCTGCGATGGGGGAATGGTTTGGGAAGGGAATGGTGGTGTGCCTTAAAGGTGTAGGCACACACCTATCTAGCACGAGGCCTCCCTTGACCGCGTATGTAAAGGTGTGCCCTGCCAAGCGTGAGGTCTTGGGGTCAAAACCCTGCTGGTGTAATGGTGTACCCTGCCCAGAGGGGACAATATCGTGTTAGATAGAGTGGGCTACTGCGCAACTCTTATCTAAACAAGGTCTTTTGGGAGCTCAAGTGGATTTAAGGGGGATTGGAACCCCAAAGTTGAACGAGTTAAGGCTGGTGCAATTCCTTGATGGGTGACCCCTTGGGAAGTTGCACCGTTAGCTCCCAAAAATAAAACCATGAGGGCAAGGGTAAGGAGGCCCAAAGCGGACAATATTGTGCTAGATGAGTAGGGACCTGACAGAGGAGGGTCGGGTCCTAACGGAATGGTATCAAAGCCAGACCCCGACCAGGAAGTGTGCTAGCGAGGACATTGGGCCCTAAGGGGGTGGATTGCAAGACCCGTGTCCTAGAGGGAACAGTGAACAATCCCATATTCCTGCGAGGGGGGAATGATCTGGGAAGGGAATGGTGGTGTGCCGTAAAGGTGTAGGCATACACCTATCTAGCACGAGGCCTCCCTTGACCGCGTTGGTAAAGGTGTGCCCTGCCAAGCTAGAGGTCTTGGGGTCAAAACCCTACGGGTGTGATGGTGAGCCCTGCGGGTGTGCGGTCTTGGCTCATGTAGATAGATTTTGATAAAAAGAACATAAGATTTGGTTGAGAATTAACAGAGTTATGAAGATTTGAAAAATCAAGCAAAAATGGGGTTTTCTAGTGGCAGATCGTCTTCTCCGGTGAGGCCATGACGCCAACCCTGACACGTCAGCTGTGACACGTGGTAGTGCCACGTCATTAGACATTCAGCAGGGAGTACCATGTGGCAGAGAGGTGTCAAAGGCTGTCTGTAAGACCAGTGTTCTAGAGGGAACAGTGAATGATCCCACATTCCTGCGAGGAGGGAATGGTCTGGGAGGGGAATGGTGGTGTACCTTAAAGTCGTAGGCACACACCAATCTAGAGCGAGGCCTTCTGGGAGCTTACTGGCTTTGGATTCCACGGGAACTCCAAAGTTAAGCTAGTGGAGGCTGGTGCAATCCCATGATAGGTGACCCACTGGGAAGTTGCACCTTGAGCGCTCGGGAACAAAACCCTGCAGGCTGGGCTGGTTCGACTAGTGCGTCTAAAGGGGACAATATCGTGTTAGGTAGAGTAGGTCGCTCCATAACTCTGATCTAAACGAGGCCTTTTGGGAGCTCAGGAGCTTTGGGGGGGATTGGAACCCCAAAGTTAAGCGAGTTGAGGCTGGTACAATTCCATGATGGGTGACCCCCAGGGAAGTTGCACCATGAGCTCTCGAAAACAAAACCGTGAGGGCAAGGGCAAGGAGGCCCAAAGCAGACAATATCGTGCTAGATGAGTCGGGACCTGACAGAGAAGGTTCGGGTCTTGACACTGTCAGTGACACGTGGCAAGGTGCCACGTCAGTAGTTGACCAACATTGACTTTTTATTGACAAAACTTTGACTGGCGCGTGTGGACGAGTGAGCATGAATTTCAAGGTCAAATTGGTCTTTTTTGAAAGGTTTAGACGATATGAATCCACTGGTGGTGGTTTCAAGTTGATTGGAGGTTGTTTGATAGGTCATTTGGAGGTTTTTAGCCTCAGGAAGCGTGTTTAGGACAGTTTACTATTCCAAAAGTTTTGAGGGTTTATGATTTGGACTTGTATAGATGGTTAGTGACCTTCAGGTATAATTTGGATAGTTTAGGACGTTCCAAAGACGTTGGATTAGCCTCATAATGGCTTACTACGCGGATTGTAGGTGCGCAGCTTGGACGGTTTTTGAGTGGAGTTTTGATTTATGAAATGATGCATGCATAAATGGTTTATATGTTTTATGAACATGATTTTAGATGCATTGATTGCATATAATTTAAATATGATTTGGCATTTTCGTTGGAAATGCTATTATGTACGTATTTCGAGATTTATGTTTTATGTGATACTTTGGCTTAGGCCGAGTTTTCTACGTGCTTGTGATTTATATGATTTGACTGATTTCATAGATATTCTTGAAATTGAGGATTTGACTATCGATTTTGAATGATTTCACGGAGATGCATGAAATCGACATATCGGGTTTTAAACCCAGTTGATTATGGACTTTGACTTGGATTACAGGCAATGATGATTTGGAAGACTGATTTGAATAGAGAAATGTTTTTTGGATTTTGAAATAATGTTTAGGGCTTGTGTCCCAATTGATTTGTGTTTTAACTTAGAATATAGTCAAACATGAAATATATCGGGCTCGTGACCCAATTCTGATTTATGATATGAGATTTCGGCCTGTATCCTTGTTGTAGATTTGCAAGATTTGATTTGATAGAATTTGATGAATCCTGGATTTATGAATTTTTTTTGGACACTGTTTTATGATGGTTTTGTGGAAACTGATTTGATGAAAATATATTTCAGGCATAGGCCCCATTCAAATATTTTGAGATGATTTGAGATTTGCGAACTGTTTTCCACAATACCATCCTCTATGATGTGGTTTTTCCCATCAGGTGTAGTAGATCCTAGCGTGGTAGCCTCCAGACGTCGTAGATTCCGGAGAGCTCATGATTACATTTCATGGAGGTAAGTAGCTCCAAGGGGAGGCTCAGGCTCAGAATTGTGAGAGATGGACATTTCTCAGACGTCAAGCCAAGGGCTCTGATCTTGAGTTGTCACTCAGACGTCGTAGATCATGGGTGTATACTTGAATGCGTAATCCCGAGTCGCACGCGTTGCGTTGATATCATGACTATTGAGATGATTTACTGGATATTAGATAAGAGGATTGGTTACTCATGTTTTCATACGACTCCGGATGCGAGTCTATGTTTCGGGTAGAGGCCCTATTGAGATGTTTTATGAGATTTGATTTGGGTTGAGACCCTACGTGATTTGGTTTTGGGTTCAGACCCTACTGAGGAAATGACTTTGATTGATAAATGTTTTCACTGAGTGAAGGGTATAAATGTTTTCACTTTGATTGATAAATGCTTTCACTGAGATACTTTTTTTCTGATGCATACATGTTTTTAAGTGAAGGGAATAAATGTCGTTTTGTTAAATTTTTTTATAACTGTTTATTTTTGTCCACTCATAGTTTTTAATGTTTTCATTCCTTTCGGGGTGATCAAGGATGCAGACTATAGCTGTAACGACCTGTCTCGAATTTCAGGATTAGATTAAGACATAATGACGAATTAGCAAGGCTAATTGGGAATTAGACGAGGATTAACGGACGTTCATGATGAAATTACGATTTTTCCCTCGAATGTGGGCAAAAGGTTTACTTTTGACCCGGGAGGTCCGATGGTCGAGGGTCGAGGACCGTTACGTAGGTCGGGTCGATACGAGTCTGTAGACAGACAGCAAACCAAAATTGGACGTCGGACGGACAAGTTATGGTCACAGGTGTGAAATCGGGAATTTACGGCTAAGGATTCGTTTTAAATAATATTAAATATCTGATTAGGCAGATATTTGTGTAGGGCCCTTGGATGAATGACAAATGTCACTCATCCATTGGTGACTTTTAACCTAAAAAAAGGATCTTAGATGTGATTGGTGACTTAATTAATTAATTAATTAATTTTAATCCTCACCTTTTCTCATTTCTCTCTCCCATTCCCAGCGCATCATCTTCTTCATTTCCCCCTAAAAAACACACGGCACAACCCCACAAACGACCCTCAAACCTTAACTAATGATGAAGGACATTAAACGAAAGAGAGATAGTGAAGGGAGATGAGTCGAACGGTGGCCACGGCGTAGGACGTCGTGCACGGTGGCTGGAGAACCCCCAAAACGGTGAGCTTTAGTTCAAAATTTGAAAGTTGATTTTTAGGGCGTCTCGATCGATTTTGATGATAGGGTTGTGTTCCTAGGACTCAGACGAGTCGATTGATACCAGTTCCATGGACTATGGTGGCCAGAGTCGACAGCAGGGACGAGTTGCAGGTGGGCTGGTCGGATTCCTCCATGAACAGGTATGAAATCAACCTTATTTCTTGGTTTTTAGATCGTAGAAGGGTTCCTGGGAATGAGACGAGGAGGTAGGAACAAACGGGGGGGAAAATGGTTGTCGGAATAAGGAGAAACGGGTGGGACAGTCTGTTGGTTCGGTTGGACCGGACCGAACCAGAGAACCGGGTTCTCTGGAGGTAGATGATGACACTATTTGGCGCGTGGGACAGTTTTGGGAAACGTATTCAACATGAAAAATCATCTAATTGATGTAACAAATATTTTGGGACTGGTTTAGTGTCGATCGGACACCGTCTCGATATTGTTAGCGGCGTCAGAAGGTTTAGGATCAGGATTAAAATTAGTTAAAAATTCCAGAAAATTACGGGGCTTTAGTGAGGAGTTATTTAAGTAGTTAGTAACCCTCTATTACAATTTGGATAGGTTTGGAGGTCCCGGTGATGGTGATTGGCCGGGGAGAGCCATATGGCATACGTATTGAGGCAGCAGCTTAGACGGTTTGTGAGTGGACTTTGGTTTTCTAAATTGATGCATGCATAACTGCTTTATATGCTTTTATGAACATGTTTTGTGATGCCATGAGTGCATTTGTGTGTGTTTACGAATTTCCACGTATTTCGAGGTTTCGGCCTCATACGGTGCTTAGGCGTGTTTGTGGTTTCGGTTTTAATGAAATCGTTCTAAAAAAGGGATAAACTAGGGCATGAGACCCATTTGGTTTTGTCTCGGGCATGTAGCCCTATTGATGACCTATGTGCATGGCGACGGACGACACGACGCTCGACTCCGGACTGGGATGTGTTCATTCCGGAGAGGTCATGATGCACGATCCGTTGTCGGACAGCCACTAAAGGCTCGACTTCGAAGTGCTGACGGTTCAGGATAGCGATCGGTGATGGGTGCACCATGAGTTTAGAGGTGGTCGCGTCGGTTGATACGTTCACGACGACATACCAGGATTGAAGGCCGTCCTAGACGGATGGTTACACGCATCACTACGATTGGAATCGTGACTGACCGTGAGATATCGGGCTCGATGCCCAGTTGAGTCAAGATTTCGGACACGAGGCCCAGTTTGTTTACGTTTATGATTTCGGGTTGGGGACCCTAAGTGGATTTCTAGTTTCATGACGATGTATGGGGACCGGGCATGAATCCCTTGAAATATTTTAAGAATGTTTTCAATATATATATATTCATATACCTTCTTTTATATGGATTGTCTCTTCTTGGGAGGGTCGTTGGCCTGGATGGACCCCGGAGTAGTCACGGAGCACTAATTGAGTGGAGTCGCCCATGTTGGGTACCTTACTCTTAGGAAGGCTTATGGATTATAACCCTCAGTGAGGGTCATTGATCTGCGGACATTGACCTAGGTGGACCCTTGGGAGACTTGGGATTTGAGACCCCTGGTAGCACGCGCTTAGCTTTAGAAACTATGACATGATTGGTTATGTGTTATATATTATATGATTTATGTACTAGTTTTGGGCTGAGTCCCATATGGATTTGGGCAGTAGCCCGTATGGTTGGTTTCATTTATGGTTTTGGGCTTAGTTCCCACATATGGTTCTTTTGGATAAATGGTTTTCGAATGCATGCATTCTGTTTAGTGAAGGGTATAAATGTCTTTTGGTGAAAATGTTTTATTAAATTATTTGTTTTGTCCACTTACAGCTTTTAGATGTTTTGACTGCCCTTCAGGTTGATCGCGGATGCGGGCTATGGTAGAGGCCGAGACATCACATACCTCCTCCGGATCGTGGTGTACTCTGAAGCCCCGAGCGGGCTGAAGTCAAAATTTACTTTTTCTGACACTCCGCGTCAGATGGGATCAGGCGCGTCACTTGTTAATCCCGAAGGTGATTGGGACAGGTCCTGACAGTAGCTGAGACCGAGACATCACATGTCGTTGTTTACTCTGGAAACCCCGAGCGGGTTACGATTTTATCCATGGTCTAAAACGTGGTATTAGACGGGAGAAGGACACATTCGACGATAATCCCGGGGGATTGGGATGGGTCCTGTTTGCTTGGTATCAGAGCATTAGGTTGGTCTTGTGGTGTTGCGCATGCATCAAATGTGATGTTTCTACGTCGATGACAGCCCATCATCAACCTGAAAGTGAGGGTAAGAATAGAAAATTAAGTGGGAATGAAGTTATACGTAGGTTCTATTTGGCATTGGATGCTGTGCTTAGTAGTGTTGGACCCGAGAAGGGACGAGTTCTGGTATGCCCAGTAGGTGGGAGGCCGTATAGTTACGAATGAAAGGGATCCAACGACCAGTTTATCCCAGTATGGCGACTTCTAGGAGATGTGACTGGCGATTAGTCAGGATGGATGTGGTCATTGATGACCTTTATTTGAGGTTGGTTGGACAAGTTACTTGGAGAGTGGTACTTGTGGATCGGATCCCACGGTGCACCGATCAGTGGATTATATGCATTGAGCACATCGTACAAATGTTGAGTTGTGCTCTTTTTGATCCCGAGAGCTGAGTTTTCGTGGATTGGTCTGCACGAAGTTTGTAGCAGACATTGCTATTGAAAGACGTGGATGTGACTATTGCGAGTTAGGCGACGTTCGAGGAATGTTTCTATGACTATTGCGAGTTAGGTGAAGTTCGAGGAATGTTTCTATGACTATCCCTCGTATCTCGGGAAGTGGAGTTTATCTCGAGAGGTAGAGTTTATCTCCAGAGGCAGAGTTCCTCTGACATGAGCAGGACATTTGATGGTAGCTCAGTATGAACCGAGGTTTGTGACTTGGTCATGGTATGTACATGTTTTAGTGGCGACTAAGATGACGACGATTCGTCAGTGTTTTTTGGGTCTTGAGAGTAAGACTCTAGTGATGATGTGACATTTCGGATGGAGATGAGTTGGATGGAATCCAGCAACGATCGGATGGTTTTGGATAATGCTGAGTGCATCTAGAGGATGTTTTATCACGGAGCTTAGACGAGGGTTGCCTCTAACTCCGAGTTCGTCGAGTGGTAGACGTGCGACCTCATAGATCAATAAGCGGGACGGAGAGGATACCAAGAGAACCATTGGAGATTACGGTTATCCCTCGAGTTCTGTGTGGCTTTTGGACATTCGTAGTGTACCTTGAGCAGAGACAGATGTTTTTCTTAATTTGACGAATGTGCACGAGTTTTGTGCTCAAAATTTGATCCCATAAAGTTGGGACATGTGGGCTAGTACTCTGACGGGTGCGGTGATGGAACCATCTATTGGATTTACGTAAAAGGTGTGAGAAAAGACAGATCGGTTTTCCAGGACATCCAAAACTTATTGTGATGTTCCTGATTGATTGGTGGTAGTTGGTAGTCATAAGTGGTCATGATTAGTCCCACCAAAGGACCAGATGAGATCACTGAGGAAGAGTATTCAGCTTTTACAAGAGTCTTACCAATGGCTAGCTAGAGGATACTTGTTTCGTGAGTTACGGTTTGGAAGCCAAGACCATATGGCAGGTTAGTCGTAAGGGAAAATAGACATGTGTTATGATGTCCCCAGTTAGCTCAGTGAGCTTGGAGTGAGTTTTAGGCTAGGACGAGTTTCCTCTGATAACATAGAATTTACTTGGTTGCCCCATCTAGGCGAGGTTTTCTTGGGTACGTAACCTATGTTTCAACCACCTTGTTGGATGGTATCGACAGAGTTGAGAGCTTTGAGAGTCTGGTTACAGGACTTAGTGGATTTGGGGATCAGTTGGCTAGGTATGTCACTTTTGGGTTCCTTAGTGTCCTTCGTTGGAAATTCGATGGAATTTCGGGAGTTGGTTTTGACGAGGTAATTGGAAAAGGAGATACTACGGAGTGAGTATTCCCTACCATGTGTCAGCTTAGTGAACTTTCATCATCACTTCTGGGTTTCATAGTGATGTCACTGAGGTAGACGTTGGTTTGGTTGTAGATCAGATTTTGTTTGAGTTGAGGAGTGGAAGGTGCTTGGTGTCACCTAACGTGATGAGTGAGCATCAAATTTGGTGGACCCATGTTGGTGTTATGGGTCATTGGCTAAGAGAGCTAGTCTGGATCCTCGGAGAATCGAGATGTTAGGGATTAAGAGGATCGAGAGGATCGAGACAGTCGATGATCAATTTGGTTGTTAATTGAGACGTTGGTGGATCGAGTTGGCTATAGATTAGCTAGGATCGATGTGGTTGTGGATCGAGAGGTTCGATTTGGGTGCGAATTAAGACGATCGAGTTGGATAAGGATCAAGTTAGTTGAGTCTCGAGTTGGTTGAGGATTTAGGGAGTTTGGGATTTAGAGAGTTTGGGATTAGCGTGAGCCAATCATGACGATTGGGATTGCAATCGCTCAGACTGGATGAGTGTCATCAATTGTCGAGTGGAGGTTGCTTTCCATGAGTGCAGCCTGTTGGCGTGATTAACTCGAGAGGGAGTCAAATTATTTTTGGTTTGAGTGTGTTGCTAGATTGGTGGTTATAGCACAGCTTCAGGATCTGACCCTCGCATCATCAGAATGGGGGTCGAGGCTTGGGTTGGTACATCTTGGTAGATACGAGTTGGTTGATCTTAGAGTCCTCGAGGAGTATGTATTGGACACATCTCGAGTATTGGTCGGGCGAATGAGTTATCACACCTTCGGATTCAGAGAGAACGTGTGTATAGTGTACGATCTGTCTAGAGCAGAGATTAGACAGACAGGTTTTCGTGTTGGATCTTGATTGGCATGCCAGCCATATGATAGACGTGCTAGATCCGAAATTGTGGTGGCATGTGGATTTGATGTGGGTATTGGTACATAGTCGAACTTTACGTGAGTGCAGTCCTTGAGCAGGCCTATGAGTAGTGCCTTTGTGTTTGTGTGTTGTATGCACCTGTGAGTAGTGCACGTTTGACAGCGTGATTGTTGAGTATTGATCAGCCTGACAAACGTGGTACGATCATCAAATTGAGTCTGAGATGAACATGGTATAGTAATCGAACGGGGTCCGATATTAATTGTATGAGGATCGAACATCGAATACTGTGCACTAAAGTAGAGTGATTTTGAAAGGGTTCGATTGTTGTGTAAGCATGGAGCTCAGAGCCATGATGGGCCCTAGGAACCCAAGTGTTTGTGGTTGTGATTGTCTCGGCTAGAGCAAATATTCGATTTGGGTTCATATACAGCTTGAGTGTATCGAGAGGGTGAGCGAGAGGTTGGTTTTAAACTCGAGACGAGTCGGGATCACAACGTTGGTCGCGGAGTGAGATGAGGTATGGTACGAGGACTGCGGAGAATCAGATGTGAATAAAAAAAATTGAATGGAAACAGTGGAGCCGTGAGTTACCGACTGGTCACGACGGTGCTCCGGGAGTGTGATTGATGTTGAGGAACCGTCTAGTGAGGCGGAGGACTTGGTACTGCTCTTGTTGAGCGGAATTGTCAGCTTGGTAGTAGGATTGTCAGATTGGATGCTGAGCAGGATTGTCAGCTTGGATTCCGAGTACACCTGCGTAGGTGACAGGTTAGATCAACGAGTGTCGATGTCTCATTTGAGACTTGAGATTGTGCATTGGAAATTCTAGTGACGATTGGTCACACGTTTGAGGGATACGGTCACAGAGGATGAGCTGAGTTTCAGCGTCGACCGTTGGAATGTAGTTGTCGTCTAGCGACGATTGATACAGTTTGTGTAATGACCTGGAATTTCTGTTTATTTGTAAATTAGAAAATTTCATGTAAAATGACCATTTTGCCCCTAGTTAGGGAAAAATGTCGACTTTGGACTCGAGACACTATTTGGATGTTGACCCTTCGCCGTTACGTAGCTCGTGTTGCCACAAATTTGTAGACAGGCGACATGCCAAATTTGGACGCCCGATGCGAAAGTTACCGGTCACGGAGTTCGAGGGTTACTATTACATTTTTCGAGACGTTTGGGCCAACTGGCATTATTATATTGATCAACTGATTATGTGGACCAATTAGATAAGTGACAAGTGTCACTCATATAACTGGCCCATAATGTATCTACCTTCCTTTCTATTTTTAAACATTCAAACCGTGTACCCATTTTGTGCAAGCACACACACAGCTATCGACCATACTCCGTAAACCTTCATCTTCATTTAGTGAGCCTGAGGAGTGACTGACAGAGTCTTGGACGGACTGAGAAGGGCGGCACACGCCGGAGAAGACACTTCATAAGTAAAACCCGAAACTCTCGATCGGTAAAGGTTTTGGATTAGGATTTCTAGGTCGTGTTGAGTGAGTCTAACAGGCCCAAGATGCTTGTTTAAGGATGTACAAGTGACTGGAACCCAGAACCAGGCTTGATGGCACCGTGATCGACGAAGGGCAGATCGGGAATTCTAGGCTTCACGGTTTCTTGAATTAAGGTACCTTTTTACTACATTTTAGATGAATTTGAAACCATAGATCTAACATAGACGTCTAGACGATCCAGTAGGACGAAACGGTTTTGAAAACGGGTTAGAAACAAACGAGTTACATCCAGGTCGGGTTTGTGGGTTTGAGCGACCCGAACACAGACCTGTCGAGAGGTTATTGGTGATGACATCATCACCTGTCAGGCTTTTAGAAAATGTGGACGACCCAATGCATGACATGTGTCACATGTCAGTGTACAGTCAGCACTGACATGTCATTGACGTGGCCCAATCAGAGGGTGCCTCGTGTCACTGACATGTTAGTGACAAGGACTAGTGTGCTGCTGGCACGTGGCATTTTTTAGAGCCTGACACGTGGCACCTGTCAGAGTTTAACACTTGTCAGTCTGACGTCAACACAGTTGACCATTGACTTTTGACCAGACACGTTGACCTGCGCATGGGGACACTTGGGCACGATTTTCGAGGTGGGACTAACACCATTTTCAAGGTTTCGACATTCCAAATCCAATGGCGGTGGTTTTGTGTTGATCCGAGACCATTTGATAGGTCAAATTGAGGTTTAAAGCCTCGGGAAGTGTGTTCGGGATGCGTTTGTGGGCCGGTTTTGTTCTAGTGTTTGATGTTAGAGTTAGTAGGGTCAATTATTGATCTTTAGATGTGTTTGGTCAGGCCTAGAGACTATGTTTAGCTTCGAGACAAGTTTAGTCTATTCGTTAGCGCAGTAAGGACTGACTGTGAGTAGACTGATTGTTTTATAATGAAATGCATGCATAACCATTTTACATGATTGATTAAATGATTTATGTTGAATATGTTGGAAATCATGGAATTTATATATTTGAATCACTGGTTGTGAACTATGTTATGGATTTACGTGAAAATTGAGGTTTTCGGGCTTGAGACCCATTTGGTAACCGGGTGACTCAAGTTTTGGGGTCAACAGAGTTTTAAATGAGAGATTGATTCAAATGATTTGACCGGTGATGCGGTATGAACGGTTTTTGAGAAACAAGTTTCGAAATGGATTTCTGGACGTGGTTTTGGAAGGTTTTGGGCCTAGTCCCAATGTAAACAGTGGTTTGTTTAGATCTCAGAAAAGACGGATTTCAAATGTGATGTTATTGAATTGCATGTTTTGACACTTATATATGCCCTCATGTACATGCGGTTAGTCTCCTCCAGACGTCGATGATCCTGGAGTTGTCACGATCCACTACCTGGGATGGGTGACTCTAAGGATTAACTCAGGCCCAGGAGTGCGAGTTATGATACCTTCTAGGACATTTTGGGATCCGAGGCAAGTCCACCCCAGACGTTGTAGATCTTGGGGGGTAGGTTCGGAGATGAGACCCAAGTAGTACGCGTATTGTAGAGAAATAGTGACGAATATGGGTTAGACATCTGGATGTCAAGGATGAGTTATATATATTGTGTTTCACTGATGGTTGCGTCCAGATTTATGCTTGTATAGATACATATATATGTATAGATATTTAATTATATGATTTGATTCTGCTTATACTGTGTATCTTAAAAGCATGCATGTTTGTAAAACGGAGGGTCTGATTATATACATTTTCAAAATGTGTTTATAACTGATTTATTTTTAGTCTACTCACACTTTAACTGTTTTCGCGACCCTCCATGTGGTGATACTAAGCAGGGGACCGACTCCGAGGCGGAGGCATAAATAAAACCATTGCGTTCTGTTCACCCTACGGGGTAGGTGTCTGTAATTATTTTATTAGTACGAACCTAATGCTCTCGTCCCTTGTCTGATAGTACTTTTGTATTTAAACACCGATGTGTACTTTGGAACCCTGTTAAGGGTATTTGTGTTAGTATAACCCTATTAAGGGTAGCTATGGTATTGTGAATTACACGTCAGATGGGAGCAGGCCTTGCCCCCGGTGGTCCCCAGGGGGGATTGGGCCGAGTCCTATGAGTTTGCATGTTGTGGATAGATGTTGGACGTGTATACATACATGAGAGCCTCTGGTTAGAGGCTGAATTGGTGCAAATTGGAGTCGATTTGAATTTCGAGGACTAAATTCTTTAAAGGGAGTAGATTACAACAACCTGTCCTGAATCTACGGGTTTAACTAAGGATTAATTGCGAATTATCGAGGATTATTGGACGATTGGGGTAAAATGATGTTTTGCCCTTGTACGGGTGAAAATGTTGATTTTTGACTCGGGAGGTCATTAGCACATGGACCGAAGTCCATTACATAAATCGAGATGATACGAGTTTGTAGATAGGCGGCACGTTAAAATCAAACATCATACGGGAAGTTACGGGTCTATAACCATTTTATACTATTCATAGTTGTACAAAAATCGAGAAGAGTTGACTTTGGTGCTTTAAATGGGACCCAAAATATCTGTTTTGGGACCATAGGATGAGTGAAACTTGTAACCCACCCTATGACCCCTTTTAATTAATTCATGCATCTCATCATTTCTCATTCTCCTTCATCTTTTTCATCCTACTCGAACATTCACCCCCAAATCATCATCGTCTTCATGTGTTCCACTTGGGAGAGATAGAGTGAGAGGGTGCGACTAAGAGACAGACAGGGACGGTGGCAAGACGACAGAGCCATCGTGGAGGTGGCTGGAAACCGTGAAAAAAGGTAGACCCGTGGGTTTTGGAAAATTGGATTTTGGTTTTAGACGTTTGGGCCATGCTTTCATGCCATGTTTTTGTTCTTGGAGCTCATACGAGCCTGTAGGATTGAAAATGGAAGGTTTGGGATGTTGGGAGTGGCCAGAACATGGACTAAAGTTTCGTCGAAACTTTGGAACCTCATATCGTGAAAACTAGGTACTTCTCTCAATTTAGGGTTCAGATTTGGATTCCTTGGTTCGAGTAGATAAATTTTGATATAAAGAACGAAAGATTTGGTTGAGAATTGAAAGAGTAATTAAGGTTTGAAAAATTGGGCAACATTGAAGTTTTTTGGCCGCTGGCCAGCGAATCAGACGTCAGCAAGCCACGTCATCATGCCACGACATCAATGACGTCAACTGCGACATGTGGCAGTGCCATGTCAGTAAACACTTGGTAGGGGGTGCCATGTGGCAGAGAGGTATCTGAGGCTGTCTGTGACACACG
Organism: Prinsepia uniflora; assembly: GCA_032719365.1. NCBI lineage: Eukaryota > Viridiplantae > Streptophyta > Magnoliopsida > Rosales > Rosaceae > Prinsepia > Prinsepia uniflora. Next base: position 38,193,494 of record CM064862.1, read on the forward strand.
GTAAGGTGCCACGTGTAACGACCCGTCCCGGGAGTCGGGATTAGTAAAGTGACTAGTGACAGATTAGTGAGGCTAATCAGTGGTTAGTGGGTTACTGTGGGACGTTGGGCGTAGAATGACGATTTTGCCCCTAGTTTGGGCAAAATGCTGATTTTGAGTTCGGGCGGTCAATTGAACATTGACCGCTGACCGTGACGTAGTTCGGGACGTCATGAATCCGTAGACAGGTGGCACTCCCGATTCCGAAATCGGAGGAGGAAGTTATGATGTTCGGAAAATTGAGGGCATTACCGTAATTTGGGTAAACAAAGGGGAAAAAGTTGACTTTTCGTACGATCAGGTTTTTATGCGTAGACCGAGGACCGTTAGGTAGATCTCGTCATCCTGAGTTCAACGACAGGCGGCATGCCTTTATCGGACGTCGGACGAGCGAGATACGGGTCTAGAACGTGAGGGGTAAAACCGTAAAAGTGAACAAGAGGGGCATTTTGGTCTTTTTGGCACATTGGAAATTGGGCCAATCTGATAAGGCCAAGTGTACAGGAAAGCTTGGATATTTTGAGTTTGGGCCAGGGGATGTTGGACACGTGGGCAATGTCTAGTGGGTTCTAGGCAATTGCGCGGTGTAATTAAACGGGCTGTGAGTCGTGTTTTTGCGAAGAAAGAAAAACAGAGACTGAAGACAGTGAGGTGAAATCGATCCAATTGAGTTATTGTGTGAGTGTTGAGGGATTCTATTGTGTTTGAGTGAGAGTTAGGAAGTGTGTGATCGTGTTTGAGAGGAATTAGGAGTGACTGAGTGTGTGAGTGGTAGGGAAAAACCAGAGAAACAGAGAGGGAGTCTTGGTGGTGGTGCAGTGTAATCGATCAGTCGTGGTTGGTGGTGGTGTTCTAAGGACGGAGCAAGACCAGAGGATTCGAGTAGACCCAGGGGAACGCGGCGGCGAGCACGGCGGAGGCCAGAACGACGGTGAGTTTACTGTGTCCTCTGTTTTTCAGTTTGGGTTCAAACTTAAAGTCGTGGGTTTTGAGGTTGAGTCGAACAGTTTTAGGGGTTTTAAGGAGTCCAGTGAGTTGCCTTTGAGCTTAGGGAAACAATTCGAGGCCGGGAGGAGGAGCTGGTGGCCGGGAACAGAGACAGGGTTTTTCTGGGTTTCTGGTTCGAGCTTGGGAGGTGAGTATTAAGGCTGTGATGTTGTGTTTTTAGTAGTGGAATTAGTTGCTAGGAAGAGGATGAAGCTAGTGGGTTTGAAAGGAACAAAAATAGATGGAAAACGGCGAGGAACAGGGAACGCCGGTTCAGACCGCTCGACCCATCGAAGACGACGATGAACAGTGTTCTGTGTGCAGGCGTGTGAGGCCCACGAGCAGCCACTATGGGCGGCGCGTGGGGAGGATTCTAGGGAACCTTCCAACTAGGTTTTTGGTCTAATCGATGTAACGAATCCGTTGGGATAGGTTTCGGGACAATCGGACGTTGTTTCGGGTTAGTTCTACGAGGTTGAAGGTTTAGGGTCTCGGTTAGTTACGTTCGAAGTTCGGGAAAATTGGGGAAAAATAGGAGGAACTTAGTGGACGTGTTAGTGACTCACTTTGGTGACTTGGGACAGGATCGGGAATCCCCGAGGAGGACAAGGAACGTACAGGACGTTCGGGACGCGAGTGACGTACCTGGTAACTGTGAGTGGACTTTTTCCTTAAACTGAGCATGCATAATTGATTTTAATTACTTTTTTATGGTTTTATATGTGATTTCATGGTTATTTGAATATGCTATAACTGTTTTACATAATTGCACGTTTTTCGAGAAATTACGTATTTGGTACGTTTTACGAGAAATGCTTTTTACGAGAAATGCTTGATTTCTGATTATGATGCCATAGTTTTGGGATTTCAAACGATAAATGGTTTTCAATGATTAGAAAGGGATTTGAGAAATGATTTAGTGATCAAGGTTTTCGGTTTTGAAATCGGATTTCGGAAAGCGGAATTTGGTTTTAAAGTTGAAACGTGGAATTCCGGATTTGGGTTCGGAATGACGGTTCTGGATGCCGAAAGGGCTTCGGGCCAGTGATTTCGGATTCGAGTTTGGATATGGATTTCGAATGGTTTTCAAATGGTTTTGGATTGGATTTGCTGGATCTGGTTATTGGGTTTAAAGACCCGGATTATATTTGACGGGGGACGGGCCCAGATTGGGTTTAAAGACCCGGATTGAGTTTAAAGACTCGGGAGTTTAAAGACTCGGATATATTGATATTTCCCCCGTAGGCCTGTTGAGTTTAAAGACTCGGGAGTTTAAAGACTCGGATTATATTGAGGCGTGGATTGAGTTTAAAGACTCGGATAGATCCAGCAGGTTTGATCGGATGATTATATTGGTATCTTCTGTTTTACTGTTAATGTTTTATAACGTTTACCATACTGTGTTTATGTTACTACGGTTTCCATGATGAAAATACTGTGATTTATAAATGTTTTCAGAAATTGGGTTATGCGTGCATGTTTTCAAAACGGAGGGTCAAACCCTGTTTTGTTATGAAACGGTTTTTGAAACTTTTATTCTTTATGGTCTACTCACACTTTCTGGTTTTTAATTGCCCTCCAGGTCGTGGAGCTAGCGCGGGGGTTGACGTTGAGGCAGCGTCGGAGGCATAGAGTACTCGAGGGTTTTCCCGGAGTGGTTTTAGTGTTCCGTTGTGTGTGTACTCTGTGTGGTTTTGTTTTATTTTGTTTAGTACTATGCTCTGTATAACGATTGACTTGTTGTGTTTTAAATTCTCCTTCGTCTGACAGTGTAATTTGTGGTTTTCGTGAGGTTATTTCGGTCTTTTGTGTTGGGTTGTCAGACGGGAGCAGGGTTCACCTCGGTTATCAGGGTGATAATCGAGGTGGGTCCTAACACCACGTCAATAGCTAATATCAGCATGGTGACGTCAATAGTTGACTAGTGTTGAGTTTTTGTTGACCAAACTTTGACCCGCGCGTGTGGTAGTGTTGGCATGAATTTCGAGGCCAAAGTGGTCTTGTTCGAAAGGTTTCGATGATGTGAATCAAATGGTGGTGGTTTCAGGTCGATCCAAGGTCGTTTGATAGGCCAGTTGATGGTTTTTAGCCTCGAGAAGTGTGTTCGGGACACGTTTACTGTCCTGGGAGTTTTGAGGGTTTATGATTTGGACTTTTATAGTTGTTTAGTGACCTTCAGGGTATGATTTGGATAGGTCAGGACGTTCTGAAGACATTGGATTAGCCTCAAATTGGCTTACGACACGAATGGTAGGTGCACAACTTGGACGGTCTGTGAGTGGACTTTTGATTTATGAAATGATGCATGCATAAATGTTTTACATGTTTTATGAACATCATTTGAGATGCATTGATTGCATATAATTTAAATATGATTTGGTATTTTCGTAGGAAATACTATTATGCACGTATTTCGAGATTTTTGTTTTATGTGATACTCTAGCTTGACTTTGTCTTTGGAATGTTCTTTACCACCACATATCCAAAATCTGAATTCCTTAGACCTAGCCCCATTAGAACCTATGATTAAAGACCTTGATGATCCATGAGATAAGTAGCCTTTGATATGTCGAGTAAGTTGTGTGAGTAACATATGGTTTGGGTTCATTTGTGCAAGTAATTTCTTCCATTCATGAGGTATTGTTTAAGTGCTTTTATTGTTGAAATATGTGAGCTTTTTGGTGCATTACTACATATTCTCTCACAGATACTTTGAGTGAAACCCTATTCATAAGGGAAAAGATTTTGAGTGCATCCATTGTAAGGTGATCTTAACTTGTTCAAGGCATGCACATACTTAATATCACCATTGTTTTCTCCAATTTTTCTTTATGATATAATTGTATCTCTTGAATTCCTTATGCGTACTTGTTGAGTGTCACAACACCATATAATTATAAAAAAAATCCTGAGACATATGGTTAAGGGCAATAGAATTGTTTTTACTGGCGTATTTTCTTGAGTCTTATTTTGTTTTAGTTTTGCTAAGAGACTAGCAAAGTCTAAGTGTGGGGTAATTTGATCTACTCATTTTATGCTTAATTCTTATTGTCTTTCTTCCTACATTTAACTATGTTATAAACTTAGTAAAGTGTGTTCTAACTTATTTTAATGATTTTAGGTAATAACAAAAAAGACGGAGTAAAGAGGTTAAATTAGAGTAAAAACAAATAAGAATATCAAGAATGAGCAAAGATTTATAAAGATTGGATCAACACCATGTCCATGTGTGTAAGAATGTTCAAGATTCTGCCGAGGTTCATTCTGGGAGAAGCCTAAAGAAGAAGTGGATTAAAAGTTATAAACTAGAAATCTGCCTTTGCAGATCAACCCACTTCCACAGACCATTGTGAACACCTCAGACTGAATCAGAACGCGATTAAGGCATGTTGGAACGATCTAGAAGTCTAATTTCCAATAGTGAAAGAATCATTAAATTCGGAGTCCTACATCCACGTGTGTTTTGAAATTCCATAACTTTAGGGTTACAAAACACATGTATATTGTCGTTGATTTTGAAGTTGGTAAATATTATGAATGAGTTAGGCAAGAAGAATGATTTCATGCAAACAATTTCATATTCCAAATTATTTCAACACTTTATTCTTATCCCCAGTTTATATTCCAAATGATTTCATATATTAGTACCCTCTATCCTTAGTTTTAGCGTATCACATAGCGAAGACTCAATCCTTCTATGAACGAGGTCTTGGAAAATGAGGTCCTTAAACAATTAGATGTTGAGATTTTTTGTCCTATTTCTAATTCTAAATGGGTGAGCCTTGTTTTAGTTGTTTCAAAGAAAAGCGGGATCACAGTAGTAAAGAATGAGCATGATGAACTCATGCCCTAATGAGTTCAAACATGATGGTACATATGTATGAAGTATCATAAGTGAAACGCCAAAACCTGCAAGGATCAGTTTACCCTTTGTCGACCAAATTTTAGCTAGACGTTCTAGCTATTGTTTCCATGATGGGTACTCAAGCTTCAACCAAATTTCCATCGCCCTAAAATATCTAGAAAAAACCCACTTTCATGTGTCCATACTGTACATTTTCTTATCGAAAAATGCCTTTTGGTTTATGCAATGCTTCAACAACTTTCCCACAATCCATGAGAAGCATCTTCTCTAACATAGTCGAAGATATCATGGAAGTTTTTGTGGATAATTTCTCAGTGTATAGGCATTCGTTTGAGTTGTGTTTAGCAAATCTATCTCAAGTACTTTCAAGGTACAAAGAAAGTAACTTGGTTCTAAATTGGGAGAAGTGTCACTTCATGTTGCAACAAGGAATAGTCCTAGGCCATGTAATTTCTTTTCCGAGGCATAGAGTTAGACATTGCTAAGCTGGACATAGTGGAGAGACTACCATACCATACATCCATAAAAATAGTGAGATCATTCTTATGGTATGCTGGTTTCTCCATACGACTCATCTATGATTTCTCGAAGATGACCATATCACTATGCAATATCTTAGCCGAGGATGTATCTTTTGAATTCACCAAGGAATTTCGTGAGGCATTCAACATTCTCAAAGCTAAGCTCATGGCCTCCCCAATCATTATGCCGCCCAACTAGGATATCCCATTTGAGTTGATGTGTGACCTTTAGACTTTGCAGTTGGAGCAATTCTAGGATCTCTCAAATCAGGTGACCTTAACCCCTATCCACGTTGTTCAAATATTTAAAATTTGGGGCATTGATTTCATGGACCATTTCCTAACTCTTTTAGTTATGTCTACATCTTGCTTGTAGTTGATTATACTTCAAAGTGGGCAAAAGTAATTAATACTAAAACATTAATGATGCAAAGGTAGCTATGTGTTTCATACAGAGTCACATCATAGCTAGATTTGGCGCACCAAGAGCGATCATAAGTGACTGAGGTACGCATTTTTGCAATCAATCATTTGAAGCCTTAATGAGGAAATAAGGCATCACTCATAGAATTTCAATGGCCTTTCAACTTCAAATGAGTGGTGAAGCAGAAACTTCAAATCGTCAAGTTAAGGCCATATTGAAGAAAATGATAAGCCTCAATAGAAAAGATTGGTCCTCCAGACATAAAAATGTACTTTGGGCATATACAACGGCCTACAAATCCCCTAAGCATGCACCATTCAAACTTGTTTTCGAAAAATGATAAGCCATAATTTATACATCATTTTGATGTCATCTAATGCCCTTTTTAATTGTCTTTTGAAGCAATTTGGGAGACCAATCGCATTTTAGAAGAAGTGTAGGGGTGTAAGCAAGTCGTAGAAACGTTTATCCTATTTTCTTGCCACAAAAATAGCCCTAAATCAACTAGGAAAGGGTTTTAAAGTCCAAAACGTTTATTGTATTAGAATGTTCCCCTAAGCCTGATAGGCCCAAAACAGACCTATAATTTAAACCCTTGGACGTTGTAATCGTAGTATAGGAAAGCAAGGTATCGATCGAATGCCAAGGATTGAGGGTACACTCTATCACACAAACTAACTAACGTGAAACTTAAGTAACATATAAAGGAATACGGGTTGTTGTTTGAGTTTGAAGTTGGCACTAACCTATACTCTATCACACACATTTTTTGTTCTTATTACCTTCCTAACCTACTTTAACATGGCCTAGGACTATCTACCCGTCATTTGTTTTCTTAATTATTCTATTCACGACTTGAAACAAATAGAAAATACTTGGCCTTGTTAAAACGATATGGTATTACTCACAATGTTTCCACGCCATATCATCCTCAAACAAGTGGCATGCCGAGGTAGTAATAGGGAGGTTAAGAGGATTTTGGAGAGAACCGTGGCTCCAATTGCAAGGAATGGAGCCAACACTTGAATGATGCATTGTGTGCCTATAGGTTGGTCTATGGAAAAGCTTGCCACCTTCCATTGGAATTGGAGCATAAAGCATGATGGGACATTAAAACTTTGAATATGACATTGGATGAGGCAGAATTGCATCGAAAGCTCTAACTAAGTGAACTTGAGGAGATCTGAAATGATGCATGACAGGACCCATCCCAATCCTCCTGAATTATCGTAGGACGTGCCTGCACCAGTCTAACAATTTCGTGTCAAACCAGGGATAAGGTCGTCACCCGCTCGGGGTCCATCAGAGTACACCAGGATCGGTGGTGGCATGTGATGTCTCGATCTTTGCTACAGCGTGCATCCACGATTAACGTGAAGGATATTAAAACCGTAAAAGCTGTGAGTGGACAAAACAGTTTACAAAACACATTTATATCAAAAAGACATTTATACCTTTCACGTAAAAGCATGCATGCATCAGAAAACAGTTGTTTCAAACACTTCTTCGGAAGCATGACGTATTGCTTCCCAAATCAAAACACATTGAAAAATGCTTCTCGATCGAATCCATCATCTCAATAGGGTCTCAGCCCCAAATCAGAAAACATGTACAAGGCCTCTGTCCAAAACCAAAATCAAGGAAAACCAGAACAAAGCCTCAGCCCAAATCATAGAACACGTGGGAACACTTCCTAATATCAGTCACGATTCTAATCCTAACACATGCGCATATAGATCAGGACCGCTCACAATCCTAGCATGTCGCCGGAAACACCTCACTCGCCGCGACTATCTCTAGATCATCGCGAACACATCGTTGATCGATGTTAGAGTATCTAACCAACACTCCTAAGTCGAGCCTCCCTCGGTCATTACTTCCTGCGGTTGCTCGACAATAGACAGTGCACCGTGACCTCTCCGGAAAGAATACATCACAGTCCGGAGGTGAGCGCCGTAACACTCGGGATGAACCCGAATGTTATCATCATACATAGGTCCTCAAGCACAAAACATCACCAAATAGTTCACAGCCTAAAAGCCAGTGTCCTACGACATTTCATATCCCAGGATTCCTCGAATCCTATCAAATCCACAACTAGGTCTCATGCCCGAAATATCTTTCGTAAAACTCATAACTAGATCACCGCCTGACGTATCTCACATTTGACTATACTCTAAGTCAAACCTCAAATCAACTGGGTCATAAGCTTGAAAGATATTTCCAAACCTGAAAACCAGTTCTCATTTCCAAAACACTTTCAAATTATCCTTGACTTCATGCTAAGTCAGGGTCTTTCAAATGGGTCTCGTGCCCGAATCTTGATTTCACGCATCCTCATGAAATCCTCAAAAACTAGAACTCAGTTCCTCGGTTTCACGCCTCTCCGTTAAGCCGTCGGAACCACATATATCTCATTCACGTAGTATACTCGGTCGAAGCCCAAACATCATATAAAACAAAAATCTCGAACTACATGCAATAATGCATTCCTACCAAAATACAAAGCAAATCATAATTGAATCACATGCACTCATGACATCTAAAATCATGTTCATAAAGGAATATAAAACATTTATGCATGCATCAAATTCATAAAACAAAGTCAACTTAAAGACCGTCCATGCTTCACCTCGATACGCTTGCAATAAGCTTCTCCAGGCTAATCCAACCTCTCTGAGTCATCCAGACATGTCCAAAACATACTCGAAGGTTACTACCAACCTAGACAAGTCCTAATTAAGAATCCCCAACAATCCCGGAAAAGTCTTGTCCTAAACACGCTTCCCTAGGATTTAAACCTCAATTTGACCAACCTAACGATCTTTGAATGACTCGAAACCACCACCATTGGATTCATATCGTTGAAACCTTTAAAATGGTTCTAGTCCCACCTCAAAATACGTGCGCACACGCCCCCATGAGCGTGTCAAAATGGCTAGTCACGTTGACCAAAAAGTCAACATTGACGTCCACAAGGTCAATGTTGATGTCAATAATCAACAGTAAAGTCAACGGCTGATGTCATCGCTGACGTCAACGGCTGATGTGACGTTATCTAACATCTGACACGTGTTAGTGAGATATGTCAGGTCTGACAAGATGACGTCATCAGATGACCTCATCGTTGATGTCATCGTTATCTATGTCCTCTTTCCGGGGTGACCCAGTCCACTATAACGTGTCGCGCAGACTAGCGACTCGACCCGATTGGAACTCACTCCTCCAGCCACCATTTTGGATCTCGTTTCCTCCAGCGTGATCGTCCAAACATTCCTAGTCAGTATATGACTTCAAAAACTAGAAAATCGATCTCGAACTTACCTGGGAAATCAATGAACAGTCCGGCCCACTTCCAGCTTGCGTCCCTGTCGTTCCCAGCCACGGTAGTCCCTCCTTTTGGTCTCTGTGAGATAGTACACCACTCAGGAACCCCATTCCATCATTATAAATGGTCCAACAATCTTCCAAACCACACTTCGAAAATTTACCCATTTAATGGTTTGGAGTTTTTTTTACCTGGTTGTGGCTCCTCCGCGTGCACCGCCATCCCTCCGTCGACTAGCACCCATCCTTCCATCACTGCCCTTCTCTCTCAGTCCCTCAGTCACCATGGTAAGGGATGGGATAAGGTGGTGTTTTCGGTTTTCAGGTTTGAATGAAGCAAATGAGGATGAAGGGGGTGGGTGCATGTATGTGGGGTGATAGGCAATGGATGAGTGACACTTGTCACTCATCTATTATACGAAGTGTCACTCATCCATTGGACCTGGAAAAATTATCTGGAACCTACTCAAGATAAAAATCCACTCGTCTCGTAATTCGTGCAATAGTTCCTCGAACCTTCCGTGACCCGTAACATTCTCGTCGAATGTCCGACTTCGACGTGCAGCCTATCTATGGATTCGTATCGACTCGATCTACATAACAATCCTCGATCCTCGTGCATTAGACCTCCCGAGTTAAAAGTCAACTTTGGGCCCTCGTCTAGGGGCAAAATCATAATTTCACCCTAAACGTCCGATAATCCTCAACTAATTCCCTATTAGTCCCACTAATCCTCATTTAATTCTTAATTAATCCTAAAAATTTGGGACGGGTCGTTACAATCTTCCCTCCTTAAAGAATTTCATCCTTGAAATTCAACCTGACCCAATTTCGACAACCAAACGGTGGAAATCCAATCCTATCTCCTACTCAGGGCACCCTCGTGCAACCGTACACGTCGGTACCCACTGTCACTGGAGCATCAAAGGCTCCAACTCAAATCTTGAGAAACTACACGTCGATTCATAAGTCTCACTCAAGACGCCGACACTCATCGATCTCGCTTGTCACTCAATCTGACAGGACGACTATACTAAGCTAACATCAAATCGGCTTTTCAGCCTGACAAACCTTCTGAGTTGACAATCCAAGCTGACATCCTGCTCAGCGTCCGATCAGGTAATATCCGCTAGATCCTGCCGTCACAATGGCACGAATCTCACCTCGCAGGCCATACTTAAATCTATGACATTTATCGGCCTCGGTACTCACATCAGTCAACTTCATTGTTTTCCCATACTCAGGCTGACTCTCACGGTCCATAAAGATACAACTCTCTTCGAAAAACATCCAAGTCTATAACAACTATCGTGACTAGCCAGCAACTCCCGGTTCCACTGCTCTTTTGCTGCGCCGTTCTGATCTCGTGTCAGGACCCGTCCCAATCCCCCTGGGATTAACGCCGGACGACCCTGATCCCTTGTGACATGGAGTGTCAGACAAGGGAAAATTCCGACTTTAGCTAGCTTGAGCCTTCAGAGTACGCCAGGATCCGGAGGAGGTATGTGATGTCTCGGTCTCTGCTACAGCCCGCATCCGCTGTCAACCTGAAGGGCAGTCAAAACATTTAAAAGCTATGAGTAGACAAAACAATAATTTATAAAAACATTTTCATCGAGACATTTGTACCCTTCACTAAAAAGCATGCATGCATTCGAAAACCATTTATCCAAAAGAACCATATGTTGCCTTGGTTATGTGATTTATGTATATATGTTATATGATGTGTGATGTGTACATGTTTTGGGATGTGGCCTTTATGGTTGGTTTTGGTTTTGGTCTTGGGCTTAGTTCCCACATATGGTTCTTTTGGATAAATGGTTTTCGAATGCATGCATGCTTTTTAGTGAAGGGTACAAATGTCTCGATGAAAATGTTTTTATAAATTATTTTTTTGTCCACTCACAGCTTTTAAATGTTTTGACTGCCCTTCAGGTTGACAGCGGATGCGGGCTATAGCAGAGACCGAGACATCACATACCTCCTCCGAATCCTGGCGTACTTTGACGGCCCGAGCTGGCTAAAGTCGAAATTTTCCCTTGTCTGACACTTCGTGTCAGACGGGATCAAGGTCGTCCCGCCTTAATCCCGTGGGGATCGGGACGGGTCCTGACATCTCGACTCACTCTCGAGCCCCCAATCATATCTCATGTCACTCAGCGACCTACACTGAAATCATGACTCATCTCAAGTCCCAAACTATCGTTTCACGTATCCTGTCGAAACACATTCGATGTCTCACCCATCCGGGGTGTATCTAGACCCTATCGAATACTTGCTAGTAGAGGTAATCACATATAAAATCACTAGGGTTCCTCTGGCCCACATGGCCCTGAGCTCTTGGCTCACATAATTACTGAACCCTCTCAATCCACTATGTACTAGCACAGTATTTGACGTCCAGTCACCATATCATCATGTTGAAACACATCCAATCATAATCCTCGTCGAACTGTCACCATCGGATCCAATCCAATCACCATCCCATGTCCAACATGCACTACTCACATGTGCACCCACATCACATCAATCATCAAGGTATTACTCGGCCTACTCAAAGACTGCACTCTGGAAACGTCCAACCACGTACCAATCATACATTACCGACCACGTTCCAATCATTTATTCTAGCCAAACTTCACTATACTAAACGTCATCTCGAAGTCATCGTGGTCACCTAACCAACTCCAGAGATAATCCAGCCAGTTCACTAACCAATATCATTCCTTGGTTCATTCCAAAGGTCAACCAACTCACGTCACTAAGACGCACCAACTTAAATCTGTCGGTAACCTATCACCGTCCAACAACACTCCATACAATCTCTCCATCTGGAGTGGTAACGAACCTGCCAATATCCTACTCGAGGCATCGGCTATTCATTTCTTCTTGATAAATACCCATGTATAGTCCTCGTCTCACACTTATTCACTTATCTCACACAAATCATAAACTCTACTCGGTGTCTCTTCCGGGTCTCCTGGTCACCAGACAGCCACTAGTACTCTAATCTAAATGGATGAATTTAAAGTCAACAATCATCCACATATCCAACCTCTGTCTTGTCTTTTCACTAACTATTCCAAGAGATCCTTAAATTGTCTTATAATACTATTATCCTCTACTCCTAGTTTAGCATAATCAGCAAGGTAACTCACCCATATAACGACCGAACTTCGGTTTACTCGACCCACGGTCATCACAATCATCTCAGTCATCTCGATCACCTTACCCGTTACCACACAGCTCGATCCTCATTAGGTCACTACCAGCTCTCTCAACCAATGTAACATGACCCATAACACCAACATGGGTTCACTACCTCAGACACTCACTCGTCACATCCGGTGACGTTAAGTACCATCTATTCTTTAAGTCATTCAAATTTTACTCACAGCTTAGGTGTTCCGTTCTTACACCCTCTTTGAACCCCTTTAACTGTCATATCATTCTTTATGAGCCCACATAAGGAAAGTCAAAGATGATGACATCAAAATTCATCCTATGTCATCCTGCAACACCAAGAACCATATGTTAAAGAGTAGAAAATGAGAAGATTCCTTCATCAACTTCGGAATATCCATCACCAATGGGGAATCAAGCGCTCTTCTCTTTGTCTCAATCACAACTTCTCTTGATTCCGAAGTTCCAACCATGTTGGAATCAACTTAGGTATGCTTCCAAGTCCTCAACTCATTCAGAAATTCATCCACATGTCCATAAACCACCAACCTTGGTATGCAACTCAGCTGTCTAATTTCTACCGTTTATGTACATCCAGAAGGATGTGTGATGGATGACATCATTTACCACTTGATTCCCACGTTTTCACCTTTATAGTTACAACCCCCGAGCATACCCTTGTGTCTTAAGTCTCGCATCATGTTGACGGCCAAACCAGAAGCTTTGACCAAGCATATGGAAAAAGTGAGGTCACCTTCTCCGACTATGAGTATTCTCTAATAGTTACTGTAATGCTTAATCATTTTCTCAAGACTAAAACTTCCATTGATTCTTTTTGGCTTCTTCCATAACCATCCTCGTCGGCATACTGGTTCTCACGTCTAAAACTTTATGGGATCAATGCCAACACCCAACACTCGTGCCATCCGTCCACAACGAGCTAGGGTACCTGTCACTGATCCAGGTATACCCCATGCCTCGTACTAAGCCACTCAGGATCCTCTCTATCCCGCTCAGTGCCCACTGAACTCACCTATTTGCCACCCTAGGCACATCTACCATCTCGATCACAATCTAAGCCCTTGTGGCCTTACATCACTCAGACACACACAGTGTCACTCGGAATAGAGCGGGACAGAGAGGGATTCCATTCAACTCATCTCTAGCATTCAACTCATCTTCCGAGTGGATTCTGTGCGACCTCAATGGAGTTGACTAGTGGATTCCATTCAACTCATCTCTAGCATCTCCCACTCATAACAGTCACCTCCACTGGGGTTGCACGACACACTCGCCAACATCCACGACTCAACATCTCCTTCTGTATTTGTACTCAGTCATAATCGAGTCAATCCAAACTCGTACTGTGCAACACTCACACACCTCTGCGTCATCGTCACGACTAGTGAATCTCCACCATCTCAGTCGCCACGGTAACATGAGCCTATCCCGTTTGATAAGACTCGTACACGTCTAACGATAGCAACGTTTGCCACAACTGCCCGCAAATCAATCCAGAAACGTTCCGATATCGAGACTTCGTACTCATGCGGTCAACTCACCGCCGGCACCAACCGCTCACCATGTAATATCCACCGATCAGTCCACCTCGGGAACCAGTCCACAAGTACCACACTCCTGGTAACCTGTCCAATCAATATCAAACTAAGGTTATCACAAACCCGACTGCTAACTGCAGCACGACCATCTTGACCGATCCATCGCTCTCGACTCTGAAAGGTCGTTATACCTTGATACTAGTATCCAACCAACCAGTAACCAAAATCCGAGGACCTCGTCCCCTCGTAACTCTACGGCCTCCAGCCGTTGGGTCCACATGAACTTAGCACTACTCAGTGCCTAATACTGCTCAATCACGGCATGTCATATTCACAGCATGCCTTACCAAAGCATTACTATACCGTGGCATCCCCTGCTAGTCGACATCCCTCTGGGATTCAACGCACGGAAACATGTCACCTCACTTCAAATAGGATCAAACATTCCTATTCCCAACAGTCTCAACATGGGTCGTCCACGACCGCCACTGATACCACATTGGCATAATCCTCTATCTGACATGACCACCCACGGTCCCGACTCTCAAAGATGTCATACTGGGATAATTGGTGAACTAGGTCCCATCCATTAGTCACACTACAGCTCCAAGCCGTTGGATTCACACAAACATCGATCCTACTTGGGATCAAACCTCTTGAAGACACAGCATCTTATGTCAATCAAACCCTAAACCATTGTACATCGTGCCAAACATAACCTAACCAGGGTTTGATTCCACTGAATCCTCATACTCTCACCCTAACTATCTGGTCCATGACAGGCTATTACCACTGCAGAGACATCACATCCAGCACCTGCGCATCACTCTAAGAGCAACTCATCCTCTGATACCAACTTGACGCGACCCGTCCCAATCCCCTGGATTATCGTGGGACGTGCCTACTCTTGTCTAACAATCGCATGTCAGACCAGGGATAAGGTCGTCATCCGCTCGGGGTCCATCAGAGTACACCAGGATTGGTAGTGGCATGTGATGTCTCGATCTCTGCTACAACCCGCATCCGTGATCAACCTGAAAGGTATTAAAATCGTAAAAGCTGTGAATGGACAAAATAACAGTTTACAAAACACATTTATACTGAAAAGACATTTATACCCTTCACATAAAAGCATGCATGCTTCAGAAAACAGTTATTTCAAATACTTACTCGGAAGAAAGACGTATTGCTTCCCAAATCAAAACACAATTAAAAATGCTTCTCGATCGAAGCCATCATCTCAATAAGGTCTCAGCCGCAAATAAGAAAACATGTACAGGGCCTCTACTCGAAACCAAAATCAAGGAAAACCAGAATGAAGCCTCAGCCCAAATCATAGAACACATGGGAACACGTCCCATGGGAACTCATCCCAATATCAGTCACGATTCTAATCCTAGCACATGTGCATATAGCTCAGGACCGCTCACAATCCTAGCATGTCTCTAGATCATCGTAAACACATCGCCGATCAATCTCAGAGTATCTCATCAGCACTCCTAAGTCGAGCCTCCCTCAGTCATTGCTTCATGCGGCTACTTGACATAGGCCTCAAGCACAGAGTATCTTATCATCGTCGATCGATCTCAGAGTATCTTATAATCATACATAGGGCCTCAAGCACAGAACATCACCAAATATGACAGGACCCACCCCGATTAGCACCTCAATAATTGGGACGAACCCTGCTCCCGTCTGACAACCCAACTAAAAAGACCAAAATAACCACAAAAACCACGAAATATACATTGCCATACCAAGGAGAAGTTATAATACAACTAGTCAACAGTAGCACAAAGCATAGTAACAGAACAAGATAAGACAAAAATTCTACTAAGAGCTGACTACACGCGTAACGGGAAAAACTCTATGCCTCCGCCTCTGCCTCAACGTTAGCCCCGGCGTTGGCACCACGACCTGGAGGGTGTTAAAAAACATTAAAAGCGTGAGTGGGCTAAAAATAAGTGTTAGAAAACAGTTTGTAAAATAAACCAGGGTTCACCCTCCGTTTGAAAACATGCATGCATAACCAAGTATCTTAAAACAACCATATGTGCGATATGAAAATAAGTGCGGAAATCATCAGAAATCAAAACCAATGTTCGGGCACTCGACCCTAAATCCATAAGAACCAAGTTATTCGGGTCACAGCCCAAAACATTTGAAAACCAGTGAAAAACTTCAATCATACAAGTTTACTGGATCTCAAGTGCGCCCGAGTCTTTAAACTCAAAACCATGCGCAATAACTAGGCCTTCTCGGGATATCAACTAGTCTTTAAACTCAAAACACAATCACAGACCTCGGGAGATGTCACATTAACCGAGTCTTTAAACTCAAAATATATATCGAGTCTTTAAACTCAAAACATCTCAATCTGGGGCCCTTCCCCCTGTCAATCAATCCGAGTCTTTAAACTTAAAACCAGATCCAGCGGGTTTTTCTCTTTTTCCGAGTCTTTAAACCCAAAACCATTGTTCAAGCATAAGAAAATGCATCGAAATCTGAAAACCAAAACCAAACTGGAAATCTTCGAAAACCGAAATCACGTTTGATTGAAATGGTACTTCCTCCCGAATTTCACTTCCAAATCTCAAATCATGTTCGCAAATCTTTAGTAAAATAGAATGCGTATAAACATAAATCATCCATTCGAAACCATCCTTAAAAGCATAACAGAATTCATGTTCTCGAAGTACGTGCAAATCCGATAACTCGTATTAAAAAACGTGCAATCAAGTAAAGCAAGAATATAGAAATCATAGGCATAAAGTCATATATCGAAAGAATAAAAATCATATATTGAAACATAAATAAATAAGTAAAAATAGTTATGCATGCTCGGTTAGAAAATAAAAAGTCCACTCACTAGGTCCGAACACGTCACTCGCGCTCCGTACGCTCCTCAGCTGTCTCAGGAATATCCTGACCTGTCAAACGTCACCATTCCGGGTCACAAACACTTTATTTAAGCATACCCTAAGTTTCCCAATTTTTCGGGATTTTTAAAGGTAATTAAACTAACCCCTAAACCTTCGAACACTCAAAACTACCCCGATACGGTGTCCGATCGACTGAAAACTTGTCCCAAAATGTTTGTTACATCGATTAGAGTGAAAACCGTGTTGAACACTTCCCCAAAATAGGCTCCACGGGCCCTCACACGCCGCCCAAAGGGGCTGCGCGCGGGAACCACGCGCTGCTACAGTGTCATCGTCAACCTCCAGCCAACCCGGTCCAGTCTAACCGAGCCAGCGAGGCTCACCCATTTTCCAGCCATTTTCAATCCTTCCTACACCCTCAGTTTCGTCCTTGAATTTGTGATTGATTCACTTAATAAAACACGAAATGAAGTCCTATTTCTTACCTCCCAAATTCGAACCAAAAACTCAAAACTTCGACTTTCGGATTCCGGTCATCCATCGCCCTTCCAGTCACGGTTTCGAGTCCCTGGGTTTAGCAGTGACTTTCTACAGCTGCCAGGGTCAACAAAATCACTCAACCAAACCCTAAAATGCTCGACTTTTGGTTTGAACAATTCTGGAAAAACAGGGGACCCAAAGAACTTACCTGTTACCAGCCTTCCGCCGTGACCTCAACCAAAGCCCTACGCGTCCCCAAGTCACTCCCCAGTCCTCTGATCACCACCACAGACCAGTCTTGATGTGTTTGATCAATCGAACTCTCAGCCGTGCACGGTGGTCGTCTCTGTTTTCTAGGTTTTTCCCACTTCCTCTTAGTCTTCTCACTCAACCCAACACCACAGTTCACTCCCAAAGCTCTCATCTCAACTCTGATCACTCACACCCTACCACAAAAACTCACAGGACTTACACACAGCAGATGGACGATCAGTTGTTCAGTCTGTCTCTGTTTTTCTTCAGTTGATCGATTTAAACCAAACATTTAAAATTAAAATGCATGGCCGACTTGGCTAGAAGCCACTGGAAATAGGCAAGCTGTCCTCCAATCCGTGGTCCAGCCCTCACAAATATCCAATTATCTCAGCCCAGGTGTTCTTATCTGGTTACACACACATCCCAAGGTGTTAAAAGACTAATTTGCCCCTAAATGTCCAAATTACCATTTTACCCCTCACATATTCATACCCATAACTTAACCGTCCGACGTCCGATGACGGCTTGCCGCCTGTCGTTGTACTCAGGATGTCGAGACCTTTCTAACGGTCCTCAAATTGCGTGAAGAAAACTTGTCGTACAAAAAGTCAACAAATTCCCCCTTTTTAACCAATTTACAAAAATGCCCACGACCTTCAGAACATCACAACTTCTTCCTCGGATGTTGGAATCGGACATGCCACCTGTCTACGGCTCGTGACGTCCCCAACTACGTCACGGTCATCGGGCAAAGTCCATTTGACCACCCGATCTAAAAGTAAACATTTTCGCCCAATCTAGGTGGAAAATCGTCATTCTGCACCGTCCGTCCAAAAGTATCCAACTAATCACCAATTATCTTTACTAATACGTCATTAACCACTAATCTAATCCTGACTTCCGGGATGGGTCATTGCAAAATAGGTCACAACCCGAAAGCCATTGTCCTACGACATTTCATATCCCAGGTGTTAGGAACTGACCCTCCTCAGTTAGGACCCGACTCATCTAGCACGATATTATCCGCTTTGGCCCTCCTTGCTCTTGTCGTCACGGTTTTGTTTTTGGGAGCTCAGGGTTCAACTTCCCAGGGGGGGTCACCCATCATGGAATTGCACCAATGTCAACTAGCTTAACTTTGGAGTTCTAACCCAACCCAAAGCTACTGAGCTCCCAAAAGGCCTCGTGCTAGATAGGTGTGTGCCTACACCTTAAAGGCACACCATCAATCCCCACTCAAACCATTCCCCCCTCGTAGGAATGTGAGATCGTTCATCGTTTCCTCCAGGACACGGGTCTTACAATCCACCCCTCTTAGGGCCCAGCATCCTCGCTGGCACACTTCCCAGTCAGGGTTTGGCTCTGATAACATTCTGTTAGGACCCGACCCTCCTCTGTCAGGACCCGACTTGACAGGACCCATCCCAATCCCCCCGGGATTAGTGCGGGATGACCCTGCTCCCGTCTGACACGAAGTGTCAGACAAGGGATATTTTCGTCCTTTGCCCTCCCGGGCTATCAGAGTACGCCAGGATCCGGAGGAGGCATGTGATATCTCGGTCTCTGCTACAGTCCACATCCGATGTCAACCTGAAGGGCAGTCAAAACATTAAAAACTGTGAGTGGACAAAACAAAAGTTTATAAAAACATTTTAACGAGAAGACCTTTGTACCCTCCACTAAAAAGCATGCATGCATTCGAAAACCATTTATCCAAAACAAACCATATGTGGGACTAAGCCCAAAGCAGATATAAACCAAGGTCGAAAGGACCACAATGAAAACGACCATACGGGCCACTGCCCAAATCCTGTGCACACCTGTACACACCACATATCATATATCATATATCCATCACATACATATATATAAGTCACACATCCAATCCTGTCACGGTATCCAAAGCTACGCGCGCGCCACCTGGGTTTCAATCCGAGTCATCTCAAAGTCAAGATCAATGTCCGTAGACCACTGACCCTACCCGAGGTAATAGTAATCATAGCCTTCCTGAGAGTAAGGAACCCAACTGGGGGGTGACTCCACTCAGTCGGTGCTCCGTGACTACTCCGGGGTCCACCCAGGCCAACGACCCTCCCCGGAGGAGATAGTAGAACATGTAAAGGAAGGTAGACGAACATATATATACATAACATAAACATTCATGACCGGTTCCCCTGAACCGTCATGAATCCATAATATCCATAATCAGGTAACATGCCGGTTCCCATAAACCGTCATGTACCGTAATAACATAACCGAGGTAACATGCCGGTTCCCATAAACCGTCATGTACCGTAATAACTAACAAGGGTTCATGCCGGTTCCCATAAACCGTCATGAACCTGGGAATCCATTTAAGGTTCCCTGACCTGAAATCAAAACCGTAAAGTGACTGGTCTCGTGCCCGAACATAGGACATCAGTTGGGCACCGTGCCCGATATCTGAGGTCATATGCCCGAGACAAAACCAAATGGGTCTCATACCCGAGTTTATCCTTTTGAAATCCAAATCCAGTTCATTTAAATCAATAAAGAAATACATACCCGTATAAGCACCGTATAAGGCCGAAACCTCGAAATACGTGCTTATACGTAACCACATACAAATGCACCCATGGCATCATCAAACAAGTAATAAAACATATAATAAACATTTATGCATGCACCAATTTAGAAAACAAGGTCCACTCACAGACCGTCCGAGCTGCCGCCTCGATTTGCGTGCCATACGGCTCCCCGAGCCGATCACCGTCACCGGGACTCCCAAACCTGTCCAAATTAATTTAGAGGGTTACTAACTACTTAATTAACCTCCCACTAAAGCCCCGTAATTTTCCCATATTTTTAACTATTTTTAATCCCGAACCTAAACCTTCCGATGCCCCGAAACATATCGAGACGGTGTCCGATCGACACGAAACCAGTCCCAAAATGTTCGTTACATCGAATAGATGATTTCGTATGTTGGAACCTTCCTCAAATTCCTCCCCACACGCCCAAACGCGCCGCCTGAAGTGGCTGCGCGTGGGAGCCACGCGCCGCTACAATGCATCTTCTTCCTTCGATCGAACCGGTCCGAACCGACCGGTCCGGTCCGACCCCTGCAACTGGACCGGCGTAACCGGTCCAGGTCTCCGACGCCCTCATTTCTCATCCGTTTTCCTCCATTTCAATCCCTAAATTCATCTTTTAATCTTTCCTATCATTCCCAATTAACAAAACTAGCTAAAACACCCAAAATCCTAACGGTTCAAAATGAACCTCACGGTCCCTGTTTTTCCGATCATCCCACACGGCTGCTCCGCCATCAACCCCCGTTCAAACTCATCTCTATACACCCTAAACAATCTAACAAACATTCCCTAAGCAACCAAAACGATCCATAATGTAAAACACAAATTAAAAATCGAATTTGGGCAAACCGAGTACCTCTCGGGTTTCATGGCCGCCGCCCACGGCGGCGTGGCTTCCAGCCGGCCACCAGCGTCCAGCCTTCATCCTCTCCACCTCTGGGCTTCTCGGTTCATGATCGAACAAGGTTGGATGTTTGGGTCGCACAGATGAGAGGAATGGGGTCGGGAAAATGGTTGGAGGAAAATGGAAAAATGGATGCACGGTTGAGTGTTTTGGTGCATGAGTAGGTGAGGTTGGCCAGTGGATGGGTGACAAGTGTCACTCATCCATTGGGCCTCCATTAAATATCTGGGCCCACTAGAGACAAAACTGCACTTTTTATCTCGTAAAACGTGCCGTCATGAATAGTAACCGGGAATTTCCGTGAACCGTAACTTCGCCGTCGAACGTCCGAATTCGACGTGCCGCCTGTCTACGGATTCGTATCGTCCTTATCTACGTAACGGTCTTCGGCCCTCGGCCATCGGACCTCCCGGTCAAAAAGTCAAGTTTTGACCTCCTATTCACCCAAATTACCAAAATGCCCCTAAACTTCCGAACGTCATAACTTCCTCCTCGAATGTCGGAATTGAACGTGCCACCTGTCTATGAACTCGTGACGTCACGAACTACGTCACGATCATCGGTCAAAGTCCATTTGACCCCCGAATGAAAAGTCAACGTTTTGCCACCATCAGGGGCAAAACGGTCATTTTGCATCGTTCGTCCGATTTCACTCTACTAATCACGGATTAGCCTCACTAATCTAATCTAGGAATTTGGGACGGGTCGTTACAACCTTCCCTCCTTAATTAATTTCGTCCTCGAAATTCCAACCGACCTAAACCCAACCGTTCTTCCCTCCTTAATTTAGTTCCGTTCTCGAAACGCCAACTATTCTGATTCCACATCCACCTCGTGGAAGGTAGAATCGACCTCGAAATACGTGTACCCTCGTACACCAACCAACTAGAACAATACTTACTCGTCTGCAACCAGACGTACCACTAACGCTCATGTCGCCTCGTCTACATTCGACCACGTCGGATAGCAGAAGTCGTACGCTCCGAACTGACACCACCTGTCAGTATCAGAGTAGCCCAAGTATCCTATGATCGACCCACTTGTCAAATCTACCCTTTCGCTGACATAAACAACTCTACGGTTCCTTACTCACTCACTAAGATATCCTGACGTCTGCTCCCACTGGGAGTCATCAGACCTCACACTAGGATCCACGCTGACACCTCCTACAAACTACCACCACTTGACAGTCGCCAGTCAAAAACTGATATGACACACACTCGTGGTTACACTAACCACAAGCATTTCACTCGACTTGTGTGTAACTAGACCCATCAGAAATACCATGACCCACTGCACAGTATCTACTGTCCAGTCCACGACCTCAACTAATCCGATTGTAGCAGAACCAATCCGACTACCAATACGCTCTCCAACGCACTACCGGTATCTCCTATATACCGTCACCAGGCACGATAAGTCTACCTAGTATCGTACCTTGAACAACGTACAAGGTACGTACATCTACCCATCAATCAGACTACAACCACCTAGGTCATAGCCAATCACGTTTCTACGATGGAGTCCATTTATCCAATCCAGTATTAGACAAATCGAAACTCCGACCCATTATCTATTTCCAAATCCGAATCCGAATCCGCAATTTCGTAAGAAATCCCGAATCCAAACCCAGAAATCATATCCATATCCATGTTCAAATTCAAATCCGAAATCATCATTCCATAAACTAGTATTTGGAATAACCATTCCGAACCCAAATCCATAAAAGAAAATCTATAGTCAAGCTCTAGACTCAAATCCTGAATCGTCACCCAGAATCCGATTCCAAAACCCAAATACAGAAATCCTCTTTCAAGTTCCAAAATCAAATCCTGAATCGTCATCCAGAAATCTGATTCCAAAACCTGAAATATCGTTCACGTCTACCGAGACGTACCAAAACCAAACCTATCGGTTACCTGATCAACCGATTACACACCATACATTAGATTGACCTCATAGAGAAATCAATCCCAACATCAACACAACACTAGGTCAGACAAAATCCGACCTCGCCAGACACCTACTCATCGGACAACTACTCAGGCGAGTAATAAGCCATATGGGATTTACCTCGAAAAGAAGTTCAGTCCCAACATGCTCCACTCAACATCCAAGTAAGAGTAATAACTCTCCACCTATCTGGATCATCAAGACCACGATCCAGATCCATAACGATACCCAAAGTCCTAAACCAATTCCCACATCTGAACAGATTAGTCAACGACGAGACACGCCGAGACTGTGGGTTCTCACTGAGTACCTCGTATCGATCCTTGGCATTCCACTGCGGAAAACCAAGAATGATCGAATAATCCATCCTACGTGAATGCAAACAACACTCGCTGCACTCACCACGTCATGTAACCTAACATTGTCTGCCACCAAGTAGAAAATGAGAAATCTCAGTCACCTAACTTCGATATACTCACTCCACCTGATGACCCAAGACAATTACGGGTCCACCAACCAATACACGATTAGTGTACTAGTGGCAACCAACAACATCAATAACATCTACATCCTCTACCACCATCAATTATGGTAGAACCTGAGAAGTCACCCAAAACGACTTCGACATACCCATTACCAATGCGGAAAACCCGTATTCCACTCGTCACCTCAATCGCAACCTCTCGCGATTCCGAAGTTCCAACAAGATTGGAAACAACATACCCGGACATCAACCACGTGTCCCCGTTAGACTGGTTATGGACACATGCCCATTTACGACCGTATATGTACATCCAAAAGGATGTCAATTCATCCTAACCTGATGTACCACTCTACTGAAAAGTCACAACAGACCCCTGCTGTGATCTGCAGTCAAATCTCTACAAACCACCATATCTAACCAATTCTGACCAACTCCGGCCAACACTGACCAACTGGTCGCTAGTCCCCCATGACAGTACTCGATCCTCACGTCTCAACTACCGTTGGATCCTATCCAGTCCGTCACTATCCGTGATTCACTCCCGAACCACAGATACCGAACATATGCCCATTACGACGGAGTCACACCCCGATCCGTAACTCATCGTCATCACGATCACCGGCACTAGCACCAGCACTAGTACCAGTATCATCACCTGTCAGCATCAGCACAAAGTGTGCAAAACTGACACCCTGGATCTCCGCTCATACCAAGCGACGATCGCGTACCTCTGCTCGTATAGGAGAAACTCTGTCTCCCTCGTACCTGACAACTCTAGGTACAGTCACCCTGACAACTCATGCGAGAAAAGGAAAACGTTCCCCGAACGTCCCCGATCCCCAACAATCGTAACTATAACCACTCTCGGTAGTAGCGCCTGCCCCACACTCGTGCAGACCTAACTACCAGACATCGCTATATCCAGACTCCGTATCCAACGGAATCAATCGCCCGTACTAACTACTCTGTATCCCACTCAGGGATTCCATCGACAAGTACCAACCCTGGTAACTTGTCCAACAATCTCTATCCTGTCGTAACTTGACTAAACCATTGTCGTCTACCAGGTCATCCACGACCTTAGTTGCACCAACCCACAACTGAAGTAGCACGACAACCAACTCGGTCTAACCGATACGTACAACCCTGACTGCGAAGTGCAGTCCCAATACAAGCTGACATGACTAGACCGACTAACGAATCCAAATCCGAATAGTCGTCAAAGTCACACCACTCGCCAACTCCCATTTCCAAACCATACCCACCAAGGTAGGGTTCCACAATCACACCTAGAGTTCCCCTGAACCCACCTGCGAAAAGCAGTAAAATCAACAATCTGACCGACCCCGCGGTCTTGACATCGTAATGACGTCAATCCAATCCTACCAACAATCCAACTCGGATTCATCGAATCCGGTTGCTAACTGCCGACTGCAGTAAGTCCATTTAACTCAACATAATCTGACCATCTAATGGTCACACTCCTAACCAGTCGTCGGAATCGATCCTACGACATCGTGAAGACGATCCCAACTAACCGTCTCACGATCCAAAACTCTAACGTAATAGGGTTCCACACTGCCAACCCTGACAGAACCATGGCAAGCCCGGCATCGAGTGCCGAACCAAGGCTTGCCAATCCTACTAACTATCGTACCGGTACCTCAACATCAGGTTGACCACGAACTGTAGCCCATTGAGATATCACATCCTCGACCAGCGTACATACTCCAAGAGCTACACGGTTGCTCGAATAGAGACAACCCCGCTCTGATACCACGTTGACAGGACCCATCCCAATCCCCCCGGGATTAGTGCGGGATGACCCTGCTCCCGTCTGACACGAAGTGTCAGACAAGGGCTATTTTCGTCCTTTGCCCTCCCGGGCTATCAGAGTACGCCAGGATCCGGAGGAGGCATGTGATATCTCGGTCTCTGCTACAGTCCACATCCGATGTCAACCTGAAGGGCAGTCAAAACATTAAAAACTGTGAGTGGACAAAACAAAAGTTTATAAAAACATTTTAACAAGAAGACCTTTGTACCCTCCACTAAAAAGCATGCATGCATTCGAAAACCATTTATCCAAAACAAACCATATGTGGGACTAAGCCCAAAGCAGATATAAACCAAGGTCGAAAGGACCACAATGAAAACGACCATACGGGCCACTGCCCAAATCCTGTGCACACCTGTACACACCACATATCATATATCATATATCCATCACATACATATATATAAGTCACACAACCAATCCTGTCACGGTATCCAAAGCTACGCGCGCGCCACCCGGGTCTCAATCCGAGTCATCTCAAAGTCAAGATCAATGTCCGTAGACCACTGACCCTACCCGAGGTAATAGTAATCATAGCCTTCCTGAGAGTAAGGAACCCAACTGGGGGGTGACTCCACTCAGTCGGTGCTCCGTGACTACTCCGGGGTCCACCCAGGCCAACGACCCTCCCTGGAGGAGATAGTAGAACATGTAAAGGAAGGTAGACGAACATATATATACATAACATAAACATTCATGACCGGTTCCCCTGAACCGTCATGAATCCATAATATCCATAATCAGGTAACATGCCGGTTCCCATAAACCGTCATGTACCGTAATAACATAACCGAGGTAACATGCCGGTTCCCATAAACCGTCATGTACCGTAAAAACTAACAAGGGTTCATGCCGGTTCCCATAAACCGTCATGAACCTGGGAATCCATTTAAGGTTCCCTGACCTGAAATCAAAACCGTAAAGTGACTGGGTCTCGTGCCCGAACATAGGACATCAGTTGGGCACCGTGCCCGATATCTGAGGTCATATGCCCGAGAAAAAACCAAATGGGTCTCATACCCGAATTTATCCTTTTGAAATCCAAATCCAGTTCATTTAAATCAATAAAGAAATACATACCCGTATAAGCACCGTATAAGGCCGAAACCTCGAAATACGTGCTTAAACGTAACCACATACAAATGCACCCATGGCATCATCAAACAAGTAATAAAACATATAATAAACATTTATGCATGCACCAATTTAGAAAACAAGGTCCACTCACAGACCGTCCGAGCTGTCGCCTCGATTTGCGTGCCATACGGCTCCCCGAGCCGATCACCGTCACCGGGACTCCCAAACCTGTCCAAATTAATTTAGAGGGTTACTAACTACTTAATTAACCTCCCACTAAAGCCCCGTAATTTTCCCATATTTTTAACTATTTTTAATCCCGAACCTAAACCTTCCGATGCCCCGAAACATATCGAGACGGTGTCCGATCGACACGAAACCAGTCCCAAAATGTTCGTTACATCGAATAGATGATTTCGTATGTTGGAACCTTCCTCAAATTCCTCCCCACGCGCCCAAACGCGCCGCCTGAAGTGGCTGCGCGTGGGAGCCACGCGCCGCTACAGTGCATCTTCTTCCTTCGATCGAACCGGTCCGAACCGACCGGTCCGGTCCGACCCCTGCAACTGGACCGGCGTAACCGGTCCAGGTCTCCGACGCCCTCATTTCTCATCCGTTTTCCTCCATTTCAATCCCTAAATTCATCTTTTAATCTTTCCTATCATTCCCAATTAACCAAACTAGCTAAAACACCCAAAATCCTAACGGTTCAAAATGAACCTCACGGTCCCTGTTTTTCCGATCATCCCACACGGCTGCTCAGCCGTCAACCCCCGTTCAAACTCATCTCTATACACCCTAAACAATCTAACAAACATTCCCTAAGCAACCAAAACGATCCATAATGTAAAACACAAATTAAAAATCGAATTTGGGCAAACCGAGTACCTCTCGGGTTTCATGGCCGCCGCCCACGGCGGCGTGGCTTCCAGCCGGCCACCAGCGTCCAGCCTTCATCCTCTCCACCTCTGGGCTTCTCGGTTCATGATCGAACAAGGTTGGATGTTTGGGTCGCACAGATGAGAGGAATGGGGTCGGGAAAATGGTTGGAGGAAAATGGAAAAATGGATGCACGGTTGAGTGTTTTGGTGCATGAGTAGGTGAGGTTGGCCAGTGGATGGGTGACAAGTGTCACTCATCCATTGGGCCTCCATTAAATATCTGGGCCCACTAGAGACAAAACTGCACTTTTTGTCTCGTAAAACGTGCCGTCGTGAATAGTAACCGGGAATTTCCGTGAACCGTAACTTCGCCGTCGAACGTCCGAATTCGACGTGCCGCCTGTCTACGGATTCGTATCGTCCTTATCTACGTAACGGTCTTCGGCCCTCGGCCATCGGACCTCCCGGTCAAAAAGTCAAGTTTTGACCTCCTATTCACCCAAATTACCAAAATGCCCCTAAACTTCCGAACGTCATAACTTCCTCCTCGAATGTCGGAATTGAACGTGCCACCTGTCTATGAACTCGTGACGTCACGAACTACGTCACGATCATCGGTCAAAGTCCATTTGACCCCCGAATGAAAAGTCAACGTTTTGCCACCATCAGGGGCAAAACGGTCATTTTGCATCGTTCGTCCGATTTCACTCTACTAATCACGGATTAGCCTCACTAATCTAATCTAGGAATTTGGGACGGGTCGTTACAACCTTCCCTCCTTAATTAATTTCGTCCTCGAAATTCCAACCGACCTAAACCCAACCGTTCTTCCCTCCTTAATTTAGTTCCGTTCTCGAAACGCCAACTATTCTGATTCCACATCCACCTCGTGGAAGGTAGAATCGACCTCGAAATACGTGTACCCTCGTACACCAACCAACTAGAACAATACTTACTCGTCTGCAACCAGACGTACCACTAACGCTCATGTCGCCTCGTCTACATTCGACCACGTCGGATAGCAGAAGTCGTACGCTCCGAACTGACACCACCTGTCAGTATCAGAGTAGCCCAAGTATCCTATGATCGACCCACTTGTCAAATCTACCCTTTCGCTGACATAAACAACTCTACGGTTCCTTACTCACTCACTAAGATATCCTGACGTCTGCTCCCACTGGGAGTCATCAGACCTCACACTAGGATCCACGCTGACACCTCCTACAAACTACCACCACTTGACAGTCGCCAGTCAAAAACTGATATGACACACACTCGTGGTTACACTAACCACAAGCATTTCACTCGACTTGTGTGTAACTAGACCCATCAGAAATACCATGACCCACTGCACAGTATCTACTGTCCAGTCCACGACCTCAACTAATCCGATTGTAGCAGAACCAATCCGACTACCAATACGCTCTCCAACGCACTACCGGTATCTCCTATATACCGTCACCAGGCACGATAAGTCTACCTAGTATCGTACCTTGAACAACGTACAAGGTACGTACATCTACCCATCAATCAGACTACAACCACCTAGGTCATAGCCAATCACGTTTCTACGATGGAGTCCATTTATCCAATCCAGTATTAGACAAATCGAAACTCCGACCCATTATCTATTTCCAAATCCGAATCCGAATCCGCAATTTCGTTAGAAATCCCGAATCCAAACCCAGAAATCATATCCATATCCATGTTCAAATTCAAATCCGAAATCATCATTCCATAAACTAGTATTTGGAATAACCATTCCGAACCCAAATCCATAAAAGAAAATCTATAGTCAAGCTCTAGACTCAAATCCTGAATCGTCACCCAGAATCCGATTCCAAAACCCAAATACAGAAATCCTCTTTCAAGTTCCAAAATCAAATCCTGAATCGTCATCCAGAAATCTGATTCCAAAACCTGAAATATCGTTCACGTCTACCGAGACGTACCAAAACCAAACCTATCGGTTACCTGATCAACCGATTACACACCATACATTAGATTGACCTCATAGAGAAATCAATCCCAACATCAACACAACACTAGGTCAGACAAAATCCGACCTCGCCAGACACCTACTCATCGGACAACTACTCAGGCGAGTAATAAGCCATATGGGATTTACCTCGAAAAGAAGTTCAGTCCCAACATGCTCCACTCAACATCCAAGTAAGAGTAATAACTCTCCACCTATCTGGATCATCAAGACCACGATCCAGATCCATAACGATACCCAAAGTCCTAAACCAATTCCCACATCTGAACAGATTAGTCAACGACGAGACACGCCGAGACTGTGGGTTCTCACTGAGTACCTCGTATCGATCCTTGGCATTCCACTGCGGAAAACCAAGAATGATCGAATAATCCATCCTACGTGAATGCAAACAACACTCGCTGCACTCACCACGTCATGTAACCTAACATTGTCTGCCACCAAGTAGAAAATGAGAAATCTCAGTCACCTAACTTCGATATACTCACTCCACCTGATGACCCAAGACAATTACGGGTCCACCAACCAATACACGATTAGTGTACTAGTGGCAACCAACAACATCAATAACATCTACATCCTCTACCACCATCAATTATGGTAGAACCTGAGAAGTCACCCAAAACGACTTCGACATACCCATTACCAATGCGGAAAACCCGTATTCCACTCGTCACCTCAATCGCAACCTCTCGCGATTCCGAAGTTCCAACAAGATTGGAAACAACATACCCGGACATCAACCACGTGTCCCCGTTAGACTGGTTATGGACACATGCCCATTTACGACCGTATATGTACATCCAAAAGGATGTCAATTCATCCTAACCTGATGTACCACTCTACTGAAAAGTCACAACAGACCCCTGCTGTGATCTGCAGTCAAATCTCTACAAACCACCATATCTAACCAATTCTGACCAACTCCGGCCAACACTGACCAACTGGTCGCTAGTCCCCCATGACAGTACTCGATCCTCACGTCTCAACTACCGTTGGATCCTATCCAGTCCGTCACTATCCGTGATTCACTCCCGAACCACAGATACCGAACATATGCCCATTACGACGGAGTCACACCCCGATCCGTAACTCATCGTCATCACGATCACCGGCACTAGCACCAGCACTAGTACCAGTATCATCACCTGTCAGCATCAGCACAAAGTGTGCAAAACTGACACCCTGGATCTCCGCTCATACCAAGCGACGATCGCGTACCTCTGCTCGTATAGGAGAAACTCTGTCTCCCTCGTACCTGACAACTCTAGGTACAGTCACCCTGACAACTCATGCGAGAAAAGGAAAACGTTCCCCGAACGTCCCCGATCCCCAACAATCGTAACTATAACCACTCTCAGTAGTAGCGCCTGCCCCACACTCGTGCAGACCTAACTACCAGACATCGCTATATCCAGACTCCGTATCCAACGGAATCAATCGCCCGTACTAACTACTCTGTATCCCACTCAGGGATTCCATCGACAAGTACCAACCCTGGTAACTTGTCCAACAATCTCTATCCTGTCGTAACTTGACTAAACCATTGTCGTCTACCAGGTCATCCACGACCTTAGTTGCACCAACCCACAACTGAAGTAGCACGACAACCAACTCGGTCTAACCGATACGTACAACCCTGACTGCGAAGTGCAGTCCCAATACAAGCTGACATGACTAGACCGACTAACGAATCCAAATCCGAATAGTCGTCAAAGTCACACCACTCGCCAACTCCCATTTCCGAACCATACCCACCAAGGTAGGGTTCCACAATCACACCTAGAGTTCCCCTGAACCCACCTGCGAAAAGCAGTAAAATCAACAATCTGACCGACCCCGCGGTCTTGACATCGTAATGACGTCAATCCAATCCTACCAACAATCCAACTCGGATTCCTCGAATCCGGTTGCTAACTGCCGACTGCAGTAAGTCCATTTAACTCAACATAATCTGACCATCTAATGGTCACACTCCTAACCAGTCGTCGGAATCGATCCTACGACATCGTGAAGACGATCCCAACTAACCGTCTCACGATCCAAAACTCTAACGTAATAGGGTTCCACACTGCCAACCCTGACAGAACCATGGCAACCCCGGCATCGAGTGCCGAACCAAGGCTTGCCAATCCTACTAACTATCGTACCGGTACCTCAACATCAGGTTGACCACGAACTGTAGCCCATTGAGATATCACATCCTCGACCAGCGTACATACTCCAAGAGCTACACGGTTGCTCGAATAGAGACAACCCCGCTCTGATACCACGTTGACAGGACCCATCCCAATCCCCCCGGGATTTGTGCGGGATGACCCTGCTCCCGTCTGACACGAAGTGTCAGACAAGGGATATTTTCGTCCTTTGCCCTCCCGGGCTATTAGAGTACGCCAGGATCCGGAGGAGGCATGTGATATCTCGGTCTCTGCTACAGTCCACATCCGATGTCAACCTGAAGGGCAGTCAAAACATTAAAAACTGTGAGTGGACAAAACAAAAGTTTATAAAAACATTTTAACGAGAAGACCTTTGTACCCTCCACTAAAAAGCATGCATGCATTCGAAAACCATTTATCCAAAACAAACCATATGTGGGACTAAGCCCAAAGCAGATATAAACCAAGGTCGAAAGGACCACAATGAAAACGACCATACGGGCCACTGCCCAAATCCTGTGCACACCTGTACACACCACATATCATATATCATATATCCATCACATACATATATATAAGTCACACAACCAATCCTGTCACGGTATCCAAAGCTACGCGCGCGCCACCTGGGTTTCAATCCGAGTCATCTCAAAGTCAAGATCAATGTCCGTAGACCACTGACCCTACCCGAGGTAATAGTAATCATAGCCTTCCTGAGAGTAAGGAACCCAACTGGGGGTGACTCCACTCAGTCGGTGCTCCGTGACTACTCCGGGGTCCACCCAGGCCAACGACCCTCCCCGGAGGAGATAGTAGAACATGTAAAGGAAGGTAGACGAACATATATATACATAACATAAACATTCATGACCGGTTCCCCTGAACCGTCATGAATCCATAATATCCATAATCAGGTAACATGCCGGTTCCCATAAACCGTC
This sequence comes from Prinsepia uniflora, assembly GCA_032719365.1. Lineage (NCBI taxonomy): Eukaryota > Viridiplantae > Streptophyta > Magnoliopsida > Rosales > Rosaceae > Prinsepia > Prinsepia uniflora. The sequence continues at coordinate 38,225,824 of CM064862.1, forward strand.
ATGTACCGTAATAACATAACCGAGGTAACATGCCGGTTCCCATAAACCGTCATGTACCGTAATAACTAACAAGGGTTCATGCCGGTTCCCATAAACCGTCATGAACCTGGGAATCCATTTAAGGTTCCCTGACCTGAAATCAAAACCGAAAAGTGACTGGGTCTCGTGCCCGAACATAGGACATCAGTTGGGCACCGTGCCCGATATCTGAGGTCATATGCCCGAGACAAAACCAAATGGGTCTCATACCCGAATTTATCCTTTTGAAATCCAAATCCAGTTCATTTAAATCAATAAAGAAATACATACCCGTATAAGCACCGTATAAGGCCGAAACCTCGAAATACGTGCTTATACGTAAACACATACAAATGCACCCATGGCATCATCAAACAAGTAATAAAACATATAATAAACATTTATGCATGCACCAATTTAGAAAACAAGGTCCACTCACAGACCGTCCGAGCTGCCGCCTCGATTTGCGTGCCATACGGCTCCCCGAGCCGATCACCGTCACCGGGACTCCCAAACCTGTCCAAATTAATTTAGAGGGTTACTAACTACTTAATTAACCTCCCACTAAAGCCCCGTAATTTTCCCATATTTTTAACTATTTTTAATCCCGAACCTAAACCTTCCGATGCCCCGAAACATATCGAGACGGTGTCCGATCGACACGAAACCAGTCCCAAAATGTTCGTTACATCGAATAGATGATTTCGTATGTTGGAACCTTCCTCAAATTCCTCCCCACGCGCCCAAACGCGCCGCCTGAAGTGGCTGCGCGTGGGAGCCACGCGCCGCTACAGTGCATCTTCTTCCTTCGATCGAACCGGTCCGAACCGACCGGTCCGGTCCGACCCCTGCAACTGGACCGGCGTAACCGGTCCAGGTCTCCGACGCCCTCATTTCTCATCCGTTTTCCTCCATTTCAATCCCTAAATTCATCTTTTAATCTTTCCTATCATTCCCAATTAACCAAACTAGCTAAAACACCCAAAATCCTAACGGTTCAAAATGAACCTCACGGTCCCTGTTTTTCCGATCATCCCACACGGCTGCTCAGCCGTCAACCCCCGTTCAAACTCATCTCTATACACCCTAAACAATCTAACAAACATTCCCTAAGCAACCAAAACGATCCATAATGTAAAACGCAAATTAAAAATCGAATTTGGGCAAACCGAGTACCTCTCGGGTTTCATGGCCGCCGCCCACGGCGGCGTGGCTTCCAGCCAGCCACCAGCGTCCAGCCTTCATCCTCTCCACCTCTGGGCTTCTCGGTTCATGATCGAACAAGGTTGGATGTTTGGGTCGCACAGATGAGAGGAATGGGGTCGGGAAAATGGTTGGAGGAAAATGGAAAAATGGATGCACGGTTGAGTGTTTTGGTGCATGAGTAGGTGAGGTTGGCCAGTGGATGGGTGACAAGTGTCACTCATCCATTGGGCCTCCATTAAATATCTGGGCCCACTAGAGACAAAACTGCACTTTTTATCTCGTAAAACGTGCCGTCATGAATAGTAACCGGGAATTTCCGTGAACCGTAACTTCTCCGTCGAACGTCCGAATTCGACGTGCCGCCTGTCTACGGATTCGTATCGTCCTTATCTACGTAACGGTCTTCGGCCCTTGGCCATCGGACCTCCCGGTCAAAAAGTCAAGTTTTGACCTCCTATTCACCCAAATTACCAAAATGCCCCTAAACTTCCGAACGTCATAACTTCCTCCTCGAATGTCGGAATTGAACGTGCCACCTGTCTATGAACTCGTGACGTCACGAACTACGTCACGATCATCGGTCAAAGTCCATTTAACCCCCCGAATGAAAAGTCAACGTTTTGCCACCATCAGGGGCAAAACGGTCATTTTGCATCGTTCGTCCGATTTCACTCTACTAATCACGGATTAGCCTCACTAATCTAATCTAGGAATTTGGGACGGGTCGTTACAACCTTCCCTCCTTAATTAATTTCGTCCTCGAAATTCCAACCGACCTAAACCCAACCGTTCTTCCCTCCTTAATTTAGTTCCGTTCTCGAAACGCCAACTATTCTGATTCCACATCCACCTCGTGGAAGGTAGAATCGACCTCGAAATACGTGTACCCTCGTACACCAACCAACTAGAACAATACTTACTCGTCTGCAACCAGACGTACCACTAACGCTCATGTCGCCTCGTCTACATTCGACCACGTCGGATAGCAGAAGTCGTACGCTCCGAACTGACACCACCTGTCAGTATCAGAGTAGCCCAAGTATCCTATGATCGACCCACTTGTCAAATCTACCCTTTCGCTGACATAAACAACTCTACGGTTCCTTACTCACTCACTAAGATATCCTGACGTCTGCTCCCACTGGGAGTCATCAGACCTCACACCAGGATCCACGCTGACACCTCCTACAAACTACCACCACTTGACAGTCGCCAGTCAAAAACTGATATGACACACACTCGTGGTTACACTAACCACAAGCATTTCACTCGACTTGTGTGTAACTAGACCCATCAGAAATACCATGACCCACTGCACAGTATCTACTGTCCAGTCCACGACCTCAACTAATCCGATGGTAGCAGAACCAATCCGACTACCAATACGCTCTCCAACGCACTACCGGTATCTCCTATATACCGTCACCAGGCACGATAAGTCTGCCTAGTATCGTACCTTGAACAACGTACAAGGTACGTACATCTACCCATCAATCAGACTACAACCACCTAGGTCATAGCCAATCACGTTTCTACGATGGAGTCCATTTATCCAATCCAGTATTAGACAAATCGAAACTCCGACCCATTATCTATTTCCAAATCCGAATCCGAATCCGCAATTTCGTAAGAAATCCCGAATCCAAACCCAGAAATCATATCCATATCCATGTTCAAATTCAAATCCGAAATCATCATTCCATAAACTAGTATTTGGAATAACCATTCCGAACCCAAATCCATAAAAGAAAATCTATAGTCAAGCTCTAGACTCAAATCCTGAATCGTCACCCAGAATCCGATTCCAAAACCCAAATACAGAAATCCTCTTTCAAGTTCCAAAATCAAATCCTGAATCGTCATCCAGAAATCTGATTCCAAAACCTGAAATATCGTTCACGTCTACCGAGACGTACCAAAACCAAACCTATCGGTTACCTGATCAACCGATTACACACCATACATTAGATTGACCTCATAGAGAAATCAATCCCAACATCAACACAACACTAGGTTAGACAAAATCCGACCTCGCCAGACACCTACTCATCGAACAACTACTCAGGCGAGTAATAAGCCATATGGGATTTACCTCGAAAAGAAGTTCAGTCCCAACATGCTCCACTCAACATCCAAGTAAGAGTAATAACTCTCCACCTATCTGGATCATCAAGACCACGATCCAGATCCATAACGATACCCAAAGTCCTAAACCAATTCCCACATCTGAACAGATTAGTCAACGACGAGACACGCCGAGACTGTGGGTTCTCACTGAGTACCTCGTATCGATCCTTGGCATTCCACTGCGGAAAACCAAGAATGATCGAATAATCCATCCTACGTGAATGCAAACAACACTCGCTGCACTCACCACGTCATGTAACCTAACATTGTCTGCCACCAAGTAGAAAATGAGAAATCTCAGTCACCTAACTTCGATATACTCACTCCACCTGATGACCCAAGACAATTACGGGTCCACCAACCAATACACGATTAGTGTACTAGTGGCAACCAACAACATCAATAACATCTACATCCTCTACCACCATCAATTATGGTAGAACCTGAGAAGTCACCCAAAACGACTTCGACATACCCATTACCAATGCGGAAAACCCGTATTCCACTCGTCACCTCAATCGCAACCTCTCGCGATTCCGAAGTTCCAACAAGATTGGAAACAACATACCCGGACATCAACCACGTGTCCCCGTTAGACTGGTTATGGACACATGCCCATTTACGACCGTATATGTACATCCAAAAGGATGTCAATTCATCCTAACCTGATGTACCACTCTACTGAAAAGTCACAACAGACCCCTGCTGTGATCTGCAGTCAAATCTCTACAAACCACCATATCTAACCAATTCTGACCAACTCCGGCCAACACTGACCAACTGGTCGCTAGTCCCCCATGACAGTACTCGATCCTCACGTCTCAACTACCGTTGGATCCTATCCAGTCCGTCACTATCCGTGATTCACTCCCGAACCACAGATACCGAACATATGCCCATTACGACGGAGTCACACCCCGATCCGTAACTCATCGTCATCACGATCACCGGCACTAGCACCAGCACTAGTACCAGTATCATCACCTGTCAGCATCAGCACAAAGTGTGCAAAACTGACACCCTGGATCTCCGCTCATACCAAGCGACGATCGCGTACCTCTGCTCGTATAGGAGAAACTCTGTCTCCCTCGTACCTGACAACTCTAGGTACAGTCACCCTGACAACTCATGCGAGAAAAGGAAAACGTTCCCCGAACGTCCCCGATCCCCAACAATCGTAACTATAACCACTCTCGGTAGTAGCGCCTGCCCCACACTCGTGCAGACCTAACTACTAGACATCGCTATATCCAGACTCCGTATCCAACGGAATCAATCGCCCGTACTAACTACTCTGTATCCCACTCAGGGATTCCATCGACAAGTACCAACCCTGGTAACTTGTCCAACAATCTTTATCCTGTCGTAACTTGACTAAACCATTGTCGTCTACCAGGTCATCCACGACCTTAGTTGCACCAACCCACAACTGAAGTAGCACGACAACCAACTCGGTCTAACCGATACGTACAACCCTGACTGCGAAGTGCAGTCCCAATACAAGCTGACATGACTAGACCGACTAACGAATCCAAATCCGAATAGTCGTCAAAGTCACACCACTCGCCAACTCCCATTTCCGAACCATACCCACCAAGGTAGGGTTCCACAATCACACCTAGAGTTCCCCTGAACCCACCTGCGAAAAGCAGTAAAATCAACAATCTGACCGACCCCGCGGTCTTGACATCGTAATGACGTCAATCCAATCCTACCAACAATCCAACTCGGATTCCTCGAATCCGGTTGCTAACTGCCGACTGCAGTAAGTCCATTTAACTCAACATAATCTGACCATCTAATGGTCACACTCCTAACCAGTCGTCGGAATCGATCCTACGACATCGTGAAGACGATCCCAACTAACCGTCTCACGATCCAAAACTCTAACGTAATAGGGTTCCACACTGCCAACCCTGACAGAACCATGGCAACCCCGGCATCGAGTGCCGAACCAAGGCTTGCCAATCCTACTAACTATCGTACCGGTACCTCAACATCAGGTTGACCACGAACTGTAGCCCATTGAGATATCACATCCTCGACCAGCGTACATACTCCAAGAGCTACACGGTTGCTCGAATAGAGACAACCCCGCTCTGATACCACGTTGACAGGACCCATCCCAATCCCCCCGGGATTAGTGCGGGATGACCCTGCTCCCGTCTGACACGAAGTGTCAGACAAGGGATATTTTCGTCCTTTGCCCTCCCGGGCTATTAGAGTACGCCAGGATCCGGAGGAGGCATGTGATATCTCGGTCTCTGCTACAGTCCACATCCGATGTCAACCTGAAGGGCAGTCAAAACATTAAAAACTGTGAGTGGACAAAACAAAAGTTTATAAAAACATTTTAACGAGAAGACCTTTGTACCCTCCACTAAAAAGCATGCATGCATTCGAAAACCATTTATCCAAAACAAACCATATGTGGGACTAAGCCCAAAGCAGATATAAACCAAGGTCGAAAGGACCACAATGAAAACGACCATACGGGCCACTGCCCAAATCCTGTGCACACCTGTACACACCACATATCATATATCATATATCCATCACATACATATATATAAGTCACACAACCAATCCTGTCACGGTATCCAAAGCTACGCGCGCGCCACCCGGGTTTCAATCCGAGTCATCTCAAAGTCAAGATCAATGTCCGTAGACCACTGACCCTACCCGAGGTAATAGTAATCATAGCCTTCCTGAGAGTAAGGAACCCAACTGGGGGGTGACTCCACTCAGTCGGTGCTCCGTGACTACTCCGGGGTCCACCCAGGCCAACGACCCTCCCCGGAGGAGATAGTAGAACATGTAAAGGAAGGTAGACGAACATATATATACATAACATAAACATTCATGACCGGTTCCCCTGAACCGTCATGAATCCATAATATCCATAATCAGGTAACATGCCGGTTCCCATAAACCGTCATGTACCGTAATAACATAACCGAGGTAACATGCCGGTTCCCATAAACCGTCATGTACCGTAATAACTAACAAGGGTTCATGCCGGTTCCCATAAACCGTCATGAACCTGGGAATCCATTTAAGGTTCCCTGACCTGAAATCAAAACCGTAAAGTGACTGGGTCTCGTGCCCGAACATAGGACATCAGTTGGGCACCGTGCCCGATATCTGAGGTCATATGCCCGAGACAAAACCAAATGGGTCTCATACCCGAGTTTATCCTTTTGAAATCCAAATCCAGTTCATTTAAATCAATAAAGAAATACATACCCGTATAAGCACCGTATAAGGCCGAAACCTCGAAATACGTGCTTATACGTAACCACATACAAATGCACCCATGGCATCATCAAACAAGTAATAAAACATATAATAAACATTTATGCATGCACCAATTTAGAAAACAAGGTCCACTCACAGACCGTCCGAGCTGCCGCCTCGATTTGCGTGCCATACGGCTCCCCGAGCCGATCACCGTCACCGGGACTCCCAAACCTGTCCAAATTAATTTAGAGGGTTACTAACTACTTAATTAACCTCCCACTAAAGCCCCGTAATTTTCCCATATTTTTAACTATTTTTAATCCCGAACCTAAACCTTCCGATGCCCCGAAACATATCGAGACGGTGTCCGATCGACACGAAACCAGTCCCAAAATGTTCGTTACATCGAATAGATGATTTCGTATGTTGGAACCTTCCTCAAATTCCTCCCCACGCGCCCAAACGCGCCGCCTGAAGTGGCTGCGCGTGGGAGCCACGCGCCGCTACAGTGCATCTTCTTCCTTCGATCGAACCGGTCCGAACCGACCGGTCCGGTCCGACCCCTGCAACTGGACCGGCGTAACCGGTCCAGGTCTCCGACGCCCTCATTTCTCATCCGTTTTCCTCCATTTCAATCCCTAAATTCATCTTTTAATCTTTCCTATCATTCCCAATTAACCAAACTAGCTAAAACACCCAAAATCCTAACGGTTCAAAATGAACCTCACGGTCCCTGTTTTTCCGATCATCCCACACGGCTGCTCAGCCGTCAACCCCCGTTCAAACTCATCTCTATACACCCTAAACAATCTAACAAACATTCCCTAAGCAACCAAAACGATCCATAATGTAAAACACAAATTAAAAATCGAATTTGGGCAAACCGAGTACCTCTCGGGTTTCATGGCCGCCGCCCACGGCGGCGTGGCTTCCAGCCGGCCACCAGCGTCCAGCCTTCATCCTCTCCACCTCTGGGCTTCTCGGTTCATGATCGAACAAGGTTGGATGTTTGGGTCGCACAGATGAGAGGAATGGGGTCGGGAAAATGGTTGGAGGAAAATGGAAAAATGGATGCACGGTTGAGTGTTTTGGTGCATGAGTAGGTGAGGTTGGCCAGTGGATGGGTGACAAGTGTCACTCATCCATTGGGCCTCCATTAAATATCTGGGCCCACTAGAGACAAAACTGCACTTTTTGTCTCGTAAAACGTGCCGTCGTGAATAGTAACCGGGAATTTCCGTGAGCCGTAACTTCGCCGTCGAACGTCCGAATTCGACGTGCCGCCTGTCTACGGATTCGTATCGTCCTTATCTACGTAACGGTCTTCGGCCCTCGGCCATCGGACCTCCCGGTCAAAAAGTCAAGTTTTGACCTCCTATTCACCCAAATTACCAAAATGCCCCTAAACTTCCGAACGTCATAACTTCCTCCTCGAATGTCGGAATTGAACGTGCCACCTGTCTATGAACTCGTGACGTCACGAACTACGTCACGATCATCAGTCAAAGTCCATTTGACCGCCCGAATGAAAAGTCAACGTTTTGCCACCATCAGGGGCAAAATGGTCATTTCGCATCGTTCGTCCGATTTCACTCTACTAATCACGGATTAGCCTCACTAATCGTGATTAGTCACTAATCTAATCTAGGAATTTGGGACGGGTCGTTACACCACTCATCTAGCACGATATTGTTCGCTTTAGGCCTCCTTGCCCATGCCCTCACGGTTTTGTTTTTGAGAGCTCATGGTGTAACTTCCTAGGGGGGTTACACATCATGGAATTGTACCAATGTCAACTCGCTTAACTTTGGAGTTCCAACCGAACCCAAAGCCACTGAGCTCACAAAAAGGCCTCATGGTAGATAGGTGTGTGCCTACACCTTTAAGGCACACCATTAATCCTCTCCCAGACCATTCCCCCTCGCAGGAATGTGGGATCGTTCATCGTTCCCTCCAGGACACGGGTCTTACACCATACTCCATCATAATCACCTTCATACATGACATATAGGGCAATTCCCGAGTCTATCTCCAAAGTGTGTTCAAACACTTGACATCCATAGGGCAATTCCTGAAGAGAAAAAGTGTATCACAACCTCTTTACCCCGTAGTTATATTTTATAATTTATATGAATTTCAATATTTTCCATGTGTTATAATATCTTAGTTTTTGTCATGCATGTATGTTGTGCTTAATGCTTGATTAGATATAGGGAAATTCCCAAGTCTAGGTCATTGAAAGTGTATAGGGTATTTCCCGAGCACGTACTCGAGATAATTTGATTGTATTTTATAGAACTAAGGTTATGGAATTTTTTAGGTTTTGAAGTTAATATAATTTATGAATGAGTAAGGTATAAAGAATGAGTTGGCCACATGTAAACAATAAATTAGATTAGTTTAGGCTTAGTTTAATTACGTTGGACTTTAAAATCAATTTCTTACCCCCATTCTATAATCCAAATGTTAATCATGTGTAGGTACCCTCAATCCATGATTTAGAACGATCCCTATTTACCAATGCTACATCTATCAAAAAAAAAAGTTTTAAATTGCTTACGTTTTTATTAAGTGTTGGGTGTGACTATGTGTTTACTTTAATGCTTGGTTTTTGCGTTATCAATTTTTTGGCACCGTTACCGAGAATTTAAAATTCTTTTGTGTGATTTCTTTTGTGTAAATATGTTTATATTGTAAATATAATACTTATACATTAATTGTAATTGTAAATATTAAATATGCTTTTATTTTTCTTTTTTCCAAAACTCTACACGGCCCTGTTTTGTGCAATTTATTTGACATAGCTAGATGTATTAGAAAATTTTTAACATTTACGGAGTTGTTGTTTGGTGTGTCTAACACGTGCTTGTAAACTTTCGTTGAAATCGGACTTGCCAATAATTCTGGACAATTCTAACAAGTTGCTTTGCTCAAAGTTGTGTAATTCCGGAATGTGTATTTGTTGTGCATATGTGAACATATTAAAATTGTAAATAATACTTCCTATTATATGTATGAGTTCCTAGTTCATTTAAAATTTTGTAGACACTCACCTAACACTTTTGAAGGAACACTCATTGTGGCAATTCACTTATCTAAGGACCATAAACTAGACTTGGAGACACCCTTGTTAAAGAGTTGGCAAATGAACTTGACCCTAGGATTCAAGATGGATTGAACCCTTACCAAGAGGCCATTGGAGAGCACTATATGAAGTCCAAAAGAGTGCATAGACCTCGCATCGTATGAGTTGATTGAAGCACTTCGTTTAGGTTGAAGACGTTAAATTCAAGCACTTGTTGGGAGGCAACCCAATGGAGAAGTCTACAACATATTTGCATTCTCTTCCCGTTATATTTTAATTTCATTTTTTATAGCATTATTTTTGTAAAACGCTAATTCATGCTTGGTTTTATGCTTTCACTTTGGTACATTGAAGATAATGTCGGATTTAAGTGTGGGGGAGGAGTCTACAACTTGTTGAGTCTACCTTTGTTTAGTTTTATATTACTTTAAAACAAAATCTTTTAAAATATATATATATATATATATTTAAAAAGGTTGTTTTGTTTTTTTTAAAAAATTGTTATAAAAAATTTGTTTTCAAAAATTCTTTTTAAACGTTTTTTCAACCTTTTGGGGGTCCGCCTTGCGCAGTTTTGGAAGGGAGATTTTTAGGTGGCTAAAATTACTCTCTCCAACCTTTTCTATCTATCAGGGCGAGAAAAAGTCAATATGAGATTTGCGTTGGTTTTTCCAACGAAAAATGACAGGACCCATCCCAATCCCCCGGGATTAACGCGGGATGACCATGCTCTTGTCTCACACGAAGTGTCAGATAAGGGATATTTCTGACCTTTGCCCTCCCGGGCTATCAGAGTACTCCAGGATCCGGAGGAGGTATGTGATATCTCGGTCTCTGCTACAGTCCACATCCGCTGTCAACCTAAAGGGCAGTTAAAACATAAAAAGCTGTGAGTGGACAAAACAAAAATTTATAAAAACATTTTCATAAAGACATTTGTACCCTTCACTAAAAAACATGTATGCATTCGAAAATCATTTAACCAAATGGAACCATCTGTAGGAACTAAGTCCAAAACCATAATCAAATCAAATATACGGGCCACTGCCTAAATCCATAAGGGACTCGGCCCAAAACCATCATGAAATAGACCATACGGGCCACTGCCCAAATCCATAAGAAACCAATAAGGGACTCAGCCCAAAACCATAACCATATTGAAACCAAATACACGAGCCACTGCTCAAATCCTGTGTAACCACACATCACATATCATAATCCATATATATATATATATAAATAATTCACACAACCAATCCTGTCACGGTTTCCAAAGCTACGCCCGTGCTACCCGGGTCTCAATCCGAGTCTTCTCAAAGTCAAGGTCAATGTCCGCAGACCACTGATCCTACCCGAGCTTATAGTAACCATAGCCTTCCTAAGAGTAAGGAAGCCAACTGAGGGGTGACTCCACTCAGTCGGTGCTCCGTGACTACTCCGAGGTCCACCCCGGCCAACGACCCTCCCCGGAGGAAATAATAGAAGTAAAGGAAGGTATATGAACATATATATATACATAACACAAATATCCATGCCCGGTTCCCCTGAACCGCCATGATCCATAATTTCCATCCCATTCATATATATATATATAAAACATCCTACATGCCCGGTTCCCATAAACCGTCATGTACCACAATCACATAACCAGGGTTCATGCCGGTTCCCATAAACCGTCAGGTACCATAATAAAATAACCAGGGTTCATGCCGGTTCCCATAAACCACCATGTACCATAATAACATAACCAGGGTTCATGCCGGTTCCTATAACCCGTCATGAACCACGATACCATAACAAGGGTTCATGTCGGTTCCCATAAACCATCATGAACCTGGAAATCCATTTAAGGTTCCCTGACCTGGAATCAAAACCGTAAAGTAACCTAGGTCTCGTGCCCGAACATATGACATCATCTGGGCACCGTGCCCGATATCTGAGGTCATATGCCCGAGACAAAACCAAATGGGTCTCATACCCGAGTTTATCCTTTTGAAATCCAAATCCAATTCATTAAAACCAATAAGGAAATACAGACCTGTATAAGCACCGTATAAAGTCGAAACCTCGAAATACGTGCTTATACGTAACCACATACAAATGCACCCATGGCAACATCAAACATGTAATAAAACATATAATAAACATTTATGCACGCAGCAATTTAGAAAACCAAGGTCCACTCACAGACCGTCTGAGCTGCCGCCTCGATTTGTGTGCCATGCGGCTCTCTAGAGCCAATCACCATCACCGGGACTCCCAAACCTATCCAAATTGTAATAGAAGGTTACTAACTACCTTATTAACCTCCTACTAAAGCCCCGTAATTTTTCGGTATTTTTAACTATTTTTAAATTCGATCCGAAACCTTCCGATGCCCCGAACATTATCGAGACGGTGTCCGATCGACACGAAACTAGTCCCAAAATGTTCGTTACATCGATAGAAGAATTCACGTGTTGAAGGCATCCCCAAATTATGAGGCACGTGCCCCCACGCGCCCAGTGAAGGTGGTGCGCGTGTAGCCCACGCACGGCACTGTTCATCGTCTTCCCAAACGCTGAACCGGTCCACCTGCAACTGAACCGATCTGGACTGGCAGAACCGGTTCAAGGTCCTATCTTGTCCGTTTTTGGTCCATTTTATTCCCTTTTGATTCTAATATGACCCTAATCCTATTTCTAATCTTTCTAAGCCTTAAAAACTAAGAAAAACTCATCAAAACCGTACCTTCAAGCTTGGCTATGGCGGCCGTGCATTCCCTCCGCCGTTCGAGGCCCTTCCCGGCCATTCCAACCTTCAAAAACAATTTTATTAGCTTCCTATGTCCCCAGAAACCTTACCCAAACCTTAGAATCGAATAAAACCTAACAAAATCGAATTTAGGAATTTTGAATATTTCCTTACCTCACGGTCGACTTCCCCCCGCCGTGAGCCGCCGTGTCCTTAGCCGTGCTCAGCCCTCCCTCACTCTTCCACATGGTCTTACTCAGCTTACATGAGGAATGGTGGCATGTGTGGGTTGTGTGTTTTGAAGAAAATGGAGAAATGGTGCATAAGGGGGGTTTCGGGTTTGAGGAAATGAATAAGAATGAAGATGATGATAGTTGATGGCTGATGAGAGAAGTGAGATAGATTAGATGAGATGAGTGGTGTGGATTTAAAGTTTAAAAGGAATGGATGGCTAGGATTTAGTGTTGTTAGGATTAATTATATAATAATTATTATAATATCATTTAATTTAGTAGATCCACTTTTTAGGGGTTTGTCCAATGAGATGAGTGACACTTGTCACTCATCCATGGGACCCACACAAAATATCTGGCCAATCAGAAAAGGCCACCTCATCAACGCCTCGAAGTATGTGCATAATGAAATCGAACTTCCGTGACTTATAACTCTCCCGTTCGAAGTTAGATTTCAGCATGCCCCCTGCCTATGGATTCATATCACCCCGATCTACGTAACGGTCTTCGGCCCTCCGCCATCGGACCTCTCGATCAAAAAGTCAACATTTGCCCCTTTTTAACCAAAATTACCAAAATGCCCTTAAACTTCCGAACGTCATAACTTCTTCCTCGAACGTCGGAATTGAACGTGCCACCTGTCTATGAACTCGTGACATCCTAAACTACGTCAAGGTCATCGTTCAAAGTCCATTTGACCGTCAGAATGAAAAGTCAACGTTTTTCCCATGCCTAGGAGCAAAACGGTCATTTTGCATCGTTCGTCCAATTTCGTCTAACTATTCACCGATTAACCTCACTAATCGTAATTAGTCACTAATCTAATCCTGGAATTCGGGACGGGGTCATTACAAAAAAAAAACACTCTTTTCTCTGTCTGTGCATATAGCATCGCTTTAGCCGCATTGCTATTGCTATCTGGGGCAAGAACTGTTGGCAATAAATCGTTGTCACAATTTGTTTTCAAAACTTGTTTTTTCAAAAATTGTTACACTTTTTTTAAATTGTTTTCAACCAAATTAATTTTTTTTTCAAAAGTGTTTTCAAAACAATGAAATTATGTTTTTATAATTGTTCTTTTGTTACTTCTTGCAAAAAAAAAAAACAACAAAAACCAAAAAACATTTCGTGTGTTTTAAGCCTTTGTTTTCAAGAGTCTTAGCATTCCCTTAATTTGTTGATGATTAATTTGAAAAAACAAGAATATTATGGTGTTTGCATATCGCTTGTTGGAATTCTTGTGATAATTGAGATATTTTGAATGTTTTCATTTGTAGTAGATATGGTTTGCAAAACTTGGTACATAATTTCCATATTAGAATTAAGTTTTGAATCATATTAACCTATGTGAGTTTTAAACTATATATTCTTTCCTTCTTAGTGAAAATCAATTATAGCTTATAGATGCCTCATATGATTACTTGCAATAGCTTTAATGAACTAGAGATTGCTAAAACTTACTCATGTCAATTTGCAAAGCTTACAGTCAATACATACTTTGATGGTAGATATGATTGAAGGCACCTAGTGTAAGACCCATGTTTTGGGAAGAATGGTGAACAATCCCACATCGCTCGGGGATGGAAAGGTGAAGTACCTTATATGTTTGGACAGTTCCCTAACTTAACACGAGGCCTTTTGGGAGCTCACTAGTTTTGGATTCCTTTGGGACTATGAAGTTAAGCGACGTTGGGCTGGAGCAATCTCAGGATGGGTGACTTACTAGGAAGTTGCGATTGGGTTCCTATAAACAAAACCGTGAGAGCATGGCCCAGGATAGTATCATGCTAGGGGAGACGAGTCGTGAAAGTTTGGTATAATATTTGGACCTCCACCAGAACTATGCCAGCGAGGACACTGGGCCCCAATAGAGGGAGAGGGGGAAGGGGTGGATTGTAAGACCTGTATTTTGGAAAGAATGGTGAACAATGCCACATCCCTAGGGGAGGGAAAGGTGAAGTACCCTATATTTGTGGACAGATCTCATCGTAAATCGAGGCTTTTTGTGAGCTCATTGGCTTTGGATTTCTTTGGAACGATAAAGTTAACCGAGGTTGGGCTGGAGTTGTCAGGACCCGACCTTCCTCTATCAGGACCCGAATCTAGCATAATATTGTCCGCTTTGGGCCTCATCACCCTCATGGTATTGTTTTAGGGAACTCACGGTGCAACTTCCCAGGGGTTCACCCATCATGGAATTGTACCAGCCTCAACTCGCTTAACTTTAGAGTTCCAATCGAACCCAAAGCCACTGAACTCCCAAAAGGCCTCGTGCTAGATAGGTGTGTGCCTACACCTTTAAGGCACATCACCATTCCCCTCCCAGACCATTCCCCCCTCGTAGGAATGTGGGATCCTTCACTGTTACCTCCAGGACACGGGTCTTAGAATCCACCCCCTTAGGGCCTAGCGTACTTGCTGGCACACTTCCCGGTCAAGGTCTAGCTCTTATACCATTCTATCAGGACCTGGCCCTCCTCGGTCAAAATCCGACGGTAGCACGATATTGTTCACTATGGGCCTCGTCACCATCACGATTTTGTTTTCGGAAGCTCACAGTGCAACTTCCTATGGGGTCACCCATCATGGAATTGTACTAGCCTCAACTCACTTAACTTTGGAGTTCCAACCGAACTCAAAGCCACTGAGGTTCCAAAAGGCCTCGTGCTAGATAGGTGGGTGCCTACACCTTTAAGGCACATCACCATCCCCCTCCCAAACCATTCCCTCCTCGTAGGAATGTGGGATCATTCACCGTTACCTCCAGGACACGGGTCTCACAATCCACCCCCTTAGGGCTTAGCGTCCTCACTGGCGCACTTCCCGATCGGGGTCTGGCTCTGATACCATTCTATCAGGACCCGGTCCTGCTCGATCAGGACCTGACTCTAGCACGATATTGTCTGCTTTGGGCCTACTCGTCCTCACGGTTTTGTTTTCGGGAGCTCACAGTGCAACTTCCTAGGGGGTCACCCATCATGGAATTGCACTAGCCTCAACTCTCTTAACTTTGGAGTTCCAACCGAACCCAAAGCCACTGAGCTCTCAAAAGGCCTCATGCTAGATAGGTGCGTGCCTACAACTTTAAGGCACATCACCATTCCCCTCTTAGACCATTCCCCCTTTGTAGGAATGTGGGATCCTTCACCGTTACCTCCAGGACACGGGTCTCACAATCCACCCTCTTAGGGCTTAGCGTCCTCGCTGGCACACTTCCCGGTCGGGGTCTGGCTCTGATAGCATTCTGTCAGGACCCGACCCTTCTCGGTCAGGACCCAACTCTAGCACGATATTGTCCAATTTGGGCCTACTCGCTCTCACGGTTTTGTTTTCGGGAGCTCACAGTGCAACTTCCTGGGGGGTCACCCATCATTGAATTGCACCAGCCTCAACTCGCTTAACTTTGGAATTCCAACCGAACCCAAAGCCACTGAGTTTCCAAAAGGCTTCATGCTAGATAGGTGTGTGCCTACACCTTTAAGACACATCACCATTCCCCTCTCAGACCATTCCCCCCTCGTAGGAATGTGGGATCGTTCACCGTTACCTCCAGGACACGGGTCTTACAATCCACCCCCTTAGGGCCTAGTGTCCTCGCTGGCACACTTCCCGATCGGGGACTGGCTCTGATACCATTCTGTCAGGACCCGATCCTGCTCGATCAGGACCCGACTCTAGCACTATATTGTCCGCTTTGGGCCTACTCGTCCTCACGGTTTTGTTTTTGGGAGCTCACAGTGCAACTTCTTAGGGGGTCACCCATAATGGAATTGCACCAGCCTCAACTCGCTTAACTTTGGAGTTCCAATAAAACCCAAAGCCACTAAGCTCCCCAAAGTTCTCGTGCTAGATAAGTGTGTGCCTACACCTTTAAGAAACACCATCATTCCCCTCCCAGACCATTCCCCCCTCGCACAAATGTGGGATCGTTCACCCCTTCCCTCCAGGACATGGATCTTACAGGAGCAATCCTAGACTGGGTGACCTACTGGGAAGTTGCGAGCAAGTTCCCTGCAACAAAATCGTGAGGACGTGGCCCAAAGCAAACAATATCTTGTTAGGGAAGATGGGTCGCAACACCTAGGTTTTCCACCACTTTGTCAAACCGTCATGTGTCCCCTAATTATGTGTGCAGGAGTTGCGACACCCATAGTTAGCCCCTTTAATCCCACATTTAGCATTTTATTTCATTTCCATGCATATCTAAACTCTTAGCTTAATATTGATGTCCTTACCCTTGTTATAAGGATTTGGTTAATGATTTCGAGGCTAGCATACATGAAGATGGGATTTATTCGAGGTAATGATGTGTGTATGGGGAAATACTTGTCCCAAATTACTTGTATTATGTGATTGCCGAAAAAAAAACATAAGAAAAAGAAATGAATTCAAGAGAAAAGAAAGTGTTAAAATAAACGTTCAGCTCTCTTGCTATAGGTTTTGAATGTAAGTGTTTGGATTAAGTCCCCCGTACTTGAGGGCTTGGAGTTCTAATACGCTAAAACTAAGCATTAAAGTAAACACAAAGTCACACTCAATACTAAATAAAAACATATGCAAATTAAAACCGTTTTTTTTTTTTGCAGATTGTAACATTGATAAGTAAGGATCGTTCTTAACTGGGGATTGAGGGTACCTAAGTATGATTATTGTTCGATTAATTAATTAGGGAGGTAGTTGATTGTTTCTATTATCCTACGTGATTAACTAATCTAAACTAACCTAATCTATTATTTACATAGCTAACTCATCTTAAACCTAACTCATTCATAAATTATGCCAATTCCAAAATCTACGAAATTCCATAACCTTAGTTCTACAAAATACAAGCATATTATGTAACGACCCGTCCCGAATTCCGGGATTTGATTAGTGAAGTTGAACGGTGGTTAGTAGGGCGGAATCGGACAAATGTGCAAAATGACCGTTTTGCCCCTGGTCGTGGGCAAAATGTTGACTTTTTGATCGGGCGGTCAAACGGACTTTGACCGATGACCGTGACGTAGTTCGGGACGTCACGAGTTCATAGACAGGTGGCACGTTCGATTCCGACATTCGTAGAGAAAGTTACGATGTTCGGAAGTCGAGGGGCATTTTGGTAATTTGGCATATTAGGGGCCAAATGTTGACTTTATGACCGGGAGGTCCGATGGACGAGGGCCAAGGACCGTTACGTAGGTATCGTCGATACGAATCCAACGACAGGCGGCATGCTGAAATCGGAGATTCGACGACGAAGTTATGGTCAAGAAAACGAATTTACGAACCGAGGCTCGGATTAAAATAATAATATAATAAGGAATAGTGACCGTTGACTGTGCACATCCGGATGAGTGACAAGTGTCACCCATCCCTTGTTTCCAGCTCCTTGTTTCCCTCCAAACATCATCATTACTACATCATCATCATCTAATCCACCATTTCCCCTAAATTAATCCTCTTTGTCTTCAAATCGTGCACAAAATTGGGGGAATCAGATTGGGGAGATTTGGCTCCCTTCTTCTGCTGTTCTTGAGAGAAAATGAGAGACTAATGGATTGGGATACCAAGGGAAACACGAGGGATTGAGTGTGGGTTGAATTTTGGATTTTGGATTTCGGGAAAATTGGGGGAAAAATTCGAATTGGAGGAATTAGGCGGTGAGGATCGCAATTGAGCTTACCTTCAGCTTCCTAGGATCACAACGATCACAACGACCAGAATCGTCGAAAGAACGAAGGGAATTGGTGCTGTTTTGGCTCTGATCACACTTGGTGACAGAGGAGGAAAATCGAGCTCGAGTCGTGGAATTGGAGGCTTCGTTGGATGAAATTGAGGTGGGGAAACTGCTTCTCATGATCCCACGATGCTTCTGGGTTCATCAATTGAAAGAAAACGGTTGTGGATGACGAAACTCCATGGTTGCACAGTGGACGGTGTTCAAGCTTGAGTCGTGGCGATTGAGCACAGGATTGATGCAATTGATGTGGGGGAATTGTTCCTCAGGGTCCGTTGATGCTTCTGGGATCATCAATTGGATGAAACCTGCAGCCATTGAGGGAATTCCATGATTGAACAGTGACCGGAGTGTTCTTCGTGTTCATCGTGGAATCGATGGAATCTGGGTAAGGATTTGTGTAATTGAGTTTACAGACCTGTAATTGGACTTAAAACGAAACTAACTGATTGATCAATTGAAGGAATTAAGGTTGAATTGATGGACATTGAACCGGGTTGTATCGCGGGTAAATTAGACCCGTTTACCAGAGATACGGGTTAGATGGTGACACTGTAGCAGGCGCGTGGGTTTCACGCGCAGCCACTCACGGCGGCGCGTGACGGCGCGTGGGCACGAATCTCGAGGTGAGGTCAACATGACTTTTAATCTATTCGATGTAACAGACATTTTGGGATTGGTTTCGTGTCGATCGGACACCGTCTCGATATTGTTCGGGATGTCCGAAGGTTTTAAATTAAGTTTAAAAATAAGTAAAAATTCGGGAAAATTACGGAACTTTGATAGGATGTTAATGATGAGGTTAGTGACCCTCTAATGTGATTTGGACAGGATTGGGAGTCCCGGTGATAGTGGTGTGGCCCGGGAGGGCCGGTGACACGCGTATCGAGGCATACCGTTAAAACGGTCTGTGAGTGGACTTTGGTTTTATAAATTCTATGCATGCTTAAATGTTTTATATGGATTATGTTTGTGATTGTGTGATGTTGATTTGGTTGTTGGTAAATTGTACGGTTTCACGTATTTCGAGGCCATTTACGTGCTTGCACGTAAATCGAGGTTTTCCGGTTTTACATGGATTTTCCATATTTATGACTTGGATATAATATGATGAAATGGTTTTGAAATTGGAAATATGAACTCGGGCTTGAGGCCCACTTGTTTTGGAAATTTCGGACTTGGAGTCCATTTGAGAATCGGGCCGGGGGCCTAGTTAGTTAATGAAATCGGGCCAGGGGCCCAGTTGATATGAAATCGGGCTGAGACCCATTTGAGTTATGTTATCGGGCCAGGGGCCCAGTTGATTTACGAATTCGGGTCGTGGGCCCAGTGGGTTTATAAGTCGGGTTGCGGGCCCAGTTGGTTTACAAATCGGGCCGTGGGCCCAGTGGTTCATAAAATTGGGCATGAGGCCCAGTTGGATAATAAATGTGATTTCGGGTCAGGGACCCTATGTTTAATAATTGTGATTTTGGGTCAGGGACCCTAAATGGAATTACATGGTTTTATGGAAATTTCGGGCAGGGCCCAATGGTAATGATGTGATAAAAGGATTTAATAAAACCGTTTTCCATATACCATCTGGATACAAGGATATATGATGGTCTCCTCCAGATGTCTGGGACACTAGGGAAGTCACGGTGCATTGCCTGCGAGGGGTCATTATACGGAGCAGCCGGACCGTATGATGACTCAGGAGCAGGATTGCTATGATTGACGTCAGGGACGTCAAACATCAGGGATGTCAGTTATATGGACCCGGAGAGACCCCGGGCAGCACGCGTAGCTTATGAAACCGTGAGATATGATGTCAGGGACGTCAAGCGTCTGGGACGCTAAGCATCTGGGATGCTGGTGATGGTAATGGTAAAATATGGATTAATGGATCTATGAAATGGCTTTTTGGTTGGATATGTGTTATGTGGTAAAAATGGATTATTGGTTATGAAATGGTATGTCGGGTCGGGGACCCTAAAAGTTTTTGGATTTTTGGATTTATATTTATGGCTTTGGGCGGTGGCCCACATGGTTGTTTATGTATGGTTGTGGTATTCCACTGTTTTGGGCTGAGTTCCCACACTTGGTTTTTGGTTAACGGTTTTTGGGCTAAGGCCCTAATGGCTCGGTTGAGCAAACGTTTTGGTTACTGTTTTTCGTGGCATGCATACGTTTTTATTGGAGGGCATAAATGTCTTATAAATGTATTTGATGAACTTATTGGTTTTTGTCCACTCACAGCTTTTGGTTTTAATGCCCTTCTGGTTGATTACGGATGCGATTGCAGCAGAGACTGGGACATTGCACACCTCCTCCATTAATCCTTGCGCACTCTGGATGCCCCGTTGGGCAGTGGCTCTTGTTTATCCCTTGTCTGACACCTCTTGTTGGACGGGAGCAGGACACATTCCACGGTAATCCCGGGGGGATTGGGATGGGTCCTGTCATATTATCTCAAGTACGTGCTCGGGAACTACCCTATACACTTTCAATGATCTAGATTCGGGAACTGCCCCATATCTAATCAAGCATTAAGCACAACATACAAGTATAACAAAAACCAAGATATTGAAACACATGGAAGATTATTGAAATTCATATAAGATATAAAACCATAATTATATTAAAGATCAATCCAACGAAACGATCATTCCATAACGAAAGACAATCACAAGGTAAAGAGGTCGTATTACACTTTTTCTCTTCGGGAACTGCCCTATGGATGCTAAGTGGTCAACACTCCTTGGTGAGACACTCGGGAACTGCCCTATATGTCGCTGATGAAGGTGTTTATGATGGAATATGGTGTGATTGGATTTTTCTAAGGAAATCTCAAATTGATGAAAAGGGAAATTTGGTTAAGTAGAGCTTTAGTACAATAATGGGTGACTATTACAAATAACCTAAGCCTCTCTACTTATAGGAGAAAATTAATCCCCAAATAAATAGGAGTTCACAATTTAAATCCTAAAAGGAAAATGATTAAACTAATTAAATTAAAGTACTAAACGAAAAAGGTAATAAAAATCCTAATTAAAATGGTAATCTAAATCCTAAGGAAAGAATAAATACAAAAATTAATTAAAAAGGTAGTAAAAACTCCTAATTTAAAAAGGGAAAACAAATCCTAATTAAAAAGGACAATTTTCCTTCAAAAGGAAGGAAAATGCTTGCAGGAATTAAACAGGAATCGGTTCAGTGGAACGCGACTGAAGCTTGCAAGGAGAATCAGTAGGTGCGCGCTGAAAAAGGGAGAGGAATTCGGTAGTCAACGGCCGATCAACGGCTTAAGAAGGTTGGAAAGAGGCGTTCGGTGGATGGCAGCTGAAAGGTGAACAGAGTATTCGGTACATGCGCGTCTAAGAAGAGGCAGAGAGGTTCAGTGCACGCGCACCAACCAAGAGTTCATAAATTCGGAACACGCGTTCCAAATTGGCTATGCGATGATCGACAGGCGTCTGCCGAATTCATTTTGGGCCTGATTACATGAATTCGGTAGCCTCCTACTGAAATCCTGAGTGGGTTTTGGTGACCTCCTTTCATTCAATCATAACTTCTTCAATATAACTCTGGTTGACGTGATTCTTTCGCCTAAATTCTCATCTTTCTATGCTCTATCCAATTTTGCACAAACCTAACAAAATATATTATTTTCTACAATTGTTTGGTATTTAAACATTAAAAGATAAGCATAAATGATAAGAAATGATGTTTAATTCAAGGCTTATCAAGTTCCAATAAGTTAGAGGCACAAAAGTGAAGAGATATGCATTTCTCTTGTTCACAAAACTCAAGGGTAGTTTAGAATGAAATCTAAGCCCAACAAGATGAAATTTGGCTCCCATTCTTTACACATGCTTTTGGTGGTAATATGGAAGAAGAAGTGTTCGAAATTGAAGAGTTTTGGTGCAAAAACTAAGTCTAAGGAATGTTCTTTACCAACACATATCTAAATTCGAATGTCTTAGCCCTTCCCCCATAACAACCTTTGATTAAAGACCTTTATGATCCATGAGATAAGTAGCTTTTGATCTATTGAGTAAGTTGTGTGAGTAAGCATATGGTTTGAGTTCATTTGTGTAAGTAATTCATTCATTCACGTGGTCTTGTCTAAGTGTTTTTTTTTGTTGATATATGTGAACTATTCTCTTACATATACCTCTGCTGAAACCCTATTCATGAGTGAAAAGATTATGAGTGCATCCATTGTGAGGTTATCTTAACTTTTTTGAAGCATGCAAAGACTTAACATCATCATTGTTTTCTCCAATTCTTACTTGTTCATGGCATGATTGTATCTCTATTATCTCTTGAATTCACTATGCATATTTGTTTAATGTCACAACCCTATATACTTATAAAAACTCCTGAGACATCTAGTTAAGGTCTGTAGAAGTGTTTTACTAACAAAATATTTTGAGTCTTAGTTTGTTTTAGTTTTGCTAAGGGGTTGCTAAGGGGCTAGCAAGGTTTAAGTTTGGGGGAATCAATCCGGGCTTACTTGTATCAGAAGAAAAAAAAATATATTGTTGTCAATTCTTAGTTTGTCTTAGTATTTGCAAGAGACTAGCTAAGTCTATGTGTGGGGGAATCTGATAAGCACCTAAATGCTCATCTTTTTATATCAATTGCCTTTATTTTTTTATTTTTTTAGAACCGTAAGTATATCCATTCTAACTCATTTTATGCTTTTTATTTAATAATTACAAGAATTGATAATTCAATGATTAAATTCAAGAATTAATTATTAAAGGACAAGGCTCAATTTACATATTAATTTGCAGGCCCATTTTGAAAATATCATCAGTGGTCCAATTGTAGTGTGAGTTTCTGTGTGAAGCCCAGACGTTCCACAAAGCCCAAGTCTCATTGCAAGAGTCTATAGATCTAGCTAGGCCCAATTGCCTACTCCATCTCGCAAGACAACGCATCACCCACTTTGCAAGTCCAGTTTCTAATCCACCATCAATGACTTCTTCCTGTAGCCCATGTGTCCTGCATGGGTCCACCTAGCCCAGCAAATCCCAACACGTTGTACATGCACATGTTTGGACTGACTCACACTCCAGTAGGCCAGCGAATGCGCCAATTCTTGCCTAAGCCCAGCTATCCACCAAATCCGGCAACCTACTAACTTCAATTTTTGTGCAATTAAAGGAATGGCTACCATGCAAGAAACAAAAGACAAAGTTCCAAGCAAAACAAGGACATATGTCGACCAATTTTAGATTTTCAATTTAATTAGGAATTTATTTTCTTAGGGTTTTGAGAAGATTGTACTACTATTTAAAGTATATGTTTTCCTCACTTTAAGGCGTCGCCCATTCTTTTACCAAAATTCTGCTTAACCAATTTTCCCTTTTCATAAACTCGAGATTTCAGTTACAAAGGCTAATTACACCATACTCCATCGTAATCACCTTCATCCGTGAAATATAGGGCCATTCCCGAGTGTCTCACCAAAGAGTGTTCAAACACTTGGCATCCATAAGGGAATTTCCAAAGAGAAAAAGTGTAACACGATGTCTTTACCCCTTAGTTATCTTTTGTACTTGAATATCGTTTTTTTGTGGATTGATTTCTAATTTAATTATAGTTTTATACTTTATATGAATTTCAATAATCTTCCATGGGTTATAATATTTAGTTTTTGTTATGCTTGTATGTTGTGCTTAATGCTTGATTAGCTATAAGACAATTCCCGAGTCTAGATCATTGAAAGTGTATAGGGCAATTTCCGAGCACGTACTTGAGATAGTTTGTAGAACTAAGATTATGGAATTTCGTAGGTTTTGAAGTTAATATATTTTAAGAATGAGTGGGGTATAAAGGATGAGTTGGCCACTTGTAAATAATAGATTAGGTTAGTTTAGGTTTAGTTTGATTACGTAGGACTTTAAAATCAATTTCTTATCTACATTCTATAATCCAAACGTTAATCATGCTTAGGTACCCTCAATCCCCGGTTTAGGACGATCCATATTTACCAATGCTACATCTTCAAAAAAAGGTTTTAAATTGCATATTTTTTTATTAAGTGTTGAATGTAAATTTGTGTTTACTTTAATGCTTGGTTTTAGCATTATCAATATCCAAACATCCATGAGTCCCTATTTGTGCGCACTAGTTGCGACCCCTCTAGTTTAACCCCTTTGAGCCTACATGAAGCTAATCTTTCATCATCCTAAAACATCTTCGCGTGACCCTAGTATATAAAATGATGGTGGTTGATGTTTGAAGACTTATATGTACGCATAGGGAAAGGCTTGCTCAAACTATGTTGTTATACATAGAAGTACCGCAATAGAAAAAAAAAACAATGAAAAAATGTTGAAAAGAAAAAAAAAGTTAGAACAATGTTTTGAATCTTTCGGAAGGTAATAAGTTTGAGTTTGAGATAAGTCCCTTATACTTGTAAATTCGAAAACATTGAAGAAATGAAGGCCTACAATGATGATCTCGGCCTTTTCCTTGTTTTCAAAGCTCAAGATCATATAAAATGGAGTTTTAGGCCCAACATGATGATACTCAGCCTATGTTAAGGGGATGAACCTACACCTACGTGATGGAGCGTTTGAATGAGTCTTGGAACTACTTTAAGCACCACTTATCCTAAATTTCCATGCTTCGATACTTAGCTCCATTACAACCTTTATAAAATACCTTATGATCCTTAAGATGAGTAACTTTTGATTGGTTGAGTTAATCACTAGAATAAGCTTTTTCTTTTGGTTCATTTGTGTAAGTACATTCAATCTTATTTTGAGGTGTTTGGTTGAGATTTCACGAAGTGCTTCCTTTCTAAATATGTGAGCTATTTGATTGCCTTACTAGCTTTTCTCTCACATATACTTTGACTCCAAACACAACCCTTTTTATTGAGAGAAAAAATTATGAGTGCATATCATTGTGAGTTGATTCATACTTGTTCTAACGATGCTGAGATCCACACACACCTTAGTTTACTCATTGTCTTACTTGTTGAAGCACTTGACACTTCTTATTAACTCTTGATCTCCATAGGCTAAAATGCTTTCTAAGTGTAAATCAATGATGCCATAATCATAATGATGAAATTTTGAGACAAATGGTTAAAGGGCTTAGTTGTTTTTTTTTTTTAAATCGTTGGAAAGTCTTAGCTTGTCTTAGTGTTTTCTAGGGACTAACAAAGTCTAAGTGTAGGAATTCGATAAGCAATTAATTATTCATCTTTTTATAGCAGTTTTCTTTATATTTAGCTATGTTATAACCTTCGTTTTCTCAATTTTAACTAACTTTAGGTTTTCCAAGTAATAATTTCTAGAATTCATGAAATTGAAGCTAAGTCCAGTGGATAATGAAGAACCAGGCCTAGACGTCCTTATCGAGCCCTTGGAGCCCTTGGAGCCCTTGGAGTACCGAGCCCTTGGGCAAGCCAATAGCTTATCCGAAGAACTAGTTCTAGGTGCCGCCCAAAAGCCCATACGAAGGGTTTTCCTTCCCCTTCTAGAGTAGCCTTGGAACATGCCCAGGAGCCTATCCCTGGAGCCTTCCTAGGTGCTGCCCGAGAGTCTACCGAGAGGTTGTCTTAGAGTGTCCCAGCGAATCCTAATTCCAGTTTTCTGCTAGCGCCAGATTTCCTCCAAGCTAGTGCTAGGCCTAGATTCCCACGTGTCTCATTTTTCTGCCTGTCCTCAATGCCAACACATATGTGCTTAAACCTAGTTTAAGTTGGAATAGCCAGTGTTAGCACACTTACAGCTGTCCCTGGCCTAGGTTCCACTGACTTCAGGATTCCCACACAAGGGAAGGAATTACTTCCGCACAAAAAAAGGAAGTGTTTCCACTTGGAATATGGATTTTGGTGTCGTGCAAGAAACAAGGAGAGAAATTCCTTGTGATGGAAGGAAAAAGGCTAATTTTGGCCATCTTTTAGTATTTTAATTAGGAATTGATTTCCTTAGGTTTTTAGGAGATTCTAACCCTATATAAAGGGATGTTTTCCTAACTTTTATTTTCATCACCCATTATTTACAAACTATTTTTCTCCTAAGACTTAAACCTAGCCACCCTTCTAAGTTGAAAAAGAGAGTTTAAAGCCGAATTCCTTTCTTTATTCCATCTTCATTAGGTTTCTTCCACGGTTCAGAGAACCTAGTGAATAACAATCCATCTTCCATCCATTATTGGCGTCTTAAGTGGTTCTTGGATTCCAACAAGTGTACCCAAGTCTTTTTCTTCCAAACTATTGTATTTGATTTTGGTTGTGTTCATAATTCAATATATGTGATGGTTTATTTCTTCTAATACATGTAAATGTTAAATTCAACCTTAATGTGTTTTACTTTCTAAAGTTTAATTACTTCATACGTTTTAGTTTTTAATACTTCAATTAACCTAAGTGTTTATACGCAGTTCGGTGCACTTAGAATTAAATTGTAGAGGATTAGCCATGCTTGGGCTTGGAAGGGGAGAGCCATGGGCTAAAGATGTTCAGGAGGAAGGACTTGAAGTGATCCGAGAAGGGGAGGTGGAACCGGAACTTAGAGCTTGAATAGATTTGTCCAAGCAGGTCATAAACAAGTACCTAAAAAAAAAAAATGAGTTGAGTCAAATAGTCCAAAGTAATTGGACACCGTTGAGTGACAAGTCCCAGGAAATGACTCCAAAAGCTTGATAAAAATAAAAGATCCACACAATTACGAACTTATTTCAATCTGTATTTAAAACCTTGAAAGTGCACATTATCGGTTGGAAGTAATAAACCACGAGTAAGGGTTGATCCCTCGAGGACTTGTTCAACGATTTGCTCACTTAATTAGGAATTCTTAACTCAATCACTTTATTTAGAGGTACAAACATGACACACCCCAACCCTGAAAGTCCATTTATGGCATGCATGTCGAGACATGTTGGCCGACATCTGGACGATGATGTCCCGATGATGAAGCCATTTAGGTTAAAATGACGTGTCCTAGAGAATCATGTGGGACCTACCCAGTGACAACCGAGCACATTCCATCCAACAACAGAAGCTTAGAGCATGGACATACATAATTGATGATCATACAGAAGAACTTTATGTGCAATACCCGATTGTGTCATCGCCTTAACTCCGCACCGAGAGTGATTGTTAGAGGAGCAACGGAACTCCTTAAAGTGTGTGCGTACGATAGAAACCTGGGGGGTTTAAAACACGAAGGGTGAGTGGACCTAGTTGTTATTTCAATGTAAAACCATTTTCAATAAACAACATTTAACCCCTCGTTTAATATAAAACCCAAAAGCATTTACAACATACTTGCACGTAATACGAAAAAACATAATATCAATCATAAAATAATAATTTAACCAGTATGCACAAATGATCCATGTAGAAACCAATCATATGTCACAATATCAACCCACGTCATAAATGCTCATGAGTCGCCTCGAGTCTCATGCTCGGAACATACATTGAGTATCCTTGTTTGGTACCTTGACCACGTAAAAGCTGGGTACCTTGCATCGCCACCTCAGGTCCCCAAGAGCTCGGGAAACAACCTGGCGTATAAATAGTTTTACGAGCGGCGAGAGTGATCAATCACATGGAGGCTGGTTTGTGGTCATACAGACAGGTACAGGATACAAGCTACTCCTAAGTGGGTTCTAAACCTCTCAATCTCATATATGCCCTAGGGACTCATATGCAATGCATAATGTAACTTAATACATACAACTATGCAAACTCACTATATCGTATAACAATTAATCTGCATAACTGGATAAGCACAGTAAATCATGCATCACAATCATATACTACAAATAATAGATAACAAGATAAGCATTCTCAACAAGTATAACTGTGCAAACATCGTAAAACGTGCAAGTAGTAAATAATATAAAACCAGATTAATGAAGGGGGTCCACTCACTAACTAGTCGGGGAGTCAAAATCACTTGACGTTTCAAACCACGTTGTCCAAATCCATCACAAATCCTAAATAAATCCAACCATATGGTTACTTTTGAAATCCAAGTAAAACTATAAGAAATCACACTCAAGAGGAGTTAAACGATGTTAAAACGTCTCACAAACATCCCAAAACAAGTGAATACGAATGTTGACCAATGTTCGCGAAGGTTGACCAATGTTGACGAACGTTGATTGAGACTCACCGGAGATGGCGACCAGACCGCCGTCGTCGCAGCGGTTGACGGTGGCCGGAAATATGACAATTCACCATTAACAACATTCAAAAAAACCAGTCGATTCTACTCATTTTCAGTAACAAAAATATCACATGATTAAGGCAAGAATCTACCTAGCGAAGCTTGGGCATTGTTGGGAACTCACGATGGCGCTGAAAGTTTCTCCAGAAACTGGAAAACTCAGTTCCTCCACCAATCTTGTCGAAAACAACGTGCAAGCACATCAAAATGGGGTTCTCTGTAGAACGAATCAAAGAGTGAAGGTCTAAGTACAAGAGTTTACCTCATACGTGATCAATTTCCTTTAAGTCATCCTTGGGTCCAAAACGGGTCGACCTCCACGATTGTGATAATTGTGGCCTCCATGACTTGCGGTGTGTTTACTAAGCTCATCATTCGAGTGCAACTACTCCGGGTTGAAGTCAGGTCATTAACGGGTTAGACGTCTCAGTCGTCGCATGGCTGCGTCAGGTGGTTCACGATCATACCCAGTGGGCTCGTAGTGACGGGACGAGCCCGGCTAAGGCCACAGTGCATTTTTGTTTCGAAGGTAGGTCGGTTCCTCACTGAGGTTTCCAATCGATACCACCACCATGACAGCTTCTCACTGTTTCTTTCTTCCCAGGGTAGTCGACAATGAAACTTCGCATCGTTTTGTATGGGTGGCAGGCAGCCAAAGTGTTCAAGGGGTAGTGTTAATGAGAGTGGGAGAGTGAAAGAGAAAGAGGGGATTGAGGAACAGGGGAAATTACGGTGGTGGGCAGTGGAAGTCGACGGCTAACACCGTTTCGGTAGAAGATAGTCGAACTCCTGCTGAGACAAAATTGAATAAGAACGAGAGGGATGCAGTTTGGATCTCTCGACCATGTGTGTACGTGTAGGGAGGAGAATCTCCCAGCTTACTTTTCATCCCTCCAAGCTATCACTCCTACACGTCGGTGTGGTTAGAATAGTTCTTGGGCCTCAAATGGAGGGGAATAGGGCCAACTAAACTTGTAGCTTTATATCGTGGGTTTGGGCCACCAAAATAAAAATTCTCAAGGCCCAACATGGTTAAAAGTCCAACTCAAGCCCAACTAATATTTTAAATGCACAAGTAAGGATAAAATTGTAAATGTCTAAATTTTGATTCAGATTATTGGATACTGAATGTATCAAACAAGTAATAGAAAGGGGGGGATGAGGGAGAGGGGCGGGGGCGGGTTGGTGATTATGGCCGGATTTGGAGAAAAAAACATAAACTTAGAAGTGCACGAAAGAAGTAAACATTTGTTTGATGGTTTGATTAAGGTGAATTAAGGCAGCTTTCCACCACTAACCAATTGAGTCATTAACGTGTTTACGAGATTGTTATTATAAATGTGTGAATCCAATGCATATTCAATGGCCCATACATTGAGTCACATTACTTATTTTATTCCTACTTACTTAGCATGTTCTAGGCATGTCGTTTACCTTAGGACGTCTATTTAATTTTATAATTAAACACATTACGAGCAAGAGGAATTTCATGACAGTACACTAGCCTTTGAAACATAAGAAAGACAAAGGGGTCATGGATCAGATTACAAATAAGATGTATGCCACTACCGTTGGTCCTAACAATTACACAATGGTGATCAATTAATATGTAACTATTCACCAATGACGCATTGAATCAAGTAGCTATTTAAAAGCAATGTATCACATGAATGTAGTAATCAGAATCACATTCACATTATGACACCTGGAGATGAAGCTTCTTGGTTAATCTTGGGTGATTTAAATCCATCAATGACGTGGATATGATACCTGGAGATGATCTGGGTGGCCTAACCACATTTTAGACATTGGAAAGTTGGCAAAGGACCTAGAATTAATCCAATTCGGCTTAGGCCAGAGTCATTTCTTGAAAGTACTCTGATCGAGGCACCAATAGTGTGCATGGAAAGAGTAGGTAATTTGTGTTCCAAGCGCATGCAGAGAGCCCAAAATATGTTGATCATAGTACCGAAACAAAGAGGCCAATAGTTAGCCCGAGGGCCCTCTGCTTGGCTTAGCTAGAGCTCCAGAGGTGCCATTTTTGTAAAGTTTGCCAACTGAGACCTTTATAGTGGGCTTGGAAACAGTTCTCCAAGTAGGTCACAAGCGTAAAAAGAGGGCCCATTCCTCGATTGAGAGCTTAGGACCAGTTTGGGGCCCGTTTCTTCGTTTTAACTCGGATTTCATCCATTCTTTTTGCATTAGCTCTAGGATTGATTATTTTCTCCTATTGATTGCACAAATATAATCAAAAGCCAAGTAAAAGGGATAAAAAATGACATTGAAACAATGCAGAGATAACGACTTATCAAATACCCACAAACCTATCTTATGCTAGTCTCTCAGAAAATAAAAGGCTTGATTTAATTAAGATAAACATTTAAACCTCTAAGTTCAACTAGTATGAGAAGTTTTGTCTCCAAAGGGTTATAGCAGCACGATACCCACAAATGCTTAAGTTTAACAGGGACCAATGATAGAAAGCATACTTAGACAAATCAAGAGATATGCTAATAATTTAGAATGTTCATGCATAAGGACAACTTTACCCAAGCACCCTAAAAAGATTTTGTCTCGACTCTACTCCTCACTGGCATCACTCAAAGCGCTCACGAATATTAAGGCTTACACTCAATTAAGCATATGAGGAGAATTTACGTTCAAGGAATCAAAATTAAATCACAAATGAGTCTATTATGAAAAATGGCACTTTCATAGAAAATAAGATCTCATGAATTAATTGAAATTTATGAACAGAGATATATACCTTGAACCTTCACATGATATTTAACAAGATCAATAGGTCTCATTCAAGGGTTGTAACTAGGCTAGGTTCATGGGTTCACAAAGGAACGATGGAATTCAAAGAACCTAAGTTGTATCAAATCATGAGAAGTTATTACTCGGACCTTGACTTATAAATGATGAATTTGTGCTTAAACTCACGACATGGCTCCTTCCTTGAGGTACTTGGCTCACTTGGCTTAGTTCCAACTTCTTTGGTTTTTTTTTTATTTGAGGTCGTGATGTTGTTACACTTTTATTTAATTTTCTTTTGTTTTGAATTGAACCAAGAACATGCAATAAATTCCTCACTTTGCCATTGCAAACAAATGATTTTTCAATTTTGAGCTTACTCCAATCATATGAGTATACGCAACACATAAAATCAACACATTTCACTCCTATCATGAATCTCATTTGTTGCAACCTTAACAGAAGCTTAGATTATAGGGTATCGCCATAATGAAAAGTTTAAAACTTGGGTAGGTTGTAATGTAGGTGATAAAAGAAATGACTAACTGTTTGGCTTCAAAGAGGCTTAAGGAGCATGCAATTGGGACGGGGAAAGGAAAGGCCTTTAGGAGTTCAAACACATATAGCCTATATCATATCTTATAAAATATCATACATTGAATCAAGAGCATCCAAAAGATATGGTTCTTTAAACATCAATGCAAAAAGAATGATATCATGAAATTATGAATAAAAAGCGACAACTATTTAAGAGTAGAAACAAGTATATCACTCAGAAAGAAAAGCAATTAGGCTCAAAGATCTCACAAACGTGGTCACCATTAATTTTCCAAAGTTACTCAAATTTGGTTATCCATTACGCTTGATCATTTAAACATGACATATGTGTAGTGTATGGTATAGTACGTAAGTATTGTAAGACCCGTGTCCTGGAGGGAATGGTGAACAATCCCACATTTCTGCCAGGGGGAATGGTCTGAGAGAGGATGGTGGTGTGCCTTAAAAGTGTAGGCACACACCTATCTAGCACTAGGCCTTTTGGGAGCTCAAATGACTTTTGGGGGGGGGGGGGGGGGGATTGGAACCCCAAAGTTAAGCGAGTTGAAGCTGGTGCAATTCCATGATGGGTGACCCTCTGGGAAGTTGCACCATGAGCTCCCGAAAACAAAACCGTGAGGGCAAGGCCCAAAGCGGACAATATGGTGCTAGATGAGCCGGGTCCTGATCGAGGAGGGTCGGGTCCTGATAATTTGGTATCAGAGCTAGACCCCGACCGGGAAGTGTGCCAGCGAGGACGCTGGGCCCTAAGGAGGGTGGATTGTAAGACCCGTGTCCTGGAGGGAACGGTGAACAATCCCACATTCCTGCCAGGGGGAATGGTCTGAGAGAGGATGGTGGTGTGCCTTAAAAGTGTAGGCACACGTAGCACTAGGCCTTTTGGGAGCTCAAATGGCTTTGGGGGGGATTGGAACCCCAATGTTAAGCGAGTTGAAGCTGGTACAATACCATGATGGGTGACCCCCTAGGAAGTTGCACCATGAGCTCTCGAAAACAAAACCGTGAGAGCGAGGCCCAAAGCGGACAATATGGCGCTAGATGAGTCGGGTCCTGATCGAGGAGGGTCGGGTCGTGAGGATGGTGGCCCTCGTGGGATGGGTCCCAATCCCCCCGGGATTAGTGCGGGATGACCCAGCTCCCGTCTGACACGAAGTGTCAGACAAAGGATATTTCCGACCTATGCCCTCCCGGGCTATCACAGTACGCCAGGATCCAGAGGAGGTATGTGATATCTCGGTCTCTGATACAGTCCACATCTGATGTCAACCGGAAGGGCAGTCAAAACATTAAAAGTTGTGAGGGGAAAAAACCAAAGTTTATAAAAACATTTCATAAGAAAGACATTTGTACCCTTCACTAAAAAGCATGCATGCATTCTAAAACCATTTAACCAAATGGACCACATGTGGGAACTAAGCCGAAATCAGAAATAAACCAAGGTCGAAAGGACCACAATGAAATCGACCATACGGGCCACTGCCCAAATCCATAAGGGACTCAGCCCAAACCAGAAATAAACCAAGTACACGAGCCACCCCTCAAATCCTGTGTAACCACACATCACATATCATATATCATATTTATATCATATACACATATAATTCACACAACCAATCCTGTCACGGTTTCCAAAGCTACGCGCGTGCTACCCGGGGTCTCAAACCTAAGTCTTCTCAAAGTCAAAGTCAATTTCTGCAGACCACTAACCCTACCCGAGGTTATAGTAACCAGCCTTCCTGAGAGTAAGGGACCCAACG
The DNA here is from genome assembly GCA_032719365.1 of Prinsepia uniflora. Lineage (NCBI taxonomy): Eukaryota > Viridiplantae > Streptophyta > Magnoliopsida > Rosales > Rosaceae > Prinsepia > Prinsepia uniflora. Next base: position 38,259,441 of record CM064862.1, read on the forward strand.
GGGGCAACTCCCACTCAGTCAGTGCTCCGTGACTACTCCGGTGTCAACCCAGGCCAACGACTCTCCCCGGAGGAGATAATAGAAGTAAACGAAGGAATATGAACATATATATACATAACATAACATTCATGTCCCGTTCCCCTGAACCGTCATGATCCATGACATCCATTAAATTCATATACATATAGACAACATCCTCTATGACCGGTTCCCATAAACCATCATGTACCATAATGACCTGACAAGGGTTCATGCCGGTTCCCATAAACTTGGAAATCCATGTAGGGTCCCTGGCCCGAAATCATAACCATAAAGTAACTGGGCTCGTGCTTGAACATATGATATCAGCTGGGCATCCTGCCCGATATCTAAGGGTCAGTCACGACTCCGATCGTAGTGATGTGTGCAACCATCCATCCAGGACTGCCCTCCATCCTGGTATGTCGCCGTGAACGAATCAACCGACGCGACCACCACAAGATCATGGTGCACTCATCACCGATCGGTATCCTGAACCGTCAGCACTCCGAAGTCGAGCCTCCCCAGGCTACCCGACCATGAATCGTGCATCGTGACCTCTCCGGAAGGAACACATCCCAATCCGGAGGCGAGCGTCGTATCGTCGATCGCTGTGCACATAGCACCTGTCGCGACCCCGATTTAGACTCGAAGGCCATCAATAGCATCATATGCCCTAGACCAAACCAAATGGGTCTCATACCCGAGTTTATCCTTTTGGAAATCCAAAACCAATTCATTTAGACCAAATAAGACATACAAACTCGTATCGGCACCGTATAGGGCCAAAACCTCGAGATACGTGCCGATATGTAACCACACATCCAAATGCACTCATGGCATCACAAACAAGTATTTAAAACATATAATAAACATTTATGCATGCGCCAATTTAGAAAAAAAAGTCCACTCACAAACCGTCCGAGCTGTCGCCTCGATTTGCGTGTCATACGGCTCTCCCGAGCCAATCACCATCACCGGGACTCTCGAACCTGTCCAAATCGTAATAGAAAGTTACTAACTACTTAATTAACCTCCTACCAAATCTCCGTAATTTTTCGATATTTTTAACTATTTTTAAACCGACCCTAAACCTTCGGACACCCTGAAACCTATCGAAACGATGTCCGATTGATACGAAACCAGTCCCAAAATGTTCGTTACATCGAATAGATGATTTCGTATGTTGAACACTTTCCCAAATTACTATTCACGCACCCTCACGCACCCCAAGACGTCCCTGGGTCCTTTTCATCATCATCAACATTAGGTGAACTGGTTTTTTTTCTGCAATCGAACCGGTGTGGGCCGGTTCAAGGCCTAAACCAGTCTATTTCTACCCCATTTTGTTCCTTTTTTATCCTAATATCCTCCTAATCCTATTTCCTATCATTTTACACGTTAAAAACTAAGCAAAACCCACAAAAATCGTAGCTTCATCCGTCGTTCATGGCAGCCGGATTTTCCCCCGCCGTTCACGACCATTTCCAGCCATCCTAAACCCCAAAACTAGTCTTATTCAACTCCTAGAGTCCCCAGAAACCTTACCCAATTAAAGAAATCTAGTAAAACCCATAAAAACCCAATTTCGAAATTTCAAATATTTTCTTACCTCACGGGTTCCCTCCGCCGTCCACTACCGTGAGCCACCACCGTCGTGCCCTCAGCCTCTCATCACTCCTCACATGGTCAAGATGATGCAAGTAGAGTGATAGTGTGATGGGTGGTGTTTGTGTTATGAAGAAAAATGGAGAAGTGTGCATATGGGGGGGGGGGGGGGGGGGAGGGGGTTCGGGTTTTGTGAGGAAATGGAGAAATGAACAAAGATGAAGATGATGTTTTCTGATGAGAGAGATGAGATTTTAATGGATGGTGAGGATATGAGGGATTAAATGGAATAAAGGGCCAAGATTGAGTGTTGGATGAGTTAATTATAAAATAATAATTATATTAATATTTAATTAATTTAGATCCACAATTTATGGTTTGGACCAATGGGATGAGTGACACTTGTCACTCATCCATGGGACCCACCTAAAATATCTAGCCCAATCAGATTTTTCCAAATCATCACCGTCTCGAAGTACGTGCATAGTGAAATTGAACTTCCGTGACCTATAACTTCCCCGTTCGAAGTCCGATTTCAGCATGCCGCCTGTCTATGGATTCGTATCATCTCGATCTACGTAAAGGTCCTTGGCCCTAGGCCATCGGACATCCCGATCAAAAAGTTAACTATTTGCCCCATTTAACCAAAATTACCAAAATGCCCCTAAACTTCCGAACGTCATAACTTCTTCCTCGAATGTCGGAATTGAACATGCCACCTGTCTATGAACTCGTGACGTCCTAAACTACGTCACGGTTATCGGTTAAAGTCCATTTGACCGTTCGAATGAAAAGTCAATGTTTTGCCCACGCCTAGAGGCAAAACGGTCATTTTGCACCATTCATCCGATTTCGCCCAACTAATCACCGATTAGCCTCACTAATCGTGATTAGTCACTAATCTAATCCTAGAATTCAGGACGGGTCTTTACAACCTTCCCTCCTTAATCAATTTCGTCCTCAAAATTCCAACCGACCTAAATCCAACCGTTCTTCCCTCCTTAATTTGTTCCGTTCTCGAAACTCCAACTATTCTGATTCCACATCCACCTCGTGGAAATAATTCGATCTCACGACACGTGTACACTCGTACACCAACTAACCAGAACAAAACTCGTCTGCACCCAGACGTACCACTAACATTCACGTCGCATTGACTACATTCGACCACGTCGAATGACAGTAATTACGCGTTCCGAATTGACACCAATTGTCAAATCTACCATCTCGTTGACACAACAACTTGAAGGTTCCTTGCTCAATCACCAACCTATCCTTCTATGTGCTCCCACAGGGAGTCACCAAATCTCACTAACCGATCCACGCTGACACCTTTGACAAACTGTCACCACTTGACAGTCGTCAGTCGAAAACTAACTCTATAACCACTTGTGGTTATACTAACCACAAACTGACTCACCCTGAGTAAACACTTACCCACAAAGCATTACACTCAATCTATGTGTAACTAGACCCATCAGAAATACCATGACCCACCGCATAGTATCCCATGTCTAGTTCACGACCTCGACTATCCCAATAGTATCGGAACTAAGCCGACTACCAATCCGTTCATCACGTACTCTTGGTATAACCTATATACCATCACTAGGGACCACAAGTCTGCCCGGTATCGTACCTCGAGCAACGTACAAGGTACGTACCTCTACCCATCAATCAGCCTACAACCACTTAGGTTGTAGCCAATCACGTTTCTACTATTGACAAGACCCGCCCCGATCCTCTCTGGAACCATATGGGGACGTGCCCTGCTCCCGTCTGACACCCAATAATTCATACCAATTTTGACCTCAAAACCTCAAATGCATAAATAATCAAAATTAAATTCATACAACAAATCCGAATTAAACAGATGTCAGACAAGGGATGAAATCCGAAATTACAAGTTGCGAGCACGACTCTAACAATACCCTGCGGGTACACCACCCAGCAGGGGTTCAGGTACGCAGAAGTAGATCTATGCCTCAGCCTCAGGTTCCTCCTCTACCTCAGTATCACGACCTGGAGGGGTTACCAAAAACATTAAGGGTGAGTGGACCGAAATTCAAGTTTATAAAATGGTTTGATAAGTAAAACATATAATTTACCCCTCCTTTTTCCAAACATGCATGCAGCATCATTTAAAATCATAAATAATATAATATGAATCATAAGACATGTAATAAAACCATAACCATAATTTTAGCCACTGCACTATACACTCCAATCCGACATCTGTAACACCCCGGAAATTCGAGGATTTCCATATTGTAATTTTTTTTTGTGAATTGACGATTTTACCCCTGTGAATGGTATGGTCAAATTGTTGACTTTTTGATTGAGGAACTAAATGGACTTTGACCTATGACCGTGACGTAGTTCGGGACGTCACGAGTTCATAGACAGGTGGCACGTCCATTTCGGACGATCAGGGAAAAAGTTATGGCTATCGGAAGTTCAGGGGCATTACCGTAATTTGGACTCTCGGGGGAAAATGTTGACTTTTCTTTTGACAACTAATTTTCAGTTGACTCAAGGACCGTTGGGTAGGCCTCGACGTCCTGAGTCCGTAGACAGGCGGCACGCCGAAATCGGACTTCGTACGAGGAAGTTTTGGTCAGAAACGTGAATTCGGGAAGTTCGTGTCTCGGTTTTCGTGTCGAATATTATATTCAGAAATTCTGATTGAAGGACACCTGGGGAGTGACAAGTGTCACTCACCCATTGGCTAGATTGGATCAGATCCACTATTGGATTAATTAAACATTTGAACCAGCTTTAAATGTCAGCCTTTGGATTGAAAACCCCAGATCAGATCTCAGCCCTTGATCTAATCTGGAGATTCAATCTGAGCCATCCATTTCCTTCCCTCCATTTCTTTATAATTCATACCCGCAGAGCACATTCTGCCATTTCGATCCAACCTTTCCAGCAAACCATCCACTCTCTGTGTCTGTGTATTGGGGACTTGCCGGCAAGGCTGAACGGTGGCAGTGAGCACGGCGGAGGACGGCGGCGTGGGGGGAAAACCGGAAAACCCGAAACGGTTTCTAAAACTCAGATTTTGGTAACTCGAATTCCCACGTTTAGTTTTGTTTCCTATTAATCCTAATCGACTCTAGGGACTTATAGGAACCTTCTGGGCTTGAGTTCACGACCGGAGGTAGCCTGAACGGAGTGCAAACGGCGACGGGAACCCGGGTCTGTTCATCGAGGTAAGTCTTTGTTTCAGCCCTTGTTTATTGATTTTAATTAGCTAGAACTGTTCCTGGGTATAAGACGAACATCTAGGAACAAACCAGAGTGATAATGGTTGGGTGTAGAAGAAATGGTGACCGGGTCGTGATCGCGGGTCTGTTCGACCCAAGTTGCAGAGATACGGGTCAACCCGTCTGAGGACAGAGGTGATGACGTGGCACCCTGTCAGACTGTCAGGTGACGTGGACCAACCGTGAGCCGACACGTGTCACATGTCAGTGCACAGTCAGCACTGACATGTCAGTGACGTGGACCAGTCAGGGACTGCCACGTGTCACTGACATGTCAGTGACGTGGACCAGTGCCGTGCTGACACGTGGCACATGTCAGATCTGACACGTGGTCTGACAGATCAGTGAGGTGGACCAATTGGATGTTGACACGTGGCACCTGTCAGAGTCTGACACGTCAGACCTGACAGCTGTCAGATGACGTCAGCATGACGTCATGCTGACGTCAGCAGTGACGTCAGCGATGACGTCAGCAGGAACTGTTCCTGCGTTGACCGCCACGTTGACCGGCGCGTGGGGGCGCGTGTGAACAGTGTTTCTGGTGGGACCACCACCATTCTTTAGGTTTCGACGATCCGGATCCAATGGCGGTGGTTTCGGGTCGATCGGAGATCATTAAGTTGGTCAAAATAAGGTTTATTGCCTTGGGAAGCGCGTTCGGGCGGCTTTCCCGGGTCGGTTTCGACCTAGGCTTTCATGGTTGAATGTTGGGGGTTTAATTTGACCTTTACGAATACTTGGATTTGACAGGGATTGTACATTTGTACCAGGACGAGGGTATACGTTCGGTTTCTAGCAGGATTGTACTGTGAGTGGGCCATTTTCTTAAACCCTTGTGTGCATAAATGTTTTCTGGTTTTATTATACTTATTCACATGCTAAAACAATGATGGTTTTGATGATATGGAAAATATGGTTATGGCACGTTTCACGGTATTTGGGCTTGAGACCCGTCCGATGAAACTGAATGATTGGTTCGGATTCTATCTATGTATACATATGTTTGCATGTGGATATCAATAAAATGTATTTGTTACTGCACTGTATAGATCCTTCCATATTATATTGTCTCCTCCGGATGAGGTACCCCGGAGAGGTCACGGACGTCTAGTACGTCCAGCGTCTATGACGCTAAGCATCGGGGATGCTGTACCCGAACGGGGTTCGGGGATTGAACTCGGAAATTGAGACCCGAGTGGCACGCGTAGCCTTGTGATTGTGACCTATTGGACGTCAGGGACGTCAGACATCAGGGATGTCGGGATTGGAGTGTATAGTGCAGCAACTAAAATTATGGTTATGGTTTTGCTATATGCCTTATGGTTCATATTCTATGGTTTATGATTTTGGAATTATGGTGCACGCATATTTGGAAAACGGAGGGGTAAATTATATGTTTTACTTATCAAACGATTTCATAAACTTGTGTTTCGGTCCACTCACCCTTACTGTTTGATAACCCCTCCAGGTCGGGAAACTGAGGTAGAGGAGGAGCCAGAGGCTGAGGCATAGATCTACTTCTGCGTACCTGAACCCCTGCTGGGCGGTGTACCCGCAGGATTACTTTAGAGTCGTGCTCGCAAATTTGTAATTTTGGATTATATCCCTTGTCTGACATTCGTTTAATTCGGATTTTATGTATGACTTTAATTTGGTTATTTATGCTTTTAAATGTTTTGAGGTTAAAATTGGTATGAATTATTGGGTGTCAGACGGGAGCAGGGCACGTCCCCTTGTGGTCCCTGTGGGATCGGGGCGGGTCCTGTCAGCTTGGTATCAGAGCACTAGGTTGTGGTCAGTACTAGGGTATTGGTCTGCATGCTAGACTAGCGATTAGTACTAGTTACTTTTCGACTTTTAAGAATATTGTTTTCTGATCTATGCCTCTTGACAGTTGGTTATGCCTCCTAGGAGAATTCCGCATACTCGAACGGACGAGGATCTAGAAAGAGAGATGGAATGCGCGAGCATCGAAAGGGCTCAACGTTTGGGAGCCACTCCTTTCTGCGGGGGGTCAAACCCCGAGGATGCTCACGACTGGATCACCAAGTGGGAGAGGATCTTCTCGGTGATGCACTGCCCTCCGGGCGAACGAGTGACTCTGGCGGCCTCTTACTGGAGGGAGGAGCCTACCAGTGGTGGCATGGACTCGAAATGTCCGGTCGTGGTCTGTCCATACCACTACCTGGGAAGCTTTTCGTTCCAGGTTTCTGGACCAGTACTACCCGCGATCTTTTCGCGCGGCGCGGAGGCGGAATTCCTGCGGCTTGGAGCAGGGTGACATGTCTGTTTCAGACTACGAGCAAACTTTCGGGAGACTTTCCCGGTTCGCTGCCTCATTCGTAAGCACGGAGGAGGACAAATGCCAGCGGTTTGAGCTTGGACTCCGAGGGGAGATCCGGGCCAGTGTGACTGCTACCACTCATGCTTCTCTGAGGGATATGGTCGACGCAGCGGTGCGTGTCTGAGGCCAGTCTGGCGGCACACCAATCACGACAACCTTCGGGGGAGGGGCGACGTCAGGATCGCCCACACCATGGGCCATCAGGCCGGAAGAGAACAACAGGGGAGGAGCTACAGAGGAGCACCCTCATCCTTCAAGGGTCGTGGCTGGTCGGGTCGACGTGGAGGCTCTCAGGGCAGAGGATCTGGACACAACTCTGGGCAGCACTCATCTTGGAGTGGTGCATCTGGTGGGCATTCGGGCAGGCCAAGGCCAGTAACTTGTTTTGCTTGCGGAGAGGAAGGCCACTATGCTTGCGATTGTCCGCAGTTGTCAAAAACAACGACGCTGGGGGGCTCGAGTGTGTGCAGAGCACGGCGTCCCACACTAACGGAGGTCGCGGTCAGGGATGACCGTGGTGCTGGACGTGGCGCGCGCGGGCGCGGACGGAACGGAGGGCCGAGGGCCCAAGTGTTTGCAATGACCCAGCAGCAGGCGAGGACTGCTCCAGGCGTGGTCACAGGTACACTACATATCCTTAATTTTCTTGTACGTGTATTAATGGATGCGGGGGCTACACATTCTTTTATTTCGAGGAGTTGTGCTGGTTTGCTTGATTGTGTGGTATCAGCCTTAGATTGCGAAATGGGTGTTGGCACCCCGATGGGTACCGTGTACCTTGTGAATCAGGTGATTCGGAGGTGCCCGGTAAGAATTGAGGATGTGGATTTACCAGCAGACTTAATTATTCTGGATATCCACGACTTCGATATAATCCTAGGGATGGATTGGCTGTCGGAGCACGGATCGCTCATCGACTGCTGTAGCAAGCAAGTAATTTTGCGGAGCCCGGGTTTGCCGGAAGTTATCTTTCAGGGGGAACGTGATGGTTCGCCTCCTGAAGTGATTTCGTCACTTACTGCTACCAAACTTCTACGGAAGGGATGCCAGGGTTATCTGGCGCATGTCGTGTCGGAACGGGTCGATACTCCGGTTATCGACGAAATACCGGTGGTCTGTGAGTTTCCGGACGTATTCCCGGAAGACTTACCTGGATTGCCACCATCGCGGGAGATTGAGTTTACTATTGAACTACTCCCGGGTACCCGACCTATATCCCAGGCACCATACCGGATGGCGCCGGCCGAGTTACGGGAACTCAAGACTCAATTGCAGGAGTTGGTAGATTTGGGGTATGTCCGACCGAGCACTTCACCGTGGGGAGCACCGGTGTTGTTCGTGAAGAAGAAGGAAGGAAGTCTCCGTTTATGTATTGATTATCGACAACTCAACAAGGTGACATTGAGGAACCAGTATCCTCTACCCAGGATTGATGACCTTTTCGACCAGTTGCGGAGAGCTCAGTGCTTCTCGAAAATTGATTTGCGATCTGGGTATCACCAACTGAGGATTTCGGAGGAGGATATTCCGAAAACTGCTTTTCGAACCCGTTACGGGCACTACGAGTTCCTTGTTATGCCATTTGGTTTGACGAATGCTCCAGCAGCATTCATGGATCTGATGAACCGGGTCTTCCGACCCTACCTGGATAAGTTCGCGATTGTGTTCATCGATGATATTTTGGTATACTCGAGGAGTGCCCGTGCACATGAAGAACATCTACGGCTGGTCTTGGAGAAACTGAGACAAGAACAATTGTATGCCAAGCTGAGCAAGTGTCAGTTTTGGCTGAGCAGTATTGGTTTTCTGGGACACGTGATATCGACGGATGGGATTTGCGTGGATCCCCAGAAAACAGAAGCGGTGACCAACTGGGCTAAACCGACAACAGTGACCGAGGTGCGGAGTTTCGTCGGATTGGCAGGTTACTACCGGAGATTCGTGGAGGGTTTCTCCAAAATTGCTGCACCATTGACTCGTTTGACTCGAAAGGGAGTAAAGTTTATCTGGGACGAACAGTGCGATCGGAGCTTTCAAGAGTTGAAAGATCGATTGACCACTGCACCTGTCCTTGCATTGCCGGATGACAGTGGAGAGTTTGTGGTCTTCAGTGATGCATCGCTGCAAGGTCTAGGCTGCGTGTTGATGCAAACTGGCAAGGTTATCGCCTATGCATCCCGGCAGCTGAAGACCCATGAGTTGAACTACCCTACCCATGATTTGGAGTTGGCAGCGGTGGTTCATGCTCTCAAGATCTGGAGACATTATCTGTTCGGCGCAACGTGTCGAATATACACCGACCACCAGAGTCTTAAATATTTATTCACTCAGAAGGAGCTCAACATGAGACAACGGAGATGGTTGGAGCTACTGAAGGACTATGACTGTACGATCGAGTACCATCCGGGTAAGGCCAATGTGGTGGCGGATGCACTCAGCAGGAAATCAGCAGGAACTATTGCACACCTTGGGGTGGTGTATCTTCCCTTGCTGGTGGAACTCCGGAAGGCGGGAGTTATTTTGGGTACTGACGAGCATGGAGCTTTGTTGGCCAGCTTCCATGTACGACCGGTACTGATTGATCGGATCATTGAAGCACAACTGCAGGATCCGATACTCTGTATTTACAGAATTGAGGTCGATGCGGATGGGAGACAGGATTTTACCATCCGGGACGATGGAGCACTGGTGAAATTGGGCCGTTTGTGCGTACCTGCAGTGGCAGAGTTACGGGCCGAGATACTTGAAGAGGCCCACAGTTCGGCCTATGCTATGCATCCGGGAGGTACAAAGATGTACCGTACCCTCCGGAACCATTATTGGTGGCCAGGAATGAAGAAGGATATTGCTGAGTTCGTGAGCAAATGCTTAACCTGTCAGCAGGTTAAGGCGGAACGGCAGAGACCGTATGGGGCTATGCAGCCACTTCCGATTCCTGAGTGGAAGTGGGATCACATCACCATGGACTTCGTCTTTAAATTACCGAGGACTCAGAGTGGAGTGGACGGAGTATGGGTGATCGTGGATCGGTTAACCAAATCAGCCCATTTTCTGCCAGTTCTGGAAACCTATAAACCTAACCGACTGGCTCAGCTGTTTGTGAAGGAAATCATACGACTTCATGGTACGCCGGAATCAATCGTGTCCGATCGTGATCCGCGTTTCACTTCCAGGTTCTGGCGGAGTTTGCAAGCTACTTTGGGAACAAACCTACGTTTCAGTACTGCTTTCCATCCACAGACCGATGGACAGTCTGAGAGAACCATTCAAACCCTGGAGGACATGATGAGGTCATGTGTACTACAGTTTCAAGACTCTTGGGATACTCATTTGCCATTGATGGAATTCGCTTACAACAACAGCTATCAGGCAAGCATCGGGATGGCACCTTATGAGGCACTGTATGGCCGACAGTGCAGGACACCTATCTGCTGGACGGAGGTAGGGGAGCGAGCGGCTGTAGGGCCGGAGGTAATGGACTTAACCATGGAAACTGTTCGCGTGATCAAGGAAAGATTGAAGGTGGCACAGGATCGCCAGAAGAGTTATGCCGACCGACGGATTCGAGACTTGGAGTTTGAAGTGGGAGATTTTGTCTTCCTGAAGTTGTCTCCGTGGAGGGGAATTATCCGTTTTGGCCGACGGGGGAAACTGAGTCCGCGTTTTATCGGACCTTATGAAATCGTGGAGAGAATTGGCAGAGTTGCATACAGATTGGCACTACCCCCAGAACTATCAAGAGTTCACGATGTTTTCCACGTATCGATGTTGCGGATGTACGTACGTGATGCTTCTCATGTACTTAGGGAACAACCTGTCGAACTACGGGAGGATTTGAGCTTTGAAGAACAACCAGTACAGATCTTGGATCGGAAGGACAAGGTACTACGTCGAAAGACGATCCCTCTCGTGAAAATTCTCTGGAGAAACCAGGATGTGGAAGAAGCCACATGGGAGCCTGAGGCTCAGATGCGAGAACAATTTCCTCATTTGTTTCTTTGAAATTTCGGGACGAAATTTCTTAAGGGGGGAAGGTTGTAACACCCCGGAAATTCGAGGATTTCCATATTGTAATTTTTTTGTGTGAATTGACGATTTTACCCCTGTGAATGGTATGGTCAAATTGTTGACTTTTTGATTGAGGAACTAAATGGACTTTGACCTATGACCGTGACGTAGTTCGGGACGTCACGAGTTCATAGACAGGTGGCACGTCCATTTCGGACGATCAGGGAAAAAGTTATGGCTATCGGAAGTTCAGGGGCATTACCGTAATTTGGACTCTCGGGGGAAAATGTTGACTTTTCTTTTGACAACTAATTTTCAGTTGACTCAAGGACCGTTGGGTAGGCCTCGACGTCCTGAGTCCGTAGACAGGCGGCACGCCGAAATCGGACTTCGTACGAGGAAGTTTTGGTCAGAAACGTGAATTCGGGAAGTTCGTGTCTCGGTTTTCGTGTCGAATATTATATTCAGAAATTCTGATTGAAGGACACCTGGGGAGTGACAAGTGTCACTCACCCATTGGCTAGATTGGATCAGATCCACTATTGGATTAATTAAACATTTGAACCAGCTTTAAATGTCAGCCTTTGGATTGAAAACCCCAGATCAGATCTCAGCCCTTGATCTAATCTGGAGATTCAATCTGAGCCATCCATTTCCTTCCCTCCATTTCTTTATAATTCATACCCGCAGAGCACATTCTGCCATTTCGATCCAACCTTTCCAGCAAACCATCCACTCTCTGTGTCTGTGTATTGGGGACTTGCCGGCAAGGCTGAACGGTGGCAGTGAGCACGGCGGAGGACGGCGGCGTGGGGGGAAAACCGGAAAACCCGAAACGGTTTCTAAAACTCAGATTTTGGTAACTCGAATTCCCACGTTTAGTTTTGTTTCCTATTAATCCTAATCGACTCTAGGGACTTATAGGAACCTTCTGGGCTTGAGTTCACGACCGGAGGTAGCCTGAACGGAGTGCAAACGGCGACGGGAACCCGGGTCTGTTCATCGAGGTAAGTCTTTGTTTCAGCCCTTGTTTATTGATTTTAATTAGCTAGAACTGTTCCTGGGTATAAGACGAACATCTAGGAACAAACCAGAGTGATAATGGTTGGGTGTAGAAGAAATGGTGACCGGGTCGTGATCGCGGGTCTGTTCGACCCAAGTTGCAGAGATACGGGTCAACCCGTCTGAGGACAGAGGTGATGACGTGGCACCCTGTCAGACTGTCAGGTGACGTGGACCAACCGTGAGCCGACACGTGTCACATGTCAGTGCACAGTCAGCACTGACATGTCAGTGACGTGGACCAGTCAGGGACTGCCACGTGTCACTGACATGTCAGTGACGTGGACCAGTGCCGTGCTGACACGTGGCACATGTCAGATCTGACACGTGGTCTGACAGATCAGTGAGGTGGACCAATTGGATGTTGACACGTGGCACCTGTCAGAGTCTGACACGTCAGACCTGACAGCTGTCAGATGACGTCAGCAGTGACGTCAGCGATGACGTCAGCAGGAACTGTTCCTGCGTTGACCGCCACGTTGACCGGCGCGTGGGGGCGCGTGTGAACAGTGTTTCTGGTGGGACCACCACCATTCTTTAGGTTTCGACGATCCGGATCCAATGGCGGTGGTTTCGGGTCGATCGGAGATCATTAAGTTGGTCAAAATAAGGTTTATTGCCTTGGGAAGCGCGTTCGGGCGGCTTTCCCGGGTCGGTTTCGACCTAGGCTTTCATGGTTGAATGTTGGGGGTTTAATTTGACCTTTACGAATACTTGGATTTGACAGGGATTGTACATTTGTACCAGGACGAGGGTATACGTTCGGTTTCTAGCAGGATTGTACTGTGAGTGGGCCATTTTCTTAAACCCTTGTGTGCATAAATGTTTTCTGGTTTTATTATACTTATTCACATGCTAAAACAATGATGGTTTTGATGATATGGAAAATATGGTTATGGCACGTTTCACGGTATTTGGGCTTGAGACCCGTCCGATGAAACTGAATGATTGGTTCGGATTCTATCTATGTATACATATGTTTGCATGTGGATATCAATAAAATGTATTTGTTACTGCACTGTATAGATCCTTCCATATTATATTGTCTCCTCCGGATGAGGTACCCCGGAGAGGTCACGGACGTCTAGTACGTCCAGCGTCTATGACGCTAAGCATCGGGGATGCTGTACCCGAACGGGGTTCGGGGATTGAACTCGGAAATTGAGACCCGAGTGGCACGCGTAGCCTTGTGATTGTGACCTATTGGACGTCAGGGACGTCAGACATCAGGGATGTCGGGATTGGAGTGTATAGTGCAGCAACTAAAATTATGGTTATGGTTTTGCTATATGCCTTATGGTTCATATTCTATGGTTTATGATTTTGGAATTATGGTGCACGCATATTTGGAAAACGGAGGGGTAAATTATATGTTTTACTTATCAAACGATTTCATAAACTTGTGTTTCGGTCCACTCACCCTTACTGTTTGATAACCCCTCCAGGTCGGGAAACTGAGGTAGAGGAGGAGCCAGAGGCTGAGGCATAGATCTACTTCTGCGTACCTGAACCCCTGCTGGGCGGTGTACCCGCAGGATTACTTTAGAGTCGTGCTCGCAAATTTGTAATTTTGGATTATATCCCTTGTCTGACATTCGTTTAATTCGGATTTTATGTATGACTTTAATTTGGTTATTTATGCTTTTAAATGTTTTGAGGTTAAAATTGGTATGAATTATTGGGTGTCAGACGGGAGCAGGGCACGTCCCCTTGTGGTCCCTGTGGGATCGGGGCGGGTCCTGTCAACATCCCTGATGTCTGACGTCCCTGACGTCCAATAAGGTCACAATCACAAGGCTACGCGTGCCACTCGGGTCTCAATTTCCGAGTTCAATCCCCTAACCCTGTTCTGTTACAGCATCCCCGATGCTTAGCGTCGTAGACGCTCGACGTTCTAGACGTCTGTGACCTCTCCGGGGTACCTCATCCGGAGGAGACAATATAATATGGAAGGATCTATACAGTGCAGTACTAAATACATTTTATTGATATCCACATGCAAACATATATGTATACATAGGTAAAATCCGAACCGATCGTTACGTTTCATCAAACGGGTCTCATGCCCAAATACCGTGAAACGTGCCATAACCGAAATCTCAATATCATCAAAACCATTTATAGATTCCAGCATGTGAACATATAAGTAAATCAGAAAACATTTAACCATGCAAGGGTTTAATGAAAACGGGCCCACTCACTGTACGATTCCGCTGCGAATCTGCGCGTACGGACCTGTACCGAGATTATCGTACAATTCCTGTCAGTTCAAATCACATGTAAGGGTCACTACCAGTCTTAAACGTTTAACCACAAAGTCCGAAATAGAAACCGGCCCGGGGAAACCGTCAACACGTTTCCCGAGGCAACCGGCCCTAAACTGACCCATCAATGCTTATCTCAGATCAACATGGTTAAATCACCAAAAATGTTCAGAATGATGAGGGGAACAAAAGTCATGTTGATCGTGATTGGAGATAAGGTCCAACGCGCCCTCACGCGCCGCCCAAAGTGGCTGTGCGTGAAAGTCACGCGCCTGACACTGTAGCTACAGTGTCACCTCCTTCACCCGTTTGTCTGTAATACGGGCCTGCCACCCGCGGCTTGACCTGGTAGAATACCCATCAATTCTTACTCGATTTCAATCCAATTTGATCTTAACATGTTCATTAAATATCCAATTTAGGTTCTGTGACAAAAATCAACCTCGACACATCCCCAAACGACCCATCAACCCGCGATCAACCAATCAGGTCAATCACCAGAACTTCCTGGTTTCAAACCCATTGTCCAATTAACTTCACAGGAAGCATAACAGGATCAAAACGAACCAAAATGAACAATCAATTGTGTCTGAAATGACACGACCCATCCCAATCCCCCCGGGATTACCATGGAATGTGACGTGCTCCCGTCTGACAAGAGGCGCCAGACAAGGGATAACCGATTGCCATTGCCCAAACGGGCTTCCAGAGTGCGTAAGGATCGATGGAGGAGGTGTGCGATGCTCAAGTCTCTGTTGCAGTCGTATCCGGAATCAACCTGAAGGGCATTGAAAACAAAAGCTGTGAGTGGACGAAAATAAACAAGTCTGTTTAAAACATTTATAAGACATTTATGCCCCTCAGTAAAATCATATGCATGCACCAAAACCAATAATCTCATATTTATTTAGAAATAACCATTAGGGCCTTAGCCCGGAAACCAAAGCATAGTTTCAATTTCCAAAAGTAAATCCAAGAGTTATTTCATAAATCCAGTAATATGAACCATAAGGCATATAATATAAACCATAACCATTATTTTAGCCACTGCACTATACACTCCAATCCGACATCCCTGATGTCTGACGTCCCTGACGTCAATAAGGTCACAATCACAAGGCTACGCGTGCCACTCGGGTCTCAATTTCCGAGTTCAATCCCCGAACCCCGTTCGGGTACAGCATCCCCGATGCTTAGCGTCATAGACGCTGGACGTACTAGACGTCCGTGACCTCTCTGGGGTACCTCATCCGGAGGAGACAATATAATATGGAAGGATCTATACAGTGCAGTACCAGATACATTTTATCGATATCCACATGCAAAACATATAGGTATACATAGGTAAAATCCGAACTGATCGTTACGTTTCATCAAACGGGTCTCATGCCCAAAACCGTGAAACGTGCCATGACCGAAACATCATCAAAACCATTTATAGATTCCAGCATGTGAACATATATAAAATGTAAACCAGGAAAAATTTATTCAATTCCATTTAGGGTCCCCGACCCGCAATCACATGTAGAAATCAACTGGGCCCCATGGCCCGATTTCACAAGTTAACTGGGCCCCTGGCCCGATCCACATGTTAACTGGGCCCCTGGCCCGATTTCATAGTTCAACTGGGCCCCTGGCCCGATTTTACATTATTTAAGTTCGTAACCGTTTCATGAAATCATATCCAACCATATTTATGGAAATCGGTGCAAATCCAGAAAACCTCGGTTTACGTGCAAATACGTAATTCACCTCGAAATACGTGAAATCATTTTAAATTCACCGATATCCAAAGTAAATCATTTAATCATAATTATAACAATCATAAAACAGTTATGCATGCATCGAATTTATGAAACCAATGTCCACTCACAGACCGTTTAACCGAGCGCCTCGATACGCGTGCCATAGGCCTTCCCGGGCCACACCACTATCACCGGGACTCCCAATCCTGTTCAAATCAATTTAGAGGATCACTAACCTCATCATTAACATCCTATTCAAGTCCCTTAATTTTTCCGAATTTTTAAGTATTTTTAAGCTGGATTTAAAACCTTCGGACATCCCGAACAATAACGAGACGGTGTCCGATCGACACGAAACCAATCCCAAAATGTTCGTTACATTGTGTAGGACAAAAATCATGTTGGAAGTTTCCCAAAATTACCTCACACGCGCCCCCACGCGCCGGTTGAATTCCCTGCGCGTGAAACCCACACGCCGGGTACTGTTCATCGTCGTTCAACCCGATCGACTGTAAAACGGGCCGCCGTGACCCACGGGCCAACCCGACCGGTTCTCCGTCGATACAGGATCATTTTGGACGGGGTTTTCACCTACATGATCGTCTGGGTTAAATTAGGAGTTCTGTGGAAACAAAAACAATGAACAACGTCAAGATCCTCACCTCCCCGATCGAGAAGTTCACGGCCAACCTCCACCGTCGACTGCTCTCAGCTCCGACCACCATTCTCGATGAAAACGGTCCCTATAGACTCGTCTCATCCTCTGAGTCATCCTCCTGGTTACTAGATCGACCGAAAGACAGTAAGGCCCATCCTGCCATTTTAGACCCGAGAATCGGACTCACGGGTTTAGGGCCACATCGCCGTCGTGGTCACCACCGTGGCCACCCAAAATGCCTGGACTAATCACAGGAACCTCCACCACCCATCAGCACGATCATAAACAGTCAACAACGACCTCCCCAAATTTTGAGTTTTGGACTTCCCCTGTTTTTCCCCTCCGTCGCCAACCCAGCCGTTTCCCGTCGTCTCCCACCGTGCCCAGCTCCCAACAGTCCTCACACAGTCCCCTGCACGGCCCAAGGATATAGATATGGTGGTGGTGTGCAGTGTGAGTCGTGAGCGTGTTCACGGGCTAGAGAGAAAATGAGATTGGGAGGTGTAGGCTGATCCAATTAAAGAGAGAGGGAAAAAGAATGAACGGCCCAGATTAAATCTCACCAATGAGATTAAGGGTCCAGATCAAAAGATGCACTAAGTGGGATTTCTTTATATTTTTTTAATCCAATAATTTAATCAATCTGACCAATCCAGATCTGATCCCAATAATTAAAGGTTAGTGGTCCACGTGTCCCACTCAGAAATTCAGACCAATCGGAGAACGCCACGTGTCCACGCCTCGTAATGCGTGCATAACGAAACCAAACTTATGTGACCCATAACTTCGTCGTCGAATCTCCGATTTCGGCGTGCCGCCTGTCGTTGGATTCGCATCGACGAATCCTACGTAACGGTCCTTGGGACTTGGCCATCGGACATCCTGGTCAAAAAGTCAACATTTGCCCCTATTTCGTCCAAATTACGAAAACGCCCTTGAACTTCCGCACAACATAACTTTTACCACGAACGTCGGAATCGAACGTGCCACCTGTCTATGAACTCGTGACGTCCCGAACTACGTCACGGTCATCGGTCAAAGTCCATTTGACCATCCGAAATAAAAGTCAACGTTTTGCCCACGCCTAGGGGCAAAACGGTCATTTTGCACAATTCGTCCGAAATCGCCCAACTAATCCCAGATTAGTAAATCATAATTAAATATTATTAAATCCCGATATTCGGGACGGGTCGTTACATGAAAGTACCTGAAGGTTGTCGTCCCAAGCTCTGCAACTTCCCTGAAAACAGCAGCCTCCGTCCTAGCTCAACCGTGGTTGTTAGCCTTCAATTTCGATGTGGTTGAGTTCCAAACACTCCCAGAAGACTAAATCAGGCCTTGGTTTGGTCCAACACTCACCAGAAATTAAAACCCGATTTTCCCTCCAATTTTGCCTGAAATGGTTTCTCTGGTTTTCTTCATCAATTCTCAGTGTTCTTAATGGCAGCGTGATGCTCATATATGTGCTAATTAGTTTTAAATAACCTCAGCTGTCCCAGAGGCTCGTGGAAGTCCAAATTGTCCACTGAAATTTGTCCCCCGAAAGCTTCGAATTTCAATTAACAATTTGATCGTGCAGGTTGGACGGTTTAGGCCACGTTCAAAAGCAAAAGACAGCCCAGACTTTCCAGCACATATTAGCATAATCAATTGTGCACTGAACCACCGCACATGGTGGTGCCGTCCATGGTTCCCTCGCGGTTGCTACAGTAACCAGGGCAAAAGACCAAAATGCCCCTGGTTCAATAATTACCAAAATGCCCCTAACTTCCTAGACCCGTAACTCAGCCATACGAAGTCCGATTTCGGCGTGCCGCCTGTCTACGGACTCAGGACGTCGAGACCTACCTATCGGTCCTTGAGTCCCGTGAAAATTAATTGTCAAACAAAAAGTCAACATTTTCGCCCGTGAAGTCCAACTTACGGTAATGCCCCTGAACTTCCGATAGTCATAACTTTTTCCCTGATCGTCCGAATTGGACGTGCCACCTGTCTATGAACTCGTGACGTCCCGAACTACGTCACGGTCATTGGTCAAGGTCCATTTGACCCACCAATCAAAAAGTCAACAATTTGGCCATACCATTAACAAGGGTAAAAACGTCAATTGATACATTAAATTACAATATTAAAGTCCTCGAATGTCCGGGGTGTTACAACCTTCCCCCCTTAAGAAATTTCGTCCCGAAATTTCAAAGAAACAAATGAGGAAATTGTTCTCGCATCTGAGCCTCAGGCTCCCATGTGGCTTCTTCCACATTCTGGTTTCTCCAGAGAATCTTCACGAGAGGGATCGTCTTCCGACGTAGTACCTTGTCCTTCCGATCCAAGATCTGTACTGGTTGTTCCTCAAAGCTCAAATTCCCCCGTAGTTCGACAGGTTGTTCCCCAAGTACATGAGAAGCATCACGTACGTACTTCCGTAGCATCGATATGTGGAAAACATCGTGAACTCTAGATAGTTCTGGAGGTAGTGCCAATCTGTAAGCAACTCTGCCGATTCTCTCCACGATCTCATATGGTCCGATAAAACGCGAGCTCAGTTTCCCCCGTCGACCAAATCGGATAATCCCCTTCCACGGTGATAACTTCAGGAAGACGAAATCTCCCACTTCAAATTCCAAGTCTCGAATCCGTCGATCGGCATAACTCTTCTGGCGATCCTGTGCCGCCTTCAATCTCTCCTTGATAACACGAACAGTTTCCAAGGTCAAGTCCATCAATTCCGGCCCTACAGTCGTTCGCTCTCCTATGTCCGTCCAGCAGATAGGTGTCCTGCACTGTCGACCATACAGTGCCTCATAAGGTGCCATCCCGATGCTTGCATGATAGCTGTTGTTGTAAGCGAATTCCATCAATGGCAAATGAGTATCCCAAGAGTCCTGAAACTGTAGTACACACGACCTCATCATGTCCTCCAGGGTCTGAATGGTTCTTTCAGACTGTCCATCCGTCTGTGGATGGAAAGCAGTACTGAAACGTAGGGTTGTTCCCAGAGTAGCTTGCAAACTCCGCCAGAACCTGGAAGTGAAACGCGGATCACGATCGGACACGATTGATTCCGGTGTACCATGCAATCGTATGATTTCCTTCACAAACAACTGAGCCAGTCGATTAGGTTTATAGGTCTCCTGAACTGGCAGAAAATGGGCTGATTTGGTTAGCCGGTCCACGATCACCCATACTCCGTCCACTCCATTCTGAGTCCTCGGTAACTTAAAGACGAAGTCCATGGTGATGTGATCCCACTTCCACTCGGGAATCGGAAGTGGCTGCATAGCCCCATACGGTCTCTGCCGTTCCGCCTTAACCTGCTGACAGGTTAAGCATTTGCTTACGAACTCGGCAATATCCTTCTTCATTCCTGGCCACCAATAATGGTTCCGGAGGGTACGGTACATCTTTGTACCTCCCGGATGCATAGCATAGGCCGAACTATGGGCCTCCTCAAGAATCTCGGCTCGTAACTCTGCCACTGCAGGTACACACAAACGGCCCAATTTCACAAGTGCCCCATCGTCCCGGATGGAAAAATCCTGTCTCCCATCCGCATCGACCTCAATTCTGTAAACACAGAGTATCTGATCCTGAAGTTGTGCTTCGATAATCCGATCAATCAGTACTGGTCGTACATGGAAGCTGGCCAACAAAGCTCCATGCGCATCCGTACCCAAAATAACTTCCGCCTTCCGGAGTTCCACCAGTAATGGAAGATACACCATCCCTAGGTGTGCAACGGATCTTACTGACTTCCTGCTGAGTGCATCAGCCACCACATTGGCCTTACCCGGATGGTACTCAATCGTACAGTCATAGTCCTTCAGCAGCTCCAACCATCTTCGTTGTCTCATGTTAAGCTCCTTCTGAGTGAATAAGTATTTAAGACTCTGGTGGTCGGTGTATATCCGACACGTTGCGCCGAATAGATAATGTCTCCAGATCTTTAGAGCATGAACCACCGGCGCCAACTCCAAATCATGGGTAGGGTAGTTCAACTCGTGGGTCTTCAGCTGCCGGGATGCATAGGCGATAACCTTGCCAGTTTGCATCAGCACGCAGCCTAGACCTTGCAGTGAAGCGTCACTGAAAACCACAAACTCTCCACTGTCATCCGGCAATGCAAGGACAGGTGCAGTGGTCAATCGATCTTTTAATTCTTGAAAGCTCCGATCGCACTGCTCGTCCCAGATAAACTTCACTCCCTTCCGAGTCAAACGAGTCAATGGTGCAGCAATTTTGGAGAAACCCTCCACGAATCTCCGGTAGTAACCTGCTAATCCGACGAAACTCCGCACCTCAGTCACTGTTGTCGGTCTAGCCCAGTTGGTTACCGCTTCTGTTTTCTGGGGATCCACGCAAATCCCATCCGTCGATATCACGTGTCCCAGAAAACCAATACTGTTCAGCCAAAACTGACACTTGCTCAGTTTGGCGTACAATTGCTCTTGTCTCAGCCTCTCCAAGACCAACCGTAGATGTTCCTCATGTGCACGGGCACTCCTTGAGTACACCAAAATATCATCGATGAGCACAATCACGAACTTATCCAGGTAGGGTCGGAAGACCCGGTTCATCAGATCCATGAATGCTGCTGGAGCATTCGTCAAGCCAAAAGGCATAACCAGGAACTCGTAGTGTCCATAACGGGTTCGAAAAGCAGTTTTCGGAATATCCTCCTCCGAAATCCTCAGTTGGTGATACCCAGACCGCAAATCAATTTTCGAGAAGCACTGAGCTCCCCGCAACTGGTCAAAAAGGTCATCGATCCTGGGTAGAGGATACTGGTTCCTCAACATCACCTTGTTGAGTTGTCCATAGTCAATACAT
Source organism: Prinsepia uniflora (assembly GCA_032719365.1). Classification (NCBI taxonomy): domain Eukaryota; kingdom Viridiplantae; phylum Streptophyta; class Magnoliopsida; order Rosales; family Rosaceae; genus Prinsepia; species Prinsepia uniflora. The sequence continues at coordinate 38,281,244 of CM064862.1, forward strand.
AAACGGAGACTTCCCTCCTTCTTCTTTACGAACAACACCGGTGCTCCCCACGATGAAGTACTCGGTCGGACATATCCCAAATCCACCAACTCCTGCAATTGAGTCTTGAGTTCTCGCAACTCGGCCGGCGCCATCCGGTATGGTGCCTGGGATATAGGTCGGGTACCCGGGAGTAGTTCAATAGTAAACTCGATCTCCCGCGATGGTGGCAATCCAGGTAAGTCTTCCGGGAACACATCCGGAAACTCACGCACCACCGGTATCCCGTCGATACCCGAAGTATCAACCCGATCCGACACGACATGCGCCAGGAAACCCTGGCATCCCTTCCGTAGAAGTTTGGTGGTAGTAAGTGACGAAATCACTTCAGGAGGCGAACCATCACGTTCCCCCTGAAAGATAACCTCCGGCAAACCCGGGCTTCGCAGAATCACTTGCTTGCTACAGCAATCGATGAGCGATCCGTGCTCCGACAGCCAATCCATCCCTAGGATTATATCGAAGTCGTGGATATCCAGAATAATTAAGTCTGCTGGTAAATCCACATCCTCGATTCTTACCGGGCACCTCCGAATCACCTAATTCACAAGGTACACGATGCCCATCGCGGTGCCAACACCCATTTCGCAATCTAAAGCTGATACCACACAATCAAGCATACCAGCACAACTCTTCGAAATAAAAGAATGTGTAGCCCCCGCATCCATCAATACACGTACAAGAAGGTTTAAGATATGTAGTGTACCTGTGACCACGCCTGGGGCAGTCCTCGCCTGCTGCTGGGTCATTGCAAATACTTGGGCCCTCGGCCCTCCGTTCCGTCCGCGCCCGCGCGCGCCACGCCCAGCACCACGGTCACCTCCCTGACCGCGACCGCCATTAGTGTGGGAAGCCGTGCTCTGCACCACACTAGAGCCCCCAGCGTCGTTGTTCTTGGACAACTGCGGGCAATCACTGGCATAGTGGCCCTCCTCTCCGCAAGTAAAACAAGTTACTGGCCTCGGCCTGTCCGAATGCCCGCCAGAAGCACCGCTCCAAGATGAGCGCTGCCCATAGTTGTATCCAGATCCTCTGCCCTGAGAGCCTCCACGTCGACCTGACCAGCCACGACCCTTGAAGGATGAGGGTGCTCCCCTGTAGCCCCCTCCCTTATTGTTCTTATGGACCGATGGTCCACGATGTGGGCGATCCTGACGTCGCCCCTCGTCCGAAGGTTGCCGTGTCTGGTGTGCCGCCAGACTGGCCTCGACACGCACCGCTGCGTCGACCATATCTCTTAGAGAAGCATGAGTAGTAGCAGTCACACTTGCCCGGATCTCCCCTCGGAGTCCAAGCTCGAACCTTTGGCATTTACCCTCCTCCGTGCTCACGAATGATGCAGCGAACCGGTAAAGTTTCCCGAAAGTTTGCTCGTAGTCCGCAACGGACATATCACCCTGCTCCAGTCCCAGGAACTCGGCCTCCCATGCCTCGCGAAAGGATCGCGGGTAGTACTGGTCCAGAAATCTGGAACGGAAAGCTTCCCAAGTAGTGGTATGCACAGACCAACCAGACATTTCGAGTCCGTGTCACCACTGATAGGCTCCTCCTTCCAGCAAGAAGGCCGCCAAGGTTACCCGTTCGCCCGGAGGGCAGTGCATCACCGAGAAGATCCTCTCCCACTTGGTGATCCAATCATGAGCATCCTCGGGGTTTGATCCCCCGCAGAAAGGAGTGGCTCCCAAACGTTGAGCCCTTTCAATGCTCGCGCATTCCATCTCCCTTTTCCAGATTCTCGTCAGTTCGTGTATGAGGAATTCTCCTAGGAGGCATAACCAACTGTCAAGAGGCATAGATCAGATAACAATATTCTTAAAAGTCGAAAACTAACTAGTACCAATCGCTAGTCTAGCATGCTGACCATACCCTAGTACTGACCACAACCTAGTGCTCTGATACCAAGCTGACAAGACCCGCCCCAATCCTCTCTGGAACCATATGGGGACGTGCCCTGCTCCCGTCTGACACCCAATAATTCATACCAATTTTGACCTCAAAACCTCAAATGCATAAATAATCAAAATTAAAGTCATACAACAAATCCGAATTAAACAGATGTCAGACAAGGGATGAAATCCGAAATTACAAGTTGCGAGCACGACTCTAACAATACCCTGCGGGTACACCACCCAGCAGGGGTTTAGGTACGCAGAAGTAGATCTATGCCTCAGCCTCAGGTTCCTCCTCTACCTCAGTATCACGACCTGGAGGGGTTACCAAAAACATTAAGGGTGAGTGGACCGAAATTCAAGTTTATAAAATCGTTTGATAAGTAAAACATATAATTTACCCCTCCTTTTTCCAAACATGCATGCAGCATCATTTAAAATCATAAATAATATAATATGAATCATAAGACATGTAATAAAACCATAACCATAATTTTAGCCACTGCACTATACACTCTAATCCGACATCCCTGATGTCTTACGTCCCTGACGTCCAATAAGGTCACAATCACAAGGCTACGCGTGCCACTCGGGTCTCAATTTCCGAGTTCAATCCCCGAACCCTGTTCGGTTACAGCATCCCTGATGCTTAGCGTCGTAGACGCTGGACGTTCTAGACGTCCGTGACCTCTCCGGGGTACCTCATCCGGAGGAGACAATATAATATGGAAGGATCTATACAGTGCAGTACCAAATACATTTTATTGATATTCACATGCAAACATATATGTATACATAGGTAAAATCTGAACCGATCGTTACGTTTCATCAAACGGGTCTCATGCCCAAATACCATGAAACGTGCCATAACCGAAATCTCAATATCATCAAAACCATTTATAGATTCCAGCATGTGAACATATAAGTAAATCAGAAAACATTTAAGCATGCAAGGGTTTAATGAAAACGGGCCCACTCACTGTACGATTCCGCTGCGAATCTGCGCGTACGGACTTGTACCGAGATTATCGTACAATTCCTGTCAGTTCAAATCACATGTAAGGGTCACTACCAGTCTTAAACGTTTAACCACAAAGTTCGAAATAGAAACCGGCCCGGGGAAACCGTCAACACGTTTCCCGAGGCAACCGGCCCTAAACTGACCCATCAAAGCTTATCTCAGATCAACATGGTTAAATCACCAAAAATGTTCAGAATGATGAGGGGAACAAAAGTCATGTTGATCGTGATCGGAGATAAGGTCCAACGTGCCCTCACGCGCCACCCAAAGTGGCTGCGCGTGAAAGTCACGCGCCTGACACTGTAGCTACAGTGTCACCTCCTTCACCCGTTTGTCTGTAATACGGGTCTGCCACCCACGGCTTGACCCGGTAGAATACCCATCAATGCTTACTCGATTTCAATCCAATTTGATCCTAACATGTTCATTAACTATCCAATTTAGGTTCTGTGACAAAAATCAACCTCGACACATCCCCAAACGACCCATCAACCCGCGATCAACCAATCGGGTCAATCACCAGAACTTCCTGGTTTCAAACCCATTGTCCAATTAACATCACAGGAAGCATAACAGGATCAAAACGAACCAAAATGAACAATCAATTGTGTCTGAAAGTACCTGAAGGTTGTCGTCCCAAGCTCTGCAACTTCCCTGAAAACAGCAGCCTCCGTCCTAGCTCAACCGTGGCTGTTAGCCTTCAATTTCGATGTGGTTGAGTTCCAAACACTCCCAGAAGACTAAACCAGCCCTTGGTTTGGTCCAACACTCACCAGAAATTAAAACCCGATTTTCCCTCCAATTTTGCCCGAAATGGTTTCTCTAGTTTTCTTCATCAATTCTCAGTGTTCTTAATGGCAGAGTGATGCTCATACATGTGCTAATTAGTTTTAAATAACCTCAGCTGTCCCAGAGGCTCGTGGAAGTCCAAATTGTCCACTGAAATTTGTCCCCCGAAAGCTTCGAATTTCAATTAACAATTTGATCGTGCAGGTTGGACGGTTCAGGCCACGTTCAAAAGCAAAAGATAGCCCAGACTTTCCAGCACATATTAGCATAATCAATTGTGCACTGAACCACCGCACATGGTGGTGCCGTCCATGGTTCCCTTGCGGTTGCTACAGTAACCAGGGCAAAAGACCAAAATGCCCCTGGTTCAATAATTACCAAAATGCCCCTAACTTCCTAGACCCATAACTCAGCCATACGAAGTCCGATTTCGGCGTGCCGCCTGTCTACGGACTCAGGACGTCGAGACCTACCTATCGGTCCTTGAGTCGCGTGAAAATTAATTGTCAAACGAAAAGTCAACATTTTCGCCCGTGAAGTCCAACTTACGGTAATGCCCCTGAACTTCCGATAGTCATAACTTTTTCCCTGATCGTCCGAATTGGACGTGCCACCTGTCTATGAACTCGTGACGTCCCGAACTACGTCACGGTCATTGGTCAAGGTCCATTTGACCCACCAATCAAAAAGTCAACAATTTGGCCATACCATTAACAAGGGTAAAAACGTCAATTGATACATTAAATTACAATATTAAAGTCCTCGAATGTCTGGGGTGTTACAACTATGGAGTCCATTTGTCCAATCCTGGACTAGACAAATCGAAACTCCAACTCAACATCCATTTTCAAATCCGAATCTGAATCCGCAATTTCGTAAGAAATCCCGAATCCAAACCCAGAAATCATATCCATAACCATGTCCAAATCCGAATCCGAAATCATCATTCCGTAAACTAGCATTTGGAATAACCATTCCGAACCAAAATCCATAAAAGGAAGTCCACTGTCAAGCTCCAAAATCAAATCCTGAATCGTCACCCAGAATCTGATTCCAAAACCCAAATCCAGAAATCCTCTTTCAAGTTCCAAAATCAAATCCTGAATCGTCATCTAGAAATCTGATTCCAAAACCTGAAATATCGTTCACGTCTACAAAGACGCACCATAACCGAACCTATCGGTTACCTACTTAATTGATTACCACAATACAATCGATTGACTTCATAGGGAAGCCAATCCCAACATCAACACATCTAGGCTGACCAAATCCGACCTCGTCGGACACCTACTCATCGGACAACTACTCGGGCGAGTAATAAGCCATATGGGATTTACCTCGACAAGAAGTTCAGTCCCAACATCCTCAAATCAAACATCCAAGTGAGAGTGATATATTCTCTACCCATCTGGATCATCGAAATCACGATCCAGACCCAACACTACGTCAACCGACCACAGATGTCACGATCGAGATTCATCGCTATGTCACCCGATCATAAATGTCACGATCCTCGATCGTCACGACGCCCAATGTTCACAACATCAAAATCCCTCATCTAAATAGATCAGCCAACGACGAGACACGTCGAGACTGTGGGTTCTCCCCAATCACTTCGTATCGATCTTTGTCAATCTGTCGAGGAAAAATCAAGGATGATCGAATACAATGACACCAAAATCCATCCTACGTGAATGCAAACAACGCTCGCTGCACTCACCACGTCATGTAACCTGACATCATCTGCTACCAAGTAGAGAATGAGGAATCTCAGTCACCTAACTTCGATATACTCACTCCACCTGATGACCCAAGACAAATCCCGTGTCCACCAACCAATACACGATCGGTGTACTAGTGGCAACCAACAACATGTACGTCATCAACATCATCTACCATCATCAATCATGGTAGAACCTGAGAAGTCACCCAAAATGACTTCAAAATTCCAATTACCAATGCGGAAATCCCGCATTCCTCGTGTCACCTCAATCGTAACCTCTCGCGATTCTGAAATTCCAACTACGTCGGGACCAACACACTCGGACATCGACCACGTGTCCCCGTTAGACTGGTTATGGACACATGCCCATTTACAACCGTATATGTACCTCTCGACTAGAGAGTCACAACAGACCCCTGCTGTGATCTGTAGTCAAATCTCTACATACCACCACATCTGACCAGTCCTAACCAATCCTGGCCAACACTGAACAACTGGTCACTAATCCCCATGACAATAATCGTTCCTCAAGTCTTATTTACCGCTGGATCCAATCTGGTCCATCACTATCCGTGATCCACTCCCGAAACACAGATACCGAACATATGCTCATCTTGACGGAGTCACATCCCGATTCGCGACTCATCGTTATCACAATCACTTGCACCAGCACTAGCACTAGTACCAGTACACCACTATAATCTGTCAGCATCAGCACACAAGCATCCACACTAGTATCCCATGTGCAAAACTGACAACCCTGGATCTCCGCTCATACCGAGCGACGATCCCGTACCTCTGCTCAAATTAGAGAAACTTCGTCTCCCTCGTACCCAACAACTCTGGGTACAGTCACCCTGACGACGCATACGAGAAAAGGAAACGTCCCCTGAACGTCCCCGATTCCCAGCAACCGTAACTACAATCGTCACACAATCGCAGTCTAAAGTACGAATATGTTCATCCTTCCGTAGGGTCCCACACTGTCAACCCTGACAGAACTATGGCAGCCCCGGCATCAGATACCGAACCAAGACATTCAACGATCCAATCCTACTAACTATCGTACCGGCACCCTAACATCAGGTTGATAACCAACTGTAGCCCATAGAGATATCACATCCTCGACCTGCGTACCAACTGTAGCCCCCCGGGATTAACGCGGGATGACCCTGCTCCCGTCTGACACGGAGTGTCAGACAAGGGATATTTCCGACCTTTGTCCTCCCGTGCTATCAGAGTACGACAGGATCCGGAGGAGGTATGTGATATTCCAATCTCTTCTACAGTCCACATCCGATGTCAACCTGAAGGGCAGTCAAAACATTAAAAGCTGTGAGCAGACAAAACCAAAGTTTATAAAAACATTTCATAAGAAAGACATTTGTACCCTTCACTAAAAAGCATGCATGCATTCGAAAATCATTTAACCAAATGGACCATATGTGGGAACTAAGCCCAAATCAGAAATAAACCAAGGTCGAAAAGACCACAATGAAATCGACCATACGGGCCACTGCCCAAATCCATAAGGGACTCAGCCCAAACCAGAAATAAACCAAGTACACGAGCCACCGCTCAAATCCTGTGTAACCACACATCACATATCATCTATCATATTTATATCATATACACATATAATTCACACAACCAATCCTGTCACGGTTTCCAAAGCTACGTGCATGCTTCCCGGGGTCTCAAACCCAAGTCTTCTCAAAGTCAAAGTCAATGTCCGCAGACCACTGACCCTACCCAAGGTTATAGTAACCAGCCTTCCTGAGAGTAAAGCACCCAACGGGGGCAACTCCAACTCAGTCAGTGCTCCGTGACTACTTCGGGGTCCACCCAGGCCAACGACCCTCCCTGGATGAGATAATAGAAGTAAAGGAATCAACCGACGCGACCACCACAAGATCAAGGTGCACTCATCACCGATCACAATCCTGAACTGCCAGCACTTCGAAGTCGAGCCTCCCCAGGCTGCCCGACCACGAATCATGCATCGTGACCTCTCTAGAAGGAACACATCCCAATCCGGAGGCGAGCGTCGTATCGTCGATCGTCGTGCACATAGCACCCGTCGCGACCACGATTTAGACCCGAAGGCCATCAATAGCGTCATATGCCCGAGATCAAACCAAATGGGTCTTATACCCGAGTTTATCCTTTTGGAAATCCAAAACGAATTCATTTAGACCAAATAAGACATACAAACCCGTATCGGCACCGTATAGGGCCGAAACCTCGAGATACGTGCCGATACGTAACCACGCATCCAAATGCACTCATGGCATCACAAACAAGTATTTAAAACATATAATAAACATTTATGCATGCACCAATTTAGAAAACAAAGTCCACTCACAGACCGTCTGAGCTGCCGCCTCGATTTTCGTGCCATAGGTTCTCCCAAGTTGATCGCTATCACCGGGACTCCCGAACCTGTCCAAATCGTACTTGAAATTTACTAACTACTTAATTAACCTCCTACCAAAGCCCCGTAATTTTTTGATATTTTTAACTATTTTTAAACCGACCCTAAACCTTCGGACACCCCGAAACCTATCGAAACCATGTTCGATTGACACGAAACCAGTCCCAAAATGTTCGTTACATCGAATAGATAATTTCGTATGTTGAACACTTTCCCAAATTATTGTTCACGCGCCCTCACGCGTCCCAAGAAGTCCCTGGGTACTGTTCATCATCAACAACATTAGGTGAACCGGTTTTTTTTCTACAATCGAACCGGCCGAACCGGTCTGGGCCTGTTCAAGGCCTAAACCAGTCTATTTCTACCCCATTTTGTTCCCTTTTTATCCTAATATCCTCCTAATCCTATTTCCTATCATTTTACACGTTAAAAACTAAGCAAAACCCACCAAAACCGTAGCTTCATTCGTCGTTCATGGCGACCGGATTTTCCCCCGCCGTTCACGGCCGTTTCCAGCCATCCTAAACCCCAAAACTAATCCTATTCGACTCCTAGAGTCCCCAGAAACCTTACCCAATTAAAGAAATCGAGTAAAACCCATAAAAACCCAATTTCGAAATTTCAAATATTTTCTTATCTCACAGGTTCTCTCTGCCGTCCACCACCGTGAGCCACCACCGTCGTGCCCTCAGCCTCTCATCACTCCTCACATGGTCAAGATGATGCAAGTAGAGTGATAATGTGATGGGTGGTGTTTGTGTTATGAAGAAAAATGGAGAAGTGTGCATATGAGGGGGTTCGGGTTTTGTGAAGAAATGGAGAAATGAAAAAAGATGAAGATGATGTTTAATGAGAGAGATGAGGATTTAATGGATGGTGAGGATCTGAGGGATTAAATGGAATAAAGGGCCAAGATTGAGTGTTGGATGAGTTAATTATAAAATAATAATTATATTAATATTTAATTAGTTTAGATCCACAATTTAGGGGTTTGGACCAATGGGATGAGTGACACTTGTCACTCATCCATGGGACCCACCTAAAATATCTATCCCAATCAGATTTTTCCAAATCATCACCGTCTCGAAGTACGTGCATAGTAAAATCAAACTTCCGTGACCTATAACTTCCCCGTTCGAAGTCCGATTTCAGCATGCCACCTGTCTATGGATTCGTCTCATCCCGATCTACATAACGGTTCTTGGTCCTCGGCCATCGGACATCCCGATCAAAAAGTCAACTATTTGCCCTTTTTAACCAAAATTACCAAAATGCCCCTAAACTTCCGAACGTCATAACTTCTTCCTCGAATGTCGGAATTGAACATGCCACATGTCTATGAACTCGTGACGTCCTAAACTCCGTCACAGTCATCGGTCAAAGTCCATTTGACTGCCCGAATGAAAAGCCAATGTTTTGCCCACACCTAGGGGCAAAATGGTCATTTTGCACCATTCATCCGATTTCGCCCAACTAATCATCGATTAGTCTCACTAATCGTGATTAGTCACTAATCTAATCCTGGAATTCGGGACGGGTCGTTATAAGTATGACACAACTTTTAATAAAACAAGGCATGTCACCTATCATGTAAAAATAGCAAAAAAATTAATATTTTTTTGCACCCCCAAACCAATCGATTTTTTGGTTTTACACCCCCAAACCGATCGGTTTTTTGGTTCTGAACCCCTAAACCGATCGTTTCGCTATGAAAATATCTAAGTTTCATCTCCAAACCTAAATCAAACATTGTCCCCAATGGAATAAGTATGTAACAAGATAGAATATAGGCATGAAAAAGCATGACCTTCTAAATAAGAGTAAGGGGAAGGTCGATGAGGCTTGTGATGGAGGTGATAAGAGGCTCGTAACAGTGCTTAAGTCGATGGCCATTGACCTTGAAGGGTTCCTACCTCGTATGGTGCTGGATTTCCAACGCAACATGGGGAAACACTTGTGTGATAAAAAAAGGACCAAACCAACAGGAACAAAGCTTTTCTGGCAACAACTTAAGGTGTGAGTTGAAAAGAAGAATCTTCTATCCTATGTGGACGTTCTTACCTTGAATCTATTGGTCGTGGAAACCTTTGGTCTTCTCTTTGTATATATAGACACTCTCAAATGCGGCATTGTGCATCTCATCCAACTCACTAATCTGAAGCTTTCAATGAAGTCCAGCCTCATCAATGCTCATGTTGACCTAGTTGATAGCCCAAAAGGCCTTATGCTCAAGCTCAACCAGTAGGTGACATCCTTTTCCATAGACAAGCCGAAATAGGGACATGCGGATGAGAATTTTGAAAGTGGTCTATGACACACCCAGACTCGAAAATTCCGTAAAGCCACAGGCATTGAGGCGTGTTGGCCAACATTTGGATGGTGACGTCTAGACGACAAAATCCATTTAGTTTAAAAACGTTGCATTTGGGGATGTAGGGTGAAACATAACCGGTGAAAATTGATCACATTCCACCCAACACTAGAAGCTTAGAGAATGGAATAAAAGCAGATGATCATACACTACAAACGACCTGTAGTTACTCGATTACAGCGCCCATTCAATCCAAGCCCAAGAGTGAGTGTCAGAGCAGCATTTATGCCCCCTAGAAGTACATGTGTACCAACGAGACCTGAGTAGTTTAAAAACAAATGATTGAGTGGACCCAGTTGTTATTTCCGTGTAAAACCAGTTCTTAGTAAATAACCTGCAACCCCTCGTTTTATTCAAAATCTCAAAATCAAACATAACAAAACTTGCACGTAATACCAGAAATAATAATAAAATAATCAAATCTCATAATACTCTATAAGTCATGCCAATTCACGAATATGTAACCATGCCAACCCACTAAACATTTGCTCTTGACTCGTAAATCATAAATGGGTGTCTTGCTCACATACCTCATGACACAACCTACCCCCAATCACCCGGGATTAAGGGCTAAGCCATGCTCCCGCCTAACTTACGTGCGACAAGAAGGCTAAACCGAAGTCCCACCTCTATGTAACACGTAAGCCGGACAAGGGATTCCCAAGAAAACCGCCCAAAATTTCCGGACTTCCCAGAGCGCGCAGAATCTATTGTGGATCACGTGTGTGATGTCTCCGTCTTTCTAACAACAGCCCGCACCGCATCAAACCTGGAGGGTATCGAAAACATAAAAGATTGTGAGTGGACAAAAATAAAGGATAACTATAGAAAACAGTCTATAAGAAAGACATTTATACCATATGTTTAAAAAGCAATGCATGCATATAAAACTCATGTCATAAAACCATTTCATATTCAAGTTATTATAACCATTCATAAAACCAAAAGCCAGAAGTCATTTCATCTTCTCAAATCCTGGGCCTCAGCCCAAAACCATCAAAATCCATATCATCCAGGTCATGGCCCAAATAATCGGAAAACCATTATTGAAAACCATCATTATCAAGTTATCATCGAAATCCAAAACACATGTGAAAGCCATTGAAATCCATTACAATCAATCGAACCTGCTAGATCTATCCGAGTCTTTAAACTCAATATCAATCCGAGTCTTTAAACTCAATCCAGGCCTCAATATAATCCGAGTCTTTAAACTCAATAGGCCTATGGGGGAAATCACAATATCCGAGTCTTTAAACTCCCGAGTCTTTAAACTCAATCCGGAACTTTAAACCCAATCCGGGCCCGCCCCCGTCACATATCATATCCGGGTCTTTAAACCCAATAACCAGATCCAGAAAATCCAATCCAAAACCGTTTTAAAACCATTTCCAAATCCATGTCCAAATCCGAATTCGAAATCATCATTTTGAATCCCAAGCTGAATCTGAAATCATCAACCCGAATCCAAATTGTAAGGACCCGTCCCGAAAATTAGGGTTAAGACAGTGATTAAGATGGGATTAGTGAGCTTAATCGGTGGTGAGTTGATTACGATAGGTCTGTTAGCGTCGAATGACGATTTTGCCCCTAGGTTGGGTAAATAGTTGACTTTTAGTTCGGGCGGTCAATTGGGTATTGACCGGTGATCGTGACGTAGTTCGGGACATCACGAATCCATAGACAGGTGGCACGCCCGATTACGACATCCGAGGAGGAAGTTATGATGTTCGGAAGGTTGAGGGCATTACCGTAATTTGGCTAAATAAGGGGGAAATGTAGCATTTTCGTACGATCGGGTTTTGACACGTTGACCTAGGACCGTTAGGTAGATCTCGTCATCCTGAATTCAACGACAGGCGGCACGTGTTCATCGGACCTAGGGTGAGTAAGATACAGGTCTAAAACGGTGAGGGCATAATTTTAATTTTGACTCAAAAGAGGGGCATTTTGGTCTTTTGCACATTGGGAATTGTGTAACCGAATTGGGAAAAGTGTACAGGAGAGAATTGGTATATTTGTGAGAGGGCTGAGGGGGTTGTGACATGTGGTAAGTGTGTAGTGGTTTCTAGGGTGCACGGTGTGCGTGTTCAAATCCTGCAGGTGTGTGTGTGTGTGCAACCGTGTTCGAACAAGAGAGAAACAGAGGGTGAGATTGAGAAGAATTGAGTGTGGGTTGTGTGTGTTGGTGTATCCTAGTGACTGAGGAAGTAAATAGAGATCGAGAGAGAGACAGTGAGTGAGTTGTGAGGGCAACTCGTGTGAGGAAACCTTGCGAGTGTGAAGGGTTGAGTTTTAGGAAAACAGAGAGGGTGTTGGGTGGTGGTGCTGCCGTGTTCGACCAATCGAGGTTAGTGGTGGTGTTCAGAGGACGGAGGTGGACTGGAGGAGTCGTGTACTCACGGCTGAGCTCACGGCGGCGGCCTGAGCACAGGTAATTTCTCGTTCCCTTTTAATTGCTCTATTTTGCCGTTTAGGTTCAAACCAATAATAGTGGGTTTTGAGTACGAGTCGAGGTTTTTGGTGAGTTGTGTGAGACTCAGTGAGGTCCTAGGAGTTGTTTAGTGTAGCCACCGTGACGGGGGAGGACTTGGGTGGCCGGATTGTGAAACAGGGGTATGAACGGGTTACGGTTTCGAGTTAGGGACGATGGGTTAGAAGCAGTGTCGAAGTGTTTGGAGTAGGGGAATAGGTTTCTTAGGACTGGACGAAGAGACTGGTGAAGAAAAGAGTCTAAACGGTGAAGGAACGGCGGAGAACCGCTCTCGCCGGTTCAGACTGGTCGAGCTAAGGAATACGATGTACAGTGTACTGGGTGCAGGCGCGTGAGGCCCACGCGCATCCACTTTGGGCGGCGCGTGGGGGCGTGTGCGGCGATTTTTGGGGAAACTTCCAACTTGGTTTTTGGTCTAGATGTTGTAACGAGTCTATTGGAATAAGTTTCGGGTTAATCGGATGTCGAGTCGAGTTAGTTCGGCGAGGTAGATGTTTTAGGGTTCCGGTTCGTTACGTTTAGGACCCAGGTATTTTTGGGGAAAATTAGGAGAGTCTTGGTAGACGTGTTAGTGACGTTATTTGGTGACTGGTGACAGGATCGGGACTTTCCGAGGAAGCTGAGGAACGTACGGGACGTACGGGACGCGAGTGACGTGCCGGTATCTGTGAGTGGACCCCTTCTCTAAACTCAAACATGCATAACTGTTTTTCTATAATTATTTTATGGTTTTACATGTGATTTCATGATTGTTGAATATGTGATGATGGTTTTACATAAATGCACGTTTTTCGAGAAAGTACGTATTTGGCACGTTTTTTGAGGAAAGGTTGAATTTCTGATTTCGATGCCATGATTTGGGGTTTTCAAACGATAAGTGATTTTCAATGATTATAAAGGGATTTTGGAACCTGATGGCAATGATCAGGGTTTTCGATTTTAGAATCGAATTTCGGAAAGCGGAATTTGGTTTTAAAGTTGAAAAGTGAATTTCCGGATTTGGGTTCGGAATGACGGTTCTGGACGCCGGAAGGGCTTCAGACCGGTGATTTCAGATTCGAGTTTGGATGTGGATTTAGAAATGGTTTTCAAATGGTTTTGGATTGGATTTGCTGGATCTGGTTATTGGGTTTAAAGACCCGGATATTATGTTTTACGAGGGACGGGCCCAGATTGGGTTTAAAGACCCGGATTGAGTTTAAAGACTCGGGAGTTTAAAGACTCAGATATACTGATATTTCCCCCGTAGGCCTGTTGAGTTTAAAGACTCGGGAGTTTAAAGACTCGGATATTATTGAGGCCTGGATTGAGTTTTAAGACTCGGGAGTTTAAAGACTCGGATAGGTCCAGTAGGTTTGATCGGATAATGATTTGCTTGGTATTTATGATGGTTTTATGATGTTTATGACGTGATTTTTGTAACTGATTTCAATTCCGTTTCATGACGATCTTTATGTGTTTTATAACTGGTTTCAGTAAATGGGTTATGCATGTATGATTTCAAAACGGAGGGCCAAATCCCTGGTTTTCTTATAAAGTGGTTTTGGAAACTCTTCTTTTATTTATGGTCCACTCACACTTTCTGTTTTTAAATTGCCCTCCAGGTCGTGGAGCTAGCGCGGGGTTTCGACGTCGAGGTAGTGTCGGAGGCATAGAGTACCCGAGAGTTTTCCCGGAGTGGTTTAATTTTCCGTTGTGCGTGTACCTTCTGTATCGGTTTTCTTTTCCTTTGTTTGGTACTATGCTTTGAAAAACTTTGACTTCGGAATGTTTAAAAATTTTTCCTGCGTCTGGCATGTAATTTGGTGGTTTATCGTGAGGTTACTTTGCTCTTTGTGTCGGGGTGTCAGACGGGAGCAGGATTTACCTCGGATTTCGAGGTGGAACTAAGGTGTGTCCTGACAAAATCCAGAATCTGGAAATCATATCCATAATCCATTTCCAAATCTGAATCCGAAACCATCATTCCGTAAGCTAGCATTCGGAATCATCATTTCGAATCCAAACTTAGAAATCCACTTTCAAGGTCCAAATTAGAATCCGAATCATATTTCCGAAATCTGATTCCAAAACCTGAAATCACATTTATCGAAATCACTTTTATGAACAGGGCTTCAAGCCTGAAATTACTTTTCCAAAATCCATTATAAATCATTGAAATCAAATCATATTTAAAATCCAAAAATCATGGTATTGAAACCGTTATCAAATCACAGCATAAAACCATATCTCGTAAAACGTGCAAATACGTAATTATCTCGAAATACGTGCAAAATCGTAAATCATCAAGATCATAATCATAATCATAGAATAACGTATAGAAAACATATAAAAAAATTTATGCATGCATCATTAGTTAGAAAGAAAAAGTCCACTCACAGACAATTAGCGTCGCCGCCTCGATACGCGTGCATTTACGCTTTCCTGGCAAATCCACTATCACCGGCTTCCCCGAACCTGTTCAAATCCCATAATAGGGTCACTAACTACTTCATAAAGCTTATAATAGACGTCCATAATTTTCCCGAATTTTTTAACTATTTTTAACCGAGGCCCAAAACCTTCGGACATCCCGAAACATATCGAGACGATGTTTGATCGCCTCGAAACCAATGCCAAAATGTTCGTTACAACGAATACTTCATTTCATATGTTGAACACTTCCTCATCAGAGGCACCACGCGCCCTCACGCGCCGACCAAAGGCGCTGCGCGTGGGCCTCATGTGCGGTACTGTTCATCATCCCCTTCCTCTCGCCAACCCAGTTTAGGGCGGTTCGAAACAGCCCGGTCCAGCCGAAACGGCGTCCAAGGTTCACGGTTCCTTCCATCCTTTTCCAACCCGATTTCAGGACTTTTAGTCCTATAATTCTCTCTAATCATTCCCAAAAGATACATGAGCTCAAAATGAGAAAACCAAGTCAAAACATCATACCTTTAATCAATTCTTTGAATATGCCGACCACCTCCATGACGGTTCCCTTGCCTCCGGCCATCCTTCAGCTACCAAGTCGAGGTCCTTAGGTCCTTAGAAACCTCAGAAAGATCATCTGATCAACAACCCCACTCGACAGCCACCAAAACCTGACATACCATCTTTAACCCAAAACACGACAGTGACGGTTTTGAGGTTTTACCTGCACTGTCGTGCTCCATCGTGGTCTTTGCCGTCATCACCTCACCTCCTTCACACTTTTTACTCACTGACCACCACCAACAGACGAGGTTCACAAGGTTTGCAAATTTGAGTTCCACGGTTATGGGTGTTCACAGTTTCAAGCTTTTCTTTTCTCACTCTACTTCTCCTTTCCCCTGTCTACTTCTCCCTGTCTCTCTCACATGCACACCACCATTCACCTCTGGTTTTTCACTCAGTCACGCACACCACACTAATCTCTTCTCACGGGTCAACCATATAAACCAGCACAACTACACCTCCCCTGTTTTAATCGATCAACTGGTGTGAAGGGTCTGGAACCAACCAGAGAGTGGAAAGGTGGCCACATCTCATTGTTCCCAGGTGAGAATATCCAACCACACAGGGATAGATTTCCCCATCCTATTGAACAATTTTCAAAATAAGCCAAAAGACTATTTTGCCCTTGGTACACAAATTACCATTTTACCCCTCGTACGTTTCGACCAATAACTGAATCGTCCGAAATCCAATAACAACGTGTCGCCTATCGTTGTACTCAGGGGATCGAGACCTACCTAACGGTCCTCGAAAAACGAGAAAAAGCTATGTCATATGAAAATTCAACAATTTGCCCCTTTTAAACCAAATTACCACAATACCCCTGAACTTTCAAACGTCATAACTTTTTCCTCGAATGTCGGAATCGGATGTGCCACCTGTTTATGAACTCGTGACGTCCCGAACTACGTCACAGTCATCGGCCAAAGTCCATTTGACCTCGTGAATGAAAAGTCAACTATTCACCCAATTTCAGGGGTAAAATCATCATTTCGCACCGTCCGTCCGAAATCACTCAACTAATCACCGATCAACTTCACTAATCCGTCATAAACCACTAATCTAATCCTGATTTTCGGGACGGGTCGTTACAATCTCCCCCCTTAAAGAATTTCATCCCCGAAATTCCGAATCTCGTACGTCCGCGACTTATTGGGGGAAATCCAACTGAACTCACACTTAGGTCTCCTACCTGGTGTCCAACACCTGCCAATCCAACTTATCCTGACAGTTCCCAAACTGTCACCCCAACTTGGCCAGGCGAACCAACTCAACCAACTTTCAGTCCATCTGACGATCTTCTCATTCTCATCGAAGTCAACACATTCCAACTCGTACTCGCGATACTTTTAACGTCGTACCAGCCAACACTCACTGCTCATCTAACAGTAGGTACGCCACAACACCATTATTACCAGTCTCATCATCCTTGATCCTTTTCCGAGTCAAGCGTACCTCGTACCAACACTTCAGTACATCGTGCGAGTTTGCCGTCAACATGTACAAATCTCAAGTACGCCAATACACAAGACGACATCTACCGACCTCGGTACTCCCATGCATCCATATCCATTCAACGATCCGTATTACTTCCGTCAGCGATTCGCACCGACCCCATTGGACTCACAACGTACTCGCTCACACCACTAACTCCACCAATCATCTTACTGGTGGTCCACTAACCACCAACACTGTCAACCTATGGAAACTTCATCCACGTCCTACACTACCTGTCTGCAATTAGACCCGATCACATACCTGTTTAACCATGATCACACATCTCAATGTCAGGGTCCCACCAGCCACTCATGGTTCTGAGCATCTAGCTCATATCAGTATTGACTCCAACCATAACCAATCAATCACTCGGGATCACCCTGATCCAGTCCATCACAACTACTCCGATCATCTATACGACCAACAACATATCTCGGTACCAAGCCAATCACTAACACCTCTGCTAGAACATTACGATGCACACCTAATTGCATCGGAATGGTTCCGACCATTGCATAACCAGCACGCACACACTCCAAATATATGCGTCAAACACACGCAACAACCACCCTACGAACTTTGAATCAAACAGAGATATTTTAGAATATCTTAATCATAGATGTCGTATAATATATCCTCAAGTACTTCCAACAACATCCTACGGTAAGTCCATTAGTCAACCTCATCGGCATCAGCCAAGCCCTACTACACCCCAAGTCCATCCAACAACACCATAGGGTACCCGTCACCCTCATAGTGTATCTCCAGGGCACACAAACATCCTCGTAACTATACGGATTACCACCTGACTACGAGTCAAACACGCTTCACTTTTGACGCCCATTGGTCCAATCCAATACTAGGCCAACTGTAACGCCCCGGAAAATGCGAAAAATGAAAATTTAGAAAATTTGAGGAAAATGACGATTTTGCCACTGAAATTGGGCGAACGGTTGACTTTTTATTCGAGCGGTCAAACGGACTTTGACCGATGACTGTGACGTAGTTCGGGATGTCACGAGTTCATAGACAGGTGGCACGTCCGATTTCGACATCCGAGGAAAAAGTTATGACATACGGAAGTTTGAGAGTAAATTGGTAAATCGGTCACAGGGGCCGAAAGTTGACTTTTTGATCGGGACATTGTTTGGACTTTCTGGGAATACCGTTGGGTAGGTCTCGGGACGCTGAATCCGTAGACAGGCGGCATGCGTCAATCGGAGTCCGAACGAAAACGTTATGGGTCTAGAACGATTAGGGGTATTTTGGTAATTGTGAGAACAAGGGTAAAATGGTAATTGTACTAGGGACTGAATTAAACAGTGTTGTTAATTGATATTAAATGGGTTCTATGGCTGATTCAACCCAAGTGGATGAGGTTTAACTATTATGTGACATCTGTCACTTTCTTTAGGAGGATTAGTGGCATTGAAATGTTTGTTTTATCATTAATTAAGTATATGAAAACGGTTGTAGATAAGATGAATTGGTATATGGTATTCATGTTTAACAAAACAGAGACTACAGACTACAAAAACCTCCACAAATACCTTGATCGATTCTCATTAACCCAGGGAACAAATGAGTAAGGAATTAAGGGTAATTGGGAGTGGAAATTGAGTGAAAAACCGAGAGAATTATTGAACAAACTGAGCTGCCTCCATCATTGAAATACCCGAAACATTGAATTGCTAATTTCGAATTGAATTTCTTGTTGGAGGTTAAATTGACGGAAATGAACGTTTGAGTGAGCTTACTGGACCTGAGACGAGTCGACTGGGATCAAATTCGAAGAGAATTAGCCACGAATTGCTCACGAACTGGACCCGCGACAGTTCAGACATACCCCGGCTGAGTTCAGGTAATTGGAGTTACGAATTCATGAAATTGGTTTGGAATTCGAGTTTAGAATAAGTAGAAGATACTTCCTGTACAAACAATTGAACAACACACTGTGAAATGGGGTAGAACCCGAGTGAGAACCCGTCCGGTTTCGATGTTGAGTCGTGGACTTTGGGGCATGTTTTCATGTAATTGAGTTTACAGATCCTTAATCCATATTGTATTGATGCTAATGGTTGAAAGAACGGGAGCAATTGAGTTCGAATTAGCTTAGATTGAAACGGGTTGTATCGCGGGTCAGAGGATCCGTTTATCAGAGAAACGGGTGGAAGGGGTAACTGTAGCAACACTGTAGCACGGCGCGTGACACATTTTCTGAGGAAAGTTTCAACAGGTGTTTTATTCCCTGTAATGTAACGAATATTTTAAAATTGGTTTCGATTCGATCGGACACCGGCTCGATAATGTTTCGAGGGTCCAACGGTTTATGTTATATTTTAAAATAATATTTAAATCCCAGAAAATTATGGGAAATTAAAATGATGTAAATTGACTTGTTTATAACCCTGTATAATGATTTGAACAGGATTCGAGATTCCTGGAACGTATCGGAAATTACAGAAACGCGTGCAGCTCGGAAAGCGAGCGGGTTGGACGGTGTGTGACTGGGCTTTTGTTTTCTACCCTAAATGCATGCATATATGTTTTAAATGCCTTATAATATGATTTTAAATGATTTGGTATGATTGATGTTCTGATATGGTAAATTCCGGATTTTGGGGAATATTATATTATTTTAATCGGTATTTTGGCACGTTTTTCGAGGAATTGTACAAATGGTATTTTGGGCTAGGCCCGGAGTCAGAAAGGTTTTAAAAAGAGTATTTTGACTATTGGGTGAGTCAATGATGATTTCTGGATTATTTTACTGTTTTCGATATGATTTTACGGATTTACGTATAAATGCTATTTGGGCTTGAGTCCCAGTTGGTAATGCGTTTGACTTGGTTTGAGGTCATGGATTTGATTGAGATGTTTTGGGATATGATCCCAGGATGATTTTCATTGTGATTATGGATGCCCAGACGGTCGAAGCTAGGGGTAGTTCCAAACGACTAATGCTTGGGGTATGGCCTACGAGTAGTGCGGATGTGATTGTGTGATGGTTTGTGCACTTGTGAATAGTGCGGATTGATGGATTGATTGATTGAGTAATTTATTGTTGACCTTGTGCATAGTACTGTTTGATGTTGATTGTGGTTACGTACTGGTATAGAGTACGAGTTCTGGTCTGTGTGGCCAGGTGACTATGTTTTCAGGGTTGGCCTGAGAGCCAGGATTTTGATTTGTTACGTGGTTTGGCTGGAAAGCCGGTGATTGTCATTCATTTGTTTTCCCCTATGCATGCATGGTTTGATAAACTTGAGGGTAAATGATGTGTTTCAAACGTATTTGAAATGATATTATTTTTGTCCACTCACACCTTTTCTGTTTTGTTGACCCTCCAGGCCGTGGCACAACGTTCGGGGCTGATCTCGAGGCGGAGGCATAAGCGGAAATCAGCGCAGCTATCCCTTGTCTGATAGGTGCTGAAGGATCATTTCGGGACTTCAGTTGACTTGTCAGACGGGAGCAGGACCGGGTACGGTTTTCGAGGTCCAGTTGGGGACGGGTCCTGTCACCAACACGTCAGGCCCAACACGTCTTCCGAAAAACACCAGCTCAAGTCTATTTTGAGTCTCCAGGTCTCCTGGGTCTCCCGACCAATATCAAATCCAATCACAGCTCAACTACGAATACAGGGCAAACCTAGTACCAGATCTAAGTCCCATATCCATACGTATGCGAGATGGACCACACACGTCTTGTAAAACTCCAAGATGGTCAAGATATCCAGCCACTTTCACTCTTGCAAGACAAAGCGATCTCCTCAGCTGTATGCCCAATATATCCAACCTCTGTCTTTCTTACGATCCTCCTGATCCACAACAACTCAATCTTGAACCAGAAGCAATCCAATCCTGATCCGCTCACTCCTAAGTGGATTCCACTTACTATGTATCAGACCACCACATCGAATCCAATCGACCACGAATATCACACGTCTAGCGGCACGTCTAGATTATGGGTTCTCTTCAATAACCTCATATCGATCAGTTATAGTCACTCCCTCTCAGCTTCCTTCTGTCATCCTTCAATGGAACACACAATGATCCTCAACCATGTCATCACAAGTCATCCTACCTTAATCCATCTTAACACCATCCTCTGACACTTGACACACAGGCCATTCTCGACGTTACCAAGTACTCTTTCTACTCCAGAACACATCCACACGTGTCCATGATCAAGGGGGTCACAATTCTTGAAGTGCCATCACTGAGTCACCCAAATCGACTCCAGTGCATCCAACACTCAACATCTAACACCAACTCGGAATCAACAGTGGTCTCATCATCGAAATGACAACATCTCCTGATTCCGGGATTCCAACCGTGTTGGAGGTATATCCATCTTTTCCAACCATGAGACTTCATCCTCAAGTATACCACCTCCGGACTCACTGTCCAAACATCACCTTCTCTACTACACTTAGGAAATCCACAACTCCTACGGTTCACAACCACGTGTCTATAGCCAAACCAACTCACCGGCCAACTCGCCTGTCGGTTATCACCACTTATGCATATCCGAAAGGATGTCAGGCATCACGTATCCTGATTCTCACGTAACAACCTTCCCGAGGTTCAACTCCGAGTACCTACTAAAGTACGAGTCACCAAATCTCAGGATCCTCAATCCACAATCATTGACCTCGGACTCCTCAGTCATTACCCTCTAAGTCGTCAATCACCAAGTACCAACCTCGGTATCACCGCATGCCAACTTCGGCATATACTGACATATGCCAACACATCAGGGGACGTCCACTAAAACCAACCTCACGAACGGTCAAACCCGACCATACCAACCTAGCACAATCCAACACGAAGCATAGGTCCACTGTGCTTCCGTTGCGCTACTCTAATCCACCTAGCGGCATCCTGACGATTCGTACTGAAACATGACCTACCAATGGTCATCGGATATCCTAGCTCGATTAATGATTCCTGCCAGACACCGGCACCTTACGACTGTCCACAACTTCAACTCACGATGTGCCCTCCTACCAGTCACAAGTGTTCCAGCTCATGGCACATCATCTCTGATCCAGAGCTCATAGCACTCTAAGCCCAAACCTTCACTCACACTGAGCCAAAACCCTCACTCTACGCTCGGGTTGGGGAAACTGACCTCCCTTGAAATCCACAACTTTGAGCAACTCAATGCTCAACCAAATGCCATAATCTCACTAGACTCATCCAGAGTCATCCACCAAGCCAACCAATACCTTGGCTGCACCCCAGCAGCACCATCGCCAATCTGGCCGTAAGTCGGCCCAAGCCACAACGACTAACTAACCACAAACCCCAACTCAGGTTTTTCAGACTAAGCACTTACTCTGGGGTTTCTCACTCAGGTAGTCACAGTCCAAACTAGTCATCCCACGGGGTTCCTCAAATCATCCTCGTCATACGGGTTATCAAAAGCCCACGGCATCCACTAGCTCACAACAACCTCGCCCCTCGGGTCGTCACACCCGGCTAAAAAAAATCTAATAAGATATCAGGTTCCTTTGCCCCCGCAACTCGAGGCATTCGGCTACTTGTAGCCGCACAAGTCCAATCTCAACCAAACTGACCAAAGGGTCACCAATCTAGACTATCATCATCCAATCGCCATCCGGCCCAACAGGCCGCCGTCAACCGGCCCCATAGGCTAACCAGCCAACCAACAATCGTATCTCACTAGCTACCATTCGCGTTACACTCTCTGCCCTACATCTGACCCTTTGGTCCAACTCTCGAGCAAAGTGTCAAGCACGCTATCCCTTCTGGCCCAAAGCCGGCAAACATCATACCCCATCGCGAATCAGGTGACCAACACCTAGTCACTAGTAACCTCGCTACTAACTAAGCCACTAACTAGCGTACTATCACACGCGTGTCCAAGTTGATAATGGGTTGTTCCGCGTTGAGTCATCACATCCACAGCAGCATCACAACACACAAGTCGACAAACCACCTGCTTTGGAAGCCAAACCCAGCACAGAGAGCACAAATCCTACTCTGATACCAATTTGACACGACCTACCCCCAATCCCTGGGGATTAAGGGTTAAGCCATGCTCCCGTCTAACTTACGTGCGACATGGAGGCTAAACCGACGTCCCACCTCCATGTAACATGTAAGCCAAACAAGGGATTCCCAAGTAAACCGTCCAAAATTTCAGGACTTCCCAGAGCGCGCAAAATCGACTGTGGATCACGTGTGTGATGTCTTCGTCTCTCTAACAACAGCACGCACCACATCAAACCTGGAGGGTATCAAAAACATAAAAGGCTGTGAGTGGAAAAAATAAAGGATAACTATAGAAAACAATTTATAAGAAAGACATTTATACCATCCGTTTAAAAACCAATACATGCATATAAAACTCATGTCATAAAACCATTTCATATTCAAGTTATTATAACCATTCATAAAACCAAAAGTCAGAAGTCATTTCATCTTCTCAAATCCTAGGCCTCAGCCCAAAACCATCAAAATCCATATCATCTGGGTCATGGCCCAAATCATCGGAAAACCATTATTGAAAACCATCATTATCAAGTTATCATCGAAATCCAAAACCTATGTGAAAGCCATTGAAATCCATTGCAATCAATCGAACTTGCTGGATCTATCCGAGTCTTTAAACTCCCGAGTCATTAAACTCAATAGGCCTACCGGGGAAATCGTAATATCTGAGTCTTTAAACTCTAGAGTCTTTAAACTCAATCCAGGTCTTTAAACCCAATCCGGGCCCGCCCCCGTTACATATCATATCCGGGTCTTTAAACCCAATAACCAGATCCAGAAAATCAAATCCAAAACCATTTTAAAACCATTTCCAAATCCATGTCCAAATCCGAATTCGAAATCACCATTTCGAATGCTAAACCGAATCTGAAATCATCATTCCGAATCCAAATCCAAAATCTGGAAATCATATCCATAATCCATTTCCAAATTCGAATCCGAAACCATCATTTCGTAAGCTAGCATTCGAAATCATCATTACGGATCCAAACCCAGAAATCCACTTTCAAGTTCCAAAACTGAATCCGAATCATATTTCCGAAATCCGATTCCAAAACTCGAAATCACTTTTATCGAAATCACTTTTATGAACAGGGCTTCAAGCCCGAAATTACTTTTCCAAAATCCATTATAAATCATTGAAATCAAATCATATTTAAAATCCAAAAATCATGGTATCAAAACCTTTATCAAATCACAGCATAAAACCATATCTCCTAAAACGTGCAAATACGTAATTATCTCGAAATACGTGCAAAACCGTAAATCATCAAGATCATAATCATAATCATAGAATCATGTATAGAAAAAATAAAAAAACATTTATGCATGAATCATAAGTTAGAAAGCAAAGTCCACTCATAGACCACTAGCATCGCTGCCTCGATACGCGTGCATTTACGTTTTCCTGGAAAATCCACTATCACCGGCTTCCCCGAACCTGTCCAAATCCTATAATAAGGTCGCTAACCACTTCATAAAGCTTATACTAGAGCCCCATAATTTTCCCAAATTTTTTAACTATTTTTAATCGAGGCCTAAAACCTTCGGACATCCCGAAACATATCGAGACAATGTCTGATAGCCTCGAAACCAGTGTCAAAATATTTGTTACCTCGTATACTTCATTTCACATGTTGAACACTTCCCCATCAGAGGCACCACGCGCCCTCACGCGCTACCCAAAGGGGCTGCGCGTGGGCCTCACGTGCGGTACTGTTCATCATCCCCTTCCTCTTGCCGACCCGGTTCAGGTCGGTTCGAATCGACCCGGTCTAACTGAACCGACGTCCACGGTTCATGGTTCCTTCCATCCTTTTTCCAACCCGGTTTCAGCCCTATTTAGTCCTATACTTCCCTATAAGAATTCCCAAAAGATCCATGAGCTCAAAATGAGAAAACCAAGTCAAAACATCATACCTTCAACCAATTCCTTGAACCTGCTGACCACCACCTTGACGGTTCCCTTGCCTCCGGACATCCTTCAGCTACCAAGTTGAGATCCTTAGGTCCTTAGCAACCTCAGAAAGATCATTTGATCAACAACCCCACTCGACAGCCACCAAAACCTGACATACCATCTTTAACCCAAAACACGACAATGATGGTTTCGAGGTCTTACCTGCACTATCGAGCTCCGTCGTGGTCTCTGCCGTCATCACCTCACCTCCTTCACACTTTTTACTCACTGACCACCACCAACAGACGAGGTTCACAAGGTTTGCAAATTTGAGTTCCACGACTATGGGTGTTCACAGTTTCAAGCTTTTATTCTCTCACTCTGCTTCTCCTTTCCTCTGTCTCCCTCACACGCACACCACCATTCACCTCTGGTTTTTCACTCAGTCGCACACACCACACTAATCTCTTCTCACGGGTCAACCATATAAACCAGCACCACTACACCTCCCCTGTTTTAATCGATCAAGTGGTGAGAAGGGTCTGGAACCAACCAGAGAGTGGACAGGTGGCCACATCTCATTGTTCCCAGGTGAGAATATCCAACCCTATACTGACAGATGTTCCCATCCTATTGAACCATTTTCAAAATCAGCCAAAAGATTATTTTTCCCCTCGTACGTTTCGACCAATAACTGAATCGTCTGAATTCCAATAACAATGTGCTGCCTGTCGTTGTACTTAGGGGATCGAGACCTACCTAATGGTCCTCGAAATGTGTGAAAAAGCTATGTCGTTTGAAAAGTCAACAGTTTGCCCCTTTTTAAACCAAATTACTAGAATAGCCCTGAACTTTCAAACATCATAATTTTTTCCTCGAATGTCAGAATCAGACGTGCCACCTGTCTATGAACTCGTGACGTCCCGAACTACATCACAGTCATTGGCCAAAGTCCACTTGACCGCCCAAATGAAAAGTCAACTGTTCGCCCAATTTCAGGGGCAAAATTGTCATTTTGCACCGTCCGTCCGAAATCACCCAACTAATCACCGATTAACTTCACTAATACATCATAAACCACTAATCTAATCCCGATTTCTGGGACGGGTCTTTACACCTCGACCACATGAAGCACTGGGTGCAATGCACCGTCACCTTGAGTCCCCTAGAGTTCGAGGCAAGACTGACGTTTTTTAACTAGTATAGCAAGAAGCGGGGGAGTACTCACATGGAGGACTGGTCTACGACCTACAGACGGGTACTAGACACCAATGATTCGTAAGTGGGTTCTGACATTCTATCTCACCAATGCCCCAGGGAATAATATACAATGCGACTCGATAACGTATCATTATGCATCGTAAACCAATCACCTCAATCAAATATCACTAGTACTACATATTCAGTCGTACATGCTCAAAGATATCATAAGTTCAAACATCGTAAAATGTGTGAGTAAAATATTATAAAATAAGTTTAGAGAAGGGGGTTCACTCACAAACTGGTCGGAGAGTCGAAATCACCTGTTATTTCAAATCACGTAAGCCCAAACTCATCCTAAATCCTAAATAAATCAGACCTTGATGTTACTACTTGAATTTAAAGTAAAATGATAAGGAATCTCACTTAAATTGACTTAAATAATGTTAAAACGGCTCAAAACAGACTTAGAACGCGCTTAAATGGCTCGAAAACGTCCCCAACATAGGCACGCATGCATTCTAAAATATTCCTTAGAATATTCTGTACATATTTCCTCAAAATATTTCCTTGAAATATTTCGTTAGTTGACCGTTAGAGCTAACGGTTGACTAACGTTAACTGGCAGTTGACTAACGACGTTGATCATTGACCGTCAGTTGACCACCCTCGCTATAGCTACACTAGAAATGGTAGTTTGACCGCCATCAGCGTCGCCATCCAAGGTGACCAAATTTCACATGAAAATTATGCATCTACAGCTATTTAACGTGAGGATTATGAAAAAATAGGTTTTAGAATGTAAAGGTAATTCAGTAATCCAAAAAGTTCACGATAAGATGGAGGTTCTGCAGATTCCAACGAGGCTCCCTCGTCGGCAACCCTCTCATCAAAACAGAAATATAATATTAGGTTAGATTGCTCCCGAAGTAGATATTTGAATGGTGTTAGTCTGAGCTTGAAATGGCACCTAGATGGATCGAGCTATAGCGGGTTGTGAGTTTTTTGGCGACGATCCCAACAACCACACCTTGTTGGAAATCAACATGCATGCTTTTAATAAAGGTGTTATCAACCTCATAGGGATAATAACTCCTAAAGGGGTCGGTTTTACCTCCAAGTGAGACTATCCTTCTCGGGTTAAAGCTCTTACCGTATGAAACGGTTCACATATCACCGTCGTGAGGCATCGGCCCATTTGGCTCATAATCTAGTCTGTTGAGTTAGTAAAGATGAGGCGAACAACATGGGTATATTGGAGCGTCCTGGTTCGAGACATTTAAGATGGATTGTGGTGTATTTTCGCCATGACTTAGCCTCCCTCCATCATTTCCCATGCGTTCTGTAGTGGCCCAATAGCAGGGGTTGGTTAACTCTCACACACAACACAAAGAAGACATCCACCGTGGAGTCTGTGAAGTTAATAAGTGACGGTGGTAATTCCTCCCCTTGCAACCTACCTCAATCGAACCCAGTGATGATTGTGAGGCCGCAGTGTGACATGTAACAGGGCCAGCTGGTCCAGGACATTCAAGATATGGTTTTGCTACTCGAAAGTGGAGATGGGCTTGCAACTGTAGCGTGCCAGAGGGTGGTGGAGGAGAGGGTAGTGGTCATCACCGTCTCGGTGGACAATCACCAGATACTCAATCATCCCAATCATACTCGCGAGAGAGAGAGAGAGAGAGAGAGAGAGAGAGAGAGAGAGAGAGAGAGAGAGAGAGAGAGAGAGAGAGGGGAATGATTTGTGTGATCTTGATGTTGTATGAGATGTAAAGAGTCACAATCATGTGGGTTATAATCTTGGTCCTAGAATAAGTGTTTGCAACCCTTAATTGGGAAAATGTTATGCTTTGGGCCTAAGAAGGTGTGTGTGAGAGAGAAAACATCAATTAGGTGGTAAGGGTCAGGTGTTATAGCAAGAGAAGTGGGCATTGGGCCAAAAAAAAGGTACTTACATTCCAAATTGGGAAATTCCCATGATTTGGGCTTTAGTTAAACAAAATTCCCAATTGGGCTTTCCTAAACCCTTAGGCCCCCAAGGAGATTCTAATTTGGGCCTAGGTATCATAACTGGAATAATCCATTGAACAAAGCCCAGATGAATGGCTCTTAGGAGTAGCTAGGTAAATTCTCATATTTGAGATTTGTATTTCTAGGATGGGATGTACCAGTCTACCCACCTTAAAGAAAATTTGTGCTCGGAATTTGATAAATGTTGGTACAAGTACAACTCGCAACCATTACCCAAAAATTTTCCATGCTACTACAACCAAAGATAATTTAACTTCCTCACAAGGTCTAATAGAGAGTTGCTCCATCAAAGGGATTCATTATTTCTCAACCAACAAGATACTGATATGCCACCTCGGTTACAACACAACCCATTAAACATTGCTCCTCAATGATACAAAAAATCAAATGCTTCATGAATAGTTTTATGAATGTTGTGTATGGATTCCTCTATCCACAATTTGTCTTTCCCCATAAGATACCGAATCCTCAAATGTAGGTTGACTTTCTCTTACTAACCATTCCAAGCATATTAATCATACAAAAAGTCCTTGATTCCCCATATGTCTCGCAATAACTCGCTCCGAAGTATTAAGTCCAACAACCTCAATGCTAGAGTCCAGATAGGGTTCATACTAACTCACCAACTAACACGATCAACAAAACGATTCTCCCAACCAACGATTGAGGCTTACAACTAGTATTAGGATAGCTAATCTCGAATGGCTTCAACGTTCAAAAGGAAACTTAGTACAATTCTTCATTATAACAGTGCTCTAGGTTGGGGGTAGGAATAAGAGAGTTTAGATAATTACTAGCGACAAGGGAAATCAAAACACAGCCAACATGTGTCCAATGGTACATCGAAGAACCGACATAGCTAAATGATCGTTTTAGTCCAACGGTCTAACACAAGAACATGGAAGACACCAAGTATGACATCTGATTTGATTTGGTCTTCAGGAAAATAAGGGGAAATGTAACATTCCTCGGGTCTAAAATTAGTAACTAATAGTTCCTCCTAACAGTCAACAAGTTTAGATGGTCACTTCATCGAGGAGGTATCGAATACCATAAAGGTCCCTCATAACCTATCCATTCAAATTGGTGTGAAACACATAACACCTACTACTCGAAACACAGACAACTCTCATAAAAAGGTTGAGTAGGGTAATGGTGCCAAAATCCTTACCTCGTAATAAGTGATGACTTCCATCATGAAGGTACCGAAATTTACGTTTAATACGTTTCAAAAACATCCAATATTTTATTCCTAGTAAGTCTAAACAATTTGGGGATACTGGAAGGAATAGAGATGTAACTCCATAACTCGAGTGGCATCCGAAATAGAAATACGGGGATGAGGTAGTCTAAAAGAGGGCTTGAAGAATTACTAAAGGAGGAATGAAGTGATGAAACGATACCCTACGAATCACGGTCAAAGTGTAGTAAAATGTTCCTAAGTAGAGATTAGCAACTTAATCACGGAATAAAAATTCACCACTAATGAACTATTGAAGATGCGCCCGTAACAGGTCCAAGAAAAAAAGCTAAGTAGTGACTAAGATTATCCATATTAGGGTCCTTATCAAATGAGGTATAAGTTTCGGTTGATTAGTCCAACTTTCACTTAGCGCTCACAACCAAACAACCTTACCCTAGGTTAACGTTCAATGGTAATCCTTCAACCAAAAGTCTATACTAGTCCATAATGTAAGTTTACCATAGTAGTAAGGCCACCACGTCTACTCGTTCCTTCAATTGACCTTAAAATGTTTCCAAAGCATGGTAAAAACTCAAGTCAAGTACTAGTGTGATTGGCCAATGTAGACTTCGTCGGCACCTACTGCCAATTAAAAGGTCACCCTCAACTAAAAGGGAGTTTGAACCAAGGTAGGTTCCTACATATCAACACGAAGATCAATGATTACTACTTGATCAAGATCTTCATGATGGAAGATACGTTTAGGGATAAGGAGAAATCGTCACCTCAGATCGTAGAATAAGAACAACGTGCTTGCACTTAGAATTAAAGGGAGTTTGAGTACATCAACGTAACCTATTCAACTAAGAATGTAAGGAGATGGATAGAATTTGGGTCAAAAAAATCTTAGTGAAACGTGTATAAGAAGATCCTCAGTAAACAACCTAGTTCAAGGTACCAGTTCGTAACCCGCTGGCGTAATAAATTCCATGGCAGGGTTGAGGAAGAAGGTCGAATCTTACATGTACCCACCATTCTCAACGAATCCTGTTCTTATCATCAAGTATTCAGAGGTGCCACAATTGTTTGGCTCATTTATTAGCGCAATGAACACACTGATAGGGTCAAGTGTACACTACTCAAAAGTATCCTAATGCCCGAGGATGGTAGACTGGTCGCGGCAGAAAAGAAAATATAGTGGGCATGTCTAGTTAAGGGTTGTCACAATTATGAATTCGAGATCGGTGATCAAAACACCGTAACTATACAGTCTTCGAATTTACAATAGTAAGAAGAAGATTAGTACCTAGGAATTGAAGAATTCATCACCATATTTATAGTCATCGACAAACATGGGTAACTAACCCCACAACTTCCCGACGAACGACTCAAAGTCGTAAGAGGTAGGTCTATCTCTCAATCACCATGGGTTCAAATAATATTTAACATCACCTTGGAGTAAAAATTGTATAACGAGAAGCAACTAGCTTTAAATCTAGTAGGTCAATACCCAAATAGAAGAGGAAGTTGGGATCATAAGGTGTCTTGCGCAAATAAGGATTCAATGTCAAAATTTAAGAAATTCACAGCCGAAAACACCCAAAACATGAAAGGTTTCCCAAAAATTCAGAGTCGCCTCAAATGAAAAGAATTGTTTCTGAAAATAGAAGTTAAAACTCACTGATCCAAAATTCCTTTCCAAAAAGGTTCATTTATAAACAGAGTAGAGGAGCTTAGATTTGTCTAAATCATGAGAAGGACACGAAAATCACAAGAAAAGGGTAAGGAAAAAAAACCGTAAGGTAAACACAATACATGAGATGTGGCACAAATGGCAAAACGTGAAATTAATTTGGGGAACTTCAAAACGTTTACTAAATCTACGAAAATGAGATTCATCAAAACTAAACTATTCTAAAAGGTTCAAAGTAGTAACTGAGAATGACAACAAAAATTGTGCCCTAAAATAATTTAAGCAAAAGCAACAAATAGGGGACATGACTCCCAGTTGTAGAATTACGTGGTTTAGAAAGATAGAAAACCAAGTCATAAGGAAAATTTAGCAACCAAGTTAGGTGGTTATAAATGGCGTGAGGATGTATCACACCACAAAATGTGGTACAATCGCATCACCGGTAATTCATTGAGTAAATCAAAGTTATGTAAAATGTAAGACGTCACAAAGATAAAATTCACACAAAAGGCAAACGTCATTAGTAACTTAGTGGTAAAAACAAAAGGAATGGTAGTAAAGCTAAATTATTTCTTGAAAATCTGTTAATTCATTTAAAACACCTAGACATGCAATAAACCATTTAAAAATGATTTTGAAAACAAAAGTGTGTCAACCAATAAACATTTAGACCAAGTAATTTCGAAAGTTTTCAAGGTATAGACTACAGAAGTTTAGGTCATACGACTATGAAACGATGGTGGAGCTCACGAACAGAACGAACAACGGTTACATTCCCTAGAAGATGAATAAGGGTGTGATTAAGAAATTTGCCTGTCAAACTACTAAAGGATCCACAATGATTAATCAACAAGAAGCCTATGATAGGCTACAGGATCTTTATCCCGGGGTAAAATTTTCTCAGACACAAAAAACGAGTCATCACAATAGCCTTCAAGGTACCACAAGCCTATGAAGAAGATTAGTTGTGAAAAGCCACGCAAGAATCCCTAGAGAATATTCCAAAGTCCTAAAGAGGACGACTTCCCTGGTCGGTTCTAACATAGAGATTCCTGGATACTTCGGTTAGCAAAGTAAACCCGAGCACACTAATGATTCGAAGATTTTACCGCAAGGAAAACCGTCAAACGTGTCTGTCAATTAACCGTGAATTCAACACAGTCATCTTTGAATAACTCGTTCACACCACCCATATGAGCCC
Organism: Prinsepia uniflora; assembly: GCA_032719365.1. Lineage (NCBI taxonomy): Eukaryota > Viridiplantae > Streptophyta > Magnoliopsida > Rosales > Rosaceae > Prinsepia > Prinsepia uniflora. The sequence goes on from CM064862.1 coordinate 38,313,711, forward strand.
CAAGCTCGTATGCACCACTCTAACGCGAAATTTGACGAACAAAAATCTACTAAATTTTGTAACTGAAGGCAACGAGAGTTAAGACAAAGTCTGGTTATCCCGTGAGAACTCGCGATCGAACCATAAACGAATCACTTTACCGACAAAAGGTGTAACTAACGATTCGAGGAGTGGCTCTGATACCAAATTGACACACCCCGACCTAAAAAATTTTAAAGACATTAAGATCGAGGCATGCTGACCGACATCTCGACGGTGATGTCTAAATGACGAAAGCCATTTAGTTAAAAACGTTGCGTTTGGAGCGGTAGGGGTGAAACCTATCCGGTGAAAACCGATCACATTCCACCCAATAGTGGAAGCTTAGAGCATGTAATAAAAATTTATAATCATACACGACACAATACCTGTAGTTACTCGATTACAACACCCGTTCACTCCAAGCTTGGAAGTAAGTGTTAGAGCAGCATATGTTCCTTTTCGAGGTACGTGTGCGCCAATGATGCCTGCGTGGTTTAAAAACAAAAGGATGAGTGGACCTAGTTGTGATTTCAGTGTAAAACCATTTCTCAGTAATAACCTTCAACCTCTCATTTTACTTAAAATCTCAAAATCGGTCATAACAAAACATGCACATAATTGTAACGACCCGTCCCAAATTATCGGGATTAATTAAGACTTAATGACGGATTAGCGAGGATAATCGGGGATTAAACGAGGATTAACGGACGTTCAGGGCGAAATGACGATTTTGCTCCTAGAATGGGCGAAACTTTGACTCTTCGTTTAAGTGGTCAAATGGACTTTGGCCGATGACTGTGATGTAGTTCGGGACGTCATGAGTTCATAGACAGATGGCACGTCCGAGTTAGTGTTTTTGAGAAAGGTCTGTACGAGGTTGTGACAAACGCCGCTATTGATGGATGTAGTCGAGTCATATCGAGTTGGATAGACTCAGGTTTTCGTGACGAGGATACGAGGGTGCGTGGATGACGCACGGTACGAGTAGTGATTTGGGGAGTTGGCTCGGTCACGATCGAGTGTGATTAGAGAAGAAGATGAGCTTCGGGCGTTGGCCAGTATGCCATGCTACCTTTGTGAGGTAATTGAGATGAGTGGCAATCGCTCGGTATGGCCAGAGTCTTCGGATTGGTTGATTTGCACTCTGTGTGGCGATGATGCGATGACATTAACGAGAGGAGGTGCCGAGCCATGAGTTGAGGATAGCTCAGTCGTGATGTGCTCATGGTAAGGTTCTACCACTACACGACGAGAAGGATTAGTCGGCTAGCGTAGATTCATCTTGGGAATCGCGTGGGAGATGGTTTGGTTGACCGTACCTCCTGAGTTCAGGTACGCTTGTTTGAGGAGAAATCTAATAGTGAGAAATATAATGGGTCACTACAGTAGTGACCGACAGTTGTCGATGGTCGGAAAGATTGGACGAAGCGAGGATTGCCATGGAGACGAACTGGGTGGAACCCAGTAGTGGCGGGGATTCTGTCCCAATAGTGACTGAGATGAGTGGGAGTTGTCGGAAACGTGTTTAAGGCCGTTTATGTACATCCAGCTAGAGTACGAGGGATATAGAAGGTTTAAACCTTGAGTTGAGTAAGTCCCAAGTAGAATGAATGTACCTACAAGAACGATCATAAATGGATAGGAGAATTGGATTGTTTGCGGACATGCGGATGATGCCCGAGTGAGTTGATGTGACCGAGTTGGTAGAAGTGGCATAGCGTAGTGGCCGTGCGAGTTCAGTGGGCACTGAGCGGGACAGGGAGGATCCTGAGCGACTCGGTGCGGGATATACGCTTTACCTGTATTGGTGATAGGTACCCTAGGTCGTTTTGGATGGATGGCACGAGTGTTAGGTGTTGGATCTGGATCCCATAAGGGTTAGGACGTGAGAATTAGGTTACCGAAGTGAACGGTAAGGGAAGAAGCCGAAGGGAATCAATGGTGGTGTTTAGTCCTGAAGGGAAAGATTAAGCATTACAGTAATTATCATAGAATACTCTTAGTCGGAGTAGAAGGACTTCTAGCTCAGGAATAGAAACAGTTGAACATGCTTCCAACATGGTTGCAACTACTCTCGGCTTAGAGACCGGTGAAGTAGACTTTTCATTTTCTGCTCTTTAGCAGATCGTGCTGGGTGCCGGAGGATGACATAAGATGGACTTTGATGTCATCATCTTCAACTTTCCTCATGTGGATTGATGAGGAAGGAGACGATAGTGATGTCAAATGGGATTGACTTGGAGATCAGCTGATTCGTAGTGTCACGTCCAGTGATGTGACAGGTGAGTACCCAAGATGAGACAGATCGAGTAGCGTGAGGATGATCGAGATGACGGTGGTCATAGGGACGACCGTGGGACATTTGGACCGAGGCCTAGTTGTCATTGGAATGAATTGTCTTGCTGATTATGCTAAGCTAGGAGCAGAGGAGAACTTTTAAGGATCCTTTAGCATAGTTTATGAAATGACAGAGTTTGTATGTGGGAATAAAGGTGAGATGACGATGATACGTAGGTATCGATCAGGAATAAATGAATAGTCGATGCCTCGATATGGATTTGAGAATAGAGATTGTGTTGGATTGAGGCTGGCTTGTGACGCACGATTGAACATTGGACCGATGAGTACTATGATCGGATGTGTTCCAGCTTATTGGTATAGTGACCGGATGTCAGGACCGGTCCCAAATCCCTCGGGATTAACGTGGGACCCGCTTGATCCCATCTGACACCACGTGTCAGACCAGGGAAAATTCCATCTCTACCCTCGTCGGGGCTATCAGAGTGCATTAGGATCATAGGAGGAGGGGAGTGATGTCTCTTCTCTGCTACAGCCCGCATCCGCAATCAACCTGAAGGGCATTAAAACACAAAAACTGTGAGTGGACAAAAATAAACATTTCATTAAAAACACATCTCGCATAAAGACCTTTATGCCCTTCATAAAACATATGCATGCAGTTAAAAATCATTTATTAAATATTCATAAAAAACACTTGAAAACATTCACAAAACCTTTTAAGGGTACATGCCCGGCCCCATAAACCGTCATGACCCATAAATCCATTTGGGTCCCCGACCCGAAATCACAATTCAAAACCTGTAGGTCAAATCAATAGGGACTCAGCCCAAATCACGTCACGTGGGTCTCAACCCAAAACCATTCTCAAAATATCACAAACGGGGTCTCCGCCCCAAATCATTTTCACAACTTCAAATACGGGGCTCTCCGCCCCAAATCACTTTCTAAAACATAAAACACGGGGTCTCCGCCCCCAAATCACTTTCTGTAAAACCTCATACGTATCAACATACGTATAACTCATCCGCGACACTTCAGAAAAGATGCCAACTCGGGGCACACAGCCCCTAGGGAACACATCCTCGAAATAGTCACGATATCAATCATCTCTATCTAGTGTGCACACTACTCGGGGTCTCACTCCGAGTCTTCTCCCAGGAATCTGCATTTGGGAGGCTCAATCACTGGATCTAGTCCGAGCTCTCTCTCTGGATCTAGTCCACACAACTCTCCGGAATCTGGTCCGGGACCACAACATAAGTAACCTCCACTTCTGGAACGGGATCCCTATGGGGATACCCATTCTGGTCTGTGGATCGTGACTCTCCAGGTCGACAACTGGAGGAGACCATATAACATATGGAGGGTTCAATTCATTCATTTCAAATCTCTTTCTTTCTTTCTCAAAACTCATTTCTCAACTGGGTCTCATACCCGATTCATCTCAACAGGATTCCTCGAATTCGATTCAAATCCATTTCACATGCCTCGGCCTAAATCCACAATTCAACAGGGTCTCATGCCCGAATTCTCATTTCATAAATCGAACTGGGACTCAAGCCCGATATCACAACCAATTGGGCCCTAAGCCCGGAACCATTACTCAACAGGACCTCATGTCCGATTTCACAACCAATGGGGCCCTAAGCCTGAAATCTCAACTAAATGGGTCTCAGGCCCGATATCATAAATCAACAGGGCCTCAAGCCCGATAGTACACCTAACTGGGCCTCAAACCCGAATCGTAAACCAACTGGGTGCTCAGCCCGATCGTATAACACAAATGGACCCTAGGGCCGATTCCTCATCAAATCAAATGGACTCCAAGTCCGAGAGTTATAAATCAAATGGTTCTCATGCCCGCTTTCATATTTCCAAATCCAAAATCCGGTCATTAAATCATCATTGAAAACGCAGTACGCAAAGGTATGACATAAAATCGAAAACCTCGAAAAACGTGCAAATATGTCGATCCTAAGCTACCACAAACAAATGCACTCATGGAATCACAAAACATATTCTAAAACAATTATAAAACATTTATGCATGCATCAATTTTGAAAGAAGGGTCCACTCACAGACCGTCCGAAGCCGCGCCTCGATACGCGTGCCATAACCGTCTCCCGGATCAATCGTCGTCTCCGAGATTCCCAAACCTGAAAAAATTCATTTAGAGGGTTACTAATAGCCTCATTAACCTCCCATTTAAGTCCTATAATTTTCCCGATTTTCTAACTATTTTTAAAACCGAACCTAAACCTTCGGACAGCCCGAAACCTATCGAAACGATGTCCAATTGACACGAGACCGGTCCCAAAATGTTCGTTACAATGAATAGAGTGTTTCATATGTTGAATACTTTCCCAAATTATGGCCCACGTACCCTCACGCACCCATAGAAGCCGATGTGCACTGTTCATCGTCTACATGCTTCAGCCAGTTCAGACGGCCAGTTCACTTGGTTTGGCCGATCCAACTGGACCGGCGTGACCGGTTCACGGCTCTAGACTCCCCATTTTTCATCCTACTTCTTCCTTTTTGATTCCTTTCTTCCTATTTTCAAGTTTTCTATCCATTCCAATCCTTAAACGCACCTAAAAACACTTAAAACCCAAGGTTTGATTTTGAACCTCACGGTTCAATGTTTTCCAAAACCTCCCCCATGGTGTCTCGACCTCCAAACTTCCTCAAAATCATTCTAATACTCTCCTACTGACCCATTTAACTCAAAACAATCCATAAAAACGGTCCATAATACATAGAATGGAAAAATGGATTAAATCGGTTAAAACCGATTACCTTTCGGGTTTTGGACCTCCGCCGTGCACGGTGGCGTTTCTTGGCCGGCCACCATCATCCAGACATCCTCCCTCTATTTCCAGGTTCCTCAGGTGGCCATAAGGGTGAAAGTTTTGGATTTGGGGTTGGATGGAATCGGGTTTGGGTGTTTGGATGCAAGAAAATGAATGATCGATGAAGGTGGGAGGTGCATGAATGAATGAGGTTGGCCAGTGGATGGGTGACACTTGTCACTCATCCATTGGTCCAATGAAAAGTAACTGGGCCCACAAAAGACAAAACTCCTCTTTTTGTCTAGTAAAATGTGTCGCCGTAAATAGTTCCCCGGAACTTCCGTGAACCGTAACTTTTCCGTCGAACGTCCGAATTCGACGTATCGCCTGTCTACGGATTCGTATCGTCCCGATCTACGTAATGGTTTTTGGCCCTCGTCCATCGGACTTCCCGGGTCAAAAGTCAACTTTTGCCCAATTTACCAAAATGCCCTTGAACTTCCAAACGTCATAACTTCCTCCTCGAACGTCGAAATTGAGCGTGCCACCTGTCTATGAACTCGTGACATCACAAACTACGTCACGGTCATCGACCAAATTCCAATTGACCGTTCGAATGAAAAGTCAACAATTCACCCATTCTAGGTGCAAAATCGTCATTTCGCCCGAACGTCCGCTAATCCTCGTCTAATCTCCGATTAGTCTCACTAATCCGTAATTAATCCTTAATTAATCCCGCTAATTCAGGACAGGTCGTCACACCGGACCTCGAATGTTATGTACTTGAGTAGAATTGACAGATAGGGTTCGGATAGTTGGTGTGCCGAGAGCTCAGAGCCGTGCAGGCTAGAGGGACCCTAGTGCCTGTATGTGTTTTCTACTGAGACAAGTATTCGATTGGATTTTGTATACACCCCGGATGGGTGAGGCATCGATTTGTGTGCCGACAGGACGAGTAGTATGATGGTTGAGACTCGAGATGAGTCTAGATGTCAGCGGAGATCGCTGAGTGATGTAAGATTAATTTGGGGACACGAGCGCGAGTCGAGATCAGAGGGTGCAGTAGAAGCATAGTGGAGCCGAGCGCTACCGATTCGACACGATCATGCTCGTGGACTTAGTGACAGTGACGGAGGTTGAGTATCACTCCGTGGAAGCAGTAGGGAGGTTGTCTGATTGGATGCTGCGTTGGATGCTAGTTTCGATATGTCACCCCTTAGGGGGAATGCATTTTTCAGCCTAATGGTTATAGGATGGAAAATGTTAGATTGCAGACTAAAAAGCCTATTAGACGACGATTTGGTATATCTGACCTATCAGAGTGAGCGACAGGCGAGATCAGCGAGACGTCGACGCTGTCTCGAGTGAGACTTACGAGCCAAAGCGTGGCTTCGAAAGAGTTGAGTGGAGCTTGGGAGCTCTGATGATAGTGCGTACCAACGTGTATGGCGTAGTGACGACGATGTGCGTTTACACAAGAGTAACCGAGCCGAGGAACACGGTTGGATTCCACAGGTTGGTTGTGGAATTAGGTCAGTTTGAAATTCGAGGACGAAATTCTTGAAGGGGGGAAGATTGTAACGACCCGTCCCAAATTATCGAGATTAATTAAGACTTAATGACGGATTACCGAGGATAATCGGGGATTAGACGAGGATTAACAGACGTTCAGGGCAAAATGACGATTTTACCCCTAGAATGGACGAAATGTTGACCTCTTCGTTCAGGCGATCAAATGGACCTTGGCCAATAACTGTGACGTAGTTCGAGACGTCACGAGTTGATAGAAAAGTGGCACGTCCGATTCCGAGATTCGAGGAAGAAGTTATGAAGTTCAGAAGTTCAGGGGTATTTTGGTAATTGGGTTAAAAAGGGACAAATAGTTGACTTTTGATCTAGGAGGTCCGATGGTCGAGGGCTGAGGACCATTACGTAGATCCGGATGATACGAATCCGTAGACAGGTAGATGTCGAATTCGGACGTTTAACGGAGAAGTTACGGTTCACGGAAGTTCAAAAGCACTATTTCACGTTTTACGAGACGGGAGTCATTTGTCAGCAAGTGGGGCCCAGATATTTAGGGGCAGGCCCAATAGATGCCTTAACCCCTATAATCATATGTGAGGCGAGAGAATGAAGTGAGGATGCTGGGTGTTGGTGGCTTGCTAGAGGTAGCGCCGCCGTGGACGGCGGAGGAAGAACCTGTGCAGGTAATCAGTTTTTACCCGATTTCTTCCATTTTTAATCTTTAACGTTAAGGACGGTTTTAGGTGTTTATAATGGGTTTGTTAGGTTGCTAGTGATGTTTTAGGATGATTTTGAAGGGTGGTTCACAACTGTGCAGCCCTAGGGAGATTCTGGAAAAACTGAACCATGGAGGGGATGACAGGACTGCCCCCGAGAGGGGCATCGATAACCGTGCCCGGTCCTGCTCCCGTCTGGCAAGGTGACTGAAAACCCCAAGTTACCCTCAGTACTTGCCAAACCAGGGATAGCCACACGTACTTACTCATGCCTCCGCCCCTCGAACAACGCGCCACGACCTGGAGGGTCAATAAAAACCAAAAGGTGTGAGTGGACAAAAAGAATTTAGTTTGCAAAACAGTTACGAAAAGACGTTTTTACCCTCCAAGTAAAAACCAATGCATGCATACAAAAATCATTTCGCAATCCGTTACATTTTCAACATAAGAAATCCATATATGAAAGATCAGAAACATTTTCCTTTTCTTAACCTTCGGGTCATAGCCCGCAATCATGAACACAGGCCCACAGCCCAAAACCATAAAATCCAAATCCAAGTATACGACATCAACCAATCCATCAACCATATAAACCGGGCCACTGCCAAACTATCCAATCATCAAAGAACATCAATGAATCACAATCAATCAGTTTGCTGGATATCAAGTGCGCCCGAGTCTTTAAACTCAAAACCATGCGCATAATCAGGCCTTCTCGGGATTTCAACGAGTCTTTAAACTCAAAACATAATCAATAGGCCTCGGGGGTATCACAATAACCGAGTCTTTTAACTCACGAGTCTTTAAACTCATTAAGGGCCCTCCCCCATCATCAATTAACCGAGCCTTTAAACTCAAAACGTGCTCCAGCAATAGCACCGGGTCTTTAAACCCAAAACAGCTTCCAACGGGTCTTTAAACCCAAAACATTTTTTATTCACAACAACTCGGGATCTATCCCGAAATCACATTTTGTCATAACAGGACTCATGTTCCAAATTTCCACATTCAAGTCCCCAATTCAAACTTCACAAACATAATCAAATTATCATTTGACACGGGGCATGCAAAATCAGACCAAATCATTTTGTTAAATCCTTTTTCATTCCCGAATCCGAATTCGCAATAATGATTCCGTAAGCCGGCATCCGGAAACATCATCCCGAACCCAAACCAAGAATCCACTTTAAATTTCCGAAAACTGAAAACTCGTTAATCCAAGTTACTTTTCTGCCCCCAAGCACCAAACCAGAAATCATCTTATTCAAAAGCCATTTTAATTCCTTGAAATCACTTCATTTCTCAAATCACATTATCCGGGCATCAAAACCACGACCATAATCACTAAAATCCCGGTCTAGTCAAGCATACTCAAAATCCAATTTAAAATCCTCGAAATCGCAAACCTCAATTCACATTCCAAATTCAAACATCAAACAGTGATCAAATCACAATAAACTCAAATCTCGTAAAACGTGCAAAACCGCAAAAACCTCGAAAACCGTGTCCACACCGTAAATCGCACTCACAATCATAAACAACTTTCTTAAATCATCATACACCCATTTCATATAAACTCTTTCATTAAACCATTATTAAGCAAAAAAGTAACCATAGTCTCGAAATACGTGTAATTTCACATATATAGTAAAAATACGTATAACTATGGAAATCGAATACGTATAAATACGAAAATCGAAATCAATCACAACTTATAATCATAATCATAAAAATCATAGAAATAATTTATGCATGCATTAAATTTTGGAAGCAACGTCCACTCACACACCGTCCAATAGGGCTCGGTTTCGCGTCGCACGCGGTTCCGTAATTTCCGATATTTTCCAGAAATTCCAAATCCTGTCCGAGAACATAATTTAGTGTCACTAAGAGCTTAGATAATAACATACCATTTTCCCATAATTTTCCGGGAATTAATCGTTAATTACAAACGTAATATAAACCTTCGGACCCTCGAAACAACATCGAAACGGCGTCCGAAAAATTCGAAACCAACGTTAAAATGTTCGTTACATTGTATAGGACAAAGTTTGTGTTGAACTCACCTTGAAATTCGGCCCCACGCGCCGTCACGCGCCGCCGCAAGCAGCTGCGTGTGACCCTCACGCGCCAGCTACAGTAACCCCAACGATCGCCATCCTCACCCGATTCCACTGTAAAACGGGTATGCAACCCGCGACTGGACCCGATTCAATCCCTACAAATATCCACTTAATTCCTTCAATTAAACTCTCAGATAGCATCGAAATGGACCCAATTTAAGTTCTGTTTTACTCATTCACGTCGACATGGCCTAAAACCAGCCCAATCGAATACGGGTCCTAATCGGGTTCTTAGTCCCCATTCATTACACAGTCGCAGATACACTCAATTAATTAGTTGGGGAGCTTCGTATACTGATTCTAAGGACGATCACACAAGTAATTTCACAAGAACTAACCTCAATCATCACGACTCCAAGCTTGGATTTTTCGACGAAGAACCGACCACTGTTCATCACTGGAGTGCACCAATACCCATCGTTTCCTTCAATTTCTTCATTCAGCAGCATCGTAGGATCCATAAGAACATGTTTCTGAGCTCAAATCCAAGGTCCCGAGCCTCCAACCACCTGGACTCCACCACGACCCGTTCCTAGAAACTGAACCTCAGTCTGGGGTCAAAACACGACCACTCCCAATCGATTTTTGCGTGTTGCAGTCGACACCAGCCCAGGTAGCTGCACTGATTATCAGTTTGGACCCCCAAGACTCACAGATCGAATTTGGTATTTTTCCCTCCATTTCCGATTTTTGATTTCAGACTCTCTGGTTTCTCAAATTCCTCCCTTTCTTTCTTCTTTCCCCCTCAGAACTCAGTTCTCTCCTCCTAGTTCATTCTCCCATTCACAATTTCACTCACTGTGGCCTTAGGAAGATCAATCATGGCCTGAACAAGGTCTCTGTTTTCCTCAGCTCCCATGGCACCAGTCCAACATTCTGTTCCCCGCACAGACACCACTCAACCGTGCACTCCCTTCTCTCCCTGCTCCCTCACTATCTGCCTAAGTAACTAGACCACGACATTGCCCCAATTCCAATCTCACCCGTGCAACTTCAACCTCCTGCCCACTTTGTTTTCTTACCTCAAAAGAGCACCAGCCCGTGCACTGCCACTCACCACACCAGGCATGATTGCCTCCCACTCAGTCACAAAAACAATTCCCTCAGTCCACTAGCACCCATCACGAGCGATTGGGTTCCATAAACAATTTGCACGCTTAGACACCCACGGCATAGCCGTGCAGGTTGTCTCCCACGGTGGTGAACAGTGCCCAGTTGGTAAAATGACCAAATTGCCCCCTGTTGGCAAATTACCATTATGCCCTCCGACTTCCGTGACCCGTAACTTGGTCATTCGGACTCCGATCGACGTGTGCCGCATGTCTACGGACTCAGGGCATCGAGACCATCCTAACGGTCCTCGGTCCACGGCCATCGGACCTCCCGATCAAAAAGTCAACATTTTCCCTTATTTCGTCCAAATTACGAAAATGCCCATGAACTTCCGAACATCATAACTTCCACCTCGAACGTCGAAATCGAACGTGCCACCTGTCTATGAACTCGTGACGTCCCAAACTACGTCACGGTCATCGGTCAAAGTCCATTTCACCGCCCGAATTAAAAGTCAACATTTTCCCCACGATCAGGGGCAAAACGGTCATTTGGCATCGTTCGTCCGATTTCGCCCAACTAATCACCGATTAGCCCCGCTAATCGTGATTAGGTAGTAATCGAATCCCGAATTCCGGGATGGGTCGTTACAATCTTCCCCTTTTAAAGAATTTCGTCCCTGAAATTTCCAACCGATCTAGTCTCGCACGTTCCTCCCTCCAAAAATTAGTTCAGTTCTCAAAATTCCCAATTATCCTCATTCCACATCCACCGCGTGGAAAACATTTTGATCCCGCAACACGTGTATGCCCTTACACCAACTAACCCATTTGTACTCAGACGTCCCATTACCGTCTCATGTCGTACCGACCACACTCGACCACCTCGAGTGAAAATGGTCACTTGATGTCTGCTCCCACTGGGAGTCAACAAATCTCACTCGTCAGTCCGTGCTGACACTACCAACCAAACTGTCACCACTAAGCTCTACCACCCTAGTAAAGCGGCAATCAATAGCTGGAGGGTGTCACATAACGTAGCGTAAGATCAATAACACGATCTCATCTCGCAGGGCAAACCCAACCCTGCAGCATAGATCAAGCTCAAGTCCAGCTCACAACAAATTCCAAGTGGGTCTGAACTAAGCCGAATGCCAACGCGTATAACCAAACCACTGGTACCTCCCATGTACCGTCACTAAATACCACTCGGCCGGTCCGGTACCAACCCTCGTACACCGTACAGGGTACGTACATCCATCTCCCACAAGACCACTACAAGGTTCACAGTCAATCACAATCTGACACTGAGGTTTCATGTCCAATCCCATACTAGCCAAATCGATCATTCCAACTCGTCATCCATTCTAGGTCCCATGGTCACCCGACCAGTAACACAATCATCGACTCCCCAAACACGTCATCTAAGAGGTACAAATCCATGCACGCTCACCAGGGCATGAACAGTCATGCCGAGTGGGCATCTAATCTCCTTCACAATACCGAGGCGCACCAACCCCGAATCTATCGGGTACCCGCTCAATCCGTCACCACATCACATCCGATTGACTTCGAAAAGAAGCCAATCCCAAACGCACATATCTCCGACTGACCAATCAGACCCTGTTGGATATCCACTCATCCACAAGTCATGCCTTGAGTCAAAACACTTAAGACTTCGAAGAGAAGTTCGGTCAAACTATTCCCATATCAAAACATTTATGACAGAGCGATGAGCTCTACCCCCAGCCTGATCAAGGCGATCACAATTCGAGTCAGTTACCACGTCACCCAACTGGTAACACCACGATCCCTAGATCGTCACCGCGCCTAAGGCCCACAACATCATAATCCAGATCCACCTAGGGTCCACCCATGCTCACAGCTAGCAATCCACCTGGAACATGACCGTAGGGTCTTACACCCACTAGATTTCCTGTTAACCACCCGACACTCCTCAAGGAATTTTCTCCTTCAATCATTCACTCACCAGCGTAATACATCCACTCTGTGGATCCCCTCTATCTACCTCATATCGATCCCTGCCACTCCACCTAGGAGAGGCCAAGAATGATCCAATACGATGTCTTCAACATCCACCCTATGTGAGTGCAACACAACTCTCTGCACCCATGGTACCAAACATCCAACATCGCCTGCCACCAAGCAGAAAATGGGAGTCCGTTTACCCCAACCTCGAGAAATGCAACTCCACCCGATGACCCCAAAACACACTTGGGTCCACCACCCAATACACGCTCATCGTTCTGGTATACGCGATCAACATCTTCCAGGGCAGAGAATAAGAAGTCAACCCCGATGACCTCCGAATACCAACCACCAATGATTTTCCTCACGTCCCAAATATACCGCTTATCCACTAATCTCTTATCACCTCACACTGTTGGGACTTATCCCAACGCCTCACCATCTCCGCTGGATTCCATCCAGTCCATGACTCAACCCCTACTGAATCTCAGGTACCAACGTACGTCGATCAAGACTGAGTCATCCCCCAACTCGTGACCCAACACATTCTCCATCACTGATACCAGCACCAGCGCTAGTACCAGTACCATCCTCACCACATCCACTCAACACCCAGGTGTAGGGTTGATGGCCCTGGATCTCTGCTCATAACGAGAGACGATCCCGCATCACTACTCGTACTCCGCAACTAGGGGTACCACCATTATGGCAATCCACCCAGTGGACGTTCCCTGAACGCCCCGGAATTCTCAACTACCACCACTACACCAAGTATCCACAACACTCAGCAATTTCCACAAGATCCATCCCGAATTTCCTAACTCACTCAATACCTGACCAATAACCGGTCCTTGGCATCCTAAGTGCCAATCGTTCCATCAGCCTTTCCGGCTCATCTCGAGTCTTGGTACCTTACCATGACTCTCAACTCACGTTCCTAACCCAAAATCCTGACTCCTCGTGAGTCCAATCTTATACCAAACCAACCATGGCATCACTGACATATCCCATCCCCGAGCAATTCCCAATGCTCAACCACATTCTATACGACCAATAGGGCCTAAGAGATAGTACAAGTAGCCCAATTATGCGGCGTTCCAGCCACCGGTCACGTCCGTTCCTGCAACCCACACAATTCTATGTCTAGCAAGTCGCGCAAACCACAGTTCACAGGGTACACTACCCGACATCTGACCCTCAAACCAGGGTCAATCTCATCCGAGATTTGACACGAGGTCCCAAACGCCCTCGCCTACTCGTCTCACTATCAGGTCGCGCACGAGGCTTAAGCTTTGGAGGCATGATGTGGCAACAGAATCAGCAACCTAGTGCTCTGATACCAAATTGACAGGACCGCCCCCGAGAGGGGCATCGATAACCGTGCCCGGTCCTGCTCCTGTCTGGCAAGGTGACTGAAAACCCCAAGTTACCCTCAGTACTTGCCAAACCAGGGATAGCCACACGTACTTACTCATGCCTCCGCCCCTCGTACAGCCGCGAACAACGCGCCACAACCTGGAGGGTCAATAAAAACTAAAAGGTGTGAGTGGACAAAAAGAATTTAGTTTGCAAAACAGTTACGGAAAGACGTTTTTACCCTCCAAGTAAAAACCAATGCATGCATACAAAAATCATTTTGCAATCCGTTACATTTTCAACATAAGAAATCCATATATGAAAGATCAAAAACATTTTCCTTTTCTTAACCTTCGGGTCATAGCCCGCAATCATGAACACAGGCCCACAGCCCAAAACCATAAAATCCAAATCCAAGTATACGACATCAACCAATCCATCAACCATATAAACCGAGCCACTGCCCAACTATCCAATCATCAGAGAACATCAATGAATCACAATCAATCAGTTTGCTGGATATCAAGTGCGCCCGAGTCTTTAAACTCAAAACCATGCGCATAATCAGGCCTTCTCGGGATTTCAACGAGTCTTTAAACTCAAAACATAATCAATAGGCCTCGGGGGTATCACAATAACCGAGTCTTTTAACTCACGAGTCTTTGAACTCATTAAGGGCCCTCCCCCATCATCAATTAACCGAGTCTTTAAACTCAAAACGTGCTCCAGCAATAGCACCGGGTCTTTAAACCCAAAACAGTTTCCAACGGGTCTTTAAACCCAAAACATTTTTTATTCACAACAACTCGGGATCTATCCCGAAATCACATTTTGTCATAACAGGACTCATGTTCCGAATTTCTACATTCAAGTCCCCAATTCATACTTCACAAACATAATCAAATTATCATTTGACACGGGGCATGCAAAATCAGACCAAATCATTTTCTTAAATCCTTTTTCATTCCTGAATCCGAATTCGCAATAATGATTCCGTAAGCCGGCATCCGGAAACATCATCCCGAACCCAAACCAAGAATCCACTTTAAATTTCCGAAAACTGAAAACTCGTTAATCCAAGTTACTTTTCTGCCCCCAAGCACCAAACCAGAAATCATCTTATTCAAAAGCCATTTTAATTCCTTGAAATCACTTCATTTCTCAAATCACATTATCCGGGCATCAAAACCACGACCATAATCACTAAAATCCCGGTCTAGTCAAGCATACTCAAAATCCAATTTAAAATCCTCGAAATCGCAAACCTCAATTCACATTCCAAATTCAAACATCAAACAGTGATCAAATCACAATAAACTCAAATCTCGTAAAACGTGCAAAACCGCAAAAATCTCGAAAACCGTGTCCACACCGTAAATCGCACTCACAATCATAAACAACTTTCTTAAATCATCATACACCCATTTCATATAAACTCTTTCATTAAACCATTATTAAGCACAAAAGTAACCATAGTCTCGAAATACGTGCAATTTCACATATATAGTAAAAATACGTATAACTATGGAAATCGAATACGTATAAATACGAAAATCGAAATCAATCACAGCTTATAATCATAATCATAAAAATCATAGAAATAATTTATGCATGCATTAAATTTTGGAAGCAACGTCCACTCACACACCGTCCAATAGGGCTCGGTTTCGCGCCGCACGCGGTTCCGTAATTTCCGATATTTTCCAGAAATTCCAAATCCTGTCCGAGAACATAATTTAGTGTCACTAAGAGCTTAGATAATAACATACCATTTTCCCATAATTTTCCGGGAATTAATCGTTAATTACAAACGTAATATAAACCTTCGGACCCTCGAACCAACATCGAAACGGCGTCCGAAAAATTCGAAACCAACGTTAAAATGTTCGTTACATTGTATAGGACAAAGTTTGTGTTGAACTCACCTTGAAGTTCGGCCCCACGCGCCGTCACGCGCCGCCGCAAGCGGCTGCGCGTGACACTCACGCGCCAGCTACAGTAACCCCAACGGTCACTATCCTCACCCGATTCCACTGTAAAACGGGTATGCAACCCGCGACTGGACCCGATTCAATCCCTGCAAATATCCACTTAATTCCTTCAATTAAACTCTCAGATAGCATCGAAATGGACCCAATTTAAGTTCTGTTTTACTCATTCACGTCGACATGGCCTAAAACCAGCCCAATCGAATACGGGTCCTAATCGGGTTCTTAGTCCCCATTCATTACACAGTCGCAGATACACTCAATTAATTAGTTGGGGAGCTTCGTATACTGATTCTAAGGACGATCACACAAGTAATTTCACAAGAACTAACCTCAATCATCACGACTCCAAGCTTGGATTTTCCGACGAAGAACCGACCACTGTTCATCACTGGAGTGCACCAATACCCATCGTTTCCTTCAATTTCTTCACTCAGCAGCACCGCAGGATCCATAAGAACATGTTTCTGAGCTCAAATCCAAGGTCCCGAGCCTCCAACTACCTGGACTCCACCACGACCCGTTCCCAGAAACTGAACCTCAGTCTGGGGTCAAAACACGACCACTCCCAATCGATTTTTGTGTGTTGCAGTCGACACCAGCCCAGGTAGCTGCACTGATTATAAGTTTGGACCCCCAAGACTCACAGATCGAATTTGGTATTTTTCCCTCCATTTCCGAATTTTGATTTCAGACTCTCTGGTTTCTCAAATTCCTCCCTTTCTTTCTTCTTTCCCCCTCAGAACTCAGTTCTCTCCTCCTAGTTCCTTCTCCCATTCACAATTTCACTCACTATGGCCTTGGGAAGATCAATCATGGCCTGAACAAGGTCTCTGTTTTCCTCAGCTCCCATGGCACCAGTCCAGCATTCTGTTCCCCGCACAGACACCACTCAACCGTGCACTCCCTTCTCTCCCTGCTCCCTCACTATCTGCCTAAGTAACTAGACCACGACATTTCCCCAATTACAATCTTACCCGTGCAACTTCAACCTCCTGCCCACTCTGTTTTCTTACCTCAAAAGAGCACCAGCCCGTGCACTTCCACTCACCACACCAGGCACGATTGCCTCCCACTCAGTCACAAAAACAATTCCCTCAGTCCACTAACACCCATCACGAGCGATTGGGTTCCATAAACAATTTGCACGCTCAGACACCCACGGCATAGCCGTGCAGGTTGTCTCCCACGGTGGTGAATAGTGCCCAGTTGGTAAAATGACCAATTGCCCCCAGTTGGCAAATTACCATTATGCCCTCCGACTTCCGTGACCCGTAACTTGGTCATTCGGACTCCGATCGACGTGTGCCGCATGTCTACGGACTCAGGGCATCGAGACCATCCTAACGGTCCTCGGTCCACGGCCATCGGACCTCCCGATCAAAAAGTCAACATTTTCCCTTATTTCGTCCAAATTACGAAAATGCCCATGAACTTCCGAACATCATAACTTCCACCTCGAACGTCGGAATCGAACGTGCCACTTGTCTATGAACTCGTGACGTCCCAAACTACGTAACGGTCATCGGTCAAAGTCCATTTGACCGCCCGAATTAAAATTCAACGTTTTCCTCACGATCAGGGGCAAAACGGTCATTTGGCATCGTTCATCCGATTTCGCCCAACTAATCACCGATTAGCCCTGCTAATCATGATTAGGTAGTAATCTAATCCCGAATTCCGGGATGGGTCGTTACAGGGGAAGTTGAACCGGGGTAGTTTTGTAGGTTTTAGGTTGTTTTGATTATATATTTAGGTTCCTAGGATCAAAATAGAAAGAATAGGATCGATTAGGAAAAGAAATGATTAAAAATGAACGATCTAGAGGCCTGAACCGGCCACATCAGTTCCACTGGACCCCAGTTGTAGGAAAAAAATCAGGCCGGCTGGTTCGGACCGGCCTGACCGAGGTTGAAGATGACTGTAGCACTGGTGCGTGGCTCCCATGCGCAGCCACTTCAGGCGGCGCGTGCGGGCGCGTGGGAAAGATTTTGGGGAAGCTTCCAACATGTGAAATCATCTATTCGATTTAACGAACATTTTGGGACTGGTTTTGAGTCGATCGGACATCGTCTCGATATAGTTCGGGTTGTCCGAAGGTTTCGGAACGCGTTTAAAAATAATTAAAAATCCTGGAAAATTAGGAGGCTTTAGTGAGGGGGTTAATTAAGTAGTTAGTAACCCTCTAAAGTGATTTGGATAGGTTTGGGAACCCCGGCGATGACGATTGACCCAAGAAGGCGTAAGACGCGTGTATTGAGGCGGCAGCGCGGACGGTCTATAAGTGGACTTTTTTTCTGAAATCGATGCATGCATAAATATTTTATATGTGTTTTAATATGTGTTTTGGGATGCCTTGAGTGCACCTTGTGTGTGTTTACATATGGGCTCATACCTCGAGTGACACAACCCCGTCCCAACTGGACGTCAAAAACCGAGCCCGGTCCTGCTCCCGTCTGACAAGTCAACCAAAGGCCCAAAACTACCCTTCAGTTCTTGCCAAACAAGGGATAATTGCGCTGATTTCTGCTGCTACCTCTGCCTCGCGATCAGTCCCGAATGTCGTACCATGGCCTGGAGGGTCATAAAAACAGAAAAGGTGTGAGTGGACAAAAATGACCTCTTATAAAAACATTTGCCAAAAATACATTCTTACCCTCCAGTTTTCACAAACTTGCATGCATATCATAAACCATGAGTAATAGTATGAAATCATTCAAGTATGAACAGTGGACCGATAAAATCAAAACATATTTTACCATAGTTCGTAAAAACTCATGTTCACCAAATCAGTTCATGTTATAAAACATCAAATCCCGGCTCTCAGGCCAAAACATGTGAAAACATAATCACCTGGCCACAAAGACCAAAAACACGTGCTCAATACCGGTACGTCATCACAAACGACATCAATCAGCACTAATCACAAGTGCACAGTCAATCAATCAATCCAATCAATCCGCACTACTCACAAGTGCACAAACTATCACACAATCACATCTGCACTACTCACAAGTGCTGCACTACGCGTAGGCTAATATCCAGCCACACTCTCGGGATCAGACACCTCTGGGCTCAACCCTCAGACTCAGTCACATCTGGGAGAACACATCCCCAGGCCCAGACACATCCGAATGGTACATCTAGGCTCAGTCACATCCGAGAAGCTGGCTTACCATAGGATCAACTCACGATCCTACAATCACATCTCCCAAGCTCCGGTAGTCTGGGTAATCCCCCCCAAGCTCCGACTGTCTAGGAATTTCACAATCACAATGAAAACCATCTCGGGAATTACATTCCAAAACATTTCAATCAAATCTTGACTTCGTACAAAGTCAAGATCATTCCTTGACTGGGTCTCAAGCCCCAAAATAACATTTATACGTAAATCTTTAAAATCACATTTAAACCAATAAAATAATCCAGAAATCATCGTTGACTCAACAACTAAGTCAAAATATCATTTTAGAAATCCTTTTGACTTCGGGCCTAGCCCAAAACATCATTTACACGCTTCTCATAAAACGTGCCCGAAAGACTGATTAAAATAATCATAAAATCACAAGAAATCATCAATTTCATCAAATTCACAAGTGACTCCAATCCGAGTCAAAATCATTATCCAGTTGGGTTCTCAAGCCCAAAATATCATTTTCACGCAAATCCATGCGTTCGCAACCTCAGTTGCTATTTTCACGTAAATCCATGAAATCGATCCTTGACTCATACTCGAGTCAATACATCATTTTTCAATCCATGACTCATAATCCGAGTCCAAACATCATTTTCAACCAATTTCATAATTTCTCGAAAATCGTGCCAAAATAATATAATAATCCATAAAATCGAGAAATCACCGGATTGAAACATCAATCATGCCAAAGCATATCAAACCATATAATAAAGCATTTAAATCATATATCCATGCATCACGGTTAGAAAACAAAGTCCACTCACACACACAGTCTAAACAATCCGTTTCCGAGCTGCACGTTTTTCCGTAAATTCTCGAAATCACAATTCCTGTCCAAAATCATTATAGCGGGTTACTAACATCTCAAAATACTTCATATAATTTTCCCCAATTTTTCTGGAATTTAAATACGTATTTAACACGTAAATCAAAACTTCGGATACGAGGAACATTAACGAAACGATATCCGATTTCCTCGAAACCAGTGTCAAAATGTTCGTTACACTGAGAGGATTCAAAGTCATGTTGACCTCACCTTGAAACAAGGCCGTACGCGCCCTCACACGCCGCCGTGAGTGGCTGCGCGTGACCACCACGCGCCTGCTACAGTACTTCGAACAGTTGTCGTCTTCGCCCGTTTGTCTGTAAAACGGGTCCTTTTACCCGCGAATAGGCCCGACTGGTTTCCTATCAATTTAACATTAATTCCTTCAATTGTACATTCACACAGCTTCGATTCAAGTCTAATTACAGTTCTGTAAAGTTAATTACACAAAAACTTACCTTAATCCAATCGAACTGAACTCATTCCTCGAAGAACATCGAATCACTGTTCATCCTCGAATCTCCACAATTTCCCAATGTTTTCCTTCAATTGATGCATCCATTAGCATCGTGTGATCTTACTAAACATATTCCGTAGTCCAATTGCATCAATCCAAGCCTCAAATTCCTCGACTCAAGGTCAAATCGACCCTAATTCCCCTCAAATTTCACTAGGTTCAACTCGTATCAATCCCAGGAAACTAAAGGAAGCTTCAATTTCGATCCCCATAACTCAAAACTTGGAATTCGAATTTCCCCCCCAAAATTCCAAATTTTCGATTTCTAGTTTCCAGCTACCCTCTCTGTCTCTCGTGTTTTTCCCAGTTAATTCTGTCTCTCAATTCACTCAATTGTTCCCTCACAAAGTCAGCAGTGGAAGGAAATGGAGATGGGAAGAAGACTCACACCCACTCTCTGTTTTTCAGTTGTTCACGGTTCAAAGAACAATGAAGAAAATATTTGAGTGATGGCTAATGATGATGATTAAACATGATTAAAGGTGATTGAATGATTAAAGGATAATAAAACAATATGATGGTGTTTTCCCCAAAACATGGAGCTGATTTTTGGCCTTAAATCAAGGGATGGGTGACACTTGTCACTCATCCAGGTGTGTTCAATCATCGGTTACTGTTCACAGTAAAATAATATTTTAATCGAAATCCCGGTTCGTTCGGTTAATCGATTTCGTTCCTGTGACCATAACTTCGTCGTCGAATCTCCGATTTCGGCATGCCACCTGTCATTGGATTCGTATCGACGAGACCTACGTAACGGCCCTTGGCCCTCGTCCATTGGACTTCCTAGGTCAAAAGTCAACATTTAGCCCCTTTCAGTCAAATTACCAAAATACCCCTCAACCTCCGAACGCCATAACTTCTTCCTTGAATGTCGGAATCAAACATGCCACCTGTCTATGAACTCGTGACGTCCTGAACTACGTCACAGTCATCGGTCAAAGTCTGTTAGACCGCCCGAACTAAAAGTCAACATTTTGCCCACGCCCAAGGGAAAAACGGTCATTTTGCACATTTCGTCCGATTTCACTCAACTAATCCCAGCTTAGTCATTCTAAACCATAATTAATTAATATTTAATTCCGATTTTCGGGACGGGTCATTACATCGAGGTTTTCGGTTTTATACGCGCTTAAGCTTTCGGTTTTAATGAAATGGCTTTGAAAAGGTAAAATCGGGCTTGAAACCCATTTGGATTTGGTTTGACTCAAGCATGAGGCCCTACTGACGACCTACGGGTCTGATTCGTGGTCCCGACGGGTGCTGTGTGCACGGAGACGGACGACGTGACGCTCACCTCCAAGTTGGGATGCGTTCCCTTCGGAGGGGTCACGATGCACGTCCCGTTGTCGAGCAGCCACTGGAGGCTCGACTTCAGAGTGCTGATGGTATCAGAGATCGATCGGCAACGTGTGCACCATGGTCTCGAGATGGTCGCATTAGTGTTGTGTTCACGGTGACAAACCAGGATTGAGAGCGGTCCTGGATTGATGGTTACACACATCGCTATGATCGAGATCGTGCTGACCCTGAGATATCGAGCTCGATGCCCCATCGATTTACGAGTTCGGGCTTGATGCCCAGTTTATTGTGAAACTGGGCTAGAGACCATGTTGAGTCACAAGTTCGGGATTGAGGCCCAGTTGCTTTTTGTTATTGGGCGTGAGTCCCGTTTACAGTTTTGTATATTAGTATGTATATACCCTCCTTACAAGCGTATTGATTGGTCTCCTCTAGTCGTCGACCTGGAGAGTCACGATCCACAGACCAGAATTGGTATCCCCATAGGGATCCCATTCCAGGAGTGGGCGTTATGATGTGGTTCCGAACCAGATCCGGAGAGATGCTCAAACTGGATCCGATAACAGAGCCTCCCAGATGGAGAATTCCTGGGAGAAGACTCGGAGTGAGATCCCGAGTAGTATGCATACTTATATATATAGAAATCGTGACATATATCGGGGATGAGTTCCCTAGGGGCTGTGTGCCTCGAGTTGGCATCTTCTCGAAAGTGCCTAGGATGGGTTATATATGTATATATGTATATGTGTACGAGTTTTCACCGAGACGGCGTTGGGCTGAGACCCACGCATGTTGGTTTTCGGTTGAGACCCATATGAGCTGGATTTGGGACGAGTTCCCACGTGTTTTGGTTTAGGCTAAGGTCCCAGATACTTTGAGATGATTTTGGGCCAAGGCCCAGTGTCTTTTGTTTGTGAAATGGTTTTCAAATGCATGCATATGTTTTTAATGAAGGGCATAAAGGTATTTTTATGAAATGTTTTTATAAAGTAATTGTTTTGTCCACTCACAGCTTTTGTATTTTCAATGCCCTTCAGGTTGACCGCGGATGCGGGCTGTAGCAGAGACGAGACATCACATTCCTCCTTCGAATCCTGGCGTACTCTGATAGTCTCGATTGGGCTAAGTACGGAAGTATCCCTGGTCTGATAGTTCGTGTCAGACGGGAGTAGGCACGTCTCACGCTAATCCCAAGGGATTTGGGACGGGTCCTGTCATAATACGAGAAATAATAATAAAAATCTTATAGTACTCAATAATTCATGTCAAATCATGCATATGTCACCATGCGAACCCACTAAACATTTTCTCTTGAGTTGCAAATCATAATTGGGTGTCATGCTTGCCTACCACGACCACGTGAAGGACTGGGTGCAATGCATCGTCACCTCGACTCCCTTAGAGCTCGGGGACATGACTGGTGCTTTTTAACTAGTATAGTGAGAAGTGTGGGTGAACGATCACATGGGGGCTAGCATGCAGCCTACAGACGGGTACTAGACACCAACGACTCCTAAGTGTGTGCTAACTGTCAGGACCGCCCCCGAAAGGGGCATCGATAACCGTGCCCGGTCCTGATCCCGTCTGGCAAGATGACTGAAAATCCCATGTTACCCTCAGTACTTTCCAAACCAGGGATAGCCATACGTACTTACTCATGCCTCCGCCCCTCGTACAGCCTCGAACAACGCGCAACGACCTGGAGGGTCAATAAAACCAAAAGGTGTGAGTGGACAAAAATAAATCAGTCTAGCAAAACAATTACCACAAACATTTTTACCCTCCGCGTAAAAACGAATGCATGCATACAAAAATCATTTCGCAAACGGTTCAGATTTCCCACATAAGAAAAACTGTGTATCAAATTTCAACATAAGGAAAAACTCGTATGAACCTCAAAATCAATTTCCTTCCTCAACCATCGGGTCTTAGCCCGCAATCATAAACACCGGGCCTCAGCCCAAAACCACGAATCAAGACAATTGCACCTCATGATCCAAAACCAACAACCATATACCGGGCCACTGCCCAACTCAACTGAAACATCAGAAATCATCAATAAATCACAAGTCAATCATTTTGCTGGATATCAAGTGCGCCCGAGTCTTTAAACTCAAAACCATGCGCATAAACAGGCCTTCCCGGGATATCAACGAGTCTTTAAACTCAAAACATAAGCAATAGGCATCGGGGGTATCACAGTAACCGAGTCTTTAAACTCACGAGTCTTTAAACTCATTAAGGGCCCTCCCCCGTCATCAATTAACCGAGTCTTTAAACTCAAAACGTGCTCCAGCAATAGCACCGGGTTTTTAAACCCAAAACAGTTTTCAAACACAACAACGGGTCTTCAAACCCAAAGCAGTTTTCAGCGGGTCTTTAAACCCCAAAACGGTTCATCAATCACGACAACGTGGGATCCATCCCAAAATCACATTTTTCCCAACAGGACCCATGGTCCGAATTTCCACATTCCTTTTCTCCAAATCAGACTTTACAAACATAATCAAATTATCATGAAACACGGGGCATGCAAAATCAGACCAAATCACTTTATTAAATCCTTTTTCATTCCCGAATTCGAATTCGCAATAATGATTCCGTAAGCCGGCATCCGGAAGCATCATCCCGAACCCAAACCAAGAATCCACTTTAAATTTTCGAAAACCGAAATCTCGTAAATCAAAGTTACTTTTATGCCCCGAGCACCAAGCCCGAAATCACCCTTTTCAAATCCATTTTTATTCTTAGAAATCACCCCTTTCTCAAAACTCATTTCCAACACATCGAACCCACAATCATAATCACCAAAATCACAATCCGATCGAAATAATACTCAAACCCATTTTTAAAATCCTCAAAATCACAAGTCCCATTTCAATTCCCAGACTCAACATCAACAGTGACCAAATCACAATAACTCGAAATCTCGTAAAACGTACAAATCCGGAACATTCTCGAAAAACGTGTCAAAACCGTAAGTCACACTCACAAATCATAAACAACCTTCTTAAATCATTTTACACCCATTTCATATAATTTCTTTCATTAAACCATCCTTAGGCACACGAGTGACCATAGTCTCGAAATACGTGTAATTTCACATGTATAGTAAAAATACGTAGAAATACGAGAATCGAATACGGAAATCGAAATCAGTCACAGCTTATAATCATAATCATAAAATCATAGAAATAATTTATGCATGCATTAAACTTTGAAAGCAAGTCCACTCACACACCAATTTAAGGCTCGGCTTTGCGCCGCACGCATGCCCGTAATTCCCGACATTTTCCAGAAACTCGAATCCTGTCCGAAAACACATTCCCGGGTCATTAAGGTCTCAAATATCATCATACAAATCCCCCATAATTTTCCGGGATTTAATCGTTAATTAAAAACGAGACATAGACCTTCGGACCCTCGGAACCACATTGAAACGGTGTCCGATAAACTCGAAATCAACGCTAAAATGTTCGTTACAATGTGTAGGACAAAAGCCATTTTGAACTCACCTTGAAAATCGGACCAACGCGCCGTCACGCGCCGCCGCAAGCGGCTGCGCGTGACACCCACGCACCTGCTACAGTGACGGTGAACAGTTCGCCTTCTTCGCCCGTTTCCTCTGCAAACGGGTCCTGCAACCCGCGTGACAACCCGGTTAGATAGCGACCAATTCACAATCAATTCCTTTCCTTTTTGATCCTAACTTCTTCTATAACCATTTAATTCCAGTTCTATGTCATCCATTAGCCTCGACATAGACTAAATCGATCGACCCCAGACTCGAACAGTCGACAGGTCGAGTTCTGGAACTCACCCAACACGGTTCCATTCTCGAATTAGCTTAGACAGGAGCTTAATATGACCCATACGAACATTAAACCGCAACCAATTTCATAAACCTTTACCTGTAGGTAGTCGTCCGCAAGCTCGAAAATCCTCCGAACCAGAAGCTTCAATTCATGGCCATACGGTGATCAGTTCCCTTCAATTTTCGTATGGTCGAGCTCGAAATGAGCCCAGAAGACTAATCGTGGTCTCAGTTTGGCTCCATACCGTTCACAAACAAACTTTCGAATTTCCCTCCAAAAGGTCCCGAGTTCCCCGATCCTGCTTCTCCCTCAACATCAGCTCTCTCTTCTCTCCACAATAATCCTCTCGACTCCCTCTAACTCCCTATGTTTAATCCAGCCCTCTCCAGCAACCAAGGCACACCCAGTCTCACTCTGTTCTCTGTTTCCCGCAAAGGACCCAAAACCAAATTACAAAGCCTCCCGTGCTCTGATCAGTTCAAACCACCACTCGTTCATGTCCCAATTCCACAAGACTGTGTCTGCCCGTACCCTGTGCAAGCCACTCAACGCATAAACAAACCCATTGCTCCAATTCCAACCTCACCCGTGCACTGCCCGTTTTTATTTTCCAATTCCACGCCCAGCACAGCATCCAGCCGTCCCAGGCACGTTGGCCTCCCACTCAGCCCTCAATCGCATAAACAAAGCCATCACACGAAGCCCAAGCATCAAGCTCCATAAACAAATCCATCCGTCCACCCGTGCTCTGTTTTCTGAGAAGTGTCAAGCACCATACACGGCTGTCGCACAAAACAGCAGCCAAAATTACCATTCTACCCTCAATTGAAAAATTACCAAATTGCCCCTCACCTTCCGTGACCCGTAACTTGGTCACCCGATATCCGTTTCACGCGTGCCGCCCGTCGTTGTACTCGAGGCATCAAGACCTTCCTAACGGTCCTTGGCCCTCGGCCATCGGACCCCCCGATCAAAAAGTCAACATTTCCCCTTATTTCGACCAAATTACGGAAATGCCCCTGGACTACCGAACGTCATAACTTTCTCCACGAATGTCGGAATCGAACGTGCCACCTGTCTATGAACTTGTGACGTCCCAAATTACGTCACGGTCATCGGGCAAAGTCCATTTGACCGCTCGAATAAAAAGTCAACGTTTTGCCCACAACTAGGGGCAAAACGGTCATTTTGCACCGTTCGTCCGAATTCGCCCAACTAATCACCAATTAACCCCGCTAATCATGATTAGTTAGTAATCTAATCCCGAATTCCGGGACGGGTCGTTACACTAACACTCTATCTCATCAATGCCCTGGGCACTATATGCAATGCAACATGTGACTCGATTACCACAATTCATAAACATCATATCATAGCATATCAGAATATCCAAGTAACCATCGTGAACCAATCATCTCAATCACATACCACAAGTAGCACGTATTAAGTTATACATGCACAAAGATTTCATAAGTGCAAACATCG
This sequence comes from Prinsepia uniflora, assembly GCA_032719365.1. Lineage (NCBI taxonomy): Eukaryota > Viridiplantae > Streptophyta > Magnoliopsida > Rosales > Rosaceae > Prinsepia > Prinsepia uniflora. The sequence goes on from CM064862.1 coordinate 38,340,717, forward strand.
TAAAATAAGAAATCATCTGACATTTCAAACCACGTAAGCCCGAACTAGTCCTAAATCCTAAATAAATTGGACCATGGTGTTACAATTTGAATTTCAAGAAAAATGATAAGAAATCTCACTTAGATAGGCTTGAATGATGTTAAAATGGCTCAAAATGGACTTAAAACGTGCTTAAACGACTCGAAAACGTCCCTAAATAGGCACGGGCGTATTCTGAAATACTCCCTAGAATATCCCCTCAGAATATTATGTTAGTTGACCATTAGATTTGACCGTGAACTAACGTTGACTAATGGTGTTGACCATTGACCGTCAGTTGACCACCCTACTAGAGCTCTGTCGGAAACGGCGGTCAGACCACCTTTGACACCCCCGTCCACAATGGCCTATTTATGGAAAACTCGCCAAAAAACTAAGTTTTCTAAGTAGGCTTACTTTCCTTGAATCTTAATCAAATTTCACATAGAAATAGTCCATCTGAAGCTACCTAACGCAAGAATTATGAAAAAATAGGTTTTAAATGTATACCTAACTCAGTAATCCAAAACGTCCCTAAGAAGAAGGTGGTTCTGCAGATTCTTGCGAAGCTCCTTTGTCGACGAACCTTACATCAAAACAGAAATATAATAGTAAGTTAGATTGCTCTTAAAGTAGAGATTTGAATGGTGTTGGTCTGTGCTCAAAACGGGTACCTAGATGGATTGAGGTATAAGGGTCGTGAGTTTTCCAACAACGATCCCAATTACCGTAACTTTTTGGAAATCAACATGCACGCTTTTAATCAAGGTGTGCTCAACCTCATAGAGGTGATAACGACTAAATGGATCAGTTTTACCTTGATGAGGGACTATCCATCTCGGGTTGAAGCTCTAGGTTCCGAAACTGTTCACAGATCACCGTCATGAGGTAGTGGCCTTCATGGCTCAAAACCCAGTTTGTTGAGTTCGTAAAGACGAGGCGGACATCATAGGTATATTGGAGCATCCTGGTTCGAGACATTGAAGATGTATTGTGGTGTAGCTTCGACGTGACTTAGCAACCCTCCATCATTTTCCTCGAGGTCTGCGGTAGCCCAACAACAGGGGTTGGTTAACTCTCACACACAACACCGAAGAGATAGCCACCGTGGAATCAGTGAAGTTAATGAGCGATGATGGTAATTCTTCCCCTTGTGGCCTACCTTGATCGAATCCAACGATGACTATGAGACCGCAGTTCAACAAGTAACAGGGCCTGGTGGTCACGGATAGTGGAGATATGGGTTTACTACTCCATGTTTGGGTGAATGTGGAGATGGGGTTACAACTGTACCATATCAGAGGGTGGTTGAGGAGAGGGCAGTGGTCATCGCCGTCTTGATTGGCAGTCATAAAATACTCAATCTCCCCAATCAGACTCAGGAGTGAGAGAAATGAAGGGTTTGTGTGATCATGATGTTGTATAAGCTGTAAAGAGTTAGAATCATGTGGGTTATAGGCCTTGGCCTAGATAAGTGTTTACAACCTTTAATTGGGAAAATGCCATGCTTTGGGCCTAAGAAGGTGTGTGTGAGAGGGAAAACATCCACTAGGTGGTAAGGGTAAGTAGCTATAGTAAGAGAAGTAAGCATTGGGCCAAACAAAAAAGTACTTATAATCCAAATTGAGCAATTCCCATGCTTTAGGCTTTAGTTAAACAAAATTCTCAATTGGGATTTCCCAAGCCCCTAGTCCCCTAAGGAGGTTCTAATTGGGGCCTAGGTACCATAACCAAAATAATCCATTGAGCGAAGCCCAGAAGAATGGCTCTTAGGGGCAGTTTGGTAAATTCTCATATTTTAGATTTGTATTTCCAAGATGGGATGTATCAGTCTGATATGCCCATAATGCATCATTGAGTTGTATAGACCAATCCTTTCTATTTGGATTCACAATTTTCTCCAGAATAGCCTTGATTTCACAGTTTGAGATTTCAGCTTGGTTAATAGTTTGTGGATGGTAAGGGGTGGCAATGCGGTGAACGACACCATACTTCTTCATGAAGGCAACAAAAGACTGGTTGCAAAAGTGTGTGCCACCACCACTTATGATGGCTCGTGGTGCCCTAAATCTAACTAGATTATGGCCTTGTAAGAAGCTTACCACAAATTAGATTCATTAGTCCTTGTGGGAACTGCTTCCATCCACTTCGAAACATAAATAACTGCAAGTAGAATATGCGTAAAACCAAAAGAGGTAGGGAAAGAACCCATGAAATCAATGCCCCAAACATCCAATATTTTGACAACAAAGATAGGGTGGAGAGGCATTTGATTTCTTAGGCCCCGATTACCTTGCCTTTGGCATCGATCACAAGTGAGCACAAACGTATGCGCATCCTTGAATATGGTTGGCCCATAGAACCCATTTTGGAGAACCTTGAATGCGGTTTTCTTCACTGCAAAGTGTCCTCCGCAAGCTAGGCTATGGCAGAATGTGAGCATTGGGTCATGTTTCTTGGTGGGACACACCTTCTAATGACTTGGTCCTGACCATGTTTCCAAGGATAAGGCTCATCCCAAATATAGACCGGGCCTCTTTGCGGAGCTTGTCATTTTGGTACCTATTCATGTTAGCAAGAAAGGATTTAGTGACAAGAAAGTTAGTTACATCTGCATACCATGATTCCACGATTGTAATAGAGAAGTTCTGCTCGTCCATGAAGGTTTCTTGAAGGGGAAGATGGTCCACTTCTGACACACCCTACCTGGAAAGTCCATTTATGGAACGGAGCTCGAGGCATACTGACCAATATCTAGACGATGACGTCCAGATGATGAAGCCAATTTAAATTAAAAAGACTCATTTTGGAGAGCTAGATGAAACTTAACTGGTGAAAACCGATCAAATTTCATCCGTCAGCAAAAACATAGACCATGGATGAATTTAAATTGATGATCATACACAAAACTTCACCTTCTGACACCCGATTGAACCGTTAGCTTCACTCTGCATCCGGGGGTGAGTGTCAGAGTAGCCTCTAAACTTCTCGAAGCACGTGCGAGCCACCAAAATTTGAGGGGTTTAAAACACAAATTTTTTTCAATAAACAACATTATTATTAATCCTTTAACAATAATTTATACAATGCAATCAGATGAGCTATGTAGAAACCATAAATATGTTACAATATCAATCCATATCATCACTAACCAATGCTGGGAGTCGAAAATTGGCTCTATGCACCTTTTCAAGGCTAGAAAACCACTTAAAAATGTACAAAACAACCCAAAAGGGCATCCACGCACTGCTGTGAGCCAGAAATGGGCTTCACACGCGGCCACGCGTTGATGGAGGGTCCAAAAACCATCCCACACGCCACCAGAAGGTATCACGTGCCGCCCACACGTACCCACGCTTGGCCATACACCCTCACGTGCGCACAGTGTAGTTCACACATGTTGCATGCGCCACACATGTGTGCCACACGCGCCACCTTCCAGGGGAATACTCTATGGAATATTCCATCTGTTGATCATTAACTTTGGCATTTACCCTAACGTTAACTAACGTCCATTAGTCATTGACCTTTGACCTCCGTCGATGGAGCTTCATCGGAGACGGTGATCAGACCACCGCAGTGCTGTCATCCACGGTGGCGGGAATATAGGATTTTCGCCAGAAAATTCTTCGATTCCAATGTAGCCTAATTTCCCCAAATCGTACCAGAATTCAACAAGCAAAGCATCAAACCTACACTACTCAACACACGGTAGCCAAAAATCTCAATTTTAGGATTCAGGGGCTACCTAAAATTGTTGAAAATGGTCGGGAAGGTTGTCAGCCTCTACACTTTCCAACAACATCATCCACCATCCCTTCTCAGATGCAAACCACAAGCATGTCTATCAACCCAACTTGTTTGGTTCATAGGAAATCAGAAAGTACGGTTTAGGGTTAGAGATTACCTGTTTGAGACCTCGTACTCACTAGGAAGCCATGGTGCCATTAGGGCTTTTCCAGAACATAGCAAACCCAGAATGTTTCCAAGAATAGTCAATTCCAACATGCAATAGTAGGGTTAGGGTTGTTTCGAGGAGGTGAGTTCAATAGAAAAACTCCCAGGCAAAGATCATAATGGAACGTCCAAAAATTCCAGTTTTCGGCGACCCTCTTTCGTTGTCTCTGCCGTACCGTCGACCCATAATCAACATGCAAACTCATGATTAAGTTCCTCTCAACGAGACTAAGCCATTGGCATTAGTTAGTGATGGAAATATTACTTGAGGTGATGGGTGGTCATTGTGAAGGCCGCAATTTAGCTTTTTTGAGCGAGCTCATCGCCGTCCCAAGGTACTAGTTCATAATAGGCTGGAGCAACAAATTCCAGGGCAAAGTTGGGGTGGGAAGTTCGAATATACATATACCTTCAAAACTTAGTGAAGTCTCATTCTTACCATCTAATGTCCAGGGTGTCACAAGTGTAAAGTCCAAACAGAAGCGTAATGAACGCATTGATAGGGTAATGGTATAGTACTCAAAAGTGACCTAAGGTCATAGGATGGTATAATAAATGAGGCAGGATGCAATGTGGTGGTCTAGTCTAGCTAGGAGTTGCATCAATTCCGAACTCGGGATCCGTGATCCCAAAACACTGAAATGATAAAGTCTCCAAATGTCCACAAAGAGAAGACAACAAGTACCTAAGAAGTGTAGAATTTGTCATAATCTCTATAGTCATCACATGGGACCCACGCGTCTCACGTCAGCCGCTGAAGAGTGCATGCGCTTGGTGCACAAGCACCCGCTGATAAGCCTTGAATAAGCATCATTTTATACCCTTTATACTTATATTTTAATGTTTAAATGTCAGACAATAGGATAAAATAACATATTTTTTTAGAAATGTACAAAATAGGATAGAGCTCGAAATTATGAGAATTTAGGCGAAAGAATCACCTCAATCGAAGTTATATTGAAGAAGTTATGATCGAATGAAAGGAAGCCACCAAAAAGAGCTAGGAAATTTGGTAGAGAGCTACCGAAGCCCACAAAGACAACCCAGATATGTTTTGGCTAGCGACTGCTAAATTATTGGCACGTTCTCGGCGTGCACTTATCGATTTCCAGAAGCCATTTCCGACGCGCGAGCACCGACTACTCCAGCTCTTTGCGTGTTGACCCCCGAAGTTCCTAAGCTCTGTTCGGTTAGCGCATGCCGAAACAGCTCCAAGCCTTCCAGCCACCTTGCCGCGTTGACCTTGCCATTAATCACCAATTTTCAGCCTAATTTTCGGTGGGCTTCCACCAAACCGACTCATGTTCAATTCCAAGGCCTATTTTCCTTCTTTCTTGTGGAAAATTTTCCAATTCAAGCTTGGATTTGTTTCCTTTTTATCTAGGAAACCTTTTTAATTAGGCTTTTTATTACCTTCATCCTTTAGAGCTTTAATTTAATTAGTTTAATCATTTTTCTTTTAGAATTTAAATTGTGAACTCCTATTTATTTGAGGATTAATTTTCTCCTATAAATATAAAGGCTTAGGTTATTTGTAAATGTCGCTCATTCTTTGTACCGAAAGCTTTGCTTAACCAAATTTTTCCTTTCGATAAATTCAAGATTTCTCGTGCAAGGTTAATTATACCATTTTTCATCCTCTACACATTCATCTGTGGCATAGTCAGGCTGTCCCTAAGTGTCTCACCAAAGAGTGACCAATCACTTTGTATCCATAGGGTGTCCCGAAGAGAAAAAAGTGTAACACGGCCTCTTAACCTTAAGTTATCTTTTGTGCTTGAATATCTTGGTTTATGAACGATTTCTGATATGATTCTTGGTTTTATGATTTGTATTGATTTCAATATTCTATGCATTCTATGATTCTAGTTTTTGTTATGAGCATATGTTTGTGCTTAATGCTTGATTAGATAGTTGGGCTGTCCCCGAGTCTAATTCATTGAAAGTGTATATCGGGCTGTCCCCGAGCACGTACTTAATATAATATGCAGCATAACTTGTAAGGCTAGAATTAGAGGATTTCATAGGTTGAAGTTAATAGAATTCATGAATGAGTTAGGTTAAAGATGAGTTGACCATGTAAATAATAGATTAGGTTAGTTTATATTAGTTAATCACGTAGGATAATAGAAAAAATCAACTACGCCCCTAATTAATTAATCAAACGACAATCATGCTTAGGTACCCTCAATCCCCGGTTAAGAACGATCTCTACTTATCAATGCTACAATCTACAAAAAAGGGTTTTAATTTGCATATGTTTTTATTAAGTGTTGAGTGTGACTTTGTGTTTACATTAATGCTTAGTTCTAGCGTATCACCCGCAATCAGCCAATCACGCCCACAAAGATGGGTTGACGACCCCCGACGACAGAACTTGTCGCTGGAGGCTCCCACGATCGACAACCCATGTGACCATTTTACTGACGTCAGCTCTTACCCATGCTACAACTTTTCCTTCTCTCAATCAACATCAATGCTCTTTGTCATCCTCAACCTGCAAAAATCAAGAGTAGGAGGAACAAAAAATGCGAAGAGAAAGGAAAAACATTTACCTTTACAAACTGTTGACTGAGTTCTTCTAGCACAAAAATTCGATGATGTTAGCCTGTCCTCACTAACAAAAAGCCTCAATTAGGGTTTGATTTTTTTTATTAAAAATAAGTCACATGCCCTCATTTAAATAAAGAAAAATAAAAAAACCCTAACTACTAATTGGGTTATAAGGATCAACACAAAGTAAGACTACAATCCTAGAGGCTTCTTATTGGGACAAGTTCGAGGTCAATCAGAATTTCAGCTACACTATGCAAAATGGAGTCTCACTCCCTCGTAGAAAATAATAATACATAGTTTATCGGAACCGCAATAAAATTACATCTCTTAAGATTCCTTGAATTTCTATGCGATTTGCAGGTATTTGTGGAACCATAAACTATCCAAAAATTGTGGAGCTACTACGTGACCTATAATTCTCGTAATGTCGATATTACCCCTAGTGAAGTCGACAATAGCATCTTACAGTCTCTGCATTAATTTGATATATTTACCAGTTAAATATTAAAAAATAATCAGATCAATACAGATAATAAATAGCCTCCATGTAAGCTATTTATTGTTATTTAATAAATGAGTGATTTTATTCGATAAAATCACTTATTTAATACTTTCTCTTTCAAACAATTAGACGGTATGGTGACCCCTAAAACTCTACTATAAATACATGGTCTCTTTTTACTTCCAGAGGTGATATAAAACTCTTAGAAACACGGTGTCAGTTTATTCTCTCTCACGAACTGACTTAGACATCAGAACGTTTACGGTTGAACCCCCTTCCCCCCGAGCTTCAACCTTAAGCCCATTTTATTTCTTCTTATTGTATGTAAGGATCAAGAAAGAATTCTATAAGTCGATTTCTGTACAATAATCTCCATAAAAAAGTACTAGCTCTTTTTGCCATGAATTCAACTATATATGGCGAAGGTGCTGCCACTACCGTCGTAATCTCATCTTTGAGACAAACACCAGCGAGACTCCTATTCTGCAGTCGAAGATGATGCCGGAGGTTTTAGTAGTCATGGTCGAAGAAGACGGGGAGATCTTCAGGGAGAGATCCATACAGTTGAAATCAATAGCGACCATGCGATCGATGTTTTGAACTGGAGCGCGTTTATTAAATCCTGTTTATCGAAAGCAAGGACTTTGACTCTTTCTAAGGTGTTCCTACATTCTAGTGCCCTCATAGATGACATCTAGGTAATAGAGGGGAAAGCTTTGGAGAAGACTCATTGTTGGAATTGAGCAGAAGAAGGCAAGGGTAATTTTGCAAAGAAAAGGGTATTGATAGTTTGAATCGGTGGGGGTTTGAACAAAACCCCGAAAGTAGACAGTGAGCTTCCACTGAATGATGTGAAAGAAGTTGAAGCGTATATAAGTGTGGGTTTGAAAGTTGGGTCAATGACCTTTGACCCCCAATGGTTGTTCCTCACGCTCCCTGCCAATGATTCCTTCACTACTTTCCTCCCAGCGAAACTTCACTCTTCGCACTCTACATGACCCAAACTGCATTGTCCTGCGCGCACCCTCCGCCTCCACATCATCCATCTCTGCTTTCGTCCTCCCAACAAATTGTACATGCCATGGGCCATGGAGATCAACATGACGAGAGTTAAGATTTGGGAGAAACCTCAGGGAAAATTTGCTCAATTTCTTCTTCGATTTGAAGAAAATAATTTATTTTGACTTTTTATTTCTTCTTCTTTTTCGGCGTTAATTTTGTATGCTCACTTAACAGACTCGGCTGATTCAAGGCTGATTCAAAGTGTAATGTGAGTAAATAATAAGAATAAAATATAATGTGAGATTTGCAATTGAATTGATGGTGCATTTAAATTGAAAAGTTCTATTCATTGACAACCAAAATAAAAAAGTAAAAACCCTATTGGGCCCATTAGTTCATCTTGTAACACCGCAGCCCATCATTTAAATTTTCCAGGCGCCGCACATATGCTGAAGCGCGCAACCTCCACGGCTCCACTCCCTCTTATTTCTTCAAAGAAGGCAACGCGAGAAGAGACCACCTCAAAGTTGGAGCGCAGAGGCAGTGTGCGAGCAGAACTCTCAAACGCAGGTGCAAAAGCAAGGGGGATTTAGAGGTGACAAAAGGTAAGGGCAATTGCTAATTAGACAAGCACTTGTTAGAGTTACATGTTAGAGATTTTAGTGCTAAAGATGGAAGCTTTAATGGAGGATTTCATGGCTTGCCCCTGAATAGAGCCGCCTGTGCATTAAGCTCAAACCTTCTCTGTTACGTCGTTTTCGTTTTATTTTTTGTTTCATTTATGAAAACTTCAAGCTCTAAGAAACCCTAACGGCCTATTTGGTAATGAACTCATTTTTCAGATAACAAAAGTGCAACTTGGATCAATCTTTCACTCTTGCAGGTTTCCTGCGGTTTCGATCATAAACCCTAGCCACCTCTCACCACCTCTACAGCCAACAAACCAATGGACCCAAAAGCGGTGAAATCGGAGCTGGTGCTCATTCTTGACTATGGCTCCCAATACACCCACCTCATCACCCGGCGGATTCGGTCCCTCTCTGTCTTCTCCCTCTGTATCACCGGAACTAGCCCGCTCAAATCCATCACCGAACTCAACCCAAGCGTCGTAATTCTCTCAGGCGGACCCCACTCGGTCCATACCCCAGACTCCCCGAGCTTCCCTGACGGTTTCATCGAGTGGGCCGAGGCAAATGGAGTTTTTGTGCTCGGTGTCTGCTATGGGCTTCAACTGATAGTGCAGAAGCTTGGGGGGGAAGTTAGGGTTGGGGAGAAGCAGGAGTATGGGAGGATGGAGATTGAGGTGGAGAAGAACTCAGGAATTTTCGGGTCCAAGAGGGTCGGGGATAAGCAGCTGGTTTGGATGAGCCATGGTGATGAGGTGGTGAAACTGCCCGATGGGTTCCAGGTGGTGGCAAGGAGCCAGCAGGGGTCGGTGGCTGCAATCGAATGTGGGGTTAGAAGGTTCTATGGCTTGCAGTACCACCCGGAGGTAACTGGGTTTTGTTTGGATTTTTTGTTCGTGTTGTGGCATAGTTTAGTTTTTGGATAGTTGATTTGGGCTTTGGTAATTTGGGTTTTGATTATTATATGGTTATGGTATTATGTGATAATGTCATTTTGGCGTATTTAGTCATTGTATTGGAAGAAATTTAATCTTTCTACTGTTTGTAGATTAAAGTTAGAGGTTTTAGCTTCCTCGAACTTTGAAAGTTTCTGTGGATCAGTTGGTTTGATAGAGGTTTTGTTGGGGTTAGGGCAGTAATGGAAATGGATTTTTGGGATTTGGATATTGATTCAACGCCGCTTTTTTTTTTTTGTAGTTGCTTTAAAGAATGGCTTTGGTAAATGGTTTTGGTTCATTATGATTTGCAGAAAATATTATTTGTCAGAAGTCTCTGTTTCTGTTGGAACTTTGTTACCTTCAGGGTTAGAAACAAATGTTCGGTGACTTGCTCTTAGTATCAAATGAGCAGTTTTTTTTTTTTTTTTTTTTTTTTTTTTTTTTTTTTTTTTGTAATAGCATCTTAAAATGCTTTCAAGTTTTTATTGGCATTTAAAACTTCTTCAGTGATTGAAATTTGAAAATCCTGTGTAGGTGACACACTCACCAGAAGGGATGGAGACACTTCGCTACTTTTTGTTTGATATATGCAAAGTCACTGCAGAATGGAGTATGGAAAATGTATTGGATGAAGAAATTAAAGTGATTAAAAGCACGGTAGGGATGGAAGATCATGTCATCTGTGCATTATCAGGGGGTGTGGATTCCACAGTTGCCGCAACTCTTGTGCATAAGGCAATTGACAATAGGCTACATTGTATCTTTGTTGACAATGGTTTATTGAGGTGAGAGTGAGCAGTTTTATAATATGGAAGCACTCTGTCATGTTGTTGGGTTCAATTATATATTATGTGTTTCCTAAAAGAAATTTTTCTTCGTGTAGATATAAGGAGAGAGAACGCGTGATGGAAACTTTTGAAAGTGATCTTCATTTGCCTGTTACTTGTGTGGATGCCTCAGATCAATTTCTTAGTAAGCTTAAAGGTGTTGAAGATCCTGAGATGAAAAGGAAAATCATTGGAAAGGAGTTCATTTGCATTTTTGATACTTTTGCACATGAGTTGGAGCAAAAGTTAGGGAGGAAACCTTCCTATTTGGTGCAAGGGACTCTATATCCGGATGTGATTGAATCTTGTCCACCACCAGGAAGCGGAAGGACCCACTCCCACACAATCAAGAGCCATCATAATGTCGGAGGGCTTCCCAAGGACATGAAATTGAAGCTCATTGAGCCTCTTAAACTTCTATTCAAGGATGAGGTTTCAGCTTCCACTTTCCTACTATCTTGCATATTGTGCATAAATCTTCGTTTGGCATTGTGCTGATTATTGAGTTTGTTCTTTTCTTTCCCCAACTTATAAAGGTTCGCCAATTGGGGAAGATCCTGGATGTTCCCCAGGGCTTTCTAAAGCGCCATCCATTTCCTGGGCCTGGCCTTGCAGTACGAGTCTTGGGTGATGTAACTGCTGGAAATGCCCTGGATATACTCCGCCAGGTATATTTGTTTTGTCCGTGGAGTTGAAATCTTCCGTGTCTTGATTTTTTAATGCGTAGGGGAACTTTTGTTTTAAAAAATGTCTTTACAGGTTGATGATATATTCATACAATCAATCAAAGACGCTGGGTTGTATGATACAATCTGGCAAGCATTTGCCGTGTTTTTGCCTGTAAGATCAGTTGGGGTTCAGGGAGATCAAAGAACGCATTCTCATGTTGTTGCTCTGAGAGCTGTAACTAGTCAAGATGGGATGACGGCTGATTGGTATGCTCTCATAGTTTCTGCATATTTTGATATTATCCGTGCTGCATAAGTAGTTACGCATGTTAACATCACTTGATATCATAGGCTCCTTAATAATTTGGCACAATTTTGATAATTTCAGGTACTATTTTGAACACACGTTTCTTGATGACGTTTCACGAAAGATTTGCAATAGTGTCCGGGGTGTAAATAGAGTAGTTCAGGACATTACATCAAAGCCTCCGTCAACTATTGAGTGGGAATGATGTTGATTCGACCGAGCTTCAGGCCTGCACTTGTAACAGTTTTTAACTATTCTTCAAAAAGTCGCGATTAATTTGGGTGGAGATTTAAAATGGTAATTCCATGAACATTTATATATAAACATCATGATTTTAAATCATATTTTTCTATTTCTTTTTAGCGATGGATTTGGAAATCTTGTTCAATGAGTGCAAGTAATTGTTTCATGCGTTATGTGCACAAAGATTTACACATCAGTCTTTCTATTCCGGTTTTGATTTCGTAAGCTGGCTTCTTGGCTATGGCTGCTGCTATGGCTTATGAATGGTATTGAATTGTGGATTTGAACATAATTTATGTGATGAGGACATCCCTGACAAATCCTTCAGGGTTTACCAGGGGAAGGGAAAAACATGGTTCCTAATCAAGGATGAAAATATCGATATCAACGGATATATCGCTCGTTGAATTTACGGATATCTCGCCCCAAATATCGATATTGATATCGATATCGTTTACGGTCAATAAAAATGACGGAAATTGGATCCAAATGACGGAAATTTGGAATGAAACTTTGGCAAACACTTAAGTACCCAATAATGGTTATATATGACTAATAAAAACTATAAAATGACTTTGATATGATAAATATATGATGAATCATATGATAGAATATAGATCTGCCGACCACTAACAGTATAAAATCTTAAAGATAAATTTAAATTAAAACATAATTTCATTGATAATATTGCATTAATAATATTGTACACATTGAACTTGATCAAAAACAAGTAGAGTGTCGACCAGCTTGAAAATTAGATTGGTCTTGAATCTCATGATCTACCAAGACACAAAAGTTTTGCCAACTGATGCTATTTGACCAAAAGGAAATGTATTGTTGGACATAGTATTCGTATATCTCCTTTGAATGGCCTACTTTTCCTCCATAGATAGGGTAGTTCGGATTTACCCAACTAATTTCTCCATAATCTTCATGTGACATTTGAGGGAGATGGTTGTCTAACAGGGGGTGACGATATGGACCATAAGCATATGGATCATTTGAGTTGTTACTAGGATCGGTTCCTAAACTCAATGACTCAAAACTAATTGCCATGGAATCCGAAGAAGATGGGTTTCCATAACCTTCATATATGTTTCGTGTCCGAGTGTAATCTTTTCCGACACCACCGATTCCTACTCCTCCTTCTCTACACCCATGATCATAATCTTGTGTGGCATGAGTGAAATCCGCCTCTTCAGTAAATGGGCTCAAGGGTGCATATGTATCGGTTACATGTTCATTTCCCCCGTCATCATCCCCTCCGTCATCCTTGTCTTCATCGTTTGTCTCAACATCATCTCCTCCATCATCATCATCATCATCATCATCTGGAGATTTATTTTGATGAAGTCCCTTACTAGTAGCATCAGCTCGTAAGCCACGTCTACCAGTAGAACCAAGCATTGATCTCTCCCATGAAGACATTGACAGCTCACTTCCTACGTCCTCACTCCCCACTTCTTCAGATAGCACTCTATCGACATTAACACCGTGTTCACTAGCAAGATGTGCTACTCGAGGGTCAGGCCTTCCACTATCATCATCCAAGTGAGCTGGCATAATCCATGCTTGAAGTGGATCAGCCTCATTACCTTCCACATGTTGACCTGCAATTTCCAACAGGTCAACGTAGTCTTCTTTCACAACTTTACCGGCTTCGGCTTCTTCATCTCTTAACTTGAGTTTCATGTTGTAATAACAGAAAAAAAGTTGTTCTAACTTAGAATATGCGAGACGATTTCGTTGCTTTGTATGAATTAAAGCAAATGTACTCCAATTTCTCTCACATGCCGAAGATGATGCCGTTTGTGATAATATACGAACAACAATTTGTTGCAAGCTGGGAGAAGCTTGGCCATATAGTTCCCACCACTCAGCTGTCAATATCAAGTTTAATGTAAGAGGCATTATAAAGTGCTAAGTCATAGAATATCAAGTTAAATGCAAGTAATATACCTGGGGGCATTTTCGTTCGTGATTGTACAGCCATAGGTGAACGAAATGTTTTCCGACCATCTCTAAAGTTGATCAACTATATTAAGGCTGATGTTAATATAATGCCATAGATGTACAGATTCGAAATAACTCATCAAGATTCAAAATAACTCATCAAGATTCATATATGGTAGTGAACTTACGTCTACTCCAAAATTTTGTAAACCCACTTGTCCATTTGGATTCAGTTTGAGGAATACTTGTTGAACTGATTGGACAAGGAAGGAGTCGTGCCCAATACCTGCTTGATATTGATATCGGGGATTCAAGTAATAAGCTGCAAATCATGAATGAACTTTTCTTAGTAAACAACAATAAAATAAAATATTAACAAGTTCAATAAGATAGAAATATACCAGCAGCATGTAAAGGATGTACTAATGTTTTTTCCCATCGCTCCTGTATGATTTTAAGAACCCACTTCTTCCCTTTAAGACGAGTTATCTTTTCTTTCATTCGATTGAACATATCATACAGGATTGGCATGGTTGGGACTACCTCTGTATCAACAATTCGGATGATGCAATATAATGGTTCATATATTGATTGCATCATCTCCAAGGACTCCCAGAATCTTTGGTCGAGGATATGAGCCTCAACCCTCTTGCCTTCCACTTTCCTACTCAATGGGCTACCATGCCATTGATCACTGGTAAACAACCTTCTAAGGCCAACTTTATGCTTAACTATACTGTTTATACAAATATAGTTGGTTGCGAACCGAGTTGCACCAGGACGAACCAAGTCTCCTTGACAGAATTCATGCATCTGAGCAAGTAACCATAGATGATTATAAATGTAGTTAGTTACCTGCCTATCATTTTTTATGATGAGCGCCATTGTCTCATTCTTCCCAATATCTTCAAATATTAGGTCGATACAATGGGCTGCACAAGGAGTCCAATAGAGTGGATAAGTCTTCATCAGTTCTTTTCCAGCCTTTTTGAAGTTCGACCCATTATCAGTAACGATCTGTACAACATTTTGCACTCCAACCTCCTGAACAACTTCCTTCAACAAATTTCCTATGTACACAGTCTTTATGAAATTTGGAAGAATCAACTAACCTGAGAAATACAGTTGAACCCTTACTATATACCATGAAGTTAATTATGGATAACTTCGTTGGACCGGTCCAACCATCGCACATGATGGTACATCCATAAGTTTCCCAGTGTCGCTTTTGTTGCTCCACATACGCCGTCATTTCTTCATACTCCATAGGAAGATACTTATTTTTCACTTCATATGGAGAAGGAGTGGACACGTCTTCACCTGCAAACCAAAACATAAGTTACCATTTAATGCTATTTCATAAGCTAAATAAACATGTATCATAAATAAATAAATTTATTAAATACCTGCTCGTTGGGCTTCAATGATCATATTCTTAAAATGATGAGAGTTGGCTTTATTTGGAGCCACGCCTTCATATATAAAAAATTTGCTTATGTATCGACCCAACTTCTCTTTCGTCCCTTTCCACATCGATTTTACAGTCTTCTGTTGACTTCGTGCGGTTTTGTAGAGTTTTGGTTCGGGAGGAATTAAAAATGGATCACGTAAACTTTGTGATCGACGGATCTGTTGCGGTGGTTGACGACTGCTACTGCCTCCTTGAGCACCACGCATGGACCAAACTCCATAATTGTCGACACTTCGCCGTGCCTCATCTCTCGATGCATTTACAGCAAAGCGATATGCTGCTCTCTCAGATCTATGCACATCTGGTGGATAAGCGAATCCATCATCATCCTCTTCATCATCGCTATCGTTAATCTGAATGCTTTGTTGAGTGTCCAGTGGATCTCCTCTCAAGCCAGCTCGTATATTCTCCCCAATCATATTCTTAGTCTGTTTAGGAGTATCTTTACTTTTGATCCATGCTCTAACCTCATCCCTAATAGCTTCAGGTACGTCTTTACATTTTTGAACAATTTTTTTTTCGGATCAAAACCTGCTAAATGAAACTTTAATCGCGTTATGCCTCCACTCTGAAACTGATGTTGACAAAACGAACATATAGCACCGTTTTTATTTCCAGGAATTGCAATGGCATATTTCCATGCTGGGTCAACTCGTCCAGGTCTTGGGCGGCTATCACTTGCACTTCCACTAGCCATTTTATGAAATCTAAGATACATGAAAAATAATGAGAATTTGATAATGACAAATAATAATAATAATGAAAATACAAATAATAATAAAATTATTTCAATTAGAACATATATTCTAAGTTAGACTTTGATGATGATAAAAAATTAAGGAACAAACACACACATATTCATAATTTTAATATATATTCTAAAATAAAACATATATTAAAAATTAAAACAAATATTACCAAATATATGAATTATCCCATATTTCATATTAAAACATACATTACTAAAATAGATTTTAGTAATAAATGATAAATTTATTAATAATAAATGATTACCAAATATATTACCAAATATATGAATTAAGCCATATTATTTGCATGAAAAATACTTAGAATTTGATAATGACAATTAATAATAATAAAAACACAAATAATAATAAAATTATTTCAATTAGAACATATATTCTAAGGTAAAAATTAAGGAGCAAAAACACATATATTCATAATTTTAATATATATTCTAAAATAAAACATAAATTAAAAATTAAAACAAATACTACCAAATATATGAATTACCCCATATTTCATATTAAAACATACATTACTAAAATAGATTTTAGTAATAAATGATAAATTTATTAATAATAAATGATTACCAAATATATTACCAAATATATGAATTAAGCCATATTATTTGCATGAAAAATACTTAGAATTTGATAATGACAATTAATAATAATAAAAACACAAATAATAATAAAATTATTTCAATTAGAACATATATTCTAAGTTAGACTTTGATGATGATTAAAAAATTAAGGAACAAACACACATATATTCATAATTTTAATATATATTCTAAAATAAAACATAAATTAAAAATTAAACCAAATATTACCAAATATATGAATTACCCCATATTTTATATTAAAACATACATTACTAAAATATATTTTAGTAATAAATGATAAATTTATTATTAATAAATGATTACTAAATATATTACCAAATATATGAATTAAGCCATATTATTTGCATGAAAAATAATTAGAATTTGATAATGACAAATAATAATAATAAAAAAACACAAATAATAATAAAATTATTTCAATTAGAACATATATTCTAAGTTAGATTTTGATGATGATAAAAAATTAAGTAGCAAAAATACATATATTCATAATTTTAATATATATTCTAAAATAAAACATATATTAAAAATTAAAACAAATATTACCAAATATATGAATTACTTCATATTTTATATTAAAATATACATTACTAAAACATATTTTCAGTAATAAATGATCAATTTATTATTAATAAATGATTACCAAATATATGAGTTAAGCCATATTATTTACCTAATAATAAATTTTGAATTTTGAATTTTTGAATTTTGTTAAAAAACAAGTTTAAGGCTTATTGTTTACCTAATACCAAATATATGAATATATGAATTTGACAATATTTATGATATTAGGTAAATAATTATTTATTTGAAAAATATTTATACCAAATAATAAATGATATATGTAATTAAAACATGATATTTATACCAAATAATTATTTATTTGACAAATATTTATACCCAAATAATTATTTAAATAAATATTTGAAAAATAATTAAATAATATATGTAATTAAAAAAAAAAGGTAAGAAATGAAATGAACGAAACGCAGCGTTTCGTTCCATTTCTTAATTAATCAACGATTGGGCTGTCTCACTCTCAGTCTTCTCGAAGGCTTGCGAATGTGCGATGCTTTCTTTGGGGAAATCGATCGATCGATCGTGAGGGTGAGGGTCGTGAGTGAGGGTCAGGGGCGGCGTGAGGGTGAGGGTCAGGGGCGGCGTGAGGACCGACTTCGATGGAGGTTCTAGTGACGGACGACGGGACAAGACGAGACAAGTCCAGAGGTGGTTCGTTCGAGGGAGGTTCGACCGTTCGAGATCCCTGGCGACGGTGGTGAGGACTGACGAAAGGGGTTTCGAGTTCGACCGTTCGAGACTTCGAGCAGAAGTGGTTGCCTGAGACTTGGGTCGACCGTTCGAGGTTCTTGCGAAATCACAAGCCCCTATTTATGCTCTGCCCCAAATCAAACGAGGTGAGTCCGTGAATTCCCTTTTTTTTGTTTTCTTCCCAATTGTTCGTCCGTGAATGTTTGAATTATTGGATGAGTCCGTGAATGTTTGAATAATTGTACGATTGGAAAGTCGATTCTCTGTTCAATCCGTGCTCTTCATTTACATGTTTGATTTCGGTGGCTTCCTTTCGATTTTCGTTAACTTGTTCGGTTGTTTGCTCCTTCGGCCCAAAATCGACGATATCGAACAATATCGTCGAATATCGCCGATATTCGACGATATTGTTTGATATCGTCGATTTTGGGGGAAGAAACAGGTTCACCCCTCCGTATATGCCGGTGGCCGGAATTAGCGATATATCGTCCGATATATTGCCGATTCCGGCGATATTTTCATCAGTGTTCCTAATTCAACCATGGAAAAGCAGGGTTCCTACTTCAACCGTATCTCTATGGTTGAATTAGAGCTTTTTGGATTAAGTTTTCTTTCTTTTCTAATAGACATGTCTATTCCTTATTCTATTATCCTAATTTATTTTTGTTTTCTGTTTTATTTAGTAGATATGTTTCCATGTTCTACTAGGTTTATGATGTTTTTTTCAATTCTAGTTTTAATTAGGATTTTAGTTGGTTTTTCCCTATAAATTCCCCCATTGTAATTCAATGGATGGGTACGCATTTTATGAATAAAAATTCAGGGTGTGTTTGGTACACCGTATTACGGTCCGTATAGGCTAAATAATCCGAAACCTATGTTTGGTACTAGTCGTATTAATTAGTCACCGTATAAGTTAATACGGTTGAATATTTTTATACGGTCCAGACACGCTAAAATAATACGCTCGAAATTGTCCGTATTAAATAGTCGGATAACTAGTAATCTTGTAAAATATAATAATAATAATAATAATAATAATAATAATAATAAAAATAAATAGTAATATAATAAAAATAAAATATTAATTTAGTAAATATTAATAATAAAAAGTAATAAAGTAATAAATACTACTAATAATTAATAATTAATGATATTTTAATAAATAATAATGATAAAATTAAAAATAATTAATTAATAAAAATGTAATAAATAGTAATAATTATTATTATTAAAATAAATAATAATAAAAATAATGACATACATAATTAATATTTAAGATATAAGTATTTCGTCAATTACTATAATATAATCCGGTCAGTATAATATAGTCGGCATCCTAATCCGGAAAAGTACCAAACGCCCGACTAAATAATCAGTCTATCCGGTGGACAGATTAGTCTATCTGATTGAAATAGTCAGTACAGTACGGCATACCAAACGAGGCCTCAGAGTATTATTTCTTGCGAAATGACTATTTTGATGTGAAACCAATTTCAAGTGTGAAGTCCCTTAAGTGAATCCAGACCAATCTTTACGTTTTATGCTTGTTTCCCTAAAGTTTGCTTCTGCTAGTTTGTTATTTCCTAGATTTTAGATATATTCTACGTCAAATTCGTATTAGAGCAGATTCTTTCTCCTCTAGCACTAATGTATATCCACAATTCGTAGCAAGTGGATCTACCCATCAAATATGGATGTTGAACGGACAGCGCAAATCTTAGACCAATTGACAAGAGATGCTATTGAAATTCGGACCACACTGCAAGAACACATTACCTTATTGCGAGTACACTCCAGTGCCTTGGGACCTCATCAAGGCAGGGACCACGAAAGGAATGACAAGGAAAGGGAACGACATCCCTTTTGTGAACCAGATCCTGATGAATGGATCTTGAGATCAGTCAAGCTTGATGCTCCTAGTTTTGATGGTGAGTTAGATCCTAAGGCTTTTCTGGATTGATTAGCTGCTATAGATCATTATTTTGAATGGTACAAAATGTCAGAAGGTAGCAAGGTCTGATTTGCCAAGTATAAACTGATTGGTCAAGCGAATCTGTTTTGGACAAATGTTGAACGAAAAATAGAAAGAGCCTGTCAAGACCCCCATTGCTCATTGGGACGAGATGAAAGAACGACGGAAGGAAAAATATGTTCCCTTGTCATACCAGCGACGACTCTTAGACCAGTGGCAGTCTCTCCCCCAAGGGAGTATGCTAGTTGCTGAATATATCGCCAAATTTGAAGCATTTATGTTACATTGTGATGTAAGGGAGGACTAGTTAGTGACTCTCTCTCTTTTTAGGACATGCCTATGACTAGAACTACAAAGGGAATTGATCCATCATGATGTGAACTCCCTAGGGAGAGCTTATCATTTAGTGCAAGAGCTGGAGCAGTACCTAAAGACCTCTACTTTTGCCAAGCAGTCCGAACCACGAAGGACTGACACTCGCGCTAGCTCCGTTGGACCAAAAACAAATCTTATGCCTAGAGAAGCCATCACTATTGGTGCATCGAATTGGGACAAAGGAAAAACAGTCCAAGGCACACAGGGATGGTCTAACAGGTGCTATAAATGCCAAGGATTTAGGAACTTTGCTGCTTATTGCCCGATAAAGGAAATGCTACACACCTTGGCCTTGGCCAACACAGAAGAGGACAAGGTGATTTCGAGGAAGAAATCTATGAACTAGAAGTCCCACTCAGCAACGAGGATCATAATAGTGGGTCTGATTCTTACACTCGACCACACACTCGACCATACTTGGGGGGTGGTAAGATGCACTCTAGCTCAACCTAAGAACAATGATGATTGGCGAAAAATATTGAAAGTGGAGACAAAAACTGCAAGCTCATCAGTTGCATTAATGTAGTGTCTGCACAAACAGTTTCTAGACTTGGGTTAGCTCCTACAAAACACCCACAACCGTACAAAGTCTCATGGATAAATACCTCTTCTATTGCTGTTTCTCAGCAATGCTTAGTGCCAATTCAACTATCGTCTTACAAGGAAGATGTCTTATGTGATGTGATGCCTATGGAGGTGAGCCATATTCTACTAGGAAGATCGTGGATATATGATAATGACATCCAAATTGTAGGATAATCCAATGAGTGTAGTTTCATATATTAGGGAAAGAGGATAACATTAAAGCCTCTACCATCCAAAATTGAGCCTCAACTAGTTGTCAGCATCAGGGAACAACCCAAGGCCAGCTAAAGAAGGAACTTGCACCTTATTAGCATGGCAGAATTTCTCAAAGAAACTGAAGGGAATGCACCCATCTATGCTCGAGCCACACAAAAATCAGACCTGCCATCCACCACAGGTCAGTCAGCAGCAGTAAAGCTTGTCCTACATGAGTACAGTGATGTTTTTCTTGCAGAGCTACCAAACAACTTACCCCCCTACATGACATTCAACATGTAATTGATCTAGTCCCTGGCTCGACCTTACCCAACCTACCCCATTACAGAATCAACCCAACTGAGCACGCAGAATTAAGAAGACAGATCAATGATCTCCTCGCAAATGATTCATCAGAGAAAGCCATAGCTCTTATGCTGTACTAGCCATTCTCACCCCTAAGAAAGACGGAACTTGGAGAATGTGTGTTGACAAAAGAGCAATCAATAAAATCACAGTGAAGTATTGTTTTCCCATACCAAGACTAGACGACATGTTAGACATGATGGCTGGAGCTATAGTTTTTTCTAAGATAGACTTGAGGAGTGGCTACCATCAGATTCGTGTCCGACCTAAGAATGAGTGGTTTGTTATGCCATTTGGGTTAACCAATGCACCCAGCACATTCACGAGGGTTATAACGCAAGCTTTGAGGCCATTCATGGGCAAATTCCTAGTCATTTACTTTGATGATATTATGATCTACAACACTAATGAGAAACAACATATAGATCATCTTAAGCAAGTCTGCACTATCCTTAGAAAAGAGAAATTATTTGCCAATCTGAAGAAGTGTTCCTTCATGAATAGCCAAGTTTTCTTCTTAGGATTTATTGTTTCATCGGAAGGTATAAAAGCTTATCCTGAAAAAGTCAAAGCTATTGTCGACTGGGCTGAGCAAAAAATCATTCATGAAGTTCGTAGTTTTCATGGGCTAGCTACGTTTTATCGACGATTTGTTTGGAACTTCAGTTCAATAATAGCCCATATAACAGATTTCGTGGGCGCAACCGCAGCTGCCAAAGCGTTCAAAGAAATTAAGGATAGAATGGTTGAAGCTCCTGTAATGCGTCTCCAGGATTTGAAAAAGACTTTCGAGGTGGCTTGCGAGGCATTAGGGGTCGGAATTGGTGGGCTATTACATCAAGAAGGACACGCAGTAGCCTATTTTAGTGAGAAATTAAATGAAGAAAAGAAGAGGTATTCTACTTACGTCAAGAAGTTCTACGCAGTTTTCCAAGCCTTTAGGCACTGAACACATTACTTACTGCCACATGAGTTTTTATTTATTTATTTTATTTCTGACCATGAAGACCTACAATATTTAAGATCACAAAAGAAACTAAACCCACGTCATGCGAAGTGGGTTGAGTTCCTTCAAGAGTATACTTTTTTGCTGAAACATATATCTGGAGTGGACAATAAACTAGGAGACGCTCTTAGTCGCAAGGTGTTCGTTTTAAACATAATGGACATGGGAGTAACTAGGTTCAAAAGGTTAAAAGATGAACACCCAAATTGCCCAGATTTAGGTGTTGTGTATCCTGAAATTGTGGAAGAGAACTCCAGAAATAGCAACTTCACAGTACAAGAGGGATTCCTTTTCAAAGGGAATAAACTTTGTATTCCTCACACCTCCCTTTTAGAATTCATAATCCTAGAGCTACATGCGGGTGGGTTAGTTGGTCATTTTGGTAGAGATAAGACGATTGTGCTTGTGGAGGACCGATTGTATTTGTTAGGATCCGACCCTCCTCGGTTAGGACCTGACTCTAACACGACATTGTCCGCTTTGGGCCTCCCCGCCCTTACGATTTTATTTTTCGAGAGCTCACGGTGCAACTTCCTAGTGGGTCCCACCCATCATGAAATTGCAACAGCCTCAACTCGCTTAACTTTGGAGTTCCAACCGAACACAAAGCCAATGAGCTCTCAAAAGGCCTCTTGCTAGATATGTGTGTGCCTACACATTTAAGGCACACCACCATCCCCTCCTAGACCACTCCCCTCGCAGGAATGTGGGACCGTTCACCGTTCCCTACAGGACACGGGCTTTTACAATCCACCCCTTTAGGGCCCATCGTCCTCACTGACACACTTCCTGGTCGGGGTTTGGCTCTGATACCATTCTGCCAGAACCCGACCCTCCTTGGTCAGCATGTCAGGACCCACCCCGGTTTCACCCCGAAACCCAAGGTAAATCCCGCTCCCGTCAGACTCCCCGGCACAACACCCAAGGAAAACTCACTCAAACCCAGTCAGACGCAGGAGTAATTAAACACAATATCCCGAAGTTATCGTTTACAGAGCGTAGTACGAAACACAAGGAAAAATAAAAACTGATAAAGTACACGCACACGGAAAACTCTAAACTATTCTGGGATCCCTCACGTCCCTTCTATGCCTTGGACTCTGCCTCGACGTCAAGACCCCGCGCTCGCCCCACAACCTGGAGGGCAATTTAAAACAGAAGGTGAGTGGACCATAGTAAAAGAGAAGTTTAAAAACCATTTATCAGAAAACAGAGTTTTAACCCTCCGTTTTGAAAACCACATGCATAACCCAGTTATTTAAAACGGTTAGAAACCAAAGTACCATATACCACATCATAAGAAACAGAAACACTATAAAACATTTATAGAAATCACAGCATATATATCATAAAACTGTATCAGAATCCAGAAACTGCAATTCATTATTTTCCGATCAAACCTGCTGGATCTATCCGAGTCTTTAAACTCCCGAGTCTTTAAACTCAATCCAGGCCTTAATCATATCCGAGTCTTTAAACTCAAGGCCTATGGGGGAAATCAATATATCCGAGTCTTTAAACTCCCGAGTCTTTAAACTCAATCCGGGTCTTTAAACCCAATCTGGCCGGTCCCCCGTCTCATATATCCGGGTCTTTAAACCCAATATCCAGATCCAGCAAATCCAATCCCAATATTCCTTTAAAAACCATTTACCAACCCACATCCAAACCCGAATCCGAAATCACTGGTCCGATACCCTTCCGGCATCCAGAACCGTCATTCCGAACCCAAATCCGGAATCCACTTTCCAATTTTAAAAACAAGTTTAGCTTTCCGAAAATCATTTAATCACCAAGTCATATTTCAAAATCCCTTTGTAAACAATCAAACTAGTTATCCTTTAAAAATCCCAAAACCCTGGCATTTTACTCAGCAATCGACATTTCTCGTAAAACGTGCAATAACGTAAAACCAACCTAAACATATTCGATAAACATAGAATAATGATTAAAACCATAAAACAATTATAGAAAACAGTTATGCATGCTCGAGTTTAGAGAAGGGGTCCACTCACAGTACCAAGCCCTCAAGCGTGTCCCGAACGTCTAGCACGTTCCTCGGCTTCCTCGGGAAATCCCGATCCTGTCAATCACCGTCAAAATACGTCACTACTACGTCTACGAACATTCTCCTAAATTTCCTTAAAATTCCCCGAATCGAAAACCTAAAACCCGGGACCCTAAACTTTCACCCTCGCGGACCTAACCTCAAACGACGTCCGATTGCCCCGAAACCAACTCTATTGAATTCACCAGAACTCCTGGACCAAAGACCATGTTGACCGTTTTCCCCATCGCCGCCGCACGCGCCCCCACGCTCCGCCCAAAGTGGCTGCGCGTGGCCCTCACGCGCCAGCTACAGTGTCACCCCCAACCTCGAGTGCACAGTGCTGAACCGGCCGCTACAACTGGACCGGCGAGAACCGTTCTCCGCCGTCCGGTCACCATCTCACCTCCTTCCTTTACCATTTTATTCGTCCAAACCTGCTCTAATCAGTCCCCAACTCCATTCACCTCGATTCATCTCCTACATCGTCGACTCAAGCTCGAACCAGACGACCCCAAACTCCCCTGCTTCACGATCCAGCCACCCAGCTCAACTCCCTTCCCGGTGGCTTCACCAAAATATTCCCTGGACCTCACTGAACCTAAACCAACCTTCCTAGACCTTCGACTCAGCCCCTACCTTCACGACTCGCCGTTTGAACCCACGGCCAAAACAGAGTACTGAAGGTCCCTCCGTCGTGCTCTCCACCACCGTGCACCACCCATCACGGCAGCACACTCAAACGATTCCTAGGACTCTCAGGAGTCTCACCCTAACCTCCAGATCCCTCGACTCTAGCCCTAGGTCCACGACTTTCCAAATGAAACCCACGTGAAAAACAGGGCAGGAAAACTTACCTTTCGATTGCAGCTCCGCCGTGCGCACCGCCGCGTACCACGGTGTTCGTTGGCCTCCCTGCAGTCTCCTCAGCCTCCCCTTGCCTTGGTTAAAGTCACCGCACGGTGTAGCCACCACCAAGCGTTCACGGTCTCCCTGTTTCCTCCCTGTTTCCTCAAAACCTTTGCCGCACCACCACCGTGCCGCCGTGCACGATTGCACCACCAAATCACGACCAGTAGCTTCCTCTTACCTCCCTGTTCCTCTTTCACTCACCAGGACTCGTCAATTACCATGATCAATCCTCAACTTCTCCTCACAAGCTCTCTCTGTTTCTCTGTCCTCTAGCCCCTTACCACATGTCACCAATCCTCCTTACTCTCTCACCAAATAGCTCCGTCCCAGCCGTCCATTTCCTTCTTTCTGCACAAATCCCAATGTGCAGAAAGACCAAAATACCCTCCAGTTTTACACATTTTTACGGTTTTACCAAAACTTCCAAGACCCGTAACTCTCGCCTCGTAAGTCCGATGAATACGTGCCGCCTGTCATCGAACTCAGGATGTCGAAAGCTACCTAACCATCCTAGGTCAACCTACCAAAACTCGATTATTCAAAAAGTCAACTATTCCCCCTAATGTACCCAAATCACGGTTATGCCCTCGACCTTCCGAACATCACAATTTCCTCCTCGGATGTCGGAATCAGGCGTGCCACCTGCCTATAAATTCGTGACGTCCTAAACTACGTCCTGGTCACTGGTCAACCCCCATTTGACCACCCGAACTAAAAGTCAACTATTTTGCCCAAACCAGGGGCAAAATTGTCATTCTACGCCAATGACCTTATCAGGACCAACTAACCACGGATTAACCTTGCTAATCACACCTTAATTAGTCGACTAATCCCGGCTCTCGGGACAGGTTGTTACAATCTACCCACCTAAAAAGAATTTCGTCCCCGAAATTCCACAGCTAGTTCCTGACACCTAGGGTTTCCTACCCGGTAAAGAACAACCTTTCCTGGGTTCCCTGTCTATCATCTCCACCTTGGGTATCTCACACCAGCTCCAACTACGGTTACTACGGCCAACCCTAGCTATGTAACAACTGCATGGTGTACGCAAGGGAAACTCTATGAACAAAAAAAACAAAGGTATTTGAAAATACCTTATTTCACAGTACCCGACAGAAATCATAGAGTACACCCTCGTATACAACCTCCCTACCTTCCCAAACCAACTCGACTACTAACCCAACAATCGTCCACCCATCGCCCTTGACTGCTACTGCGGCCACTATCAGACGAAATCTACAAAGTCCTAAAGGCAAACTCTAGCTTGTGGGTTCTCTCCTTCAATAACCTCATATCGATCAGTTATAGTCACTCCTCTCCTGTACCTTCCGTCAACCTGCTACGGAACTTACTATAACACTCCAAGTCCTCTAGGCGAACTCCTAGACTCTACCCTGGGATCCAACAACCAAACCGACAGCACAACCAAAAGTAAAACAAGTACCTGTCTCCACATCTGGTGTCGACTGATCCTCCTGCCGAGTCATCGAGAACACCCGGGCCTGAGATCCCGATGCTCTATCACGTCCCCTCGAACTACTAGTAGCAGTGCCACCACCTCTTCTCGGACTTGCTGTCCCTGACGCTGTACTCTGTCCGGGCTCCGCTACTCCTCTGCCTACACCACCTTCCTGTGGCAACAGTGGACACTCACGTCGGAAATGACCTCGCTCCCCGCAGTAGAAACACACATTCCAACCTGGTCCACTGCTCGGTCTCCCTGTAGACGCTACAGAGGTCGCACTCGCTTGCGGAGTCGGCTGTGCTCGGTAACCCCAAAATCCTAAACTCTGGGCACTGCCAGGCCTACCAAAACGATCATCGCCCGACGAGGATGATCCACCGAAGTTACCTCTTTTCGGTGTCCGCTGGCTCGAAGCTCCAGGAATAGATGGTTCCCGGCGTCGTACCGGCAAACTAGCCTCCACCCTCACCGCAGCATCTGACAAGTCTCGGAGGGTAGCAAAAGATCCAGCCGTCACTATGGCTCGAATCTCGCCACGCAGGCCCAACTCAAACCTACGGCACTTCTCGGCTTCAGTGGCTACAAAAGCAGGAGCAAACTGAGACAACATCTGGAACTTCCGTTCATACTCTGCCACTGTCATATTCCCCTGCTGGAGCTGCAGAAACTCCGCCTCCTTGGCATCCCGGAAAGAACGAGGATAGTACTGCTCCAGGAATCGTTCCCTAAACGTCTCCCAGGTCACACTATGGGCATCCCAACCAGACAACTCGAGGGTATACCACCACTCGTACGCCGCACCATCTAGTAAAAAGGTAGCCAACAATACTCGCTCATCCGGCGGACAATGCATCACCGCAAAAATCCGCTCCAGTCTGGTAATCCACCTCTGGGCTTCCTCAGGATCAGCCCCACCACTAAACGTAGCCGCCCCGAGCCTCTGGGCTCGCTAAACCGTGGCACTCTCCGTCTCTCTTGCTACTTCTTCAGGTTGTGGAGAGGGTCTACGTCTCGGAGGCATCGTCAACCGTACGCTGAAAGAGGCATAGAAGTAGTCAAACAACGGAAACACAACCTCACAAACCAACAAACCCAACAAACTCGACAAAACCTATGCTCTGATACCAATTGTCAGGACCCACCCCGGTTTCACCCCGAAACCCAAGGTAAATCCCGCTCCCGTCAGACTCCCCGGAACAACACCCAAGTAAAACTCACTCAAACCCAGTCAGACGCAGGAGTAATTAAACACAATATCCCGAAGTTATCGTTTACAGAGTGTAGTACGAAACACAAGGAAAAATAAAAACTGATAAAGTACACGCACACGGAAAACTCTAAACTATTCTGGGATCCCTCACGTCCCTTCTATGCCTTGGACTCTGCCTCGACGTCAAGACCCCACGCTCGCTCCACAACCTGGAGGGCAATTTAAAACAGAAGGTGAGTGGACCATACTAAAAGAGAAGTTTAAAAACCATTTATCAGAAAACCGAGTTTTAACACTCCGTTTTGAAAACCACATGCATAACCCAGTTATTTAAAACGCCTAGAAACCAAAGTACCATATACCACATCATAAGAAACAGAAACACTATAAAACATTTATAGAAATCATAGCATATATATCATAAAACTGTATCAGAATCCAGAAACTGCAATTCATTATTTTCCGATCAAACCTGCTGGATCTATCCGAGTCTTTAAACTCCCGAGTCTTTAAACTCAATCTAGGCCTTAATCATATCCGAGTCTTTAAACTCAAGGCCTATGGGGGAAATCAATATATCCGAGTCTTTAAACTCCCGAGTCTTTAAACTCAATCCGGGTCTTTAAACCCAATCCGGCCGGTCCCCCGTCTCATATATCCGGGTCTTTAAACCCAATATCCAGATCCAGCAAATCCAATCCCAATATTCCTTTAAAAACCATTTACCAACCCACATCCAAACCCGAATCCGAAATCACTGGTCCGATACCCTTCCGGCATCCAGAACCGTCATTCCGAACCCAAATCCGGAATCCACTTTCCAATTTTAAAAACAAGTTTAGCTTTCCGAAAATCATTTAATCACCAAGTCATATTTCAAAATCCCTTTGTAAACAATCAAACTAGTTATCCTTTAAAAATCCCAAAACCCTGGCATTTTACTCAGCAATCGACATTTCTCATAAAACGTGCAATAACGTAAAACCAACCTAAACATATTCGATAAACATAGAATAATGATTAAAACCATAAAACAATTATAGAAAACAGTTATGCATGCTCGAGTTTAGAGAAGAGGTCCACTCACAGTACCAAGCCCTCACGCGTGTCCCGAACGTCCAGCACGTTCCTCGGCTTCCTCGGGAAATCCCGATCCTGTCAATCACCGTCAAAATACGTCACTACTACGTCTACGAACATTCTCCTAAATTTCCTTAAAATTCCCTGAATCGAAAACCTAAAACCCGGGACCCTAAACTTTCACCCTCGCGGACCTAACCTCAAACGACGTCCGATTGCCCCGAAACCAACTCTATTGAATTCACCAGAACTCCTGGACCAAAAACCATGTTGATCGTTTTCCCCATCGCCGCCGCACGCGCCCCCACGCTCCGTCCAAAGTGGCTGCGCGTGGCCCTCACGCGCCAGCTACAGTGTCACCCCCAACCTCGAGTGCACTGTGCTGAACCGGCCGCTGCAACTGGACCGGCGAGAACCGTTCTCCGCCGTCCGGTCACCATCTCACCTCCTTCCTTTACCATTTTATTCATCCAAACCTGCTCTAATCAGTCCCCAACTCCATTCACCTCGATTCATCTCCTACATCGTCGACTCAAGCTCGAACCAGACGGCCCCAAACTCCCCTGCTTCACGATCCAGCCACCCAGCTCAACTCCCTTCCCGGTGGCTTCACCAAACTATTCCCTGGACCTCACTGAACCTAAACCAACCTTCCTAGACCTTCGACTCAGCCCCTACCTTCACGACACGCCGTTTGAACCCACGGCCAAAACAGAGTACTGAAGGTCCCTCTGTCGTGCTCTCCACCACCGTGCACCACCCATCACGGCAGCACACTCAAACGATTCCTAGGACTCTCAGGAGTCTCACCCTAACCTCCAGATCCCTCGACTCTAGCCCTAGGTCCACGACTTTCCAAATGAAACCCACGTGAAAAACAGGGCAGGAAAACTTACCTTTCGATTGCAGCTCCGCCGTGCGCACCGCCGCGTACCACGTTGTTCGTTGGCCTCCCTGCAGTCTCCTCAGCCTCCCCTTGCCTTGGTTAAAGTCACCCCACGGTGTAGCCACCACCAAGCGTTCACGGTCTCCCTGTTTCCTCCCTGTTTCCTCAAAACCTTTGCCGCACCACCACCGTGCCGCCGTGCACGATTGCACCACCAAATCACGACCAGTAGCTTCCTCTTACCTCCCTGTTCCTCTCTCACTCACCAGGACTCGTCAATTACCATGATCAATCCTCAACTTCTCCTCACAAGCTCTCTCTGTTTCTCTGTGTTTGTCGAAGAACAACCACGGGTAAGCACGAGTGCACCCCAAATAATTGGGCTGTAAACACACAGGATTCTCCCAGAATCCTCTAGCCCCTTGCCACATGTCACCAATCCTCCTTACTCTCTCACCAAATAGCTCCATCCCAGCCGTCCATTTCCTTCTTTATGCACAAATCCCAATGTGCAGAAAGACCAAAATACCCTCCAGTTTTACACATTTTTACGGTTTTACCAAAACTTCCTAGACCCGTAACTCTCGCCTCGTAAGTCCGATGAATACGTGCCGCCTGTCATCGAACTCAGGACGTCGAAAGCTACCTAACCATCCTAGGTCAACCTACCAAAACTCGATTATTCAAAAAGTCAACTATTCCCCCTAATGTACCCAAATCACGGTTATGCCCTCGACCTTCCGAACATCACAATTTCCTCCTCGGATGTCAGAATCAGGCGTGCCACCTGCCTATAAATTCGTGACGTCCTAAACTACGTCCTGGTCACTGGTCAACCCCCATTTGACCACCCGAATTAAAAGACAACTATTTTGCCCAAACCAGGGGCAAAATCGTCATTCTACGCCAATGACCTTATCGGGACCAACTAACCACGGATTAACCTTGCTAATCACACCTTAATTAGTCGACTAATCCCGGCTCTCGGGACGGGTTGTTACACAGCACCCGACTCTTGGCCGACATTGTTCGCTTTGGGCTTCCTCGCCCTCGCGGTTTTGTTTTTCGGGAGCTCATGGTGCAACTTTCCAGGGGGTCACCCATCATGGAATTGCATCATCCTCAACTCGCTTAATTTTGGAGTTCCAACCGAACACAAAGTCAATGAGCTCCTAAAAGGCCTCGTGCTAGATAGGTGTGTGCCTACATATTTAAGGCACACTACCATTCCCCTCCTAGACCATTCCTCTTGCAGGAATGTGGGATCGTTCACCGTTTCCTTCAGGACACAGGCTTTTACCGTATTGGTCATGACTTAAATAGGACGTAGCCAAAGTTGTTGAGAGGTGTCAGACATGTCAAATGTCTAAGCATAGGCAGCAGAGTATAGGGTTATACACTCCTCTACCAGTATCGCACACTCCTTAACACGATCTTAGCATGGATTTTGTTCTAGGATTACCAACTACAGCATAGCGACAGGA
This sequence comes from Prinsepia uniflora, assembly GCA_032719365.1. Classification (NCBI taxonomy): domain Eukaryota; kingdom Viridiplantae; phylum Streptophyta; class Magnoliopsida; order Rosales; family Rosaceae; genus Prinsepia; species Prinsepia uniflora. The sequence continues at coordinate 38,372,009 of CM064862.1, forward strand.
TTCTATATTTATCGTGGTTGATCGTTTCTCCAAAATGGCTCACTTTATCCCGTGTTCTAAGACATTCGATGCATCTTAAATAGCCAAGATTTTCATGGAAGAAGTGGTTCGCCTATATGGGTTACTGAAGACCATTGTATCGGATCATGATGTTCGGTTTATGAGTTAATTTTGGAAACACTATGGTGGATTATGGGAACAAAACTCCCGTTTTCTACAGCATATCATCCCCATACAGATGGGCAAACAGAGGTGGTAAACAGAATCTTGGGTAATCTGTTACATAGCCTAGTAGGCGAAAGGGTTAAGTCATGGGATTCTATCCTTCCTATTGCAGAGTTTACTTACAATAATTCACTCGACAAATCTATTAGCATGAGTCCTTTTGAAGCTGTATATGGGAATAAACCTAGAGCACCTATCGACCTTATTCCAATGTTCATTTCGCACAAGTCTTTTGACTCAACTGAGGCATTTGCAAGCCATATCCAAAATTTACAGCAAAATTTGCACGCATAATCAACACAAGCAATGATCACTACAAAACTGCAACTGATGCCCATTGTTGTTTTAAGGAACACGCAGTTGCAGACTACGTCATGGTTTGTTTGAAACCTGTGCGGTTCCAATAGGGAGTTGCCAAGAAATTGCAAGCAAGAAGTATTGGGCCTTTCAAGATCCTATAGTGTGCTGGCCCTAATGCATACGTGTTAGAACTCCCTCCAAAAATAGGTATTAGTGCCACATTTAACATTGAGGACCTCGTTCAGTATCAGGCACCTATTACCTCTTCTACTTTAAGTAGCCATATGAGTACTACACCTACTGCGTTAGATTCATTTCAAGTCACAGACTTTGTGCGTCCCACGTTAATCCTGGGGGATTCATTTCACCTGTAAGCCTATTATAGCCCCCTTCTCGAACTCAACCTATGGACTTGGTGGAAGACATTTTGGACGAAACAGTTGTTTCGACAAGGCAGGGTGGCTATTCCAAGTTTCTTATGAAATGGAAGCACCAACCTTCCTCTAATAATACTTGGATCACTAAGGAGGATTTACAGCAGATTGACCCCAACATACTAGAGCGTTATTACAGTTTTATCTCGCCAGAGGTAGGTTCTTCTCAACCCGGGAGAATTGATGAGGACATCCCTTGTCAGGACCCATCCCGGTTTCACCCCGAAAACCGAGGTAAATCCTGCTCCCGTCTGACACCCCGACACGTAACTAAAGTAAAACACCCAACAAGCACAGTCAGACGCAGGAGAACTAGAATATCCCGAAGTTAAGAGTTTACAGAGCATAGTACCAAATACAAAAGAAAGGAAACCGGTAACTAGATACACGCACACGAAAAAATTTAAAACACTCCGGGATCCCTCTCGCAACTTCTATGCCTCTTACGCTGCCTCGACGCCGAAATCCTGCTCTAGCTCCACGACCTGGAGGGCAATCTAAAAACCAAAAAGTGTGAGTGGACCATAATTAAAAGAAAAGTTTCCAAAACCATTTATAAGAAAAACCTGGTTTGGCCCTCCGTTTTGAAACCACATGCATAACCCAGTTATTAAAAACAGTTATTAATCACATAAATCTCATCATAAGAACAGAAACACTATAAAACAGTTATAGAAATCATAGCATAAGCATCATACAATCGTATCATAAACCGTGAATATCAAATCATCATTTTCCGATCAAACCTGCTGGACCTATCCGAGTCTTTAAACTGCCGAGTCTTTAAACTCAATCCAGGCCTCAATTCCACAATCATGAAAAACACATATATAACCATAAAACAATTATAGAAAAACAGTTATGCATGTTCGAGTTTAGAGAAGGGGTCCACTCACAGTACCGAGCCCTCAATCGCGTCCCGAACGTCTCGTACGTTCCTCTGCTTCCTCGGGAAGTCCCGATCCTGTCAACAACCGCCAAAGTACGTTACTAACACATCTACGGAAGTCCACCTAATTTTCGCCAAAAATCCCCGGCTCCTAAACGTAACGAACCGGAACCCTTAACCTTCACCCTCGCGGAACCATCCTCAAACGACGTCCGAACCACCCTAAACCAAGTCCATTAGACTCGTCACAACACCTAGACCAAAAACCATGTTGACAACTTCCTCAACCTCCGCCGCACGCGCCCCCACGCGCCGCCCAAAGTGGCTGCGCGTGGCCCTCACGCGCCAGCTACAGTACCATCGTCTACCTCGAGTCGACCCGGTCGAACCGGCCTCTGCAATTTGAACCGGCGAGGACGGTTCACTGTTGTACCTGCACCAAAACACCTCCTTTCTTCACCATCCTCTTCGTCCCGTCCTAAGCAACCCATTCCCCTTCCACAGCCATCTCGACTCAGGCTACAACTCATCGACTCAAGCTCGAAACCAAAACCCGTACACCCCTGTTTTCTATTCCGGCCACCCACGTCTTCCCCCGTCACGGTGGCGACACCAGACAACTCCTAGGGCCTTCCTACGTCTTACCCAACTCACCAAAACCGTCGACTCACTCCCTAAGTCCACGACTTTTGGTTTGAAACTCGACGGAAAAACAGAGTAATTGAAAGAAGATGAGGAATTACCTGCCCTCCTGTCGCCGTCGTGAGCTCCGCCGTGAGGACACGACTCCTCCCGTCCACCTCCAGCCTCTGGACACCTCCACCGGCCTCGATTGATCGAACACGATAGCACCACCACCCAAAACTCCTCACCTCTTCTCTGTTTTCTCCCTGGTTTTCCCGTGGCTCACAATTCACACACACAACCACCACACCTCCAAACCTCCTCACTGTCTTCCTCTCAAACTCTAAGTCACTCCTCACTCACCAGAACACACCAACCCTCACAATCACCCCTCAATTTCTCTCAATTCCTCCCTCTGTTTTTTGTTCTTCGAACACAAAACACACACACGGGTACACGATTACCCCAAATAATTGGACCGTGTATGCTAGAAACCTCTAGCCCTCCTACACGTGTCACCATCCCCTCAGCCTTCTCACATGTGGCTCAATCTCAGCCCTCCATTTTCTCTCTCTGTTGCACAAATCCCCATGTGCAAAGACCAAAATACCCCTCATTTTAAGTCAAAATTACGATTTTACCCTTACCGTTTTAGACCCGTAACTCACACCTCTTAAGTCCGATGAATACGTGCCGCCTGTCATCGAAATCAGGACGACGAGATCTATCTAATCATCCTAGGTCAACGTACCAAAACCCATTCGTAACAAAAGCCAACTCTTCCCCCTAGTTTAACCAAATTACGGTTATGCCCTCAACCTTCCGAACATCATAACTTCCTCCTCGGATGTCGGAATCGGGCGTGCTACCTGTCTACAGATTCGTGACGTCGTAAACAACGTCCTAGTCATCGGTCAAAATCCAATTGACCGCTCGAGCTAAAAGTCAACTTTTTGCCCAAACTAGGGGCGAAATCGTCATTCTGGGCTAATGACCTTATCGGGACCAACTAACCCCCGATTAAGCTCACTAATCCCATCTTAACACTATCTTAGCCCTAATTTCTGGGACGGGTCGTTACATCCCTAACAAATCCTTAGGGTTTACCAGCAAGAGAAAGGGAAAAATATCTCTATGGTTGAATTAGAGCTTTCTAGATTAAATTTTCCTTCTTTTTTGTTTTTTTGTTTTAATAAGGAATAGAAATGTCTATTCCTTATTGTATTAGGATTAAGTTATTTTAGTTTTCTTTTTTATTTAGGAGTAGGCATGTTTTCATGTTCTACTAGGTTTATGATGTTTTTTTTCTATTCCAGTTTAAATTAGGATTTTAGTTTGTTTTTCCCTATAAATTCCCTCATTGTAATTCAATGGAAGGGTAAGCATTTTATGAATAAAAATTCAGTGTATTATTTCCTATGAAAGGACTATTTTGGTGTGAAACCAGTTTCGGGTTTGAAGCCCCTGGAGTGAATCCAGACCAATATTTATATTTTATGCTTGTTTCCCTAAAGTTTGCTTCTGCTAGTTTTCTATTTTCTAGGTTTCAGATATGTCCTACGTTATTATGAATTTTCACATTCCTTGCTTCTATCTTAGGAGCTAACTAGTACGAAGCCTCCTGTGCGTTGTTGCGGGTGTTGAAAATAGTAATCTCGGTGAGTGTCTAGCATTGATCTTTATTTAACAATGGCATCAAAACTGAGTATTTACTTTTCAAGTCATCGCAGTTATAATTGAGTGAGACATTATCATATAATGTTTATAAAGTACTTATATTAGTAGAAAGCTAATATTTACAAATGCTGGTGAAATATATACTTGTACGCTAGGATGATTTTTTCTTTCTTGATTCTTTTTTTCGGTTTTTGTGGCGAAATCAGTATGTCGGTTAATGAACTATCAGTCGATGTTCTCGAATTGGACATGGCGACATCTAACGATGGTGTAGCTGATGTAGTTGTCATGTCTTCAACGTCTACTATGTCATTGTAAACATATTGAAAAATAAGATCGTTTATGTTTAGTTCGTTCTTCCGGGTATCGAATCCTTGTTGGAAATTTTTTGTTATACCAATTGTTGTTAAGAGCTGTTGAGGGAATTCATTTTGATCCACATACCCTTCGTTGTAAGACCCAGTCTTGGAAGTAAGAAAGGTGAGCAAGACTCTTGAGCATGAGAAGCATGAACGGTGAGCAAGACCCGTGAGCTTGAGAAACAAGAACGGTGAGCAAAACCCATGAGCTTGGAAAGGCAAGATCGGTGAACGATCCCACATCGCTTGGGGGGGAAAAAGTGAAGTGCCTTATATGTGCGGGCACGTATCTATCTAACACAAGGTCTTTTGGGAGCTGACTAGCTTTGGATTCCTTGGGAACTCCAAAGTTAAGCGAGTTGAGGCTAGTGCAATCCCATGATGGGTGACTTACTAGGAAGTTACACGTGAGCTCCCGAAAACAAAACCGTGAGGGCTAGGCCCAAGGTGGACAATATTGTGCTAGATGGGTCGGGTCATGACATTCGTTCATAACCAAGTAATCGTAATTACAATTGAAGAGATACTGGTCAGTTCTTTCGGGGACGATCACATTTATTTCATTAATATGGTCATTAATAACCATACTAACTTTGTACTTGTAATTGTAGTTGTGTGAGACAATGTACATATGAATATATGTATTTGATAGGTTATGAGGATTAAGTACATAGTAGATAATGGAAATTTGTAAATGATAGTTGTCTTACCAAGGTATTGGACTTTGATTAAAATGAGTTGGACATGTTACGTCCCCAGATGTGTGTGCTTTTTTCATTTTCTTATAGCAAATGGGGCAAGCTGGATACCATCATCCATAACCTATATCGAAACGTGTTATGAAGGCTCGGCAGAGTTAAGAATCGCGCTGGAAAAAAGATTGTTAAGATGCATATGAAAACAATGATATTCTATCAGTGTTATCTGTAAAAAAAACCTAGGAGTGGCAATGGGTCGTGTCGTATCGGGTTCGTGTCGTGTCATAAATACTGTTTTACCCAAATAGGCCCAACCCGAACCTGACCTGTTTAATAATCTTATCAAGAATGTTCAATCTGAACCGACCTGTTAATGACCCAGATAATCCGTGTAACCCGTATAACCCATTTAATAAATAGGTCATACTATAAACTCAATATGTAATGACCCGTCCCGAATATCGGGATTGAATATTAATTAATCATGATTTAGAATGACTAATCGGGGATTAGTTGAGTGAAATCGGACGAAACGTGCAAAATGACCGTTTTGCCCCTGGTGTGGGCAAAATGTTGACTTTTAGTTCGGGCGGTCAAATGGACTTTGACCGATGACTGTGACGTAGTTCGGGACGTCACGAGTTCATAGACAGGTGGCACGTTCGATTCCGACATTCGTAGTGAAAGTTATGATGATCGGAAGATGAGGGGTATTTTGGTAATTTGGCATAGTAGGGGCCAAATGTTGACTTTTTGATCGGGAGGTCCGATGGACGAGGGCCAAGGACCGTTACGTAGGTCTCGTCGATACGAATCCAACGACAGGCGGCATGCTGAAATCGGAGATTCGACGACGAAGTTATGGTCACGGAATCGGGCTCGATTAACCGAACGAACCGGAATTAAAATAATATTTTAATAGGAACAGTACCCGGTGACTGTGCACATTCGGATGAGTGACAAGTGTCACCCATCCCCTGAAATCTGGTCCATGTTTCCCTCCCAACACCATCATTACAACATCATCATTTATCCTTCATCATTTCCTCCATTTTCTCCTTAATTCCCTCTTCTTTGTTTTTCTAAACCGTGGACTTTGGGCATCAAAATTGGGGAGAATTGAGCTCCCTTTCACAACCAGCTTCGAGGGGAATTTGAGAGTTATGAGAGTGGATTAAACTGGGAAAACACTGGGGATTAATTGAAGGCTGGAGACTGAGAATCGAAAATTTAGAAAAATTGGGGGGAAATTCAAATACTGGGAATTGAGCCGTGAGGATCGAAATTGAACTCACTTCGAGCTTCCTGGGATCATTACGATCAGAAACGTCGAAAGAACGAAGGAAATTGGTGTTGTTTTGACTCTGAACACACTTGGTGACAGAGGATGAAATTCGAGGTTGAGTCGAGGGAATTGAGGCTTCGATTGATGTAATTGATGTGGGGAATGTGTTCCTGAGGATCCCACGATGCTTCTGGATCCATCAATTGAAGGAAAACGCTGGAGATTGACTGAACTCCATGGTTGCACAGTGACGAAGAATCGAGTTTGAGTCGTGGCGTTTGAGCCACGAATTGATGCAATTGAGTTGGGGAAAATACTTACCTGAGTCCATTGAAGCTTACTGGTTAATCAATTGAACGAAATCAAGAAGGTTTGATGGTTTTCGAAGGATGAACAGTGGCCGGATATCCTTCGATTGATCATCTGTGATCGTGAGGATTGAGGTAATGTTTCATGGAATTATTGTTACAGAACTCTAATTGGACTTAAGTAGAAGCTAATTGATTGATCAATTGATGAATTCAGTGTCGAATTGATAGGATTGGAACCGGGTCTGATCGCGGGTTAAACGACCCGTTTACCAGACAAACGGGTTGGGACGGTGACACTGTAGCAGGCGCGTGGATTTCACGCGCAGCCACTCACGGCGGCGCGTGGGGGCGCGTCCGGCCTAGTCTCAAGGTGAGGTCAACATGACTTTTGATCCTCTCAGTGTAACGAACATTTTGACGTTGATTTCGATGAAATCGGATATTGTTTCGTTAATGTTCCGCGTATCCGAAGTTTTGTATTACGTTAAAAATACGTATTTAAATCCCGGAAAAATTGGGGAAAATTATATGTTGTATTTTGAGATGTTAGTAACCCTCTATAATGATTTTGGACAGGAGTTGTGATTTCCAGATTTTACGGAAAAACGTGCAGCTCGGAAACGGACCGTTTTGGACTGTGTGTGTGAGTGGACTTTGTTTTCTAACAGTGATGCATGCATATATGATTTAAATGCCTTATTATATGATTTTATATGCTTGGGCATGATTTGTGTTTCAATCCGGTAATTTCTCGGTTTTATGATTATTATATTATTATTTTGGGCGATTTTCGAGAAATTACGAAATTTGGTAAAAATAATGTTTGGACTTGGTTTATGAGTCCGGGATTGAAATTGATTGAAAATAATGTTTGGACTCGGATTATTGAGTCATGGATTGAAAGATGATGTGGTGACTCGGGAATGAGTCGAGGGTCAATTTTGTGGATTTGTGTGAAAATGGCAACGGAGGTTGCAACGCAAGGATTTGCGTGATAATGATATGTTGGGCATGATAACCCAAGTGAATAGTGATTTTGACTCGGTTTTGGAGTCACTTGTGAATTTGATGAAATTAATGATTTTTGTGATTTTATGATTATTTTAATCAGTCCTTTCGGGCACGTTTTACGAGGTACGTACAAATGATGTTTTGGGCTAGGCCCGGAGTCTAAATGATTTCTAAAATGATGTTTTGACTTGGTTGGTGAGTCAATGATGATTTCCGGATTGTTCTATTGATTTAAATGTGATTTTAACGGTTTATGTGTAAAAAGTATTTTGGGCTTGAGACCCAGTTGAGAATGACCTTGACTTGGTATGAAGTCAAGATTTGATTGAAATGTTTTGGGATGTAATTCCCGGGATGGTGTTCATTGTGATTGTGATATTCCCAGACGGTCGGTGCTTGGGGGGGGATTACCCAGACGACCGGAGCTTGGGGGATGTGATTGTAGGATCGGGAGTTGATCCTATGGTAGTCAGCTTCTCGGATGATACTGAGCCTGGATGTACCACTCGGAGGTGTCTGATCCTGGGGATGTGTTCGCCCAGAGGTGACTGAGCCCGAGGGGGTTGAGCCCAGAGGTGTTTATTCCCGAGAGAGTGACTGGATATTGGCCTACGCGTAGTGCAGCACTTGTGAGTAGTGCAGTTTGATTGATTGTGCACTTGTGAGTAGTGCAGTTTGATTGATTGTGCACTTGTGAGTAGTGCAGATGTGATTGGTGATATTTTATGCACTCGTGAGTAGTGCGGATTGATTGGATTGATATATTTATTGTGCACTGGTAAGTAATGCTGATTGGTATTGATTGTGATGATGTACTGGTATTGAGTACGGGTTTTTGGTCCTTGTGGCCAGGTGATTATGTTTTCACATGTTTTGGCCTGAGAGCCGGGATTTGATGTTTTATAACATGAACTGATTTGGTGAGCATGAGTTTTATGGACCATGGGAAAATATGTTTTGAATTTATCGGTCACTCATGTTTTACGATATGCATGCAAGATTGTGAAAACTGGAGGGTAAGATTGTATTTTGATAAATGTTTTTATCAAAGGTCATTTTTGTCCACTCACACCTTTTCTGTTTTATGACCCTCCAGGCCGTGGTACGACGTTCGGGACTGATCGTGAGGCAATGACAGCAGCAGAAATCCGCGCAAACATCCTTTGTCTGGCAAGCACTGAAGGGGAGTTTCAGACCTTTAGTTGACTTGTCAGACGGGAGCAGGACCGGGCACGGGTTTTGACGTCCAGTTGGGACGGGTCCTGTCAAATTGGTATCAGAGCATTTGGTTCTTGATTTCTGTTGATACGTCATGCCTCCGAGTCGTGCGTCCCGTACACGGTCTGAAGATGGGAGGGGCGAGAGTAGTGTTAGTAAAGGCCCAGATATTGAGCGAGCTCGACGGTTGGGAGCCACTGTGTTTCGTGGTGATTCGGGGCCGGATGGTGCCGAAGATTGGCTTACTCGATTGGAAAGGATTTTTGAGGTTATGATATGTCCCCTAGAGGACATGGTACCCTTGGCCACTTTTCTTTTGGATGGCTATGCTTACAGGTGGTGGCATAGTTTACAGTTGACTGGCTGGGATGCCCGTACCTTGGCGTGGGATGCATTCCGAGAGCGATTTTTGGATCAGTTTTATCCTCGCTCATTTCGGAACGCTAGGGAGGTTGAGTTTCTCCAATTGCAGCAAGGGAATCGGTCAGTGGTCGATTATGAACAGCAATTTTTGCACTTATCTAGTTTCGCTCCTCTGTATGTGGCTACAGAGGAGGATAAGTGTCGAAGGTTTGAGCAGGGATTGAGGAATGAGTTACGAGGAGCTGTAACTGTTGGCTCGTATTCTACCCTGAGGGAATTATCGGATGCTGCTATCCGAGTGGAGGCTACTATTTTACCTGTGTCAGAACAATCTTTGGGCTCTGGACGACGCCGAGAGCGTCAGGATACTAAACAGATAAGTCAGGAAACAACGAAGCGAGTTAGCCTTCATACTCTTGTGTCGCAACCCTCGGTAGGTGTTCATTCGGGTGGAACATCAACCCAGTCGACAAGTAAGCGGCGTGGTGGGGCAAGTCGCCTCAGCACTGCCACTTGTCACTTTTGTAGGAAACTTGGACATTTGCGAAGGAACTGCCCCGATCGACTTGACCGTAGGTCAGAATAATTGTATTGATGCATGTTTTCGTGATACCTTGTAAATGGTTTGTCTTGTCCATTTGTGTTGTAATATTGTATCATGTGTTTTGGGTGTGTCGGACTAGTGTGGGTCCGGATGGTTGTTTTTGTTCACAGTTTGGTTTGTAGATAGATGGGCGTGTTGGGCCCAGAATAAACTTGACCTGGGGATGAATATTGGTGTTATCGTTTTGGGATCATCCTTGGTTTTCCCTAGGTGGATCGGGTTTGTGATGTCATGGACATTGGGCATTGTGACGATCTAGGATCGTGATGTTCATGGCGAGCTGATGTAGTGATGGATCTGGACTGTGATCCTGATGATCCAGTTGGGTAGAGAGTTTGCCACTCTTACTCCGGTATGTGAGTCGTAAATGACGGGACTGAACTTCTTTTCGAAGTGGAGCCCTTTTATGGTATATTACACGAGTGAGTAGGTTTCCGAAGTGGTCGGATTTTGTCAACCTTAACCGTGTGGTTGTTGGATTGGCCTCCTTATGAAGTCAACCGAGTATAATGAATGGGTAACCGATAGGTTCGGTTTTGGTACGTCCGAGTGGACGTGAACGAGATTTCGGGTTTTGGAATCGAATTTCTGGGTGACGATTCAGGATTCGATTTTAGAACTTGAAAGTGGAATACTGGATTTGGGTGCGGAATGATTATTCCAAATGCTAGCTTACGGAATAATGATTTCGGATTCGGATTTGGACATGAATTAAAAATGTGATGTGTGGGTTCGGATTCGGGATTTCCTACGAAATTGCGGATTCGAATTCGGAATTGGAATTAGCTGATTGGTGGAGTTTCGATTTGTCTCTTGCTGGTTTGGGCAAATGGACTCCATTATTGGAACATGTTTGGCTATGACCTAGGTGGTTGTAGTCTTGTCAATGGATAGATGTATGTACCTTGTTTATGGTTTGGGGCACGATACTTTGCAGACTTGTGGTGTCGGGTGACGGTATACGGGTTATACCAGTAGTACGTTGGTGAACGTGTTAGTAGTCGGCTTAATCCTGATACCATTGGATGGGTTGTGAACGTGAACTGGACATTGAACACGATGTACTGGGCAGGGTGATTCTGATGATTTCAGTGATTGTTTGAGCAGGTGCTCTTAGCCATGGTTGGCCAGTATAACTCTAGTGATGGGTTGTGTGACCACTGCTAGGCTGGTGTTCAATGTGTTCCAGTTACACCGTCTGTTTGAGTGTGATGACGGTATGCATATACTCAGGATGAGTGAGTTGGTGGTTAGTGTGACCGCAAGTTGCTTTGCGGCGAGATGTTACCTTGTCGTGACCTTACCAGCATCTGGGATCGCTGAGGGGGTGACAGTTGTGGATACTGCTTTTGGTATTTGTCGCAGGATTGAGTTTGCCCTGCGAGGGGAGATCATGTTGATGATCATACGCTACATTGACGGACGTTGTAGTATGATGTGTTGTCACTGACTTGTTACTGATTGGCGCTTTACTAGGGTGGTAAAGCTTGGTGGTGACAGTTTGGCTTGTGGTGTCAGCATGGACTGACAAGTGAGTTTTGGTGACTCTCTATGAGAGCGGATGTCAGGGCACATTAGTGATTACGTGGGGCCGACAGGCTGAAGGAGTCAGCTTGGTGATGACATTGCCAATTTCTGGTGATTCATTTTCACTCGGGGTGGTCGAGTGTAGTCAGTGCGACGTGCATCTGTGATGTGACGTCTGAGTGCAGACGAGTTTTGCATTGGCTAGTGGGTGTACAGGTGTACACGTGTTGTGAGACCCATTTGTTTTGGAATACGGATAGTTGGAATTTCGGGGACGAAATTCTTTAAGGAGGGAAGGTTGTAATGACCCGTCCCGAATATCGGGATTGAATATTAATTAATCATGATTTAGAATGACTAATCGGGGATTAGTTGAGTGAAATCGGACGAAACGTGCAAAATGACCGTTTTGCCCCTGGTGTGGGCAAAATGTTGACTTTTAGTTCGGGCGGTCAAATGGACTTTGACCGATGACTGTGACGTAGTTCGGGACGTCACGAGTTCATAGACAGGTGGCACGTTCGATTCCGACATTCGTAGTGAAAGTTATGATGATCGGAAGATGAGGGGTATTTTGGTAATTTGGCATAGTAGGGGCCAAATGTTGACTTTTTGATCGGGAGGTCCGATGGACGAGGGCCAAGGACCGTTACGTAGGTCTCGTCGATACGAATCCAACGACAGGCGGCATGCTGAAATCGGAGATTCGACGACGAAGTTATGGTCACGGAATCGGGCTCGATTAACCGAACGAACCGGAATTAAAATAATATTTTAATAGGAACAGTACCCGGTGACTGTGCACATTCGGATGAGTGACAAGTGTCACCCATCCCCTGAAATCTGGTCCATGTTTCCCTCCCAACACCATCATTACAACATCATCATTTATCCTTCATCATTTCCTCCATTTTCTCCTTAATTCCCTCTTCTTTGTTTTTCTAAACCGTGGACTTTGGGCATCAAAATTGGGGAGAATTGAGCTCCCTTTCACAACCAGCTTCGAGGGGAATTTGAGAGTTATGAGAGTGGATTAAACTGGGAAAACACTGGGGATTAATTGAAGGCTGGAGACTGAGAATCGAAAATTTAGAAAAATTGGGGGGAAATTCAAATACTGGGAATTGAGCCGTGAGGATCGAAATTGAACTCACTTCGAGCTTCCTGGGATCATTACGATCAGAAACGTCGAAAGAACGAAGGAAATTGGTGTTGTTTTGACTCTGAACACACTTGGTGACAGAGGATGAAATTCGAGGTTGAGTCGAGGGAATTGAGGCTTCGATTGATGTAATTGATGTGGGGAATGTGTTCCTGAGGATCCCACGATGCTTCTGGATCCATCAATTGAAGGAAAACGCTGGAGATTGACTGAACTCCATGGTTGCACAGTGACGAAGAATCGAGTTTGAGTCGTGGCGTTTGAGCCACGAATTGATGCAATTGAGTTGGGGAAAATACTTACCTGAGTCCATTGAAGCTTACTGGTTAATCAATTGAACGAAATCAAGAAGGTTTGATGGTTTTCGAAGGATGAACAGTGGCCGGATATCCTTCGATTGATCATCTGTGATCGTGAGGATTGAGGTAATGTTTCATGGAATTATTGTTACAGAACTCTAATTGGACTTAAGTAGAAGCTAATTGATTGATCAATTGATGAATTCAGTGTCGAATTGATAGGATTGGAACCGGGTCTGATCGCGGGTTAAACGACCCGTTTACCAGACAAACGGGTTGGGACGGTGACACTGTAGCAGGCGCGTGGATTTCACGCGCAGCCACTCACGGCGGCGCGTGGGGGCGCGTCCGGCCTAGTCTCAAGGTGAGGTCAACATGACTTTTGATCCTCTCAGTGTAACGAACATTTTGACGTTGATTTCGATGAAATCGGATATTGTTTCGTTAATGTTCCGCGTATCCGAAGTTTTGTATTACGTTAAAAATACGTATTTAAATCCCGGAAAAATTGGGGAAAATTATATGTTGTATTTTGAGATGTTAGTAACCCTCTATAATGATTTTGGACAGGAGTTGTGATTTCCAGATTTTACGGAAAAACGTGCAGCTCGGAAACGGACCGTTTTGGACTGTGTGTGTGAGTGGACTTTGTTTTCTAACAGTGATGCATGCATATATGATTTAAATGCCTTATTATATGATTTTATATGCTTGGGCATGATTTGTGTTTCAATCCGGTAATTTCTCGGTTTTATGATTATTATATTATTATTTTGGGCGATTTTCGAGAAATTACGAAATTTGGTAAAAATAATGTTTGGACTTGGTTTATGAGTCCGGGATTGAAATTGATTGAAAATAATGTTTGGACTCGGATTATTGAGTCATGGATTGAAAGATGATGTGGTGACTCGGGAATGAGTCGAGGGTCAATTTTGTGGATTTGTGTGAAAATGGCAACGGAGGTTGCAACGCAATGATTTGCGTGATAATGATATGTTGGGCATGATAACCCAAGTGAATAGTGATTTTGACTCGGTTTTGGAGTCACTTGTGAATTTGATGAAATTAATGATTTTTGTGATTTTATGATTATTTTAATCAGTCCTTTCGGGCACGTTTTACGAGGTACGTACAAATGATGTTTTGGGCTAGGCCCGGAGTCTAAATGATTTCTAAAATGATGTTTTGACTTGGTTGGTGAGTCAATGATGATTTCCGGATTGTTCTATTGATTTAAATGTGATTTTAACGGTTTATGTGTAAAAAGTATTTTGGGCTTGAGACCCAGTTGAGAATGACCTTGACTTGGTATGAAGTCAAGATTTGATTGAAATGTTTTGGGATGTAATTCCCGGGATGGTGTTCATTGTGATTGTGATATTCCCAGACGGTCGGTGCTTGGGGGGGGATTACCCAGACGACCGGAGCTTGGGGGATGTGATTGTAGGATCGGGAGTTGATCCTATGGTAGTCAGCTTCTCGGATGATACTGAGCCTGGATGTACCACTCGGAGGTGTCTGATCCTGGGGATGTGTTCGCCCAGAGGTGACTGAGCCCGAGGGGGTTGAGCCCAGAGGTGTTTATTCCCGAGAGAGTGACTGGATATTGGCCTACGCGTAGTGCAGCACTTGTGAGTAGTGCAGTTTGATTGATTGTGCACTTGTGAGTAGTGCAGTTTGATTGATTGTGCACTTGTGAGTAGTGCAGATGTGATTGGTGATATTTTATGCACTCGTGAGTAGTGCGGATTGATTGGATTGATATATTTATTGTGCACTGGTAAGTAATGCTGATTGGTATTGATTGTGATGATGTACTGGTATTGAGTACGGGTTTTTGGTCCTTGTGGCCAGGTGATTATGTTTTCACATGTTTTGGCCTGAGAGCCGGGATTTGATGTTTTATAACATGAACTGATTTGGTGAGCATGAGTTTTATGGACCATGGGAAAATATGTTTTGAATTTATCGGTCACTCATGTTTTACGATATGCATGCAAGATTGTGAAAACTGGAGGGTAAGATTGTATTTTGATAAATGTTTTTATCAAAGGTCATTTTTGTCCACTCACACCTTTTCTGTTTTATGACCCTCCAGGCCGTGGTACGACGTTCGGGACTGATCGTGAGGCAATGACAGCAGCAGAAATCCGCGCAAACATCCTTTGTCTGGCAAGCACTGAAGGGGAGTTTCAGACCTTTAGTTGACTTGTCAGACGGGAGCAGGACCGGGCACGGGTTTTGACGTCCAGTTGGGACGGGTCCTGTCACAATAAGCATATGACCTATTTGACCCGTTTAACATATTTAACATATTTCACCTATTTAAACTATAATATTTAATAGGTATTTAGGTAGGTGAATGGGTAGATATATGAGTTAGTACGTAATGACACTTTATTAAATGAGTTAATATATAGGTCAATATACGGGTTAACAGGTTAACCCGAAATCTACCCATTTATTAAATGGGTTGACAGGTCATTATACGAGTTAACAGGTTGACCCGAAACCCACCCGTTTATTAAATGTGTCATAACGGGTTGACTCGAAATTTTAATCGTGAGGGTTGACCCGGGTAAATTTCGTACGGGTTTCGAGTCGTGTAAAAAATTGTCACTCTTAACAAAACCCATGTATAATGCGCTTAAATTTTGAAAGTGTAATGTTCTTACTATATGAGATTTCGGGTTGATGTAGCTTAATTCTTGTTTGGTCAGTTTTGGAGCATTTCCTAATTGCTGCATCGTCATTGTGTGGGATGAGGGTGCATAGATAATTTCCAATGCAGGGGATGACATGCTGAAACTGTTCACCCATATTTCGAAAATGAGTGGAATTTTGTGAATCAATATATGTTTGTAAATTGGAAAAATGAAAATTAGAAATTAAAAATATTGACTAGTATCTTGTTGAACGTACATTGTTAGGTATTCTATATAGTTTGGAGTGTCTGGATTTAAAAAGAATTGGGGCGACACGCCACTACTCAGAACAGGTCTCCATATGAAGTGGTGAATGAGGAGTCAAATGTTGAACGTGATATGTTTTATTAGTAATAGGATGAACTGCATAGATGTTACCTTGGTATTGCTTCACTTTGAGGCTGCTAAAAACAACAATGACCGGTGCTGGTAGTCGAGAAATGTTTAGAGAAGAAAAAGTATGTTCAATATCTCCCCATAGTGACACGTGTTGTTTCATTTCTGTTACGTTATCAGAGCGAGTCTATTTATACAATCACGTGATCAATAAAATAGTTTACGTATGTGTCCATTGGAGGGAGTTGGTATTAACCTTAGATTTTGCAGCCCTGTATCACATTTGCCCTCAATTCTATTTTGTAGTATTGTCTTTCCAAATGTTGCATTCCAGTGATGAGACCGATTACATCTGTAAATGTCAGCATTATATGTGAACAGAAGAAAGCAATATGTTATTAAGATATTGGATGGAAAAATCTAGGTACTGCATAATTGCAAATAGTAAACTTTGACCTGTTAAGATTAAATCATTGTTCACATCTAGGAGGTAAAAGCGATGTCGAGGAATGCATGGTATAACATTTGCAAGATGAGTAAAAATTGTTGATTAAAAGAAATCTGATATTGGTGGGGTACAATTTGGTGCTCTATTTTTCCACCAATTACTCGGAGATTAGTGATCTCATATATGTTGCCTACCTCGATATGAGGTGCAATGTAATGATAGTCAGCATATAGAGTAGTTCCCTCAATTGCATCGTTCTTGAAGATACAAAAACAGAGATGTTAAAAATATGAAGGAAAACCATGTCAGTTCGTATAATGAGGAGGTGATAATATCATGTATTTGAAGTGTGAGTGTGATAGGCAATAAATAGTTGCAAGTGAAAATGCCATCAAATAAAGAGTTCATAACAACTTGTATATTTAGTGGCAGTTAGCGTATGACGAAAGTAGTGAACTAAGGTGTGCCAAGCGTAACATTTTATGATTAGTTTGATAAATATATCTTTCAATTGGCAGAGGTATTTACCATCTCATCTACAAAAATGCAATGCAAGCCACCAAATTTTTTGGGCTCCGTAAGAAACTTGGGGCTCCAGATTCTGCATATTCCTACGCAGACAGTTTTTATGTGCTAGGAGGGTACCAAATCACAAATGGGCATTATAGCCATTGTCTTCTTAGCCTGCAACGAAGTGAAAATGAATAGTTAATGACCAATTATTTAACCGAAACGGTGAGAAGGAAAATCATAAATAGAATTTTATCATTTGTAGCATGATGGAATGAATTAGGTATCAAAGATTTTATGAATGAGTCTAGTGAACTATTAAAATTATTTTGTATCATAGTGAAAGGGTGGAGTTAAATTGGAGCCACTTTAAATGACATTTTGACTGTAGGCAGAATTTGAGTAGCTTTCTATTTCACATTACACGAACATTAAGACTGCAAAGTAATTACTGATTTAGAAACCACAACACCTACATGCCCATGGAATTGTAAGGGGAGTTTGAACAAATGAAAAGATAACGCAGTTGGTAATTTAGAGGTCAAATATTGCATTTTATAGAGATGAACTTCATTGGGAATCAGATATAAATCCAGACTTTCATAACATGAACATCGATGAACATTAGCTCATTTGTAAATGGAGAAACTTGAAAGTTAATATTTATAGATGATGGTGAACTATGAGTGGAATTGAAACTAAATCGAAGAACTCGAAGTAGAATGTAATGAAATCTAAAAAAGCATATCAACCAAGTGGCATTTACATATCCCATAACAGAGATGAACCACATGGACCGGTAATGAGGGAACAAAAAATAACGCATCATATATAGAATAATGTGAAGGTCATGCATTTACAAATAATTGACCAAATCATGAGAGAACTAGTTACAATTGATATGCAACTTCATGTATGTAGAAATGATCAAAGCAATGTAATGGGAAATTCATGTATATATAAATTATCGACCAAACAATGAGAAAAATATTCACACTTGATATGTAAAGTCATATATATAAATGATGAAAGTCATTGGAAAACAAATAATACATTGACAACCGCCTCATTTCTAACCAGGACACAAATAATCGAACCTAAAAGGTAAATTTAGGTACACAGAAATCACCAAACCTGTCAGGGAAAAATGTAACGACCCAAAATTTCTGTTTATTTGTAAATGAGAAAATTTCGTGTCAAATGACCAGTTTGCCCCTAGTTAGGGTAAAATGTTGACTTTTGACTCGAGGCACTGTTGGGATGTTGACCCTTGACCGTTACATAGATCGTGTCACCACGAGTTCGTAGACAGGTGGCATACCGAAATTAGACACTCGACGTAAAAGTTACGGGTCACGTAGTACGAGGGTTACTATTTTGTTTTCCGAGATTTTGGGTCAAGTGGCATTATGACAGGACCCATCCCAATCCCCCCGGGATTACCATGAAATGTGCCATGCTCCCGTCCAACAAGGGGTGTCAGACAAAGGATGACCAAGAACCACTGCCCAAACGGGGCATCCAGAGTGCGCAAGGATCGTTGGAGGAGGTGTGCAATGTCCCAGTCTCTGCTGCAATCGCATCCGTAATCAACCTGAAGGGCATTAAAACCAAAAGCTGTGAGTGGACAAAAACCAATAAGTTTACCAAATACATTTATAAGACATTTATGCCCTCTAATAAAAACGTATGCATGCCACGAAAACCAGTAACCAAAACGTTTGCTCAACCGAGCCATTAGGGCCGTAGCCCAAAAACCGTTAACCAAAAACCAAGTGTGGGAACTCAGCCCAAAACAGTGGAATACCACAACCATACATATTAAAACCATGTGGGCCACCGCCCAAAGCCATAAATATAAATCCATAAATCCAAAACCATTTAGGGTCCCTGACCCGACATACCATTTCATAACCAATAATCCATTTATACCATATAACACATATCCAACCAATAAGCCATTTTATTCATTAATCCATATTTTACCATTACCATCACCATCATCCCAGATGCTTAGCGTCCCAGACGCTAGACGTCCCTGACGTCATATCACACGGTTTTATAAGCTACGCGTGCTGCCCGGGGTCTCTCCGGGTCCATATATCTGACATCCCTGATGTCTGACGTCCCTGACGTCAATCATAGCAATCCTGCTCCTGAGTCATCATACGGTCCGGCTGCTCCGTATTATGACCCCTCGCAGGCAATGCACCGTGACTTCCCCAGTGTCCCAGACATCTGGAGGAGACCATCATATATCCTTGTATCCAGATGGTATATGGAAAAACAGTTTTATTAAATCCTTTTATCACATCATTACCATTGGGCCCTGCCCGAAATTTCCATAAAACCACATAATTCCATTTAGGGTCCCTGACCCAAAATCACAATTATTAAACATAGGGTCCCTGACCCGAAATCACATTTATTATCCAACTGGGCCTCATGCCCGATTTTATGAACCACTGGGCCCACGACCCGATTTGTAAACCAACTGGGCCCCTGGCCCGATAACATAACTCAAATGGGTCTCAGCCCGATTTCATACCAACTGGGCCCCTGGCCCGATTTCATTAACCAACTCGGCCCCCGGCCCGATTCTCAAATGGACTCCAAGTCCAAAATTTCCAACATAATTGGGCCTCAAGCCCGAGTTCATATTTCCAATTTCAAAACCATTTCATCATATTATATCCAAGTCCTAAATATGGAAAATCCATGTAAAACCGAAAACCTCGATTTACGTGCAAGCACGTAAATCGCCTCGAAATACGTGAAACTGTACAATTTACCAACAACCAAATCAACATCACAAAATCACAACCATAATCCATATAAAACATTTAAGCATGCATAGAATTTATAAAACCAAAGTCCACCCACAGACCGTTTTAACGGTATGCCTCGATACGCGTGCCACCGGCCCTCCCGGGCCTCACCACTATCACCGGGACTCCCAATCCTGTCCAAATCACATTAGAGGGTCACTAACCTCATCATTAACATCTTATCAAAGTTCCGTAATTTTCCCGAATTTTTACTTATTTTTAAACTTAATTTAAAACCTTCGGATGTCCCGAACAATATCGAGACGGTGTCCGATCGACACGAAACCAATTCCAAAATGTCCGTTACATTAAATAGGACAGAAGTCATGTTGACCTCACCTCGAGATTCATGCCCACGCGCCATCACGCGCCGCCGTGAGTGGCTGCGCGTGAAACTCACGCGCCTGCTACAGTGTCACCAGCCCAACCTGTATCTCTGGTAAACGGGTCCAACTCACTCGCGATACAACCCGGTTCAAAGTCCATCAATTCGGTCCTAATTGCTTCAATTGATCAATCAGTCAGTTTCGTTCTTAGTTCAATTACAGGTCTGTAACATCAATTACACGATAACTTACCCAAATTCCCACGATTCGATGATGAACACCAAGAACACCCAGGTTACTGTTCGTTCATGGAATCCCCTCAATGGCTGCAGGTTTCATCCAATTGATGATCCCAGAAGCATCAACGGACCCTAAGGAACAATTCCCCCACATCAATTGCATCAATCCTGTGCTCAATCGTCACGACTCAAGCTCGAGCACCGTCACTGTTCAACAATGGAGTTCTGTCAACCACAGCCGTTTTCTTTCAATTGACGAACCCAGAAGCATCGTGGGATCATGAGAAGTAGTTTCCCCACCTCAATTTCGTCCATCGAAGCCTCCAACTTCACGACTCAAGGTCGAATTTCCTTCTCTGTCACCAAGTGTGATCAGAGCCAAAACAGCACCAATTCATCTCGTTTCTTCGACAATTCTGATCGTTGTGATCCCAGGAAGCTTAATGTGAGCTCAATTGCGATCCTCACGGCCTAATTCCCAGTATTCGAATTTTCCCCCCAATTTTCCCGAAATCCAAAATCCAAAATTCAACTCACACTCAATCCCTCGTGTTTCCCCGTTAATTCAATCATCTTAGTCTCTCAGTTTTCTCTCAGGAACGGCAGAGAGAGGGAGCCAATTCTCCCAATCTGATTCCCCCAATTTTGTGCACGGTTTATGAACAAAGAAGAGGAAAGAAGGGAGAAAATGGAGGAAAAGATGGAGAAGGAATGATGATGTTGTAATGATGGTGTTGGGAGAGAAACATGGAGCTGGAAACAAGGGATGGGTGACACTTGTCACTCATCCGGATGTGCACAGTCAACGGTCACTATTCATTATTATATTATTATTTTAATCCGAGCCTCGGTTCGTTAGTTCGTTTCCTTGACCATAACGTCGTCGTCGAATCTCCGATTTCGGCATGCCGCCTGTCGTTGGTTTCGTATCGACGATACCTACGTAACGGTCCTTGGCCCTCGTCCATCGGACCCCCCGGTCAAAAAGTCAACATTTGGCCCCTAATAAGCCAAATTACCAAAATACCCCTCAACTTCCGAACACCACAAATTTCTCTACGAATATCGGAATCGAACGTGCCACCTGTCTATGAACTCGTGACGTCCCGAACTACGTCACGGTCGTCGGTCAAAGTCCATTTGACCGCCCGATCAAAAAGTCAACATTTTGCCCACGACCAGGGGCAAAACGGTCATTTCGCACAATTTGTCCGATTCCGCCCTACTAACCACCATTCAACCTCACTAATCAAGATTAGTCACTAATCTAATCCCGGAATTCGGGACGGGTTGTTACAATCTTCCCTCCTTAATAAATTTCGTCCTCGAAATTCCAACCGATCTAAACTCAAACGTACTTCCCTCCTTAATAAGTTTCGCTCTCGAAACTCGACTATCCTGATTCCACAAACACCCCGTGGAAAGTGGAATCGACCACGCAACACGTGTACACCCGTACACCAACTACATAGACAAAACTTGTCTGCACCCAAACGTACCACTAGTACTCAAAACGCAACGACTACATTCGACCCCGTCGAATGACTGAAACTACTTGTTTCGAATTTGACACCACTTGTCAAATCAACCCTCTCGTTGACGCAACAACTCGACGGTTCCTTTCCCACTCCCACTAGGAGTCAGCTGACCCCACTCAACAATCTATGTTGACACATCCTGACAATCTGTCACCACTCAGTTGTTGTCAGTCGAAAACTGACACTAGACTCACTCGTGGCTACACATGCCACCAACGTACTTAACTTAGTAAACATTTACCAACCTTTCACACGATTTGTGTGTAATTAAACACATTGAAATACCATGACCCATTGCATAGTAATGTCTGGCCCACAAGTAATCCAATGGTATCGAGAACCAATCCGGCTACCAACACGCTCACCGACAACCTCGGGTATAACCCATTGACTAGACTACAACCACCTAGGTCGTAGCCAACACGTTCCAATAATGGAGTACATTTGCCCAATCCAGCATGAGACAAATCGAAACTCCACCCAACATCTAGTTCCAATTCCGAATTTGAATCCCGCAATTCGCAAGAAATCCCGGATCCAAGCCCAGACATCACATTTTTAACTCATTTCCAAATCCGAATCCGAAATCATTATTCGTAAGCTAGCATTTGGAATAATCATTCCGTACCCAAATCTGGAAATATACTTTCAAGTTCCAAAATCAAATCCTGAATCGTCATCCAGAAATTCGATTCCAAATCCCGAAATCTCGTTCACATTTACCATGACACATCCAAAACCGAACCTATCGGTTACCCGTTCAATACACTTGATTGACTTCATAGGGAAGCCAATCCAACCTCCACACATCTAAGGTTGACAAAATTCAACTACCTTGAAAACTTACTCACACCGAGTAGAATACCATACGGGCCCCACTTCGAAAAGAAGTTCAACCCCGTCATTTACGACTCACACACCCAAGTTCGTATCGATCCTTGTCATTCCACCTAGGAAAACCAAGGATGATCCAAAATAATGACACCAATACTCATCCTACGTGGATGCAAAAAACTCACTGCACTCACCACTTCCATGTTACCCCAACATCGTCTGCCACCAAGCAGAAAATGAAAAATCTCGTTTACCTAATTTCGAATATGTAGCTCCTCCTAATGACCTCACAACACACATGGGCCCACCAACCAATACACGCTCAACGTACTGGTAACTACAGTCAATGTCTGCCAAGGCAGAAAACAGTAAGTCAACCCCAATGACTTCGGAATACCAATCACCAATGCGGAAACGAGCACTCATCTCGTCCCATAATTACAACTCTACTCGACACTAAGGTTCCAACCATGTTGGAAGCAGACCTACTCCCAACGAGATGTCAAGTCCAACCACTGGACTTCCTACCTCCTCCACTCACTTGGACAACCACGTGTCCACAATCAATCCGTTATTGTCCCGTTCGCAAATCCAACCTTTACAGGTTCAACACTCGGTTTTCCAAATTCTCAATTACAAATTTCCACATCTATACCACTAATGGTTTTCTTTGTCTTTTTCGGTTTTAATCATTTCCATGTACGTTTTAGGGATATTTAAAAACATAAAATCACACAAATTTTGGAGTTGCCAACAACTCCCCCAAATCCACCAATTATCATGACGTAGGGGACGTCATCCCAAGATTACTCAAGTCTCAATTATACCCTTTTAATCCACTCATCACTGGTCATTTCACCACCATTGGGACTTATCCCAACACATCACAATCATAACTGGATCCTATCCAGTCCATCACTCAACCACTACCGAATCTCGAAGACCGAACATATGTTCATCATGACGGAGTCACACCCCGACTTGTGGCTCATCGTCAACACCATTACCGAAACTAGTACTAGCGCTAGTACCAACACCAACACACTATCAACAACACTAGTATCAGCACACAGGCATCCATACTAGCATCAACACAAAAGTACCAACCCAAAAACATTCATACTTGCACACCGTGTGCAAATATGAAAACCCTGGATCTCCGTTCATACCGAACGACGATCCCGTACCTCACGACTATGGGTACCACTATTCTGAAAATCCACATCAGGAAAATGAACGTTCCCTGAACGTCCCCTGATCCCCAAGTATTATGACCACACTGATTACCCTCGATAGCCAGTCATCTCCATATGACTACCGACTAACTGTCATTGCTATCGAGATCCGCATCCACACATCACACCAATACCCGATCCAACACGGGATTCCATAATTTATCTCAGAATCGTATCCGTAAATCGAATCCCATAGTTCTGCCTAGACTCACCAGAGCCATCCCCATGGTCATCCATGACCTCAGCCGCTCGTCGCAGCACAAGTTCTCATCCACTAACCACAATTAAGGTTTACCTTTTTAATCCATCATCCACTAGGGTTCCACAATCACACCCTATGGTTCAACCGAACCAAACAGCTTTCCGTAAAATAAAATCCACAACCTGATCGACCCCGCGGTCCTGACATCGAATAGACGTCAAATCCAATCCTACCATCCCATCAACGTGGGTTCCACCACTAGGTCATTGGCCAACTCCGATGAATCAACATCCCTCACACTAGAAACCACCACAAGGGTTCACATTTTAAACCATTACTCACATGAGGTTCCCCGAACCTGGCTGCACCTAGCAGCACAACAATCCAATATCACATGACCGAACCGATGGTCCCACTATACCAGTTCATCACAATCAACCCCACTTGGGTCGAATCACATTAACGCACGGCGTATCGGGACAATCACACTCCATCCACTATACAAACCCAAAAACTATCTATCAGGTTGATAACGAATTGCAGCCCAAAGAGACATCACACCCTCGACCTGCGCGCACAAATAGAGCAACCGTGCTCTGATACCAAGTTGACAGGACCCATCCCAATCCCCCCGGGATTACCATGGAATGTGCCCTGCTCCCGTCCAACAAGGGGTGTCAGACAAAGGATGACCAAGAGCCACTGCCCAAACGGGGCATCCAGAGTGCGCAAGGATCGATAGAGGAGGTGTGCAATGTCCCAGTCTCTGCTGCAATCGCATCCGTAATCAACCTGAAGGGCATTAAAACCAAAAGCTGTGAGTGGACAAAAACCAATAAGTTTACCAAATACATTTATAAGACATTTATGCCCTCCAATAAAAACGTATGCATGCCACGAAAACCAGTAACCAAAACGTTTGCTCAACCGAGCCATTAGGGCCTTAGCCCAAAAACCGTTAACCAAAAACCAAGTGTGGGAACTAAGCCCAAAACAGTGGAATACCACAACCATACATATTAAAACCATGTGGGCCACCGCCCAAAGCCATAAACATAAATCCATAAATCCAAAACCATTTAGGGTCCCTGACCCGACATACCATTTCATAACCAATAATCCATTTATACCATATAACACATATCCAACCAATAAGCCATTTTATTCATTAATCCATATTTTACCATTACCATCACCAGCATCCCAGATGCTTAGCGTCCCAGACGCTAGACGTCCCTGACGTCATATCTCACGGTTTCATAAGCTACGCGTGCTGCCCGGGGTCTCTCCGGGTCCATATATCTGACATCCCTGATGTCTGACGTCCCTGACGTCAATCATAGCAATCCTGCTCCTGAGTCATCATACGGTCCGGCTGCTCCGTATTATGACCCCTCGCAGGCAATGCACCGTGACTTCCCTAGTGTCCCAGACATCTGGAGGAGACCATCATATATCCTTGTATCCAAGATGGTATATGGAAAAACAGTTTTATTAAATCCTTTTATCACATCATTACCATTGGGCCCTGCCCGAAATTTCCATAAAACCACATAATTCCATTTAGGGCCCTGACCCAAAATCACAATTATTAAACATAGGGTCCCTGACCCGAAATCACATTTATTATCCAACTGGCCTCATGCCCGATTTTATGAACCACTGGGCCCACGGCCCAATTTGTAAACCAACTGGGGCCCCTGGCCCAATAACATAACTCAAATGGGTCTCAGCCCGATTTCATACCAACTGGGCCCCTGGCCCGATTTCATTAACCCACTGGGCCCCCGGCCCGATTCTCAAATGGACTCCAAGTCCAAAATTTCCAACATAATTGGGCCACAAGCCCGAGTTCATATTTCCAATTTCAAAACCATTTCATCATATTATATCCAAGTCCTAAATATGGAAAAATCCATGTAAAACCGAAAAACCTCGATTTACGTGCAAGCACGTAAATCGCCTCGAAATACGTGAAACCGTACAATTTACCAACAACCAAATCAACATCACACAATCACAACCATAATCCATATAAAACATTTAAGCATGCATAGAATTTATAAAACCAAAGTCCACTCACAGACCGTTTTAACGGTATGCCTCGATACGCGTGCTACCGCCCTCCCGGGCCTCACCACTATCACCGGGACTCCCAATCCTGTCCAAATCACATTAGAGGGTCACTAACCTCATCATTAACATCTTATCAAAGTTCCGTAATTTTCCCGAATTTTTACTTATTTTTAAACTTAATATAAAACCTTCGGATGTCCCGAACAATATCGAGACGGTGTCCGATCGACACGAAACCAATTCCAAAATGTCCGTTACATTAAATAGGACAGAAGTCATGTTGACCTCACCTCGAGATTCGTGCCCACGCGCCGTCACGCGCCGCCGTGAGTGGCTGCGCGTGAAACTCACGCGCCTACTATAGTGTCACCAGCCCAACCCGTATCTCTGGTAAACGGGTCCAACTCACTCGCGATACAACCCGGTTCAAAGTCCATCAATTCGGTCCTAATTGCTTCAATTGATCAATCAATCAGTTTCGTTCTTAGTTCAATTACAGGTCTGTAACATCAATTACACGATAACTTACCCAAATTCCCACGATTCGATGATGAACACCAAGAACACCCAGGTTACTGTTCGTTCATGGAATCCCCTCAATGGCTGCAGGTTTCATCCATTGATGATCCCAGAAGCATCAACGAACCCTAAGGAACAATTCCCACTCATCAATTGCATCAATCCTGTGCTCAATCGTCACGACTCAAGCTCGAGCACCGTCACTGTTCAACAATGGAGTTCTGTCAACCACAGCCGTTTTCTTTCAATTGACGAACCCAGAAGCATCGTGGGATCATGAGAAGTAGTTTCCCCACCTCAATTTCGTCCATCGAAGCCTCCAACTTCACGACTCAAGGTCGAATTTCCTTCTCTGTCACCAAGTGTGATCAGAGCCAAAACAGCACCAATTCATCTCGTTTCTTCGACAATTCTGATCGTTGTGATCCCAGGAAGCTGAATGTGAGCTCAATCGCGATCCTCACGGCCTAATTCCCAGTATTCGAATTTTCCCCCCAATTTTCCCCGAAATCCAAAATCCAAAATTCAACTCACACTCAATCCCTCGTGTTTCCCCGTTAATTCAATCATCTTAGTCTCTCAGTTTTCTCTCAGGAACGGCAGAGAGAGGGAGCCAATTCTCCCAATCTGATTCCCCCAATTTTGTGCACGGTTTAGGAACAAAGAAGAGGAAATAAGGGAGAAAATGGAGGAAAAGATGGAGAAGGAATGATGATGTTGTAATGATGGTGTTGGGAGGAAACATGGAGCTGGAAACAAGGGATGGGTGACACTTGTCACTCATCCGGATGTGCACAGTCAATGGTCACTATTCCTTATTATATTATTATTTTAATCCGAGCCTCGGTTCGTTAGTTCGTTTCCTTGACCATAACGTCGTCGTCGAATCTCCGATTTCGGCATGCCGCCTGTCGTTGGATTCGTAATCGACGATAGCTACGTAACGGTCCTTGGCCCTCGTCCATCGGACCCCCCGGTCAAAAAGTCAACATTTGGCCCCTAATAAGCCAAATTACCAAAATACCCCTCAACTTCCGAACACCACAACTTTCTCTACGAATATCGGAATCAAACGTGCCACCTGTCTATGAACTCGTGACGTCCCGAACCACGTCACGGTCATCGGTCAAAGTCCATTTGACCGCTCGATCAAAAAGTCAACATTTTGCCCACGACTAGGGGCAAAACGGTCATTTCGCACACGACCAGGGGCAAAACGGTCATTTCGCACAATTTGTCCGATTCCGCCCTACTAACCACCGTTCAACCTCACTAATCAAGATTAGTCACTAATCTAATCCCGGAATTCGGGACGGGTCGTTACACATTATTGGATTGGTCAATTGGTTTCGTGGACCAATGAGATGAGTGAGAAGTGTCACTCATCTAACTGGTCCTTTTACCCAAAGATTGGGGGTGCATGTATTTGTTCTCTCTCTCTCTCTCTCTCTCTCTCTTTGCTATTCAAACCGTGTACCCATCTTATGTAAACACACACATAGCCATCGAACACCTTCCCTAAACCTTCATCTTCTTTTAGTGATCCTGAGCAGTGACTGAGAGAGTGTTGGACGACGACTCAGGTTGAGAACAGCCGTGTACGGCGGAGAGCACATCACAGGTAATAACCCGAAACTCTCATGATCGGGTCAAGTGTGGGTTAGGATTTTTGGTCCTTGTTAAGTGAGTCTAAGGACCCAGAACACTTTTTAGGGTCTGTACGAGTCGATTGGAGCCCAGAACTAGGCTTGACGGTGTTGGGATCGACATGGAGTAGATCAGGAAAACTGGGATTCACGGTTACTTGTGCTAAGGTACCTTTTTACTGTATTTAAGATGATGAAACCATAGATCCAACCTAGACACCTAGACAATCTAGTAAGACTAAACGATTTTGAAAACGGGTAAAAATGGGTGAGTTACAGTAGGGTCGGGTTCACAGGTTTGAGCGACCCAAACACAGACCCGTCAAGAGGTTAGGGGTGACAACTGACGTCATCACCTGTTAGGCTGTCAGAAAACATGGACCACTTAGAGCATGCCATGTGTCACATGTTAGTGCACATTCAACATTGACATGTCAGTGACGTGGCCCAATTAGAGGGTGCCACGTGTCACTAACATGTTAAAGATATGGACCAGTGTGCTGCTGACAAGTGGCACCTATCAGAGCCTGACACCAAGGATGAAAATATCGATATTGACAGATATATCGCTAGTTGAATTTACTGATATCTCTCCTCAAATATCGATATCGATATCGATATCGTTTACGGTTAACAAAAATGACAGAAATTAGGTCCAAATGACGGAAATTTGGAATGAAACTTTGGGAAAAACTGAAGTATCCAATAATGGTTATATAGGACTAATAAAAACTATAAATTGACTTTGATATAATAAATATATGATGAATCATATGATGGAATATAGGTCTGCCGATAACTAACAGTATAAAATCTTAAAGATAAACTTAAATTAAAACATAATTCTATTGATAATATTGCAGACCAAATACGTTACACATTGAACTTCATAAAAAAACAAGTAGAGTGTCTACCAGCTTGAAAATTAGATTGGTCTTCATCTACCAAGACACAAAAGTTTTGCCAAGTGATGCTACTTGACCAAAAGGAAATGTATTGTTGGACATAGTATTCGTATATCTCCTTTGAATGGCCTAATTTTCCTCCATAGATAGGGTAGTTCGGATTTACCCAACTAAATTCTCCATAATCTTCATTGAGATGAGGATCTTCATAGCCTTTATAACCATGTGGCATTTGAGGGAGATGGCTGTCTAACTAGTGGTAACCATATGGACCATAAGCAAATGGATCATTTGAGTTGTTAATAGGATCGGTGCCTAAAGTCATTGACTCAAAACTAATTGCCATGAAATCCTCAGAAGATGGGTTTCCATAACCTTCATATATTTTTCGTGTCCTAGTGTAATCTTTCCCAACACCACCAATTCCTACTCCTTCTCTACAACCATGATCATAATCTTGGGTGACATCAGTGAAATCCACCTCTCCAGTAAATGGGCTCAAGGGTGCATATGTTTCGGTTACATGTTCATTTCCCCCATCATCATCGCCTCCGTCATCCTTGTCGTCATCGTTTGTCTCAACATCATCTCCTTCATCATCATCATCATCATCATCATCATCATCATCATCATCATCATCATCATCATCTGGAGATTTATTTTGATGAAGTCCCTTACTAGTAGCATCAGCTCGCAAGTCACGTCTAGCGGTAGAACCAAGCATTGATCTCTTCCATAAAGACATCTCCCGCTCACTTCCTACTTCCTCACTCCCCACTTCTTCAAATAGCACTGTATCGACATTAACACCGTGTTCACTAGCAATATGGGTTACTCAAGGGTCAGGCCTTCCACTATCATCATCCAAGTGAGCTGGCATAATCCATGCTTGAAGTGGATCAGCCTCATTACCTTCCACGTGTTGACTAGAAATTTCCAAAAGGTCAACGTAGTCTTCTTCCACAACTTTACATGCTTCAGCTTCTTCATCTCTTAACTTGAGTTTCATGTTGTAATAACAGAAAACAAGTTGTTCTAACTTTGAATATGCGAGGTGATTTCTTTGCTTTGTATGAATTAAAACAAATGTACTCCAATTTCTCTCACATGCCGAAGATGATGCAGTTTGTGATAATATACGAACTGCAATTTGTTGCAAGACTGAAGAAGTTTGGCCATATAGTTCCCACCACTCAGCTGTCAATATCAAGTTTAATGTAAGAGGCATTATAAAGTGCTAGTTCATACAATATCAAGTTAAATGTAAGCATATACCTGGGGGCATTTTCGTTCGTGATTGTACAACCATAGTGAACAAAATGTTTTCCGGCCATCTCTAAAGTTGATCAACTACATTAAGGCTGGTGTTAATATCATATCATAGATGTACAAATTCCAAAATATCAAGGTTCATATATGGTAGTGAACTTACGTCTAGTCCAAAATTTTGTAAACCCACTTGCCCATTTGGATTCGGTTTGAGGAATACTTGTTGAATTGATTGAACGAGGTAGGAGTCATGCCCAACACCTGCTTGATATTGATATCGGGGATTCAAGTAATAAGCTACAAATCATGAATGAAATTTTCTTAGTAAACAAAAATAAAATAAAATAATAACAAGTTCATTAAGATAGAAATATATCAGCAGTATGTAAGGGATGCACTAATTGTTTTTTCCCATCGCTCCTGTATGATTTTGAGGACCCACTTCTTTTCTTTAAGATGGGTTATATTTTCTTTCATTCGATTGAACATATCATATTGGATTGGTATGGTTGGGACTACCTCTGTATCAACAATTCGAAGGATGCAGTATAAAGGTTCATATATTGATTGCATCATCTCTAAGGACTCCCAGCATCTTTGGTCAAGGAAATGCGCCTCAACCTTCTTACCTTCCACTTTCCAACTGACACGACCCACCCTTAATCCCCCGTGATTAAGGGATAAGTCATACTTCCGTCTAACTTACATGTAACATGAAGGTTAAACCGTCGTCCAACCTCCATGTAACACGTAAGCTAGACAAGGGATACGAGACCAAAGTACCAAGACCACCTTCCGATGTCCCAGAGTGCGCAGAACTTACTGTGGATTGCATGTGTGATGTCTCCGTCTCTCTAACAACAGCCCGCACCGCATCAAACCTAGAGGGTATCAAAAAATAAAACACTGTGAGTGGACAAAAATAAATAATACGTTTAGAAAATAGTTTATAAGAAAATACATTTATACCCTCCACGAAAAACCAATGCATGCATATGAAAACCATTTCATAAAACCATTTCATTTCCAAGATATTAAAACCGTTTATAAAACCATACATCCGAATCA
Organism: Prinsepia uniflora; assembly: GCA_032719365.1. Taxonomy (NCBI): domain Eukaryota; kingdom Viridiplantae; phylum Streptophyta; class Magnoliopsida; order Rosales; family Rosaceae; genus Prinsepia; species Prinsepia uniflora. Next base: position 38,403,682 of record CM064862.1, read on the forward strand.
AGTACGGGAATTCAGCCTAAAATCCATCAAATCCAAATCATCCGGGCCACAGCCCAAAACATCTGAAAACCAATGAAAAACCAACCGAAATTCACAATCAATCAATCTGCTGGATCTCACATATATCAGGCCTCCCGGTATATCAACGAGTCTTTAAACTCAAAACACAAACTTTAGGCCTCGGAGGATATCACAATAACCGAGTCTTTACACTCAAAATATATAATCGAGTCTTTAAACTCAAAACATATCAATCTAGGGCCTTCCCCCGTTATCAATCAATCTGATTCTTTAAACTCAAAACCAGATCCAGCCACATACTGGGTCTTTAAACCCAAAACCAAGTATCAACGGGTCTTTAAACCCAAAACCAAGTGAAAAATAGAAATCCAGAAATCCATCGAAAAGCAAATGCCAAAACCAAATCCGAGACCACTTTAAAACCGAAATCACGTTTATCGAAACCACTTTATGAACTGGGCCTCAAGCCCGAAATCACTTTCCAAAATTCATAATTCAAATCCAAATATCATAGTATCAAAACCATTATCAAATCGTAGCATTAAATCATAATTTCGTAAAACGTGCAATTACGTAAATATATCGAAATACGTGCAAAACATAAATCATAAAGATCATAATCATAAACATGGAAATCACGTATAGAAAACATATAAAATATTTATTCATGCATCATAAGGTAGAAAGCAAAGTCCACTCACAGACCGTTTACGCCGTCGCCTCGATACGCGTGCGCTTACGCCGTTCCCTGCCAATCCACTATCACCGGACTTCCCAAACTTGTCCAAATCCCATTCTAAGGTCACTAACTACTTCATTAAGCTTATACAAATCCCCTTTCAACCTTCGGACCTCCCAAAACATATCGAGACGATGTCCGATCGACTCGAAACCAATCCCAAAATAATCTTTACATTGAATACTTTAAAAACCGTGTTGAACACTTTCCCAAAGGAAGCCCCACGCGCCCTCACGCGCCGCCCAAAGGGGCTGATCGTGGGAGCCACGCGCCACTGTTCTTCATCGTTAACCTCCAACTAGACCGGTCGGGTCCAACTGAGCCGGTGAGGGCGGGTTTTGCCTGTTTCTCAACCATTTTTCCTCCTTTTTATTTCAATTTCTTTCATCCCTTAATTTCTAATTGTTTCTACTAGCTAAAACATGAAATGGACGTCAATTTCTCACCTCTCGATTTGAAGAAGAAAAACCCAAAATTCCACCTCTCTGTTCCCAGCCACCTCGAGCTCCTCCGGCCACGAGTTTGTGTTTCTAAGTCCAATCGTAACCTTCAACGACTAAAATGAGCATCACAGTCACTCAACAACTCACCAAAACTTACATTTTTCCTTTTGAACAAAATAGAGAAACAGGGCGTTCGAGTCCTTCGCCGTGGCCTCCACCGTTGTCCTCTGATCGTTCACTAAACACCACTCACAGGCAGGTTCACAAGGGTTTGACTGTGTTGTTTACGGTTGTTATGGTGGTCATGGTTCCTCCTTCCCTGTCTCTATTTTTCTCACTCTCACACACAACCCACTCGACTTACGCTAACTCAGACATACACATACACAACTCACTTGTGTTTATTCTCCCTAATCTTCTCACTCACCTGGACACAGAGCACAGACAACAAATAACCTTCCCCTGTTTTATCGATCACTTGTGAGAATAGGCTGGAACCAACCAGAAGGTATCCACGTGTCCCCATCTAAGTACCTTAGGTGAAAAATATCCAACAATGTAGGGACATGTGTCCCCATCCAATTGCACACACATTTCAAAAGTAGCCAAAAGGCCATTTTGCCCTTAATGCCCAAATTACCATTTTGCCCCTAACTTCTGAACGTCATAACTTCCTCCTCGAATGTCAAAATCAGACGTGCCACCTGTCTACTGACTTGTGACGTCACGAACTGCATCACAGTCATTAGCCAACATCTGTTCGAACTAAAAGTCAACATTTTGCCCCTTCTAGGGGAAAAATTGTCATTTCGCACCGTCCGCCCGAAATCACCCAACTAATCATTGATTACATCCACTAATCCGTCATTAATCACTAATCCATCATTAATCACTAATCTAATCCCGATTTCTGGGACGGGTCGTTACACCTACTCAATGGGCTGCACAAGGATTCCAAATATAGTTGGTTGCGAACCTTGTTGCACCAGGATGAACCAAGTCTCCTTGACAGAATTCATGCATCTGAGCTAGTAATCATAGATGATTATAAATGTAGTTAGTTACCTGCCTAGCATTTTTTATGATGAGCGCCATTGTCTCATTCTTCCCAATATCTTCAAATATTAGGTCTATATAATGGGCTGCACAAGGATTCCAATAGATCGGATATGTCTTCATCAGTTCTTTTTAAGCCTTCTTGAAGTTCAACCCATTATCAGTAACGATCTGTACAACATTTTGTGCTCCAACCTCCTGAACAACTTCCTTCAACAAATTTTGTATGTACAAATAGTCTTTATGGAATTTGGAAGAATCAACTGACCTGAGTAATACAGTTGAACCCTTACTATATACTATGAAGTTAATTATGGATAACTTCGTTGGACCGGTCCAACCATTACACATTATGATACATCCATAAGTTTCCCATTTTTGCTTTTGTTGCTCTACATACGTCGTCATATCTTCATACTCCATAGGAAGATATTTACATTTCACTTCATATGGAGAAGGAGTGGACACGCCTTCACCTGCAAACCAAAACATAAGTTATCATTTAATGCTATTTCATAAGTTAAATAAAACATATATCATAAATAAATTTATTAAATACCTGCTCGTTGGGCTTCAATAATCATATTCTTAAAATGATGAGAGTTGGCTTTATTTGGAGCCACACCTTCATATATAAAAAATTTGTTTATGTATCGACCCAACTTCTCTTTCATCCCTTTCCACATGGATTTTACATTCTTCTGTTGACTTCGTGCGGTTTTGTAGAGCTTTGGTTCTGGAGGAAATGGAAATATATCACGCAAAATTTGTGACCGACACATCTATTGCGGTTTTCATCATCATTATCATTAATCTGAACGCTCTATTGAGTGTCCAGTGGATCTCCTCTCAAGCCAACTCGTATGTTCTCACCAATTATATTCTTATTCTGTTTAGTAGTATCTTTATTTTTTATCCATACTCTGACCTCATCCTTAATAGCTTTAGGTACATCTTTGCATTTTTGCACTTTTTTTTTTCGGATCAAAACCTGCTAGATGAAACTTTTATTGCGTTATGTCTCCACTCTGGAACTGAAGTTGACAAAACGAACATATGATTATTTCCAGGAATTGCAATGGCATATTTCCATGCTGGGTCAACTCATCCAGGTCTTGGACGACTTTCACTTGCATTTCCACTAGCCATATTACGAAATCTAAATTACATGAAAAATAATTAGACTTTGATAATGAAAAATAATAATAATAAAAATACAAATGATAATAAATTAAAATAATAATAATACTTCTAAATTATAATCACGTTATTTAAAATTTTCAATTAAAACTTATATTCCTAAATGAAAGCATATGTTCTAAATTAAAACATATATTACCAAATATGTGAGTTAAGCCATTTTTTACATTAAACTTAAACATGTATTCTAAAATAAAACATATATTTTAAATTAAAACATGCTTTACCAAATATTGAATCCTAAGCCATATTTTATACTAAAAACATATTATTAAATATATTGAGGTGAATAATAAATTTGGAATTTTGACCAAAAAAAAATATTTAAGGCTTAACCTTTTTTTGGATTAAATAAGGTATTCTAAATTAAAATATATGTTCTAAATTGAAATATAAATTCTAAATTACAACATATATTCTAAATATGTGAGTCAAGCCTTTTTTCACATTAAATATGTATTCTAAATTAAATATATGTTCTATATTAAAATATATATTCTAAAATAAAAAATAAATTACTAAAAAATATTTTACTTCATATTTAAATTGTGAACAAAAAAGGTTAAATAGGAAATTGAAAAGGAAAACAAAAACTGAATTTGACGCAAAAAAAAAAAAAAAAAACTAAATTTATACAAAACGGAGCGTTTCACTTGCTTAAAAACGACGGGTTGGTTGTTTGGGTTTGGGTTTGAGAAAGATCGATCGATTTCTTGTTTTTGTTGTGTAGAAGGGAGTAAGGGGAGACTTGAGCGACGGTGAGACTTGAGAGGTGGTCGTCGAAAGGGACTAAGGGGACAATGAGACTGGGAGAGGATAGACGACTAGTGGGCAGGGTCGAGCCGTTGTCGTTGAGGGTCGAGGAGGAGGAGGAGGCTGGAAGAAATGGATGATCGAGGCCTGCTGTCAGTTAAGGGTCGCCGAGGAGCCGTCGTCGAGGGTCAGGAGTGATGTTGTCATGACCGGTCCCAAATCCCGTGGGATTAACGTGGGACCCGCCTGATCCCGTTTGACACGAAGTGTCAGACCAGGGAAAATTCCATCTCTAGCCCTCGCCGGGGCTATCAGAGTGCGTCAAGATCGTGGGAGGAGGGGAGTGATGTCTCGTCTCTGCGACAGCCCGCATCTGCGATCAACTTGAAGGGCATTAAAACATTAAAAGTCGTGAGTGGAAAAAAAATAATATTTTAATAAAAACACATTTCGCATAAAGACATTTATGCCCTTGATAATAACATACTCATGCATTCAAAACCATTTATCAAATATTCATAAAATTCATTTCTCAAACATATCAAAACCTTTCAAGGGTTCATGCCCGGCCCCATAAACCGTCATGACCCATAAATCCATTTGTGTCCCTGACCCGAAATCACAATTCCACAATTCAAAAACCAACTATCCATACATGTGGGAACTCAGCCCAAATCCATTCTCAGTGAAACACCAAAACACAGAATACGGGGTCTCTGCCCCAAATCATTTCTAAAACATCGAATACGGGGTCTCCGCCCCAAATCACTGTTCTGTAAACACATACGTACTCGTACGTATAACCCATCCTAGGCACTTCCGGAGAAGATGCCAACTCGGGGCATACAGCCCCTAGGGAACACATCCCCGATATAGTCACGATATCGAATCTCTAAACTAGTGTGCACACTACTCGGGGTCTCACTCTGAGTCTTCTCCCAGGAATCTCCATCTGGGAGGCTCAATCTCTGGATCTAGTCCGAGCTCTCTATCTGGATCTAGTCCACACATCTCTCCGGAATCTGGTCCGGGACCACATCATAATAAGTAACAACCACTCTTGGAACGGGATCCCTATGGGGATACCCACTCTGGTCTATGGATCGTGACTCTCCAGGTCGACGTCTGGAGGAGACCATATAACATATGAAGGGTTCAATTCATTTTCAAACTCTTTCTTTCTCAAATCACTTTTCAACTGGGTCTCATACCCGATTCATTTCAACAAGATTCCTCGAATCCGATTCAAATTCCTTTCACAGGCCTCGGCCTAAATCCACAGTTCAACATGGTCTCATGCCCGAATTCTCATTTCATAAATCGAACTGGGACTTAGGCCCGATTTCACAATCAACAGGGCCCTAAGCCCGAAACCCTAAACCAATAGGACCTCACGTCCGATTTCACAACCAACGGGGCCTTAAGCCCGATATCTTAACCAAATGGGTCTCAATCCCGCTATCATAAATAAACAGGGCATCAAGCCCGATAGTACCACTAATTAGGCCTCAAACCCGAATCGTAAACCAACTGGGCCCCCGACCCGATCGTATAACACAAATGGACCCTCGGTCCGATTCCTCGTCAATTCAAATGGACTCCACGTCCGAGATTTTTAAATCAAAGGGGGTCTCATGCCCGATTTCATATTTCCAAATCCAAAATCCGTTTATTAAACCCTCGTTGAAAACATGGTACGCAAAGGTACGACATAAAGCCGAAAACCTCGAAAAACGTGAAAATATGTCGATCCTAAGCTACCACAAACAAATGCACTCATGGCATCACAAAATATACATTAAAACACTTATAAAAAATTTATGCATGCATCAAGTTCGAAAGAAAGGTCCACTCACAGACCGTCCGAAGCCGTGCCTCGATACGCACGCCATAACCGTTTCCCGGGTCAAACGTCGCCTCCGGGATTCCCAAACCTGTCCAAATTCATTTAGAGGGTTACTAATAGCCTCATTAACCTCCCATTAAAGTCCCATAATTTTCTCGATTTTCTAACTATTTTTAAAACCAAACCTAAACCTTCTGATGCCCCGAAACCTATAGAAACGATGTCCGATTGACACGAAACTAGTCCCAAAATGTTCTTTACAACGAATAGAGTGTTTCATATGTTGAACACTTTCCCAAATTATGGGCCATGCGCCCTCACGCTCCCTAAGAAGCCTCTATGCACTATTCATCTTCTTCATGCTTCAGCCGGTTCAAACGGTCGGTTCACCTTTTTTGGCTCGTCCAACTGGACCGGAGTGACCGGTTCATGGCTCTAGAGTCCCCATTTTTCATCCTACTTCTTCCTTTTTAATTCCTTTCTTCCTATTTTCAAGTTTTCTATCCATTCCAATCCTTAAACGCACCTAAAAACACTTAAAACCCAAGGTTTGATTTTGAACCTCACGGTTCAATGTTTTCCCAGCCACCCTCACCGCTGCTCAGTCCAAAACCACCACCCAGACCTCCTTGAAAACTTCCTAACAACTTAATAAACTCAACCTAATCACCCAAAACTAGCCATAATGCATAAATTGAAATAAAATGGAAATTGGGCCTAACCGTGAAACATGTTCAGGTTCAAGGCTCCACCGCCGTGCACGGCGGCCCAGCCACCATCCTCTGCTTCCTCAACCTTTCTCTCATTCTCTGGGTCTCAGTTATGATCACAGGGTTGGAGGGTTGGATTTGGGGAGAATGGTTTGATCGGTTTTGTTTGGGAACAAAGAAAACGATCGATGAAAAATGCAAGGGAAGGATATGCATGTATGTAATCATGATGGGCAATGGATGAGTGACAAGTGTCACTCATCCATTGGGCCAGAAGCAAAATATCCGGGCCCACTTAAGTCCAAAAGTAACCCGTTTCGTAATTCGTGCAATAGTACTTTCGTACTTACGTGAACCGTAACTTCTCCGTCGAATATCCGAATTCGACGTGCTGCTTGTCTACGGATTCTTATCGTCTCGATCTACGTAATAGTCTTTGGCCCTCGGCCATTGGACCTCTCGGGTCAAAAGTCAACATTTGTCCCAAATTACCAAAATACCCTTGAACTTCTGAACGTCATAACTTCCTCCTCGAACGTCAGAATCGAGCGTGCCACCTGTCTATGAACTCGTGTCGTCATGAACTACGTCACAGTCATCGGCAAAATTCCTCTGAGCACCTGAACAAAAAGTCAACGATTCGCCCATTCTAGGGGCAAAACCGTCATTTCACCTGAATGTCTGTTAATCCTCGTCTAATCTCTGATTAGTCTCGGTAATCCGTAATTAATTCTTAATTAATCCCGTTAATTTGGGACGGTTCGTCACAGGTGTGCTTCGTACGGTTCGGTCGTCGATGGAAGATTCGAGGAGGATGCAGTTGTGCTTCAGTGGTGCTTCGAGGTCGGGTCGAGGAAGGTTTGCTCCAATTTCTGGTTTCTCTCCAATTTTTTTTCTCTGTTCTCTGTTCCGTGGTTGTGAGTTTGTGAATTGGACACCAATTTGTAGATCTCTATTGAGTGGTTCTTAATTTTTCCCAAATTTTCCGCTATTCATCCGTGATTGATGGCTGGCCCCAATTTTTTTTCTTTTTCCAATTTCTGTTCCCCCGTGATTATGAACTTGAATAATTGATTGTTTGTAGGTTTGAATGATGGTAATTTGTAGGATTCAATTGTTCGCTTTGCTGTTCATCCACAGATTTCTTTGTTTTCGACTTTTCAGTTTGAATTTTGTTTTCAGTTTTTGGTTCCTGTCGACTAACATCGTTGATATCGGCCAATATTGGCGATATTCGCTGATTTTCATTGATAGCCTCGATTTTCCAGGAAGTTTCAGCTTGCCCCCCCTCTTACGTACTGGTCACAGGATATAGCAAAATTTCAGCGACATATCTCCGAAATTTGGCGATATTTTCAACAGTGCCTGACACCTGTTAGTCTGACATTATCAGGTGACATCATGCTGACGTCAGCAGAGTTGCCCATTGACTTTTGACCAGACGCATTAACCAACGCGTGGGGTCACATGGGCTCGACTTTCGAGGTGAGACTAGCACCATTTTCAAGTTTCTACGTTATGAATCAAATGGCCGTGGTTTCATGTCGATCCGAAACATTTAGATAGGTCAAATTGAGGTTTGATGCCTTGGGAAGCGTGTTCATGATGCTTTCCTGGGCCAATTTTGTTATAGGGTTAGATGTTAGACCTAGTAGGGTCAATTAGTGAACTTTGGATGTATTTGGACAGGCCCGAAGATTGTGTTTGGCTTCGGGACATGCTTAAGCTGTTCGTTAGCGCAGCAAGGACTGACTGTGAGTGGACTGGTTGTTTTATACTGAAATGCATGCATAACCAATTTATATGTTTTCTGAATGATTTATGTTAAATGTTTTGGAATCATGGAATTTATATACTCGAATCATTGGTCATGGACTATATTACGGATTTACGTGAAAATGAGGTTTTTGGGCTTGAGACCTATTTGGTGACTGATTGACTCAGGTTTTGGGGTCAAAGGAGTTTTGAAAGAAAGATTGATTCAAATTATTTGACCGGTGATCCGGTATGAATAGTTTTCAAGGAGCGAGTTTTAAGAAATGGATTCTGGACGCGGATTTGGAAGGTTTCGGGCTTAGTCCCAATTTTAAACGGTGGTTGTTTGGATTTCAGGAAAGACGAATTTCAAATATGATATTACTGAATTTCACGTTTTCACACTTATATATATATACCCTCATGTATGTGCAGATTAGGCTCCTATAGACGTCGATGATCCTAGAGTTGTCACGATTCACTGCTTGGGATGGGTGACTCCGAGGAGAAGCTTAGGCTCAAGAGTGCGAGTTATGATATCGTCTCGGATATGTTAGGGTCCGAGACAGGTCCACCCCAGACGTCGTAGATCCTCGGGGTAGACTCGGAGATGAGACCCCAAGTAGTACGCGTACTGTAGAGAGATCGTGACAGATATTGGTTGGACATCTAGGATGTTGAGGATGGGTTATATATATATAGATGTATATATTATGTTTCACTGAGGTTTGCGTTCAGATGTATATATGTATAGATATGTGTATATGTATAGAAATTTATATATATGATTTGACTGTGTTTAAAAGTTTTATCTTGAATGCATGCATGTTTCTAAAACAGAGGGTCAGATTATATATATTTTCGAAATGTGTTTATAACTGGTTTATTTTTTGTCCACTCACACTTTGACTGTTTTTGTGACCCTCCAGGCGGTGATACTGAGCAGGGGACCGACTTCGGGGATGAGGCATAAATAGCACCGTTACGTTCTGTTCACCCTACGGGGTAGGTGTTTGTATCTGTATTATTAGTACGAATCTAATGCTCTCGTCCTTTGTCTGACAGTACTATAGTTTTAAACACCGGTGTGTATTTTGGAACCCTAGTAAGAGTATTTGTGGTATTATAACCCTGGTAAGGGTAGTTATGGTATTTTGAGTTACACGTCAGATGGGAGCAGGACTTGTCCCCGGTAGTCCCCACGCAGGGGGGGGGGGGGGAGGGATCGGGTCGGGTCTTGTAAAAAAATAATACATGGCCATCATCCTCCACATGAGAAACAAAGCTAAAGAACTGGAAAAAAAAACTGGAAGGCACATTTAACTAAATATTATTCCTTTGATCATAAAGGCAACAATCGTAAATATGTTTTCAACAAATAGACTTCACAAACAAATTGAACGTGATGTTTGTGGAATACACTATGCTCATTATAAGGATAATATAACAGATAAGAAAATGAATGAGTCTGGTGAACTAGTAAAATCAGTTTGTATCATAACGAAAGGGTGTAGTGAAATTGGAGCCAATTTAAAACTATGGGAAATTAAATGACATTTTGACTCTAGGCAAAATCTAAGCAGCTTTGTAATTCACATTGCACGAACACTGAGGCTACAAAGTAATTGGTGCTTTAGAAACCACAACACCTACATGACCATCAAATTGTAAGCGAAGCTCTTATGCTACGTAAACTACGCTCTTACGTGACTTCGTATCTCTATAGTATTCTCATTAATAAGCTAACATAGATCTAAAGTTACGAATAATATGTCACAAACAGGCTAATGTGCATTGAACGTAGGTATGTAAAAGCTTGTGTATACCTATAGTATTGCATCATAAGAAACTATGGGAAGCCAAATTTAAAAAAAAAAATAATCAGACGCATAGTTGAATGGCTTCCAAATGTGTGATCATTGCCTCACTAAGTAGCCAAAAAAAATGGACATAAACAATTTGAAAAATAGGTCATTCAAATCAAACGCAGCAGAATATATGTGGAACCTTAATTCATATTTTGATTGTGTTTTTAGATCCAACAACTATATTTTCAAAACCATATGAAAAGTAAGAATAAAAATCAAATATCGAAAAATTCATCATCCAATGCCAAAAGGCAATCAATTATTTGAATTTAGTTCATCCAAATATGAACAAAGTCATCATCAAAACTGAAAAAAAAAATCGATTACCTGCAAATAAAGCATCTTCCATTAACAGAAAATGAGTGTTATATGTTGTTCATATCTGAAGAATTGAGTGTCCTACATTTCATTTTCCCATTCTCGACACTTTAATCTTCTATTGAGAGACAATGGGTACCCATATATAGGTTCATATTATTATTGTATCATAAGAAACTATGGGAAGCCAAATTTCAACTAATATAATCAGACGCACAGATGAACAACGTCATCATCAAAACTGAAAAGAACATCGATTATCTGTACATAAAGCATCCTATATTGAGTAGAAATATAAACAAACATTTATAGAACATAGATCTAAAAACCACATGCCAAGACAAAAATATGATAGGAAGAAAAAAAACATGGTAGAAAACAATTAATGATCTGAGAACCTATTTCAATAACTTATAGAAGCAAATTGTAGACCATGTTGAAGAATTGGCTTCATTTAAATCCAGATCATCAAGTATCCAAACATAAACAAAGCCATTAGGAAAAGCAGAAAAAAAAAAACGTTGCTGATTTAAAGGTAAAATATTGTGTTATAGAGTGAAACTTCAGATTGAGAATCAAATATGAACGCAGACTTTCACAACATAAACATCGATCAACATCATTTCAGTCACCAATGAACAAAAATTTGAATATAAAATTGAAATGAAATTGTAATTTCTCATATACAAAATTGATACGAAAAATCAATTACATGAAATAAGTTAATCCAAATATACAAAACCATCTTCAAAATTCAAACAGAAAATCATTAGCAAGCATCTAAAGATTAATAAAGGCAACATGAACAACAGGAAGCAAATGATGATAATGTATGAAAATATGCCATCAGATATGTGACCGATCAGAATAATGAAAACTATAAAGTTAATCAAAATTAACAAAACTAGAAAATTGCAGAAGCATACCTTAGCTGATAAGTAATTCTGGAATGCTTATTTAATCGGTGGTCCTGTGGGAAAAAAAGTCAATCAAAATTAACAAAACAACTAGTGAAATTGAGGGAAGAAAATGTAAAATTGGAAAATGAAACTAAAACAGAGGATTAACTGGAAAAGAAAAAAAACAAAGTCACCGCCTTTAAACCAATCTATTAGGTCACTACGAACACAAAAGAAAGGCATGACCTTTCTTACAAATTATTGTAACCCATGGAATAAGTGAGCATCTAGAAAATACAAACATGATCAGTAACCCATACGCAACAACAATACATGCGTATTTCAAAAAACCAACCAACAAAGCGCTGCTTTCTAATTTAACAATTTCAAACCATATAACTTACGAATTATTTACCATGTTCATATTTGGAGGAAGAAATTATATGTATGTGTGTATACTAAAGCTCCATTTCAAAATATTAGAGGTGGAGGTGAGGAAAACAAAATATATGCGCAGGGTGAGAACAACTTTAAAGAAGAGAGGTGTAGTAGAGATTTGGGAGACATACTGACAGAGCCTCCCTGCAATCCCCCTTGATTAATGTGGGAGGACTTGGTCCCGTCTGAGACGACCGGGTAAAAAGCCAAAATGCGCTCGGGACTAAGTAAACATCTTAACTACATGTCAGAGCATGATAGGTCGGGCCGTGTCACATACTGTGATTTGGGTTGAAGAAAGCATGAGCTGTTGAAGGAGTGTAAAACTTGTCCACAAATTGAGGAGCGGCGAGGGCTGTTGGTGCTTTTTGATTGGATGAAACAGCAGTGAAGATGCTTGCATCATGATTGGAGGCATCAGAGGCGGAACCACATCAATCTACCTAGCGATTGGCTGAAACGGCAACGACGAATGGCCGTTAGAAATTGGATGATGCTTCCATGGAAAGAAGATGAGCAATTTTATTTGGATGTCTTAACAGATAATGAAGTTGATAAGCATAATTAAAGTGATTTTCCTCGGTGGATTCATCTGCAAGGTACAATATTTAACAAATCTAATCTGGATAAAAGAAGATGAGCATAATTAAGTCACGAAATAAGCCACAATTGTAAGGATTGAATTACTAAGCATAATGATTTAAAATTTCAAACCTTTTTAGCGCTATTTAAAGCATCAAATGCCTTGGCACGATCCCCATCATTGAAGGCATGTTAACCGAATTCTTCTAATGCAAATTTTGTGGACTGAAGCCTAAGGTATATGGTGGTCTTAGTTTTGTATTTTGGAATGAGAATATAAAAGGGAACAACATATGTTTTTGGAAAAAAATGAAGCAAAAAATGAGAATAACCTCAGAAAATATTATGCAAGCATGCGTGGCGCAGAGACTTTAATTTGCAAATGTGACGACCTGGAAATTTAAAAAGGTAATTTTGAGAATTTGGAAAAGGAATTGACATTTTTACCATTGGTTTAAGTGGTCAAAAGTTGACTCTTCAGTCAGAATATCTTTTGGACTTTCCGTGAGGACCATTGCGTAGGTCTCGAAATCTCGAGTTCGCAGAGACGCAACACGTAAAAATTGAAGTTCAGATCAAATTTTTATGGGTTTGAATTTCCTAGGGGCATTTTTGTAATTTTAGACCCAAGGGCATTTTGGTCTTTTTGTTGTTTTGTCGAGTCATCAGTGGTGTGACTCAGCCCTCTTGTTGTGTGACACTTGTCACTCTTAAGTCATGATTAGTGGCATTGAATATTGTGGGGGGTGTTTTATGTTGTTATGTTCATGTATCTTGTGGTGTGAGCTCGACACCCGAAAACCAAAACCCAACCCATCTTCATCAATCTTCACCTGAGAATTAAGAGGATATAGAGAGAAATTGAGAGGAAAATTGAGAGAAATAGAGAGAATTAAGAGGATATATAGAAAGAAGGGATGAAGAAGGAAGGACCCAGACTTCAGAAACTCTGATAACCCGAGATACCCATAACCCAAACCCAAAACCTCCATGAACCCTTGAATTAAAAATTTGATTTTGGACATTAAATTACTGAAATTAAGGTTTATGGTGACCCTTGACTCCTAGCGATCAGATTAGAGTTAAAATTTGGTAGAAATGGAAGCAAGAAGGGTCAGATTGAATGATTGCAATTTTTTCCGCAATTCCTTGAGTTGGGTTGTGAAATAAAGGTGAGATTTCGATGTCTTAACAACTTATAACTGTTTATGGGATTGAGCAGATGGGATTAGATGTTTAAAAAATGGAAGTTGGACGTGAATTGCAGGTTTGGAATCGGGTAACCTCGCCGGGTCGGGTCCTAAGAGCTAACCCGTGGGTTGACCTGACAGAAGTTGAAGATGACTAGCTGGGCGCGTGGACTTCACCGCAGCTGCTTCAAGAGGTACGTGGGAGTGCATGCCACCCTATTACTAGGTATGGTCAATATGTGTTTTAATGTAATCTATGTTATGGACATTTTGGCATGAAGATCGTGGCTGATCGTGAGGCAGATGCATGAGTGAGAATTAGTACAACTATCCCTTGTCTAATAAGTCTTAAGGGTGTTTTCGAAACTTCACTGGCTTTGCGAGACTGGAGCAGGACTAGGCATAGTTATCAAGCATTGGTGGGACGAGTCATGTCAACAGGGTATCAAACCAGAGTGGTACTGATTGTGTTGTCCACGTCATGCCTCGAAAAGCGAGCCCCGTGCACCGCCCAGTAATGAGATACGAGGGTATAAAAGATCCCAGGATTGACTTCAGGATGGAATAGACCTTGGACTGGGGGTCAGAGGTTGAGTATTGCACTTTGATAAAGGAGAACTTATGTGGGCCCGTATAGTGAACGAGCCTAGAGGCTAGAAATGTTGCATAGATGGGCAAGTTGGACCTAGATGAGATGTTGAGTGAATACCACAGTTGGAGCAATCATTCGATGCAATGAGGTGTCTTCTATAGGATATGGTATACATAGCCATGTTTCTTCTTGGTGACTATGCATGCCAGTTGTGGCATGTATTACGGGTATCGGGATAGGACTCGGATAGAGTCAAGATATTGGATTTGGACACGGAAGGAGTCAAGATATTGGATTTGGACTGAGAAAGAGTTAGGATATTGATTTAGGACTCGAGATGAATAAACGTATTGTATCAGGGCTCGAGAAGAGCTAGAAATTTGAAATAACGATTACGGTTTACATAGAGAATGGTGGTTCAAGTGGGAGCTTGAGGTACCGACGTAGACTTAATATGCATATTTTTGGAGGGATACATTCAAATTTTGAGGACAAAATTCCAAGGGGTAGATTGTGACAACTCGGAAATTCAAAAAGGTAATTTTAAGAATTTGGAAAGCGTATTGATGTTTTTACCCTTTGTTTAAGTGGTCAAAATGTGACTCTTTGGTCAGAATACCTTTTAGACTTTCTATTAGGACCATTGCGTAGGACACAGAATCATGAGTCCATAGACAGATGGCTCGTAAAAATTAGAGTTTGGATGAAATTGTTATGGCTCTGAATTTCTTAGGGGCATTTTTGTAATTTTAGATTTGAGGGTATTTTGGTCTTTTTGTTGTTTTGCTAAGTCATTAATGGTGTGACTCACCCATCTTGTTGTGTGACACTTGTCACTCTTAAGTCTAGATTAGTGGGATTGAACAATGTGGGGATGTTTTATGTTGTTGTGTTCGTGTATGTTGTGGTGTGAGCATGGCTCCCGAAAACCAAAACCCAACCCATCAACATCAATCTTCACCTGAGAATTAAGAGGAGATAGAGAGAAATTAAGAGGAAAACGAATGAAGAAAGAAGGGATGAAGAAGGAAGGACCCAGACTTGAGAAACTCTAATGACCAGAGTAATACAACCTGTACCGGAATCCAAGAAATAAATTATGAAATTACCATTTTACCCCCATATGTCCAACTATTAATCCTTATTAGACCTTGGTTTGGATGTCCTTGATTTGGGCCTTATGGAATTGCCGTTTCTGAGGCCCAAACACACGACCCAGTGCATTCTCGACATAAAATTAGCCTTGATACTTGTTAATAAAAGGCCTAAACCCGCTATCCTTTTTTAAGGCCCAAGTAGAAGCCTATTCCATTTAGAAGTCTTAGAGAAGGGTTGGGTGTGGGCCCAAAGCCCAAAGTACAGGTCTGCTGCCTTGTAGCAGAGCACGCCGTTTTGAGGGAGATTTGGACTTTCACATTGCCCCTAACCTCACACACCCTCATTTGGTCTCTGTAAAATCACAAGTTGAACCCGTGTCTATGAGCACCCAACCCACATCACATTTGCCCCTGTATCGATCTTTAACCCATGCGATTGAACTACCAACACTTTCCCCTTTTACAGCCTCAATAGAGATGCCACCACAGTGAGAAACCAAGGCTCACAGTGTCGGAGTGAGAAACTAGACGACGAGCTTCAAACCAGACCATCGAGCCCAGAAATTAGACTACCCAATCTCATCCCAGACAACACCCTGTCTTCGCCATGGACTTCGCGATGTGCAAACTCGCTCTCGAAGCCTAGAAATTGGCATGACCTAGTTTGGCGAACAAGACCCAATTATGGACTCGATGATGACCCAGAGCTTCTGAGATTGAACGAGGTAAGATTTCGTGAATCCAACTTCAGATTATTCTTCGTCTCTATGTTTGGAAGCTAATAATAGGTTTGCATGTTGCTTTCCAGTCGACGGCGCGCTGGAGTGGGGTTTTTCACATCCTTGTCAAGCCTCTAGGTCCTGTGAACCATTTGAAACAAACATCGAGGCCCTTGAATCAACGAAAATGCCCCACTGCCCATTTTCTAATGTTGACTCATTTCTAACCTAAGAGGAACTAACCTGAGAATCTTGAGCCCAGACGAAGGTAAACCATTCCAATCTATAGCCCACTCTATTTCTGAGGTGGTGAGAAGTGTTATGGAGTGATTGTATGGAATTTTGGCTTAGGTTTGGATCCTAATCGGAGCTACGAAGTTTTTCAGCGAAACCAGCGGTTTCGACTCCTCCTCGTGGTCATACAGGTAAATTCTAACCCTAAAATGTTTATTTTTATAACCTTGGTGTGATTTAGATTCTGTGGATGGGTTTTGGGTGACTTTGGGTTTTATTTTTTCAGTTCCAGCCGCAGTGAACGGCGATAGCAACAACGGTCTGGTCGTCGTCTTCGACGGATTCCCGATGATTGGACTGACCGTTAAGTTTAACAAACGTTGTTAGTTTATAACAGAATATGATAATGGCGTTAGCATATTCTATTAGAAACTAACGAAGTTAGGATGTCAGTTAGAGGGGAATATTCCTTGGAATATGCCATATGTGTGGCACTGTGTACACGTACAGGCA
Organism: Prinsepia uniflora; assembly: GCA_032719365.1. NCBI lineage: Eukaryota > Viridiplantae > Streptophyta > Magnoliopsida > Rosales > Rosaceae > Prinsepia > Prinsepia uniflora. Next base: position 38,420,655 of record CM064862.1, read on the forward strand.
TTATAGAAACACGCGCAAGAAGGGTTCTGTCCCTCCGCTGGTTCATGGGGCACTACCCCGGTCTAAGGTGGCATTGGCATGTTTTCAAGTCCTTTTCAATAGTTTTAAACACTTTTCCAGCCCCGATTTGACCCGTAAAGCCATATTTCAACTCTTGGTAGCGCCTGGGCACTATTTTTCTGATCCCAGTGGCGTGTAGGTATTGTTTTATGGGCTTGGGAAATTTCTAAACATGTTAGGGTCTTAGTTAAGTGAGTTTAGGCCATGTTGGGCCACCCGTTTGGGGTTTTAGTGGATAGATTGAAAAGTAAGTGAGTTTGACTTTGGTAAATGGTCTTGTAGGACGGGATCACACTTGGAGTTTGTGAGTTGTTGGAATTTTTGGGTGACTTGACTCTCCGACTAGTGTGAGTGGACCCTCTTCCCTAAAACTTACGTTTTTATATTACTATTTTACTCGCACGTTCTAGGATGTTTGCACATTTTATAATTATTGAGTATTCATGATTTATTATGTTATTATTGTGGTGTGAGATTGTGATGAAGGGTTTCTATGCATATCCGGTTATGTTTACCTATGGTAACATGGTAAGTTCACATACTTGTATGTTCGAGTCACATACATTGCATTGCATGAGAGTCCTCGAAGCATATATGAGATTGAGATTTTTAGAACCCACTTAGGAGTCACTGGTATCTAGTACCCGTCTGTAGACTACATACATGTCCTCAATGTGATCGTTCACATATGCTGCTCGCTATACTAGTTAAAAAGCGCAAGTCCTATCCCCGAGCTCTAGGGAACTTGAAGTGACGGTGCCTAGTATCCCGTCCTTCATGTGTTCGAGGTACGCAAGCAAGATGCCTAGTTGTGTTACGAGTATGAGACTCGATGCGACTCAAGAGCAATTTGATGTGGGTTAATATTGAGACATATTTACGGTTTCTACATGGCTCATATGTGCATCTTATTTAGACTATTACTGTTTGACTGATAGTATATTCCTCGTATTACATACAAGTATACTTTAACTGTTTTGTGATTTATTTTAAAATGAGGGGTTAAGTGTTGTTTATTGAAAATATTTTTACACTAAAATAACAATTAGGACCACTCACCCTTTGTGTTTTAAACACCTCGAGTATCTGTGGTCTGCACGCACTTGGAGGAGTTTGGTTGCTACTCTAACACTCACTCTTGATGAAGAGTGAAGGTGACGGTAAAATTGGGTATCAGCAAGTAAATTTTTTTATGTGTGATCATCAATTATAGACGTCCATGTTCTAAGCTTCCGCAATTGGGTGGAATGTGCTACGATTTTATCGAGTATGTTCCACCCGACTCTCTAAAAATGCGTCGTTTTTAACCTAACTGGCTTCGTTATTTGGATGTCATCGTCCAAGTGTCGACCATCACGCCTTGACTTTCGTGCCATAAATGGACTTTCTGGGTTGAGGTGTGACATATTTGGTATCAGAGGACGCGTCATTAGTTTGGAGGTTTGATGATCATACAACCCGATACCCGGTGTCAGAGCCACACCTCAAGTGTTATTACGCCTTTTAAAACACTGGTTGTTAATAGTTTATGGTTTGATCGCTCGTTCCCATAAGTTAAATTGGGGTTTCAACTTAATTGTTGTTGCCCATTGTTATACAAGATTAGTGAAATGGTATTCCGTCGAATTTCGCATTCGAGTGGTGCTTACGAGCTTGGGACTCAAAATGGGTGGTGTGAACGAGTCATTCCACGATGATTGTGTTGAATTAGCAGTTATTGGATGGACTATTGTGACGGTTTTCCTAGTGGAAAAATTGCTTGCATCATTTTACACGCTTTAGTTAACTTTGTTGACCAAGTTTTTGAGAACTACGGCGTTATGACCGGTTATTGTTGTAACAACCCATCCCGAGAGCCGGGATTAGTAGAGTGATTAAGGTGGGATTAGTGAGGCTAATCGGTGGTTAGGTGGTCCCGATAGGTCCGTAAGTTTAGAAAGACGATTTTGCCCCTGACTTGGGCAAAAATGTTGACTTTTAGTTTGGGAGGTCCGATGGACTTTGACTAGTGACCAGGACATAGTTTAGGACGTCACGAATCTGTAGGCAGGTGGCACGCTCGATTCCGACATCCGAGGAGGAAGTTATGATGTTCGGAAGGTTGAGGGCATAACCGTAATTTGGGTAAATTAGGGGGAATAGTTGAATTTTTGTGTAATCGGGTTTTGGTATGTTGACCTAGGATGGTTACGTAGATCTCGTTGTCCTGAGTTCGATGACAGGCGGCACGTATTCATCGGACGTACGATGTGAGAGTTACGGGTCTAGGAAGTTAATGGCAAAACCGTAATTTTGAGTTAAACAGAAGGGTATTTTGATCTTTTTGCACCTGGGGATTTGTGCAGAGAGAAGCAGATGAAGGGTTGAGATTGGGCCATGTGTGTGAGAGAGAGAGTGGGGGATGGTGACATGTGGCAAGTGTGTAGTGGGTTCTGGGGGATTCTAGGGTGTGTACACGGCCCAAATAATTGGGGTGCAACCGTGCCCGTGTTCTTGTTTGTGGGCAGAGGGAAACAGAAACAGAGGGAGATTGTGGGAGGAACTTGAGAGAATTGAAGGGTTGATTGAGGGTGCTGGTGAGTTGTGAGAGTGTGTGGGTGTCCAGAGAGTGGAAGGGAGACGTAAGAAGGTTGGGAGTTGAGGAAGTCGTGTGGTTGGGCAGCTGGGAACCGTGGGAAAACCAGGGGTGAAAAGCAGGGAGGTCGTGAGAATCGTGGCGGTGGCGGCCGTGTACGGGGCAACTGAGACCGTGGTGGTGTCGTGAGGGGTGTGAGGAGTCAACCAATACCAGCGGAGCTCACGACGGCGACAGATTTCAGGTAATTTCTAGTTCCCCGTGTCTATGCTCTATTTTGGCCGTGAACTTCAAATCGGAAGTTGTGGCTTGAGAGGTTGAATCGAAGAGTCTAGGGTAGTCTAGGGAGTTCAGTTGAGTCCAGGGCGTCGTTCGGTTGAGCTGCTGTGACGGGAGGTGCACGGTGGCGGTTGGCACGACGGAGGAACTCTGTGTACTCTATTTTAGCCGTGACTTTCAAACTGAATGTCGTGAAGTTTGGCATAGAGTCGACGTTCCAGGTGAGTTGGGTGAGGTTTAGGATGGTCCTAGGAACCGTCTGGTGTTGCCACCGTGACGGGAGGTGACCTGGGTGGCCGGAGAAGGAAACATGGGTTTATCGGGTTCTGGTTTCGAGCTTTAGTCGACAAGGATGAGGCCGTGTCGAGGTACTTGGAGTTGGGGAAAGGATAGGGTAGGACTGGACGAAACTGTTGGTGAAGAAAGGAGGTGTTTTGGTGCAGGCACGGCGGAGAACCGCTGACGCCGGTTCAAGCTGCAGGCTACTGTGTTGAACCGGGTCGACGTGAGGTTGAAGGTACACTGTAGCAGGCGCGTGAGGGCCACGCGCAGCCACTTTGGGCGGCACGTGGGGGCACGTGCGGCGGTTCTGGGGAAAGTGGTCAACGTGGTTTTTGGTCTAGGAGTTGTGTTGAGTTCATTGGAAGTGGTTTCGGGTTGTTCGGACGTCGTTTGAGTTTAGTTTCGCGAAGGTGAAGGTTTAGGGTCCCGGGTTATTACGCTTTCGACTCGGGGATTTTTGAGGGAAGTTAGGTGGTTACTCATGGACGTGTTAGTGACGTAATTTGTTGGATGTTGACAGGATCGGGATTTCCCGAGGAAGCTGAGGAATGGGCTGGACGTTCGGGACGCGATTGAGGGCTCGGTACTGTGAGTGGACCCCTTCTCTATAACTGAGCATGCATAACTGTTTTTCTATAATTGTTTTATGGTTTTAATCATGATTCTATGTTATCGAATATGCTTTGTTGATTTTACATAATTGCACGTTTTCGAGGAAGTTTGGTTTCAGTACGTTTTACGAGAAAAGTGTGATTTCTGAATATGATGTTAGGGAGTTGGGATTTCAATGGACAAATGGTTTAAATGTTCATAAAGGGATTTTGAAATCGGATTTCGGTAACGGGATTTGGTTTTAAAGTCGGAAAAGTGGAATTCCGGATTTGGGTTCGGAATGACGGTTCGGGATGCCGGAAGGGCATCAGACCAGTGATTTCGGATTCGGGTTTGGAAATGGACAATGGTTTTACAACTGGTTTTGGATTGGATTTGCTGGATCTGGATATTGGGTTTAAAGACCCGGATATTGATTTGACGGGGGACGGGCCCAGATTGAGTTTAAAGACTCGGATATATTGATTTACCCCATAGGCCTATTGAGTTTAAAGACTCGGGAGTTTAAAGACTCGGATATTATTGAGGCCTGGATTGAGTTTAAAGACTCGGATAGGCCTGGATTGATTCTATAACTGTTTTATAATGTTTCTGTTTCTTATGATGTGATTTATGGTGAATTGACGGAGGGTGAAACTCGGTTTTTATTAAAATGGTTTTAGAACTTTTCTTTTATTGACGGTCCACTCACACCTTTTATTTTTAACTGCCCTCCAGGTTGTGGAGCTAGCGCGGGGTCTTAACGTCGAGGCAGTGTCTGAGGCATAGAAGTGACGAGCGGGATTTCCGAGTGTTTAAGTTTTTCTTCCGCGTGCGTGTAATTGTCATCGGTTTTTATTTCGTTGTATTCGTACTATGCTATGTAAACTCTAACTTCGGTTTTTATTGAGTGCTTTCTCCTGCGTCTGACTGTTTTTGTGTCTGGGTGTCAGACGGGAGCAGGATTTACCTCGAGTTTCGGGGTGAAACCGGGGTGGGTCCTGACAATTGTGGACGTCCTTTTTAGGACATGGAATTCCATCTAGAATTTTCTACGAAGGTCTTTGCAAGTAATGTTCCTTGAGTTGGCGATGTCTTAAGGGCTACCAAACGAAATACTTCTTAATTTTCGTGCTCGAGAGACATTTATCTTGGCTCGAGAGACATTTATCTTGGCTCGAGAGACATTTATCTTGGATCGAGAGCGTATAACCCATCGTGGGTTTCCCTTTGAGAATCTCCCGAAAGTTTGGGTATCTTATCATTATTTCATTGTGGCATGACCCAAAAGCTCGTAGTACAAACCCTAGTGACTTTTTGATTTCTTGGTTATGAAAGTTCCTTGCAAACTACGCTTTAGCTCTGAAAAACGTTCTTTTAAACTGTGTCATTACTCCCTCCGACGTTTAAAACAAGGTTAACAGATTATCTCTCAAAAATAAAATTGGGATTTATTTTTGCATTATTCTTACCACTGGATTGATAGAGACACTTACTTTTTCATGTAAAGTTATTGTTGTGACATTTTTTATTAAATAACTGAAGTTACTAAACAGAATTCAGTATCAAGATCGTACCACATTTTGTGATGTGATACATCTTGATGCCATATGGATTTACGAGACTTGTTGCTAAGTTTCTTTTACGACATGAAATTTCGTTTTACTAAATCATGCATATTTACAACCGGGGATCATGTTCCCATATTCGTTGCCTTTACGTAAAATTGTTTCAAACCACAAGTTTGGAGTACTTTCGGCAACCACTTTTGAGTTTTAACGACGGTTCAGTTTTAATGAATTTTATTCTCTGGTGGATTTAGTAAACACTTTTTAAGTTCTTTTTCCTGATTGCATGTTTGGCATTGCGCCACATCTCACCTACTTGATTTTGACCTATGAATTTACCTTATCCTTCCTAGGAAAGATTCACAAGATCTTGTTAGTTTGACAAAAAACATTTGATTATCTTTTATTTCCTTTTTAAAGGAACGTTTTTGGAAAAGAGTTTTTGAGATACTTGAATTTTCAACTTCCGTTTTCGGAAGCAATCTTTCTGGTCTGGGGCAACTTGACTACGGGAAAGTTTTCGTATTTCGGTGCTTCAGCTGAGAATTGTTTAGTCATGGTTTGGATGCATTGCCATACAGACTTCACCTCCAATCTTATTTGGGAATTAAATTACCAGATTGATCCTCAAGCTTGTCCTTTGGCTTAATTAACGTCTTTGATTTAGAGGGCGAGTGTGGTGAAAGAGGCACCCCATCAACTTTGCTGCATGTTGTGATCATTATTTCAGATGATGGTTTAGGAGATATTTGGAATGAAATCTCAATGCAATTAGAATCGAACAAGGATGTTTCCATAGACCATTCATCTAAAGGAATTAGTGGTGGTGATTGTGATCATTATTTTGTCCCATGGGAAGATCTTGGGTATGCTTGTCACATTTGGGAGCGCTAGACTCTTCGATCGTATTCAATAACCATCCACTTCTCGTCACACTCTCTTTGCTTAGGCCCAAAAATCGGGAAGCCGTTGGGTTATTTTCCAATGCTTAACGATGGCTACCGAGATTGTGACAAATTTTTTACTTCTTAGATATTGTCCTTCTTCTCTTAGTAGTCATCCAAAGACTTTATGGTTTCGGTGTTTTGGATCACAGATCCCAAGTTCGGAATTGAGGCGAACCTTATATAGACCGGATCACCACAGTTCATCTTACTTTGTTTAGCTTTTCGTCCCCGGACCTTAGGTCACTTCCGCGTAGTATACACTTTACTCCATTGATGCATTCGTTACGCTAATGTTTGGACCAGCCATTGAGGCATCTGTGAAGACTTGATGATAAGAATGGGATTCATAGAGAACCTATGGTTGCGTGGACAACTGGACCTTTCCCCCTACTTCTATCTTGTGATTCAAAGCTCCTACTCGCAGGGACTGGTGCTTTGAATTGAGTAGCTTATTGAGGATTGTAATGAACACATTTGACCAAGTTAGGTTTCTCCAAAACTCTATCCACTATTGTACACCCTAAGTCAAATAGATTACGGTACCGTACTCAAACTCCTTTTGATCCTAAGTTCCAGCACAATATTCTTATTTCGTGAACCGAAGAAACTGTTTATTCTACTCTTGAAGGTATTGTTGATTGGGACGATCATATATCGAGCGTTGTACAATGATCTTCATTTTCAGGAGTAGGAACCTACCTGGACTCGTACCCTTTTCGTGAAAGGTGACTTATGACTGGTATTTAGTGATGGCGAAGTTTACTTCTGGATCGGTCAAATTAGTCTTTGACATGAGAATTCTCCTTGACTACGCTTCAGAGATTTTTGTGAGCTTAATAAATAGATGAGTAGAGTTAGGGATCCTACTAAAATGGTAAGCTTGCACCATTGACAAGAGTAGACTTGGCAAAAAATTTACGACTAAACGATAATCTGAGTCAAGGTTGTGGTATTGAAACTTTGTTGGGATCTCGGAGTAACCAGCCTGAACTCATATTCTAGCCAAGGCAGATTCTAGCATGGAGAATTTTAGTCACTGGCCGCGCTTATCGCTTAACCCTGTTACATGTGCATCTTTAAAGGTTCGTTATAGGAGAATTATGTTCCTGATTTTGCTACCAATTTTCACTCGGAGACATTTGACCACACTTTGACCTTGAGTCGTAGGGCAACCTTCAAGCACACCATTTCTTTTCGGTAATTGCATAAGCTCTCTCTCTTGGACTACCTCATCCTTGTATTTCGTTCTGGACGTCACCTGAGTTGTGGAGTGATGTATCTATACCTTGAAGCATTTCTTCTTCTTTTGTTCAGACTTATTAAGAATAAAACGTTGGATGATTTTCAAACATGTCGAGCGAAGATCTAGACATTCCCACAGTGAAAGCCATCACGTATTACAGAGTAAGGTAAGGGTTTTCCTTGGGCATTATCTCTACACTCAATCTTTTTCCCAGAGACTTCCTTATTGCGAGGATCTTCTCAGTAATCGATATCTCCTTATCAAACTGACGGTTTGAAATTATCGACAATTGAGGGGATTATAAGGACTGTTAGTTAAGAATTTTTGACTTGAGGCATATTGCACTTAGCAGTGACGCAGCTAGGGCTGACGTTCGCATATGACATCAATAGTGATGTCAGCTAAGGCTGACATTAGCAGATGACGTCAGCCTTGACTAGGCACGTGAGAACTCGCGTGGGCGTGTGGGTACAAAATTTGAAGTCAAATCGGTCCTGTTCGAAATATTTTGAGGTTTTGAATCCAATGTTGGTGGTTTCAGGTCGATTTGAGGTCGTTGGGTAATGTTTTGGAGGTTTGTCTCCTCGGAAAGTGTGCTCGGGACATGTATACTATTCTAGGGATTAGGGGTGTTTACATTTAGAATTACATGTATTGTTAGTGATCATCGTATGTAATTTTAACGTGCGCAGACGTTCTGAAGGCTTCAGATTGGCTTACGACGCTGTTTTGAGCTTGCTGCGTGGACTGTGTGTAAGTGGACTTTAACTTATACAATAATGCATGCATAAACGTTTTAAATGATCTTATGAGCATGGATTGAAATACAAAGTTTGCATATTATGTTGAATGATGAATTACATATAAGTTTATATAATGATTTGATCATACTGGACACTATTTTTATGCTATCGTGGGAACTATATTTTGGACTAAGACCCTACGCGAAACGCGTGATTTCATTGGAAATCAAATTTTTTTTTGAAAATAAATTTATGAGATTTGATAAATGTTTCCAATGTTTTTACTATGACCATTCTCCGTGATGATTGATATGATTCTAGCAGGAATATGTTTCCCCGGAGAGGGCCTCCGGTTGTGAATGTGTTTCCCCGTATAAGACCTTATGATATGTTACTCATCTCGAGGGTGCACTGTGTTCGCCCCGAAGAGGTCACGATGCACTGCCTGTTGTTGAGTAGCCGTGGGAGGCTCGACTTAGGAGTGCTTATGATGTATGTTGAACGTCGGTCATAAATAAGTTCAAGGCGACGTACTCGGACGTGAGCTGTCCTGGAGCTTGATTGCACGCGTTGCTTGGATATCGTGACTGATGATGATGATATGATGGTATGAGACAAATGTGGGATATGAGAATGGGTCATGATTTTGATTTATTGCTTTGTGTCCAGATATTTTCACATGTGTTTGTTTACGATGAAAGCCTTTGTTTTCCATAGGTACTATTTTACTTGAAGAAATGATTTAATTTATATGCATGCGTTCTTTATAAAACTGAGGGTTAAATGATGATTTTGGAAATTGATTTTTCAACTGTTTATTTTTGTCCACTCAGACTTTTTATTTGGTTTTGGTACCCTCCAGGTTGATCGCGGACGCGGGCTGTAGTAGAGACCGAGGCATCACATGAAGCTGCATATTTTGGAAACCCCGAGTGGGTCATAGTAATATCCCTGATCTGACACGTGATGTCTGAGGGGAGCAGTTCATCCCACGTAATTCCTGAGGGATTAGGGATGGGTCCTATCAGAACTGCCCTAACTTCTTCTCAGGATTGAACCGAATTAGACACGTGCTGGGTACTTTTTGTATCCTTGTATTGGACCAATGGATTTGAAGGGCCCTTTAGCCTTGTTAGCTATCTGGAGCACCCTTGGACACGTATGGACTGAGTTTCCATTCCCCTTATAACTAGAGAATGATCAATTTACCTAATCCTATCCCCAACCTCGATTACTGCGTAAACAAGAAACCGTAATAGCTACCGTAAACCTCAAGGCCGCTCAAGATTAGCTACTCTATTACGAGTTGGATCATAAACCATAGTTTGGAGAATAGTTACGTAAATCGTATTGTTGGCGAGTTAGTTGGATCCCATCAGAACCTTAGCAATGAGAATCACCAGTGCTATGTGGGAGTTTGGGAGAAATCGCAGAGCTTTAGTCAGATGGATTATTGAGGTTGTTGAACTGGCTAAATAAAAAACTAGTTACTTTACGAGACATATGGAGCCTTGGAGTTTTCCTGCACTAGGCCTACACGGTTATTAGTGAAGGGAAAAATCGACCTATTCGATCATGTTTGGTATCTCTCCTAATTGAGACTACTCACCAATGAAGAAATCTTTACTGGATATTTAAGAAATTACTCAGGAATCATTTGATTTGTTGCACCATTTGATAAAGATCTTGGTGGATTACTCCTTTTAAACGAAGTGATGTGCTAGTAGATCGATGGTTGGGAAATAATGAATTCCTTAAGGGAGCATGTTTTATAGGACCCTAGAGTAAGTTAGGTTTTAACTATGATGGTAGCGGACAATTATCGGATGTCGTCATGGAATTGCACTAGCGTCAACTCGCTTAACTTTGGTGTTCCAACCGAACCCAAAGCCACTGAGCTCCCAAAAGGCGTCATGCTAGATAGGTGTTTGCCTACACCTTTAAGACACACCACCAATCCCATCCCAGACAATTCCCCTGGTAGGAATACAAGATTGTTCACTGTTCCCTCCATGACACGGGTCTTACAATCCACCCCTATAACGACCCGTCTCAAATTCCGTGATTAGATTAGTGACTAAATAAGGATTAGTAAGATTAATCGGTGATTAGTGGGGTGCTTTCGGAAGGACGACATGAAATGACTGTTTTGCCCTTAGTCGTGGGCAAAATTTTGACTTTTCATTCTGGAGGTCAAATGGACTTTGACCAATGACTGTGACGTAGTTTGAGACGTCACGAGTTCATAGATAGGTGGCACGTCCGATTTCGACATTCGAGGAAGAAGTTATGACGTTCGGAAGTTCATGGGTATTTTGGTAATTAAGTTAAAAGGGGCAAATAGTTGACTTTTGACTCGGGAGGTACGATGGTCAAGGGTCGAGGACCGTTACGTAGATCGGGCAGATACGAATCCATAGACTGGCGGCACGCTAAAATCAGACGTTGAACGGGAAAGTTATGGGTCACAGAAGTTCGATTGTACTATGCACGCATTACTAGACGAGGACACTTGGCTAAATTTGATTGGTTGACTTTTTAAGAAGACCCATGGATGAGTGGCAAGTTTCACTCATCCCATTGGTCTTTAACCCCAAAAAGTGGATCTCATTCTTGATTGGTGGGTCTTGGGATTAAAATAATAATATTGTTATTATTTTATAATTTCCACTTCTTTATCCCTTAATCCTAACAATTCATCTTATCTTTCCCTTTCATCTCCACCGTTCATCCTTCTCTTCTTTTCACCTTCATCATATTTCATCATTTTCCTTCTTCTTCAAACCCGAGTACCACCCTCACCATTTTTCCCCTAAAACAACACACAACCTCACCACCATATACTTGTGTTTGTGTGAGAAACCTTGAGCATGACTGAGAGAGTGAGAGGTGATGTTGAATGAGGCGTGATGGTGGCGTTGACGGTGAGGGATGGCACACACGGTGGTTGGGAACCCGCGAGGTAAGCTTAAGTTCAAATTTGGATTTTTGCGTTTAAAGGTTTTGGATCCGTTCTAAGGGTTGGTAAATGTTTCCAAGGGAAATTTGGGTCTTTTGGAATCAAAATCATGGACGGGGGATGGCTAAGCTGTCTGTGCAGAGGAGTAGAAAAATCGGGACCGTGAATTCGATCTCAGAAGTAGTTTCTTAGTACTTTTAGGTGTTTTAAATCCATAGGTTGATTGGAAATGAGTAGACAGAGGTTTAGGAATAAGAATGAACAAAAATGGAACGAAAATAAGGAAGATTGGACAATGAACCGGTCGCGCCGGTTCAGACCGATCCGGTCCGATTCAAACCAGGCGAACTGGGTTCGCTGCACGTTGGAGAAGGTGAACAGTGACTGGCGCGTGGGCTCACGCACAGCCCCTTTGGGCTGCGCATGAGGGCACGTGGTGAGTCTTTTGGGGAAGTGTTCAACCTGTGAAATACTCTATTCGATGTAACGAACATTTTGGGACTAGTTTCGTGTCGATCGGACACCGTCTAGATAATGTTCGGGACATCCGAAGGTTTAGGATCGAGTTTAAAAATAGTTAAACATTCCAGAAAATTACGGGGCTTTTGTGAGGGATTAATTAAGTAGTTAGTAACCCTCTATTACGATTTGGACAGGTTTGGGAGTCTCGATGACGACGATTAGCTCGGTGAGGCTTACAGCATGCAAACCGAGGCAACAACTTAGGATGATCTGTGAGTGGACCTTGATTTATAAATTATGATGCATGCATAAATGTTTTATATGGTTTATATATATGATTCTATGATGTTAATTCGGATGATTGTGATTTACATGGTTTCACGCATTTCGAGGCGTTTTACGTGCTTGCACGTAAATCGAGTTTTTCGATTTTGCACTGATTTTCCGTGCTTATGATTTTGGAAATGATTTCATGAAATGGTTTTAGATTTGAAAAGGTAAACTCGGGTTCGAGACTGATTTTTTTTGGAAACCCTCGGATTCGAAGTCCCTTTTAGCTACGTTTTCGGGCCAGAGGCCCAATTCGTTCCTGAATCGATTTCGGATTTGGAAATATGGATCGGGCACGAGACCCCTTTGATTTACGAACCCTTAGACTTGAAGTCCATTTGATTTAACAAGGCATCGGGACGGAGTCCCAGATGGTTTACGAATCGGGCTTGGAGCCCAGTTGACTTACGTATCGGGCACGAGGCCCATTTGGTTTATGAAATCGGGCACGAGGCCCATTTAGTTTACGATTCGGGACGGAGGCCCATTTTGTATGTGGATTCGGGTTTAGGGCCCAGTTATGTTTTACGATTGTGATTTCTGGTTAGGGACCCACAAATGGATTTACGGTTCATGACGGTTTATGGGGACCAGCATGAACCCTTGAAAGGTTTTTATGATTCATGACGGTTTATGGGGGCCGGACATGAATCCTTGAAAGGTTTTAAGAATGATTTCAAATGGTTTTTTGTATACCATCTTTTATATATGAATTGTCTCCTCCGGGGTGGGTCGTTGGCCAAGGTGGACCCCGGAGTAGTCACAGAGCACTAACTGAGTGGAGTCGCCCCCGTTGGGTTCCTTACTCTCAGAAAGTCTATGGATTATAACTCCCAGGGATGGTCATTGATCTATGGACATTGACCTGGGTGGGCCCTTGGGAGACTTGGGCTTTGAGACCCCAGCAGCACGCGCGTAGCTCTAGATACCGTAACAGGATTGGTTATATGATATATGATAAACATGATTTCAATTGGTTTGCGAAATTGTGTTTTGTGATTGATAAATGGATTTAGGCTGAGATCCCACATATGTTTACCATGTTACATATTTCTGTAAATGGTTTTGCGCAGGGGCCCGTATGATTATTGTTGTTTAAACATATGTGGTTTGATAAATGGTTTTCCTATGCATGCATGCTTTTTAGTGAAGGGCATAAAGGTCTTTTATGAAATGTGTTTTACTAGACTGATTACTTTTTGTCCACTCACAGTCTTTCTATTTTCAATGCCCTTCAGGTTGAATACAATGTGAACTGTAGTAGAGACCGAGGCATCGCATACCTCCTTCGGATCCTGGCGTACTCTGGAAGCTTGCTGGCTAAAGGGTCAAATTTTCTTTGGTCTGACACTCCGTGTCAAACGGGATCAGGAGCGTCCCTCGTTAATCCCGGGGGGATTGGGACGGGTGTTGACAAGTGGTATAAGAGCAGGTTTGCTCTTGGAGTGACACGCAGGTCGAGGATGTGATGTCTCAATGGGCTACAGTTCGTTATCAACCTGATAGTTAGGATGCTAGTACGATAGTTAGTAGGATTGAATCGTTGATATTTGGTTCGGCATTTGATGCCGGGGTTGCCATATTTCTGTCGTGGATGACAGCGTGGGACCCTACGGAGGGATAAACGTAATGGTACTTGAGATTTTTTATTTTGAGACGGTTAGTTGGGATCGTCTTTCACGATGTTGTAGGATCGGTTATGACGATTGGTTAGGAGTTGTGACCATTAGATGGTCGGATCTTGTTGAGTTGGGTGGCTATGCTGCCGGGAGCAGCCAGGTTCGAGGAACCCTAGTTAAACTTACGATAGGATTGGATTGACGTCCTTACGATGTAGGGACCGCGAGATTGATCAAATTATGGGTTATACCGCCTTCTTCAGTTGGGTTCAGAGGAACCCTAGGTAGCAATCGTGGAATACTAAGGTATGACGTATGATTCGGAAAGGTGAGTTAGCGAGTGGTTTGACGTTGACGACTGTCGGTCAGTTATGTCATGTCAGCTTTAGTGATGGGACTGCACTCTGCAGTCGAGGTTGTGTTAATCAGTTAGACTTAGTTGGTTGTCGTACTGCATTAGTTGTGATGGACAGTTGGTACAGCTGAGGTCATGGACGACCTGGTAGACGACATTGGTTGAGTCGAGTTACGATCGGTTAGAGATTGGTTGGATAGGTTACCAGGGTTGTACTTGTCGACGGAATCCCGCAGTGGGGATACAGAGTAGTTAGTACGGTCGATTGATTCCGTTGGATGCGGAGTCTCGATAGCGATGTCTGGTGGTTAGGTCTGCACGAGTCTGTGACAGGCACTACTACCGAGAGTGGTTGTAGTTACGGTTGTTGGGAATCAGGGATGTTCAGGGAACGTTTCCTTTTCCTGTTGAGTTGTCAGGATGATTGTACCCGGAGTTGGGTACAAGGGAGGCAGAGTTTTTCCCATTCGAGGAGAGGTACGGGGTCATCGCTCGGCATGAGCGGAGACCCAGGGTTGTCTAATTCGCAGAGTGTATGCTTGACAGGACCCGTCCCCGAAGGACATAGATAACCGTGCCCGGTTCTACTCATGTCTGACAAGTCAATTGAAGTTCCGAAATTAACCTTCGTACTTGCCAAACAAGGGATAACCGTACCTGTGCCCACTCATGCCTCCACCTCCTGAATAGCCTCGATCATTGCGCCACGACCTGGATGGTCAATAAAACAGAAAAGGTGTGAGTGGACAAAACAAACTTTTAGAAATACATTTATGAAAATACATTCTTACCCTCTAGTTTCACAAACATGCATGCATATCATAAATCACGAGTAAAATATATATGGGCACAAATATTTATAAATCACAAATCTCAATAAAACCACGGGACTCATTTTCATATCCAATCTCATATAGTAACGTTATCCTACAATGCGTGCAAATCAACAGGCTCAAGGACCGCTCAAAATCCGAGCATCCGTCGTTGTGAACACATCACCAGCCGACAATCCAGATCGTCTTGAACACATCACCGACCGATCTCCATATAATCAGCACATCTGATCTGAGTCGAGCCTCCCTCGACTGCACGAAAACAGACCGTGCTACGTGACCTCTCCAGGCAAACACATCTCATCCCGGAGGCCAGCGTTATCTCCAGGGTTCATTCCGGGGAAACACATTCCCAACCGGAAGCCCTAATATCCACAACACAGGGTGCACTCTGGGGGAAACATATTCTCACCCGAAAGCCCTATATATCCGCAACATATTATCACCATGAAAACCAGTGAAAAATAGTTGCATTTGAAATCAAAACCATTTTCAACACAGGGTCTCGCCCAAAACATAATTTCCTCAAAATCCGTAAAACCAGAGTCCCGATTATTTCATGAATCTGAAAACCATAAATATCATCATGTAATCACATGGAAATACCAATCCAAGAAAAATCATATTTCCATTGGGTCTCAAGCCCAAAATATCATTTTCACGCAAATCCGTGCAATTGCAACCTCAGTTGCCATTTTCACATAAATCCATAAAATATATCCAAAAAGCATTATAAATCCATCAAATCATTCCCTGACTCATAATCCGAGTCAAAACCAATCTCAAATCCCGGCCCTTCGCCCAAAACAACAATTTCATAGTTTTCTCGAAAATTGTGCCCAAAATCAATATAAAACAATATAATATTCCCAAAATCCGAAAATCATCATATCGAAACATTAATCATGCCAAACCATTTCAAATCATATAATAAAGCATTTAAAGTATATATGCATGCATTCTTGGTAGAAAACAAAAGTCCACTCACACACTATCCATATCGCTCGCTTTTCGAGCTGCATGTTTTTTCCGTAAATCCCGGAAGTCACCATTCCTATCCAAAATCATTATCGAGGGTTACTAACATTCCAATAACCTCATATAATTTTTCCCAATTTTTTCGGGATTTAAATTCGTATTTTAAAGGTATATTTAAACTTCGGATACACAGAACACTATCAAAACGGTATCCGATTTCCTCGAAACCAGTGCCAAAATGTTCATTACATTAAATGGACAAAATTCATATTGACCTCACCTCGGAATTCATGCCCACACGCCATCACGCGCCACCGTGAGTGGCTGCGCATGAAACTCACGCCCAGCTACAGTACCCTGCACAGTCGTCTCCTTCACTTGTTTAGCTGATAAACGGATCCTGCAACCCGTAAGACGACCCGGTTGAATCTCCCTCAATTTTTGCTTGATTTCTACAATTAAACCATCCATTAGTATCGTTTACATCTGAATTAGAGATCTGTAAACTCAATTTGTATCAAACTTACCTTAATCCTTTAATTCGAACTCGACTTTCGAAGAACACCGAACACTATTCATCCCTCAATCTTTATAAATTCTCATTGTTTTCTTTCAATTAATGCATCAAGAAGCTTCGGGGGATTCTATTAACCATATTTCCAACATCAATTGCATCGTTCCATGTCTCCAATTCCTCTACTCAAGCTCGAAAATCCAAAGTCTTCCTCCTCCCTGTTCTAGCCCAAAATGACTCCAATTTCCTTCAAGTTTAATTGGGTTTGACTTGGTTTGAGCTCAATAACCTTAATCCAAGGTCAGTTTCACTCATAGATGTCCACAATTTCAAATTCGACCCTAAGGTTCATCAAAGGTTTTCGGGTTTTTAAGTTTAAGTTCAGTTGGGTTCAAAGTTCAGAACTCACCATTTAATTCTCTTTCCTTTCCTTTCTAGATATCCTATTCAATCTCTCTGTCCCTGGTGTTAATTAAATCCAGTTATATATGATGATTGTCCCTTAAACAGCAAAACGATTTCGTTGTTATCGCTTTTGAATATTCAAACAACAATTTGCCACTAATTGTTGTTTGCACAGTGACATGTGTCACTTGATCACATAAGTGACTCACCCACAAGTTGAATCAGCCCATTTAATCGCCCAATTTACCCTGCTGCCCTAAATTACCATTTTGCCCTTCCTCAGCGAATTACCAAAATACCCCTCACAATTCTAGACCCATAACTTTCACGTCCGAACTCCGATTGACGCATGCCGCCTGTCTACGGATTCAGCGTCTTGAGACCTATCCAACGGTACTTACGGAAAGTCCAAATAAGGTCCCGATCAAAAAAATCAACTTTCGGCCCTTATAAATAGGGGCAAAATCGTCAATTTTTTTCAATTTTTCCAAATTTTCCTTTTTCGAATTTTTGGGTCGTTACAGTGTTGGTGACAGTGATGACGATGAGTCACGAGTCGGGATGTGACTCCGTTGAGATGAGCATATGTTCGGTATATGTGGTCAGAGAGCGGATCACGGATAGTGATGAACTGGATAGGATCCAGTAGTAATTGAGACGAGAGGACCAAGTAGTAATGGTCCACATCCTTTTGGATGTACATAAACTGTGTAAACCGATAGGGGAACTTGGTAGTGAGTTAGACTGGTTACGGACACGTGGTTGATGTCCGAGTGTGTTGGTTCCGATATGGTTGGAACTTCGAAATCGAGAGAGGTTGTGCTTGAGGCGAATAGAGGAGTGCGGGTTTTCCGCATTGGTAATAGGTATTTCGAAGTCATTAGGGTGACTTCTTAGGTTCCACCGTGGTAGATGATGGTTGTTGTCACCAGTACATTAGCCGTGTATTGGTTGGTGGACCCGTGATTTGTCTTGGGTCATCAAGAGGAGTTGGGTATTTCGAAGTTAGGTGAATGAAATTTCTCATTTTCTGCTTGGTGGCAGACGATGTAGGGTTACACAGTATGGTGAGTACAGTGAGTTTTTGCTTGCATTCACATAGGATGAATTTTTATGGCATCGTCCTGGATCATCCTTGATTTTCCTAGGTGGAATGCCAAGGATCGATACGAGGTAATTGGAGAGAAACCACAGTCTCGACGTGTCTCGTCGTTGACTGATCCGTTTAGATGTGGGAATTGGTTGAGGAGAGATGTGACTGACGAAGGATTCAAGAAGGTGTAAGACCCTATGATCGGATCTCAGGTGGATTGTTAGCTGAGTGAGCATGTGTGAATCCTAGGTTGATTGAGATTATGATGCTGAGGGACTTTGGGCGTCGTGGCGATCGAGGATCGTGACATTTATGGTCGGGTGACGTAGTGATGGATCTGGATCGTGATCTTGATGATCCAGATAAGTGGAGAGTTTGTTTCCTTGTCTTAGATATTTGGATATGGGAATGTTAGGACTGAACTTCTTTTCGAGGTAAATCCCATATGGTGTGCTAATCGAACGAGTGGTGTCCGATGAGGTCGGATTTGGTAAGCCTTAGATGTGTGAATAATGAAATTGGCTTCCCTATGAAGTCAAATGAATGTAAGGATCAGGTACCCGATAGGTTCGGAATTGGTGCGTCGAGGTAGACACGAGTGAGATTTGATGCCAGTTGGCATGAGTGGGTACGCCTTGGTGGGCGTGATTCAGATTGGTACGTATTGGATTTTGTGATTAGAAGTAGACATTTTGTTACTGGTCGGGGTGACCATGGGACTCGAAATGGTTGATAAGTTGGAGTTTAGATCTGTCTAGTACTGGATTGGACAGATAGACTCCAGAATTACAACGTGATTGGCTACGACCTAGGTTGTTGTTGTAGGCTGGTTGATGGATGGACGTACGTACCTTGTACGTTATTCGAGGTACCACACTGGGCAGACTTGTGGTGCCTGGTGACGGTATATAGGATATACCAGTGGTACGTTGGTAAGTGTGTTGGTAGTCGAATTGGTTCCGATATCATTGGATTAGTTGAGGACGTGAACTAGGCATTGGATACCGTGCACTAGGTCATGGTATTTCTGATAGGTCCAGTTACACACAGTCGAGTGCTTTGTTGGTAAACGTGTACTCAGGGTGAATGAGTTGGTGGTTGGTTTAACCACAAGTGAGTATCATGTCAGTTTTCGATTGACGGCTGTCAAGTGGTGACAGTTTGTCGGATGCGTCAGCGAAATGGTAGTTTTGTCAAGTGGTATCAACTCGGAACATGGAGTTACTGTCACTCAAAAGGTCGAGTGTAATCGATGCGACTTGAGTGTTGCTGGAACGTCTGGTTGCAGACAAGTACTGTTCTGGTTAATTGGTGTACGAGTGTACACATGAGGTGAGATCGAATTTATTTTCCACGAGGTGGATGTGGATTCGGTATAGTTGGAATTTCGAGGACAAAATTAATTAAGGAGGGAAGGTTGTAACGACCCGTCCCAAATTCTGTGATTAGATTAGTGACTAATCAAGGATTAGTGAGATTAATCGGTGATTAGTGGGGTTCTTTCGAAAGGACGACGTGAAATGAGCGTTTTACCCCTAGTCGTGGGTAAAATATTGACTTTTCGTTCTACCGATCAAATGGACTTTGGCCGATGACTGTGACGTAGTTCGGGACGTCACGAGATCATAGACAGGTGGCACGTCCGATTCCGACGTTCGAGAAAGAAGTTATGATGTTCGGAAGTTCATGGGTATTTTGGTAATTTGGTTAAAAGGGCCAAATAGTTGACTTTTGACCTGTTAGGTCCGATGGCTGAAAGTCGAGGACCGTTACGTAGATTGGGTCGATACGAATTGATAGATAGGCGGCACGCCGAAATCAGACGTCGAATGAGAAAGTTATGGGTCACAGAAGTTCGATTGTACTATACACGCATTACGAGAAGCGGACACTTGGCTAAATCTGATTGGTCGACTTTTTAAGTGTACCCATGGATGAGTGAAAAGTGTCACTCATCCCATTGGTCTTTAACCCCAAAAATTCGATCTCATTCTTGATTGGTGGGTTTTGGGATTAAAATAATAATATTCTTATTATTTTATAATTTCCACTTTTATCATCCCTTAATCCTAACCATTCATCTTATCTTTCCCTCTCATCTCCATTGTTCATCCCCTCTTCTTTTCACCTTCATCATATTTCATCATTTTCCTTCTTCTTCAAACTCGAGTACCACCCTCACCATTTTTCCCCTAAAACAACACACAACCTCACCACGATATCATTGTGTTTGTGTGAGAAACCTTGAGCATGACTGAGAGAGTGAGAGGTGATGTTGAATGAGGCGTGATGGTGGCGTTGACGGTGAGGGCTGACACGCACGGTGGCTAGGAACCTGCGAGGTAAGCTTAAGTTCAAATTTGGATTTTTGGGTTTAAAGGTTTTGGATTGGTTCCAAGGGTTGGTAAATGTTTCCAATGGTCATTTGGGTCTTTTGGAATCAAAATCGTGGATGGGTGATGGCTGAGCTGCCTGTGCAGAGGAGGAGAAAAATAGGGGCCGTGAGTTCGATCTTCACAGGTAATTTCTTGGTCCTTTTAGGTGTTTTAAATCCATAGGTTGATTGGAAATGAGTAGACAGAGGTTTAGGAATAAGAATGAACAAAAATGGAACGAAATAAGGGAGATTGGATAGTGAACCGGTCGTGCCGGTTTAGACCGATCCGGTCCAGTTCGAACTTGGCAAACCGGGTTCGCTGAAGGTTGAATAAGGTGAACAGTGATTGGCGCGTGGGTTCACGCGCAGCCCCTTTGGGCGACGTGTGAGGGCGCGTGGTGTGTCTTTTGGGGAAGTGTTCGACATGTGAAATACTCTATTCGATGTAACGAACATTTTGGGACTGGTTTCATGTCGATCGAACACCGTCTTGATAATGTTCGGGACATCCGAAGGTTTAGGATCGAGTTTAAAAATAGTTAAAAATTCCTAAACAATACGGAGCTTTAGTGAGGGGTTAATTAAGCAGTTAGTAACCCTCTATTGCGATTTGGACAGGTTTGAGAGTCCTGGTGATGACGATAATCCCAGTGAAGCTTACAGTACGCAAACCGAGGCAACATCTTAGGACGGTCTGTGAGTGGATCTTGATTACTAAACTCTAATGCATTCATAAATGTTTTATATGGTTTATAGATATGATTCTATGATGATGATTTTGATGATGAGTGGACCTTATAGCTCTGTTGAAGGTAATCTCGATTTCTTTTTCCACTCAATCAATTTGTGAGGATCTGAGTAACACCCTGGGCTGATTGGATCTTATTTTGGTTAGGGTTTGGGCTGTGATCAGAGAAACATGCACCCCTCTCAGTTTCTGGGAATTATGAGGAGTTTGAGCTCGTAACGAGCAATGTCAGGTAGAAAACTGAACTATGGACCCGATTTCGCGTCTCTGGGTAGAATTCGGGCGACAAACGGAGTGTTCCGCAGTTTCAAGCCATCGTGAATGGTGGTGGCGACGACAATTTGGTCATCGTCTCCTGCGAGACTTCGACGACTAGACCAGCGGTCAAGTTTAACGGCTATCGTCAAATCTTGATGGAATATGCCAGCGACGTTAACATATTTCGTTAGAAGTTGATAGAGTCATGACTAGGGTTAGAAGGGAATATTCCCTAAGAATATTCCACACGTGTGCATTGTGTTGTTCATGCAACACATGTGGGTACTAAAGTGCAAGTGTGGAAATGTGACACGTGTGGCAACCATGCATGTGGGCCCTTGAGTGTACGTGCCCGACCCGTTAGGCTCCCTACCACCACATGGGGACTCGTGGGAGGGTTTTCTAACCCTCCACTGGAGCGTTTCTATGCGTTCAGCCTATTACTGGCCCACGACGACACGTGGGCATGTTTTGAGATCATTGTAGACCATTTTAAGTGGTTTTTCAGCCCTAAATGGCTTTATGGCTATTTTTCGGCCCCCGACAACGTATAGGCGTTGTTGTTTCAATTTCGGGAGCTGGTAGGTATTGTTTTAAGGAGCCTAGGACATCCCTGAATATATTTGGGGCTTGATTGAGTGAGTTAGGTCATGTTGGGCCACCCTTAGAAGGTTTAAATGAATAAATTGAATGAGAAATTGGCCTTGACCTCCGTAAATGGTCTTGTAGGGCAGAATCGGTTGGGAACACGCTGTTAGCTAGATTTTTTCGGTGATTCAACTCCCCGAGTAGTGTAAGTGGACCTCCCTTCCTTAAACCTATGTTCTTATACTATTTATTACCCGCTCGCTTTATAATGTTGCACAAATTATAATTGTTGAGCATGCATGATTTATTTTGTGACAATTGTGGTGTCACATTGTGATGATTTGTAAGAACCCGTCCCAAAGTTACGGATTAATTAAGGATTAAAGATAGATTATAAGGAATTAATTAAGGACTAATCGAGATTAGTCGAGGATTATCAGACGATCAAGGTAAATTATGATTTTTCCCCTATAAAGGGTAAAATGTTGACTTTTAACCCAAGAGGTCAAATGCACGTGGATCAAGGATTGTTATGTATGTAACGACCCAGAAATTCGAAAACGGAAAATTTGGAAAAATTGGAAAGAAATGATGGTTTTGCCCCTGGTTATAAGGGCCAAAAGTTGACTTTTTGATCGGGACCATGTTTGGACTTTCCGGAAGTACCGTTGGATAGGTCTCACGACGCTGAATCCGTAGACAGGCGGCATGTGTCAGTCGAAGTCCGGATGGAAGAGTTATGGGTCTCGAACGGCGAGGGGCATTTTGGTCATTTTGTTGGTAAGGGGAAAAAGGTAATTTGGCTGGGATATTTGATGAATCAGCCAAATGGGGTGACTCATTCTATCTAACACGGGATACCTGTTATTGAAATTAAAAGGCTTAGTGGCACTGGTTGCCGATAAACATAAACAGTACAGAACAAAAAAAACAAATAAACCTCTACTTATCCATATTCCATTGTTGATCATAATTGATCAATTGAATCCCAGAAGTGTAGAGACTGAACAGAGAGAATAAAATGGGAATTGTAGAATGAAAAACGAGAAGAAAAAGGAGAGAACATTGAAAGGAAACCCAGAAACCCGAGAGGAAACCCGAAACTAGACTTTATATACTTGAATCTCGATTTTCAAGTATTGGCCTAATTAAAGTGAAATTGACTTGAAATTAAGTCTTCTGGGAGCTAAACGAATCGAACCAAATCAAATAGGAAGGGAATTGATGGAGATTTGACTGAGAACGAGCCTTGCGACAGTTCTGAAATTTTTAGGTTTGGTTGGATTGATTCAAGGTAAGAAATGATGTAATTGATGTCAAAATTGTGTTCATATGATTCCTCTGTAACTTCCTAATTCATTAGAATGTACAATTTAAGTCAAATTGGTCGAATTAGGATTTTGAGTTTAACGGGTATCAAAATTGAAATGGGAAGTTTTAATCTATGTTGCATGAATTTAAGGATACAGAACTCAAATTAAGGTCAAAGAGATGAGATTAGAAGAATCAATTAAAGGAATTGATGTGAAATTGGACAGGATTGAACCAGGTTGCTTCGCGGGTTGCAGACCCGTATGACAGTGAATCGGGTGAGAACGATGACACTGTAGCACCACTATTCACGCGCGTGGCTTTCACGTGCAGCCAGTTGCGGCGGCGTGTGAGGGCATGTGGTGAGTTTTATGGGGAAGTGCTTAACAGGTGTTTTACTCTATGCAATGTAACGAACATTTTAGAGTTGGTTTCGAGTCAATCAGACACCGTCTCGATAATGTTTCGACGGTCCGAAGGTTTATGTTATGTTTTAAATTAATATTTAATTCCTGAAAAATTGTGGGAAATTAATATGATATTCTTTGAGTCATTAGTGAACTTTCATGATGGTTTTCGACAGGACTTGGAATTCTTGGAAGGTACCGAAAATTACGGAAAAGCGTGCAGCTCAAAAAACGAGCGGTTTGGGCGGTGTATGAGTGGAAGTTTGTTTTATAAACCATTATGCATGCACAGTTAAATGTTTTACATGGTTGATTGCATGATTTGAATTTCAATGATGTCCAGATGATTTGGCATGATTATTTGTGATTTAACGATTATTTTAATCAGTCTTTCGGGCGCGTTTTACGAGAAATATGCAAGTAACATTTTGGGCTAGGCTCGGAGTAAAAGGGGTTTCAAAAAGGATATTGTGACTTAGTTGATGAGTCAATGATGATTTCTGGATTATTTTATTGTTTTAAAATGAGATTTTACAGATTTACGTGTAAATGACATTTGGGCTTGAGACCTTGTCTGGAATGCTTTTGACTTGGTTTGAAGTCATGGATATGATTGATATGTGTTTGTGGAATGGATTGGGTTTGTGATTGTGGATACTGGACCATGTTATGGATGGTGCGAGTGTAATTCCTAGACGTGACTCAGATTTTGCGTGAGTGCAGTTCCTGAGTATGTGGTACGTCTGGATGGTGCGTGTGCAGTTTCCAGACATGACTGATATGACTCAGATGGTGCGTGAGTGCAGTTCCCGAGGTTGGCCTATGCGTAGTACGAATGTGACTGTGTGATTGTTGGTGCACTTATAGTGCGGATGTGATTATGTGATTGTTTGTGCACTTGTGAGTAGTGCTGTTTGATGTTGATTGTGATTACGTACTGGTACTGAGTACGGATTTTTGGTCTGTGTGGCTAGGTGATTATGTTTTCATGCGTTTGGCTTGAGAGCTGGGATTTGCTATGTTTCATGTGATTTGGCTGGAAAGCCGGCGATGTTATTCATCTGTTTGATTTTATGCATGAATGGTTTGATAAAATAGAGGGTAAGAATGTATTTTGATAAATGTATTTCTAAAAGTTTGTTTTGTCCACTCACACCTTTTCTGTTTTGATGACCCTCTAGGCCGTGGCACGAAGTTCGGGGCTGATCGAGAGGCGGAGGCATGAGCGGAAATCAGTGCAGTTATCCCTTGTCTGACAGGTACTGAAGGGTAGTTTCGGGGCTTCTGTTGACTTGTCGGACGGGAGCAGGACCGGGTACGGTTATCATAGTCCAGTGGGGACGGGTCTTATTAACGTAGATCGAGATGATATGAGTTTGTAGATAGGCAGCACGTCAAATCCAAACATCGTACGACAAAAGTTATGGGTCTAGGACATTTCGTTGCTATTTTACGGTTGTCACCCACCCTATGGCCCATCTTACTTTATTCATGCATCATCATCTTCATCTTTCATTCATCTTCTTCATCCCTCAAGCACGTGCCCACCCCTCAAACATCATCTTCATCACTCCATCTTCTTGCTTGACAACAGAGAGACAGGGATGATGTGAGAGAGAGATTGAGGGATGGTAGTAGGACGGCTGGGCCGCCGTGGACGACAGAGGAAGCCACGGAAAAAGGTAAGTCATCGGCGTTGGATTTGGGTTTTAAATTTTGGACGTTTGAGGTTTCTTTTAATGCTGGGGTTACGTCCCCTAAGCTCTTACAAGCCTGTAGGGATCAAAATGGACAAGGAAGGACGACGGAACCTCCTTGGAAGTAGGCTGGAAAACTGGCCATTCGGAGCCAACTTAGACAGGTAATTCCTAGGGCTTTTCCTTTGATTTTGGGGCCATAGATCTATTTCTAGGTTCACGGTGAGTACGTAGGAAGAAAATTGGGGAAAATGGTGGCCGGAATGAGGAGATACGGCTGGGTCGAGGTCACTGGTTAAATCGACCCGTTAGAGTCAAACGGGTCGAGTCGGCCAGAGGTTAACAATGATGACATGGCAGTCTATGTCATCATCTGTCAAACCTATTGAGCCACATGGACAACCAGAGTGTGTCACGTGGCCATGTGTTAGGTCTAGTTAGCAGTGACATGGTAGTGCCACGTCAAACATACTAGACCACGTGGACCCGTGGGGTGGGTCAACGTGGCAACATGTCAGAGGGTGTTAGATAACGTGGCAGCTGACGTGGCAGGTCCACGTTAGCATTATCAGACCACGTGGACAAACGGGGTGGTGCCATGTGGCAGGGCGTCAGGTTGTTAGAGCTCACGTGTCATTGGTGACGTCAGCAGATGATGTAATCACGTGATGTGGCAGTGTCAGAGTGTGACACATGGCAGGATGTCAGACCTGTCAGGATGACGTCGGCATGACGTCAGCGTTAACCGGCGTTGATCGTCGTTGACCGTCGCTTCTGGACTTTGACCGACACATGAGGACGCGTGGGCATGAGTTTCGAGGAGAAACCAATTTTGTTCAAAAGGTTTCGAGGTTCTAAATCCAATGGTGGTGGTTTTAGGTCGATTGGAGTTCGTTCGGTAGGTCATTTAGAGCATTTTAGCCTAAGGAAGCGTGTTCGGGACTCGTTGACCGTTCCGAGATTTGTGAGATTCTTTGATATGGACTTGTATAGGTTTATAGTCACCTTTGGATGTGGTTTGGACAGTCTCGGAGAGTATGGATTAGCCCTAGAGTGGCTTATGGCGCGAGTTTCGGAGCGCGCAGCACGGACAGTCTGTGAGTGGACTTTGTTTTTAAAATATGATGCATGCATAACTATTTTATATGTTTTATGAACATAATTTGAGATGCCTTGAGTGCATATGATTTAAATGTGTTTTATATCGCATTTTCTACGATATTGTACGTAGTTTGAGATTTGTATCTGATATGTTGTTTGGTCTTAGGTCCAGTATTCTACGTGCATTTGTTTTATGTGATTTTTATGGTTTCACGAAAGGGCGTGAAACTGAGAACTTGATTTACGATTTTGAAGGATTTCACAGAGATATGTGAAATCGAGATTCGGGTATGAGTCCCAGTTGGAAATCTCCTTTGATTCCTAGGATTTGGAAAATGATTTGAATAATGAAATGGATATCAAATTTAGAAATGTCTTTCGAGCGTATGACCCTGTTGATTTGTGGTTTGACTTAGAGTATAGTCAAACGTGAGATATATGAAGCGGTGACCTAGTTATGAGATTCATGAAAGACATTTCGGGCATGAGACCCAGTTGTGGATTTGATAGGATTCGAGGAATCCTGGGTTTGTGAAGTGTTGATAGACACTCTTGTTACAATGGTTTTGTGGAAACTGATTTGATAAATTATTGCCGGGCGTAGACCCTATCAAATGTTTCAATTTTTTTCAAAATGATGATTATGATTTGAGTTTAAAGACTTGGATAAGGCCTCTAGTTGTGAATATGTTTCCCTAGAGAATACCCTGGAGATAATACCCGTATCTGAGGTACAGAGAGGTCATGATGTGCCTACTGTCGATCAGCCGAGAGAGGTAGCAGCTGAGGGAGGCTCGACTCAGGAGTGCGGTAAATAAGATCGATCGATGATATGTTCACGACGATCTGGTGATTGTATGCCGGTGATGTGTTCATGGCGACATGCACAGAATTAGAGCAGTCCTTGAGCTTATGGGCACGCGTTGCTGGGATTAGAATCGTGACTGATGATGATGATGGGTTGAGACCCCAAATGGTATGATATTTGGGTTGAGGTCCCACGTGGATTTGATTTGGGTTGAGACCCCACATGATTTTGTTTATGGGTTGAGTGCCTATTAAGGAAATGGCTTTGATTAAGAATCATTTTTCACTGTGTTTTGTTTTGAATAGCAATATGACTTGCTTTTGAGAAATTATTTGAATTACTTTGTTTTCTGATGCCTGCATGCTTTTACATGAAGGGTATAAATTTCATTTTGATAAATTATTTTTATAAACTGTTATTTTTATCCACTCATAGCTTTTGTTGTTTTTTATACCCTTCAAGTTGATCGCGGATGCGGGCTGTACTAGAGATCATGACATCACATGCCAATGCGTAACCCCATACATCCTTACATACTCTATATAACCTCGAGCGGGTTACGGTTTTATCCCTTATTTGGCACGTGGTTCCAGATGGAAGCAGACACATCCCGGGATGATCTAGGGGGATTGAGATGGGTCCTGTCAGTTTGGTATCAGAGCACTAGGTTGCTCTTGTGATGTTGCGCATGTGCCTGATGTGATGTCTCTACGATAAGAACAGCCCTTCATCAACCTGATAATGAGGGTAAGGATAGGAAAGTTAACTGGGAATGAACCTCGGATAGATTGTGTTGGGCATAGTATGCCATGTTTCAGTGTGTTTGACCTCGAGGAGGGCCGAGTCCTTCTGGGCCCGGCAGTTGAGGATCGTAGAGTTATGAGTGATTGAGATTCTCAGATGGTAGTTACTGGTTGGTTGGATACCAGTTATCCCAATATGACGACTTACGGAGTCGTGACCGATGATTGGTCAGGAAAGATGTGCTGCTATGAGCAGTCGAGGCCGTGGATGACCCTAGTGTGAGATTGGTCAGACAAGTTACCAAGAGAGTGGTACTTGTGGATCTGTCCTTCCCTAATTAGTGGTTACACGCTTATGAGCGGATTGTACTTAGGGAGCATAGATGAGGGTTGCCTTAAGTCCCGAGCCCTTGAGTGGCAGACGTGTGAGGTTTAGTATTCGTTGAGTGAGACAGAGAGAAGTCCCGAGTGACCTAGTGAAATCACAGTATCCTCCTTGTGGAATTGGATTGGATGACTGAATGCATGAGGTATGACTCGACTGGAAACAGGTGTCTTGTCATGCCTTAGCAAGTGTCCACGAGTGTGGTGTTCAACAAGAGTTGATCCTAGGGAGTGGGATGTACGAGATAGTACTACAACTGGTACAGTGGTGGGACCACCGATTGGATTTACATAGGAGGTTTTGACCTAAAGATAGAGTGGTTTCTAGGATACGTGGATTGAGGTCCGAGTGAGTTACGGCTTGGAGGCCGAAAGGATACTATGCGATAGGGGACACATGTTGTGATGTCCCCTATAGCTCATTGAGCTAGGAGTGAGCTGGTTGTGCCAAGTTTCATCTGATGACACAGGACTTAGTGAATTTGGGATTCAATTGACTTGGAATTTCACTATTAAGGAAAATCAATGTTCCTTTTCGGGATTCAATGGAACTTTGTGAGTTATCCATGACAAGATAGATGATAAGTACACTTTCTTCTCTTGAAAGTTCCTAGTTAACTTCTTCTCACTCATAGAGATTCGAGGAGTGATGTGATCATGGGAGGATCAGGACAGAAGTTATCAACAGATATTATTGGTTGTTGAAGGAGACTTCTAATTTCCTGCTTTTATGCTTGCAACATGGTTGCACTTTCTCTTGGGTTCAAAGAAGGTGTAAGAACTTGACACCTAGGCTGTTAGCCAAATTTGAATGACTTGAGAAGCAGTTGGTGCTTGGTGTCACTAGACCTGATGAGTGAGTATCATATTTGGATGGAACCGATTTGGTTATGGATCAGGATGATCGCGTTGATTGTGGATCGAGAGAGTTGGGATTGGTGTCAACAAATTATAACCATTGAGATTGGATTCACTCATACTGGATGAATGTTAGTGCTTGTCGAGTGGAGGCCCCGCGATTGCAGTTGTTAACATGATGGACTCGGGAGGTTGTTGGGTTAGCAGTTACAATACACTACAGCATCTTAGGGATCACAGAGCCTTACGTGTTGGTACTCCTTTGGAGTGGAACTCGAGACAGAGAAGACAACTGGAGCTGGTTGACAGATTTTGAGGATACATTGAGTATCATTCAGGAAAAAATGAATAGCCAATACCTCGAGTAGGATGTTTGCAGGATCGTTATTGCTCCAGATGGAGAGATTTTCTTGGTGGCGGATAACCATGGAGTATGGCTAGATAGTGTTCCACTGAGACGCATAGGCTGAATCAACGGTTTACAGCATGGTTGTAAGAACCGAGGAATGAGATTGGCTAGTAAACTGGTTGGTTATCTTTGGAATGGTCGAGGTAGGTCATTGACAAGTTTGGGTTGGTACGTCTTGGTAGACTTGAGTGGGTTGGTCTTAGCGTGTGTCAAAAATTGGTTAGGTGGCAACGAGAACTCAGAGAGGACCTTGAGTGTTAGTATATGGTATGTCCGAAGCACAAGTCGGACAGACAGGTTCCAAAGTTGAAGCGTGATTGGCATGTTATCCATGCGATAGAAGAGATGGAATGTGTAGATATTGATACATGATCGGACATTGCGTGAGTGCAATCCTTGAGCAGTGTAGTGACTCGTCCCAAATATCGGGATTATATATTAATTAATTATGAATTTAGAATGACTAATCGGGGATTAGTTTAGAGAATTCAGACGGACGGTGTAAAATGATCGTTTTGCCCCTCGAGTTGGGCAAAATGTTGACTTTTGACTCAGGAAGTCAAACATACGAGAACCGAGGACCGTTACATAGATCGGGATGTTACGAGTACGTAGACAGACAGAACGTCGAAATCAGAGGTTCAATGGAGAAGTTACGGGTCTAGAACATTTTATGACACTATTCACACAAACCCAGAAACTGATAAGTGGCAGGTTCTGGTTGGTGGAAATTTCTGGAAGGACCCATCAAATGAATGACAAGTGTCACCCATCTGATTGGTCCATTCCCCCACACGGTGTGATATTTTTCCCTCACCATCATCGATCATTTCTTCATTTTCTCCCAAAACCCGTGAAGGTCCTTAAACCGTGCAAACCCGTTCTAGACCAATGCTTCAATCCTCATTATCTGGGCTAAGTATGTGAACGAAAATGAGAGAGGGAAGTGAGACAATGCTGGTGGTGACCACGGTGGTGCACGACGGCGACGGTAGGGTGAGTTTGCCGTGAAATTCCGTTTAAGTTCAAAAATGGTAAGTTGAGTTTTGGTGTTTGTTGAATGGTTTTGATGTTTGGAACGTGTTTTGGAGGTTTCAGGAAGCTAGTGGGCTTGGAAAGGAGGCCAACGGTGGCCGGAGGCTTGAGAACACGGCGGGGGAAGGTTGGTCGGTTCAAACATCGATCGGGAAGGTGAGTTTGATGCTTGGTTTTCATGTTTTGAAATCATAAATCGATTAGGAATGATTAGATGAAGTTTTATGATTGAAAATGGATGAAAACAGACCGAAAATAGAGAAGATATGGGACTGAACCAGTCACGCCAGTTCAATTGGACATGTTGCACAATCGGACCAGACTGAATAGGTTTAGCGAGGTTGAAGATGATGAACAGTGCAAGCGCGTGAAGTCTACGTACATTGCCTTTAGGCGACGTGTGGGACATTTTTGGGACACGTGTTCAACATATGAAATCATCCTTTCAATGTAACGAACATTTTGGGACTAGTTTCGTGTCGATCAGACACCGTTTCGTGGTAGTTTTGGGTGTCCGAAGGTTTAAATCCTATGTAAAATACGTTTAAAAATTTACAAAAATTACGAGGTCTTAATGAGAGGTTAATGAGGTAGTTAGTAACCCGTTAGTATGGTTTGGATAGATTTGGAAGTCTCGGTGATAGTGTTGTGGCTCGGAAAGGCTTATGGCACACCTATCGAGGTGGCAACGTTGGACGATCTGTGAGTGGACTTTTTTTTTCTAAAATGTGATGCATGCATAACTGTTTTATAGGTTTTACATATGTTATTTCTATGATGATGATTGTGATGATCGGTTTTATATATTTTGCATGTATTTCGAGGTCTACTGCTTTTATACAGTGTTATACGTGCTTGTGGTTTCATTGATGGTTTGACGAACTAGTTTGGGTTTTGGAAAGATGAATTCGGCAATGAGACCCATTTGATTTGGAAAGTATCGGACTAGAGTACATTTGGCTTAATGAGAAATCGGGCTGAGACCCATCTGAGTTAAATGATCGGGCCGGGGGCCCAATTAGTTTACGAAATCGGGCATGAGGCCCAATTGTTTTTAATGAATATGATTTCAGGTCAGGGACCCATAAATGGATTTGGATAAATGGATTTGGATTTAAGTATTGTATCGGGTCGGGGGCCCAGTTGGTTTGCATGATCGGGCTAGAGGCCCAATTGTGTTTTCTAAATGTGATTTCGGGTCTGGGACCCTATGTTTCATAAACGTGATTTCAGGTCGGGGAACCTAAATGGTTTTGGAATTAGGGATTTGTGATGGTTTTATGGAAATTCCGGGAAAGGCCCTTTGGGATGTTTTGAAATGGCTTTATAAAACAGTTTTCCATAAACCATCTTGATACGAGGATATGTAGATGGTCTTCTCCAGGTGTCTGGGACATTGGGGAAGTCTCAGTCCATTTCTTGCGAAGGGTCATTACCCGGAGCGACTGGACCGTATAGTGACTCAAGAGTAGAATTGCTATGACTAGATGTCTGAGACGTCAAGCATCTGGGATGTTAGAGATATGGACTCGGAGAGACCCCGGGCAGCACGCGTTGCTTTGACCGTGAGATATGACGTCTGGGACGTCAAGCGTCTGAGTCGATAGGCATCTGGGACGCCAAGGATGGTTTAAATATATTTGACTGAAATGGTATTTATGTGGTTATGGATTTGCGTTTATGGATTTGGGCAGTGACCCACTTGATTCTGGATTTATGGATTTTGGTATTCTATGGTTTTGGGCTGAGATCCCACATATGTTTGTATTTACGGTTTTTGGGCGAAGGCTCTAAAGGTTTATTTAAGTAAATGGTTTGATTATTGGTTTTCGAATGCAAGCATACTTTTTAGTGAAGGGCATAAATGTCTTCTTTTGAAAGGAGTTTTTATTAAATTATTGATTTTTATCCACTCACGGATTTTAATGATTATAATGCCCTTTAGGTTGATCACGGATGCAGGTTGTAGTAGAGACCAAGACATCGCACTCCTCCACCGATCCTGGTGCGCTCTGGAAGCCCCGGTCTGGCTGAGGTTTTTAGTTATCCCTTGTCTGACACTTCGTGTCAGACCAGAGCATGACACATCCCGCGATAATCTTGGGGGAATTGGGATGGATCGTGTCAAGCAGGCTTGCGAGTGCCTATGTGATTGTTGTGATATGGATGCACCTGTAAGTAGTGCATGTTGGATGGCATGATTGTTGAGGATCTAGCAATCTGATCGATGAGGTATGATCATCAGATTGAGTTCTAGATGGATATGATATGGTAATCAGACGGGGTTCGATGTTGATTGTACGTTGAGTTCGAGGATGAGACATCGAATATTGTGCGCTAGTGTAGAGTGGCTTAAGAGGGTTCAGTATTCGATGGGGTCTAAATACATCCTGATTGTATCGATAAGATGTGTGAGATGACAGTTTGAGACTCGTGACGAGTCAGGATCACAGCGTTGGTCACGGAGTGACACGAGATACGATGTTGGGAGTCTAGAGCGAGTCAAGGTTAGATTTGCGCAACGGAAGTGTAGTAGAGCTGATGAGTGACCAGCTGGACATGACGGTGCATCGTGAATGTGTTTGATGTCGTGAATGTGTTGGACATCATGAGTATGTTGGACGTTGGGAGCTATCGAGTGAGACAGAGACTTGTGATGCTCAGTAGAAGCAGAGCTGAGTGGGATTGTCAGTTTAGTATCAGAGAATGAGTATTGAGCATGATCGACAGATTGGATGCTGAGTAGGATGAGGAGCAAGACTGAACTGAACTGAGCAGAATGTCATCTTGGATCATCAGCTGAGAAGGTTCGTTAGGCTAAATGTTGAACATGATGTCAGCTTGGTATAACAGGATTATCGGCCTGGATTGTCAGCCGAACATAAGGGTAAGATTGATGTGTCAGTTTAGATTCTGAGCATACTTACGTAGGTGGCAAATGAGACCGACGAGTGTCGGTGTCTCGTTGAGACTTGAGATTGAGAATTAGAGGTTCTAGTGGCAATTGACCACTATTGGATACGGTCACGGAGGAAAAGCTGAGTTTCAATGTTGATCGCTGGATTGTAGTTAACATCGAGTGACATTGATATTGGTGCATACTGTGAACAGAGGTTCTGATGTGTGCCTCGGGTTGGAGGCGGGATTGGTTTGCGCAGGTTTGGTGCGGATTAGTTGTGGATTAATGTTAGATTATCAAAAATTAATTAAGAACTAATCGAGATTAGTCGAGGATTATCAGACGATCGAGGTAAATTCTAATTTTGCCCTTAAAAAGGAAAAAATGTTGATTTTTGACCCAGGAAGTCAAATGTACGTGGACCGAGTACCGTTACATAGATCGAGATGATTTGAGTCCATAGACTGGCGGCACATAAAAATTGAACATCGTACGAGAAATTTATGGGTCTAGGACGGTTCGTTGGGATTTATGGTTGTACGGTTTTTAAATTAATTGTCTTTAGTGGGCCCCAAATATCAGTTTTGGGACCATAGGATAAGTGACACTTGGCACCCACTGTCAGGACCCGGCCCTCCTCGGTCAGGACCTGACTCATCTAGCATGATATTGTCCGCTTTGGGCCTCCTTGCCCTCGCCCTCACGGTTTTGTTTTCGGGAGCTCACGGTGCAACTTCCCAGGGGGTCACCCATCATGGAATTGCACCAGCCTCAACTCGCTTAACTTTGGGGTTCCAATCCCCCCCAAAGCCATTGAGCTCCCAAAGGCCTCATGCTAGATAGGTGTGTGCCTACACCTTTAAGGCACACCACCATCCTCTCCCAGACCATTTTCCCTCGCAGGAATGTGGGATTGTTCACCGTTCCCTCCAGGACACGGGTCTTACAATCCACCCCCTTAGGGCCCAGCGTCCTCGCTGGCACACTTCCCGGTCGGGGTCTGGCTCTGATACCAAATTGTCAGGACCCGGCCCTCCTCGGTCAGGACCTGACTCATCTAGCATGATATTGTCCGCTTTGGGCCTCCTTGCCCTCGCCCTCACGGTTTTGTTTTCGGGAGCTCACGGTGCAACTTCCCAGGGGGTCACCCATCATGGAATTGCACCAGCCTCAACTCGCTTAACTTTGGGGTTCCAATCCCCCCCAAAGCCATTGAGCTCCCAAAGGCCTCATGCTAGATAGGTGTGTGCCTACACCTTTAAGGCACACCACCATCCTCTCCCAGACCATTTTCCCTCGCAGGAATGTGGGATTGTTCACCGTTCCCTCCAAGACACGGGTCTTACACCCACCCCTCAAACATCAACATCATAACTCCATCTTCTTGCGTGACCACAGAGAGACAAGGAGGACCTGAGAGAGAAACTGAAGGACGGCGGCAGGAAGCCCGTAGAAAAGGTAAGCCGTGGGTCTTGGATTTGGGTTTTCAGTTTTGGACGTTTGAGGTTTCTTTTAATGCTAGGGTTATGTCCTCTGAGCTCTTATGAGCCAATAAGGATTGAAATGATCGAGGAAGAACGATGGAACCGCCTTAGAAGGAGGCTGGAAAACTGGTCATACGGATCGAGTTTCGAAAGGTAATTTCTAAGGATTTTCCTTTCATTTTGAGGCCATAGATCGATTTCTTGGTTAAATTCGAGTACGTAGGAAGAAAACTGGAGGGAAATGGTGGCTAGACGGCTGAGATACGACTGGGTCGAGGTCGTTGTTCAAATTGACCAGTTACAGGTAAATGGGTCGACACGGCCAGAGGTTGGCGATGTTGACGTGGCATTCCACATCATCATTTGTCAGACTTGTCAGGCCACTTGGTCAACGAGAGCATGACAAGTGGCTA
This sequence comes from Prinsepia uniflora, assembly GCA_032719365.1. Lineage (NCBI taxonomy): Eukaryota > Viridiplantae > Streptophyta > Magnoliopsida > Rosales > Rosaceae > Prinsepia > Prinsepia uniflora. Next base: position 38,456,011 of record CM064862.1, read on the forward strand.
GGTGTTAAGTCCAGTCAGGCGTGATGTGGCACTACCACGTTAGACATGTCAGACCACGTGAACTAGTGGGGTGGTGCCAAGTGGCAACATGTCAGAGGCTATCAGATGATGTGGCAAGTCCACGTTAGCATTATCAAACCACGAGGACCAACGAGGTGGTGCCATGTGGCAGGGTGTCAGGTTGTTAGAGCTGATGTGTTAAGGACACGTGTCAATGATGACGTCATCACGTGATGTGGAAATGTCAGAGGGTGACATATGGCACCAATCACGATGTGCCACGTGGCAAGTTGTCAGACCTGGCAGGTGTCTGACCTGTCAGAATGACGTCAGTAGATGACGTCAGCGTTAACCACTATTGACTAGTGCGTGGGAACTTTGATAGGAACGTGAAGGCGCTTGGGCATGAGTTTCGAGGTGAAAATAGTCTTGTTCAAAAAGTTTCAACGATCTGAATCGAATGGTGGTAGTTTCAGATCGATCAGAGTTTATTTGGTAGGTCATTTAGTGTAACGACTCGTCCCGAATTCCAGGATTAGATTAGTGAGGTTAATCCGTGATTAGTTCGGCGAAATCGGACGAACAATGCAAAATGACTATTTTGCCCTTGTGCGTGAGCAAAACGCTGACTTTTAATTCTGGCGGTCAAATGGACTTTGACCGATGACCGTGACGAAGTTTGTGATGTCACGAGTTAATAGACAGGTGGCACGTTCAATTTTGACGCTCGAGGAAGAAGTTATGACGTTCGGAAGTTTAAGGGCATTTTGGTAATTTTGGTTAAAAAGGGGCAAATGTTGAATTTTTGACCAGGAGGTCCGATGGCCGAGGGCCGAGGACCATTACGTAGATCGGGACAATACTAATCCATAGACAGGCGGGACGTCGAATTCGGACGTTCGACGGCGAAGTTACGGTTCACCGAAGTTCAAGTGCACTATTGCACGAATTACGAGACAAGTGACATTTGGCAGCTAGTGGGCCCAGATATTTAGTTCCTGCCCAATGGATGAGTGACAAGTTTCACCCATCCACTGTCCCTTAATTCCCATTCATGCATATTATCCCTTCATCGATCATTCTTCATTTCAAACCCAATACCCGATCTCATTTTCCTTTGAACCCAAACAAACCCAACCCTTCCTTTTCAGCCATGATTGAGACCAGAGAGTAAGAGAGGATGCTGAGGACGTGGTGGCCAGCCCAGGACAGCAGCCGCCATGGACGGCGGTGGAGAAAACCGAGAGGTATCGGTTTAACCATTTTTTATCCATTTTCAATTTCTTGCATTATGGGTCGATTTAGATGGTTTCATTGAATTAATTGGGTTGTTAGGAAGTCAATAGGAAGGTTTTGGGAGTGGTGAGACGTTGAGGAAGCTCTGGGGTGAGTTTGGACAATCGAACCGTAAGAACCAAAATCGGACCGATCGGGTTTCGTGGGTTTTAGGGGTTTTAATTAATTGGTTTAGGTTCCTAGGATCTAAACTAGAAGATTAGGATTGATTAGGGTTGAAAACGAACCAAAACAAGGATTTTAGGGGCGTGGACCCGGCACTCCGGTCCAATTACAGAGAATGGACTGAACCGGCCGATCTCGACCGGTTCAATCGCTGAGGAAGACAAACAGTACACTGGCGTGTGAGCCCACGCGCAGGGCCCTTTGGGCGGATCGTGGCAGCGCGTGGTTGGGAATCTGGGGATGTTGTCAACATGTGAAATCTTGTATTCGATGTAACGAAAATTTTGGGACTAGTTTCGTGTCGATCAGACACCGTCTCGATAATGTTCGGGGCATCGGAAAGTTTCGGATTGAGTTTTAAAATAGTTAAAAATACCGGAAAATTACGGGGCTTTAGTGAGAGGTTAATAAGGTAGTTAGTAACCTTCTATTACAATTTGGACAGGTTCGGGAGTACCGGTGATGGTGATTGGCTCGGGAGAACCATATGGCACACAAATTGAGGCGGCAGCTCAGACGGTCTGTGAGTGGATCTTGGTTTTCTAAATTGGTGCATGTATAAATGTTTATTATATGTTTTATTACATGTTTGATGATGCCATGGGTACATTTGTATGTGGTTACGTATAAGCACGTATTTCGAGTTTTCGGCCTTATACGGTGCTTATACGGGTCTGTATATTCTTTATTGGCTTTAATGAACTAGATTAGGATTTCAAAAGGATAAACTCAGGTATGAGACCCATTTGGTTTTGTCTCGGGCATATGACCCTATTGATGACCTACGGGTCCGAGTCGTGGTCGCGGCAGATGCTTGGTGCACGGCGACGGACGACGTGACGCTCGCCTCCGGATTGGGATGTGTTCCATCCGGAGAGGTCACGATGCACGATTCATGGTTGGGCATCCTGGGGAGGCTCGACTTCGGAGTGCTAATGGCTCAGGATATCGATCGGTGATGAGTGCACCATGATCTTGTGGTGGTTGCCTCGGTTGATTCGTTCACGATGACATACCAGGATTGAGGGCGATCCTCGATGGATGGTTGCACGCATCACTATGATCAGAGTCGTGAATGACGCTTAGATATCGGGCACGGTGCCCAGCTGATGTCATATGTTCGGGCACGAGACCCAGTTACTTTACGGTTATGATTTCGGGTCAGGGACCCTAAATGGATTTCCAAGTTCATGGCGGTTTATGGGAACCGGCATGAACCCTGGAAAGGTTATTGTGGTACATGACGGTTTATGGGAACCGGGCATGGAGGATGTTTTATATATATATATATATATATATATATATATATATGAATGGCATGGATGCTATAGATCATGACGGTTCAGGGGAACCGGGCATGAATATTTATGTTATGTATATATATATGTTCATATACCTTCCTTTACTTCTATTATCTCCTCTGGGGAGGGTCGTTGGCCTGGGTGGACCCCGGAGTAGTCACGGAGCAACGACTCAGTGGAGTCACCCCCTAGTTGTGTTCCTTACTCTCAGGAAGGCTATGGTTACTATAACCTCGGGTAGGGTCAGTGGTCTGCGGACATTGACCTTGACTTTGAGAAGACTTGGATTGAGTCCTGGGTAGCACGCGCGTAGCTTTGGAAACCGTGACAGGATTGGTTGTGTGAATGATATGTATATATGATATTTGTGATATGTGATATGTGATGTACATAGGTTTTGGGCAGTGGCCGGTATGGTTGGTTTCATGATGGTTTTGGGCTGAGTCCCTTATGGATTTGGGCAGTGGCCCGCTTATTGATTTGATTATGGTTTTGGGCTTAGTTCCCACATGTGGTTCATTTGGTTAAAAGGTTTTCGAATGCATGCATGCTTTTTAGTGAAGGGTACAAATGTCTTCGATTAAACTATTTTTATAAACTGGTTATTTTGTCCACTCACAGCTTTTAATGTTTTGACTGCCCTTCAGGTTGACATCAGATGTGGACTGTAGCAGAGTCCGAGATATCACATACCTTTTCCGGATCCTGGCATACTCTGATAGCCCGAGAGGGCAAAGGTTAGAAATATCCCTTGTCCGACACTTCGTGTTAGACGGGAGCAGGGTCATCCCGCATTAATCCCGGGGGGATTGGGATGGGTCCTGTCATTTAGAGTTTTTAAGCCTCAGGAAGCGTGTTAGGGACACGTTTAACCATTATGGGAATTGTGAGGGTCTTTGATTTGGACTTTTATAGGTTTATAGTAACCTTTGGATGTGGTTTGGATAGGTCTGGACGTCCCGAAGAGTATATAGTAGCCCCAGAATGGCTTATGGCGCGAGTTTCGGAGCACGCAACATGGACAGTCTGTAAGTGGACTTTGTTTTATGAAATATGATGCATGCATAACTGTTTTATATGTTTTATGAACATGATTTGAGATGCCTTGAGTGCATATGATTTAAATGTGTTTTATATCGCATTTTCTAAGATATTGCACATAGTTCAAGATTTCTATCTTATATGTTGTTTGGGCTTAATCCGAGTATTCTGCGTGCATGTATTTTATGTGATTTTGATGGTTTCACGTAGAGGCATGAAACTGAAAATTTGATTTACAATTTTGAAGGATTTCACGGAGATGTGTGAAATTGAGATTCGGGCATGAGTCCAAGTTGGAAACCCCCTTTGATTATTCGGATTTGGAAAATGATTTGAATAATGAAATGGTTTACGAATTTGGAAATATCTTTCGTGCATCTGACCTAGTTGATTTATGGTTTGACTTAGAGTATAGTCAAACGTGAGATATATTGGGTTGTGACGTAGTTGTGAGATTTATGAAAGATATTTCGGGCATGAGACCCAGTTGTGGATTTGATAGGATTTGAGGAATCCTGGGTCTGTGAAGCATTGATAGACACTGTTTTTACGATGGTTCTGTGGAAACTGATTTGATAAATTATAGCTGGGCGTAGACTGTATCGAATGTTTCCTCTATTTTCAAAATGATGATTATGATTTGAGTTTAAAGACTCGAGAGTTTAAAGACTCAGATAGGGCCTCTGGTTGTGAATATGTTTCCCCGGAGAGCACCTTGGAGATAATGCTTTCCTCTGAGGTACGGAAAGGTCATGATGTGCCCGTTGTCCTGCAGCCGAGAGAGGCGGTAGTCGAGGGAAGCTCGACTCAAGAGTGCGGTATATGATATCAATCGATGATATGTTCACGACGATCTGGTGATTATTTGCCGGTGATGTGTTCAGGGCAACATGGTCAAAATCATAGCAATCCTTGAGCTTATGGGCACGCGTTGTTGGGATTCGAATCGTTACTGATGATGATGATGGGTTGATGATAGGACCGTCCCCGAAGGGACATTGATATCCGTGCCCGGTCCTGCTCCCATCTGGCAAGTCGACTGAAGTTCCCAAATTACCCTCAGCACTTGCCAAACAAGGGATACTCAAACATGTACCCACTCATGCTGCCACCTCTCTAATAGCCTCTATTAGCGCGCCACGACCTAGAGGGTCAATAAAAACAAAAAATGTGTGAGTGGAGGAAAATGAATCAATTAATAAAACAGGTTAAAGAAAGACATTTCTACCCTCCACGTAAAACCAATGCATGCATTCAAAAATCATTTCATAATCCATTTCATTTTCCAATATAAGAAAATCGTGTATGAAAATCAAAATCATTTTCCTTTGCTCAGACCTCGGCCTTAGCCTGAAACCATAAACACGGGGCATTAGCCCAAAATCATAAATCAAAAGCCAAGTACATAACATAACCCAAAATCCATCAAGTCATATAAACCGGGCCATTGCCCAACACATCCGAAACATTAGAAATCAACAGTAATTCACAAGTTAATCAATCTGCTGGATCTCAAGTGCGCCCGAGTCTTTAAACTCAAAACCATGCACATAATCAGGCCTTCCCGGGATATCAACGAGTCTTTAAACTCAGAGAATAATCAATAGGCCTTGGGGGATATCACAATAACCAAATCTTTAAACTCACATATCAATCAAGGGCCCTCCCCCGTCATCCATCAACCAGGTCTTTAAACCCAAAACATCATCCAGCAATAGTATCAGGTCTTTAAACCCAAAACCATTTGTAAATCATAACAAATTCAGAATCTATCGTAAACCAGTTTCCCAAATCAAATGCGAGATCATACTTAATCGAAATGGAACTCATGTCCAAATTTCACATTCAAATCCCCAATCATATCCGTCATCCATTCCCGAATCCGAGTTCACAATAATGATTCCGTAAGCCGGCATCCGGAACCGTCATCCCAAAACCAAATTCGGAAATTCACCATCAAGTTTCCGAAACACGAAATCTCGTTCATCAAGGACACTTTTATGAACTGGGCATTAAGCCCGAAATCACCTTTTCCAAAATCCGTTTTAAATCTTTAAAATCAAATCATATTTCAAATCCAAAAGTTAAAGCATCAAAACCATGATCAAATCGCAATATACTCGAAATCTCGTAAAACGTGCAAATTCGTAATAATCTCGAAATACGTGTCAAACTGTAAGTCATACTCACAATCATAATCAAAACATCCTCAAAACATGACACGCACAAATCGTATAAAATCATTCATTCAACCATCATCAAAGCATAGGAGAAATCATAGTCTCGAAATACGTGCAATTACGTATTGCATATTGAAATACGTATAAATATGGAAATCGTAATTATCACAAATCATAATCATAATCATAGGAATCATAGAAACAGTTATGCATGCATTAAATTTTAGAAGCAAAGTCCACTCACACACCGTCCATATCGCTCGCTTTTCGAGCTACACGCGTTTCCGTAATTTCCGACATTTTCCAGGAATCTCGAATCATGTCCAAAATTATTCTTCAGGGTCACTAAGGACTCAAATAATATCATACTAATTTCCTATAATTTTCCGGGAATTAAATGTTAATTAAAAACGTAACATAAACCTTCGGACCCTCGAAACAATATCGAAACGGTGTCCGATTAACTCGAAACCAACGCTAAAATGTTCGTTACATTGTATAGGATAAAAATCGTGTTGAACTCACCTCGAGAATCGGACCCACGCGCCCTCACGCGCCTGCTACAGTAAACACTACAGTCGTCGTCCCAACCTGGCTAGCCTGGTAAACGGGTCTGCGACCCGCGTGTTCGCCCGATTCAATTCCTGCCACATTCAACTTGTTTTCTTCAATTGAACCCTCAACTAGAATCATAATGAACTTAATTAAAGGTCTGTAACATCCATTTCAATCGTCACTTCCTCAAATTGACTCGATTAAGTTCAAGCTGTAATAAAAGTTCAACGTCCCAATTCATTAAACAGTCACTGATTTCTCCAATTAACTAGTTAGGGAGCATCGTAGGCTTACTATAAACATTCTTTTGTAATTAATTTCATAAAAACTTACCTCCAATTACACAAACACAAGCTCGCGATTTCTGGATTTTCACCATGTCCGTTCATGGCTCCAAGGGCTTCGAAGCTTGCATCTCTTGATTTGGATCGACTAATTAAGGTCCCAGAAGGAATAATCTGACCTTAATTGGACTTGGGCTGGCCTAAAACTGAAAATTCGAATTTGAATTTACCCAAGGACGGTTCCGTGTTTTTGAACTCTCATTTCACCATTTTCCTCCCTTTCCTTCCTCTCTCAATCTCAGAACCCTAGTCTTCCTCTCTTCAATCTGTTTCAGCTATCAGTTTCCCTCACTTTGGTCTTGGGAAGGTCGATCACGCATGGGAAACAACCTCTGTTTTTCAATTTAAAAACACCATCACAGCACCCGTTTCCAAATCACCGATGTATACCCATGCTCTGCTCCACTCAATTGCATAAACAATCCCTCAGTGCTCTGCCCAACCAGTCACTAATCCCACCTCAGTTAAACAATTCACTGAACAACTAAAAAAATTCACATAACAGACCACCACAGCTGAATTTAAACTACACCCTCAAAATGACCATTTTACCCTTCCTTCACCAAATTACCAAAATGCCCTTCACGCTTCTAGACCCGTAACTTGGTCATCCGAACTCCGATTGACGCGTGCTGCCTGTCTACGGATTCAGCATCTCGAGAGCTACCCAACGATCCTTGGCTTACGTGTAAATTCCATGTCGTTTGAAAAGTCAACCAATTGCCCCTTTTTAACCAAAATATCGAATTACCCTTGAACTTCCGAACATCATAACTTCCTCCTCGAATGTCGGAATCGAACGTGCCACCTGTCTATGAACCCGTGACGTCCCGAACTACGTCGTTCCAACCAAAAGTCAACTGTTCGCCCGATTCTAGCGGCAAAATCGTCATTTTTTAAAATTTTCCAAATTTTCCTTTTCCGAAAGTTCGGGTCATTACAACCTACCACCCTCAAAGAATTTCGTCCTCGAAATTCCAATTAGTGGGAGCCATAATATTTTTTTCCGAGAATACATGTCTACGATAATCCCAAAACATAATAACTCTCAACCGAATATAAGTCATACCTAACTTATAGAAATCATACAACTAGTCTCAACCTATGTATAAATCCCTGCCCCATGGGCAGTCATACCACATACAGGCTTGTAATACATAGCCTAGCTCACGTTCGAGTCCACACAATCCAAGATACGCAAGAATCAGTTAGATCTTCTCGTTTACATGTCATCCACTCGTGACATGATCCAATGGCTAAATCCTCACATATGTCATCAGGACACCGGGCCAATAAACTCATAAGGTTCAATAACTCGGGAACTCATTCCACTCACTAGGTAAATTACACCATATCCCTTTCCCAGGGTCACTATGTATAATGATTTTAACCTTTCCTCCTGATTCCTTCCTATTGCCAATAAGCACTCAGTACAATCATTCCTACGACATCGCAAATCATATCCCTCTCTTAACTTCGACTCCATCGTACTCCAAGTATGTCCTGCAGTTGGACGCCAACCGTCCAAGTTATCAGAATCATGTATTACTCCAATCTTATGGAGTTCTATAACTAACAGGATTTCACCTATCCTTAAGTTATCAAACGTGACAATGCTCTCCCCAAATAGTACCTGATCCACCAATGTGGTCGTAATCTCAATATATATTCCGACCATCACCTTATCGCACATTAAGCTTTTCTTTTTAGCCATTATTACTAATCATGATGGTCGATGCAGTACCCGTACATTCCTTCCCAACGGTATATGACCTCTGCATACTCAACCTCGTGGGTCGATCTCAACACCCAGAAGGGATCACCATCGAACATAAGTCACTATTCCTCCACTTGTAACCATTCAACCTCAGTTCTCAGTTCCAATAACTCTGACCTCCTTCCGGGTCAATCACCATAACTGGTTAATCACCATAACTAGAAAAACATGGGAGGGAACCCCCCTACAATCCTCTGTGGTCTCCAACAAATCTCAGACCAACTCACGTTTCCCAAACCTACTCTGGTCTATTAGACCTAACACTTATTCAACTATCTCTTTCTCTGAGGGCATTCAATACACCTATTCAGTAAATTACACACGCCCATCGGTACATGTAAGTACACCAACCAATCATCAATCATGGTGCTATACATCATGTAAATGTGGTCAGACTACCCGACAACTCATCTCCCAACTATAACTAGCCCATTTGGCTATCCAAGGGTATCACCATCAACTAACCTTAGCCATATCAAATCCGGATATTATCCTTTTCTCTCTTTTACTCAAAATCGACAATCACCACTATGTTGGCCTCTCTTAATAAGGTCATTAATCACAACCGTCCCACGAAACCACAAATCCTTAACTCGTGATACGGGATACTTATCCCATATCGTTACCTTATTAAGTTGTCCATAATCAACATGTAAACTCAGATCATTGTAAACTCACTTTCTCATCCTGACAAACCTCAGGAATATGTTGAGAACTCTGGGCATCCTCAGCCCTCACTAGGCATCTCATCCACTAAGCACATGTACCACATGTGACCAACAAACTTGAGTACCTCATACTAACCATCTATTGGTTGTGAGGATCAAAATCATCCTAGAGGGTAACACCTTCGAGCCTCCCTGAACATAACCTCTGGAATCCTAGATTCCACATATCACCTCCTACTCAACATACTCGATAGAGTTCTCATGAGTCATCAACCCATCCAATCCAAGGATTACATCCAATTTAACCAAATCTAAGTCAACCACTAGGCGAATGACACCAGTCACCCTGGGTAACCTCACAACAAGAGGTCTACCCCCCTTAAGTCTCACCAAATTTACCACATAACTATTATCAAAGTATCACATCGGTAACTCTAGTCATTTCAACGACTTCCATACCATAACCAATCAAAAACAACACCATATCTTACCAATAGCCAATCTCAAGACATGGAAGATTAGATAGTCTGGGACCTACCAAATACATATTCATGACCACCAATAATACGTATCTAGGTCATCACTCTGGGGTTACTCAGACTTCTTACGAAGGGATTTCAAATCCCCGGGCATGTGGTCCCAACTGACCACGCCCCTATGGTCCATCACGGGCCCCTACAACTCTTCCCTCACCTGTCATATCAACAGCCAATATAGGAGCCAAACCTCACACTACCACACTCCAACAGTTCCATCTCACTTATATCAATCAATCTATATAACCCTTTCTTTATGATGTCACAAGACGACTCACAATCATAGCTATTACTATACCCTTGTTACTTTACCTCGCAGTGAACCCGACTTGCATCCCACTGAACTGGACTATCTCCTAAGTCCAAATCCTTGTATACCTCGGGTCTCCACCCCAACCTCAGTCACTAAGGACACTGGCTCGTCCTACAAGTCCAAAACAAGACCAAGCCATGATTTCCTAACTCATCAGTATCTGACCTTATACCAGTCATTGGCATCCTAAGTGCCAAACATTCCTAAATCAGCCTTTCTAGCTCCTGTCGAGCCTTGATACCTTACCATGGCTCACCTCAAGTCTCTCACCGAAACCCTGACTCGTTTTGAGTCCCACATCCACATCTCGACTCCTCTTGAGTCCAATCTCATACCAATAAATCATGACATCACTGACATACCCAGTCACCGAGCAAATACCAATGGTCAACCATATCTTATACGTCCGATAAGGCCTAAGAGATATCCCATCACATTTTAGACTCTTTAAATACACATTCCACGTAAGGAATTCATTGTGAATGATCTCATCACGAGTATAACTTGCTCGATTGTGCAACCTTTCTAGCCTCTGGGCTCATTCGTCCCTGCGACCCACATAATTCTATGTCTAACAAATAGTATACACCGATTTGCATCTTACCCTCAATTTAGGGTCAACCTCACCCAAGATCTATCACGAGGTCTCGTACACCCTTGTCTACCCGTCTCACTACCAGGTCGCGCACGAGGCTTACGTTTCAGAGGCATGATGGGGCAACAGAATCAGCAACCTAGTGCTCTGATACCAAGTTGACAGGACCGTCCCCGAAGGGACATTGATATCTGTGCCCAGTCCTGCTCCCGTCTGGCAAGTCGACTGAAGTTCCCAAATTACCCTCAGCACTTGCCAAACAAGGGATACTCAAACATGTGCCCACTCATGCCGCCACCTCTCTAATAGCCTCGATTAGCGCGCCACGACCTAGAGGGTCAATAAAAACAAAAAATGTGTGAGTGGACGAAAATGAATCAATTAATAAGACAGGTTAAAGAAAGACATTTCTACCCTCCACGTAAAACCAATGCATGCATTCAAAAATCATTTCATAATCCCTTTCATTTTCCAATATAAGAAAATCGTGTATGAAAATCAAAATCATTTTCCTTTGCTCAGACCTCGGCCTTAGCCTGAAACCATAAACACGGGGCATTAGCCCAAAATCATAAATCAAAAGCCAAGTACATAACATAACCCAAAATCCATCAAGTCATATAAACCGGGCCATTGCCCAACACATCCGAAACATTAGAAATCAACAGTAATTCACAAGTTAATCAATCTGCTGGATCTCAAGTGCGCCCGAGTCTTTAAACTCAAAACCATGCGCATAATCAGGCCTTCCCCGGATATCAATGAGTCTTTAAACTCAGAGAATAATCAATAGGCCTTGGGGGATATCACAATAACCAAATCTTTAAACTCACATATCAATCAAGGGCCCTCCCCCGTCATCCATCAACCGGGTCTTTAAACCCAAAACATCATCCAGTAATAGTATCAGGTCTTTAAACCCAAAACCATTTGTAAACCATAACAAATTCAGAATCTATCGTAAACCAGTTTCCCAAATCAAATACGAGATCATACTTAATCGAAATGGAACTCATGTCCAAATTTCACATTCAAATCCCCAATCATATCCGTCATCCATTCCCGAATCCGAGTTCGCAATAATGATTCCGTAAGCCGGCATCCGGAACCGTCATCCCAAAACCAAATTCGGAAATTCACCTTCAAGTTTCCGAAACACGAAATCTCGTTCATCAAGGACACTTTTATGAACTGGGCATTAAGCCCGAAATCACCTTTTCCAAAATCCGTTTTAAATCTTTGAAATCAAATCATATTTCAAATCCAAAAGTTAAAGCATCAAAACCATGATCAAATCGCAATATACTCGAAATCTCGTAAAATGTGCAAATTCGTAATAATCTCGAAATACGTGTCAAACTGTAAGTCATACTCACAATCATAATCAAAACATCCTCAAAACATGACAAGCACAAATCGTATAAAATCATTCATTAAACCATCATTAAAGCATAGGAGAAATCATAGTCTCGAAATACGTGCAATTACGTATTGCATATTGAAATACGTATAAATGCGAAAATCGTGATTATCACAAATCATAATCATAATCATAGGAATCATAGAAATAGTTATGCATGCATTAAATTTTAGAAGCAAAGTCCACTCAGACACCGTCCATATCGCTCGCTTTTCGAGCTGTACGCGTTTCCGTAATTTTCGACATTTTCCAGGAATCTCGAATCTTGTCCAAAATCATTCTTTATGGTCACTAAGGACTCAAATAATATCATACTGATTTCCTATCATTTTTCGGGAATTAAATGTTAATTAAAAACGTAACATAAACCTTCGGAACCTCGAAATAATATCGAAACGGTGTCCGATTAACTCGAAACCAACGCTAAAATGTTCGTTTGTATAGGATAAAAGTCATGTTGAACTCACCTCGAGAATCGGACCCACGCGCCCTCACGCGCCGCCGTGAGTGGCTGAGCGTGAGTCCACGCGCCTGCTACAGTAAATGCTACAGTCGTCGTCCCCACCCGGCTAGCCTGGTAAACGGGTCTGCGACTCGCGTGTTCGACCCGATTCAGTTCCTCCTACATTCAACTTGTTTTCTTCAATTGAACCCTCAACTAGCATCGTAATGAACATAATTAAAGGTCTGCAACATCCATTTCAGTCGTCACTTCCTCAAACTGACTCGATTAAGTTCAAGCTCTAATAAAAGTTCAACGTCCCAATTCATTAAACAGTCACTGATTTCTCCAATTAACTAGTTAGGGAGCATCGTAGGCTTACTATAAACATTCTTTTGTAATTAATTTCATAAAAACTTACCTCCAATTACACAAACTCGCGATTTCTGGATTTTCACCATGTCCGTTCATGGCTCCAAGGGCTTCGAAGCTTGCATCTCTTGATTTGGATCGACTAATTAAGGTCCCAGAAGGAATAATCTGACCTTAATTGGACTTGGACTGGCCTAAAACTGAAAATTCGAATTTGAATTTAACCAAGGACGATTTCGGGTTTTTGAACTCTCTTCTCACCATTTTCCTCCCTTTCCTTCCTTTCTCAATCACAGAACTCTGTTCTTCCTCTCTTCAATCTGTTTCAGCTATCAGTTTCCCTCAATTTGGTCTTGTGAAGGTCGATCACGCATGGGAAACAACCTCTGTTTTTAAATTTAAAAACACCATCACAGTACCCGTTTCCAAACCACCGTTGTATACCCATGCATGCTCTGCTCCACTCAATTGCATAAACAATCCCTCAGTTCTCTGCCCAACCAGCCACTAATCCATCCTCAGTTAAATAATTCATTGAACAACTAAAACAATTCACATAACAGACCACCACGGCTGAATTTAAACTGCACCCTGAAAATGACCATTTTACCCTTCCTTCACCAAATTACCAAAATGCCCTTCACGCTTCTAGACCCGTAACTTGGTCATCTGAACTCTGATTGACGCGTGCCGCCTGTCTACGAATTCAGTATCTCGAGACCCACACAACGGTCCTCGGTTTACGTGCAAATTCCATGTTGTTTGAAATGTCAACAAATTGCCCCTTTTTAACTAAATTACTGAATTACCCTTGAACTTCCGAACATCATAACTTCCTCCTCGAATCTTAGAATTGGACATGCCACTTGTCTATGAACTCGTGACGTCCCGAACTATGTCACAGTCATCGGTTAAAGTCCGTTTGACCACTCAAACCAAAAGTCAACTGTTCGCCCAAATCTTGGGGCAAAATCGTCATTTTCTTCAAATTTTCCAAATTTTCCTTTTCCGAAAGTCCGGGTCGTTACAGTTGAGACGCCAAATGGTATGATATTTGGGTTGAGGTACTTCGTGGATTTAATTTGGGTTGAGACCCCACGTGATTTGGTTTTTGGGCTGAGTCCCTACTGAGAAAATGGCTTCGATTGAGAAGCATTTTTCACTGTGTTTTGTTTTGAAAAGCAATAGGACTTTATTTTGAGATAGTATTTGAATTACCACATGAGGGTGGTGTAGGTCGAGGATTGGCGGAGCCTGGACGGAGTACAGCGTCAGCGTCAGGGACAGCCAGCACTAGAGGAGGTGGTGCCACTAGTGGTGTGGGGGGTCGTGGTAGATCTTCAGGATCTCAGACCCGAGTGTTTGCGATGACTCAGCAGGAGGCTCAGTCGGCACCAGGTGCGGGGACAAGTACTGTTATTATCCTTGGTTGTGTTGTACCTCCTTTGTTGTTGGATTTCGGGGTATAGTTAGGCCTTACCCTAGGTGACCTGGAGCGACGAGGTTACAGCTTACGGTGAGTTCCGTAAAGGATGATGGAAGGAACGGGAAAAGAGTGACTATAACTGATCGATATGAGGTTATTGATGGAAGAGAACCCACAATCTAGGATTTGCCTTTGTACTTTGTCGATTTATTCCAACAAGTGGTCGAAGTAGCAGCCGGGGGAAGTAAGCCAGTAGGTAGGGTTGCCTGGTTGGCCTAGATTGTTCTAGGTTAGGATTTTAGTTGGTTTCGGGAAGTGTCGGTGGTAGTACGTGAGGATGTACTCTATGAATTCTATTGTACTCCATATGAGGTATTTTAAAATACCTTTGTTTTCTGTTCATAGAGTTTCCCTTGCGTACACCATGAAGTTCTGGTTGTACTGAGAGAGGTTTAGAAGTGGTGAACTGGTAGTTGGGGATGTAGTGAAATACCCAAGGTGGAGATGATAGATAGGAAACCTAGGAGAAGTTGTTGTTGACCTAGTGTTGATCACCGGGTTGGAGACCCTAGTGTTGGGAACGAGTTGTGGAATTTTGGGGACGAAATTCTTTTTAGGAGGGTAGGTTGTAACGACCTGTCCCAGAAATTAGGGTTAAGACTGTGATTAAGATGGGGTTAGTGAGCTTAATCGGTGGTTAGTTGGTTCTGATAGGTCCGTTGGTGTAGAATGACGATTTTGCCCCTAGTTTGGGTCAATAGTTGACTTTTAGTTCGAGAGGTCAATTGGGTATTGACCTATGACTGTGACGTAGTTCAGGACGTCACGAGTCCGTAGACAGGTGGTACGCCCGATTCCGACATCCGAGGAGGAAGTTATGATGTTCGGAAGGGTGAGGGCATTACCGTAATTTGGTTAAAATGTGGGGCACGTTAGGTAGATCTCGTCGTCCTGAATTCAACGACAGACGGCACGTGTTCATCGGACCTAAGATGAGTGAGTTACGGGTCTGGAACGGTAAAGGCAGAATTGTAATTTTTGGAGTCAAAAAGGGGCATTTTGGTCTTTTGCCTGTTTGGGCTTGGTGTAGCCGGATTTGGACAAATGTCCATGGCAGAGTGGGATTTTTGTGAGAGAATGGGGAGGATTGTGACACGTGGGGTTTGGCTAGAGGCTTCTAGGGAACACGGTTCCAATTATTTGAGCCGTGTGTGTGTTCGTGTGTGCTCGTGTGTGTGTGTTCGAAGACGAGAGAACAGAGACTGAGAGATTGGGAGAATTGGACGAGTGCAGAGGGTGTTTGTGTGTCCTGGTGGAGTGAGGAGTGATCGAAGATTGAAAGAGAGCTAGTGAGGAGGTTGGGAGTTGTCGTGTTTGTGTGTGAGGAGTGTGAGAGCTCACGGGGAAAACCAGAAAAACAGAGAAGAGGTGAGAGATCGTGGTGGCAGTGTGGCTGTGTACTGTTCAGTTGGGCTCGACAAGGGGCGAGGACGGCTCTGTGGACTTCAGGGCGTGCGGCGGTGAGCCCGGCGGCGATCGACGGCAGGTAATTTCTTCTCCCCGTAAGTTTGCTCTATTTTGGATGTGAAGTTCAAACCGGAAGTCGTGAAGTCTGGGGTTTAGTCGACGGTTTTGGTGAGTTGGGTGAGACTCAGGGAGGTCCTAGGAAGCGTCTAGTGTTGCCACCGTGACGGGGGAGGACTTAGGTGGACGGATCGTGAAACAGGGGACAGTTTGGGTTTTGGCTTCGAGCTTGAGTCGACGGGTTAGGGACGGTGTCGTGGTGTTTGAGTGAGGGGATAGGTTAATTAGGACTTGATGATGAAGATGGTGAAGAGAGGGAGGAAAATGGGAGACGGATGGGCGGAGAACCGGGAACGCCGGTTCAGACCGGTTCACGTGAGGAAGACGATGATGAACAGTACTCTGTGTACAGGCGCGTGAGGCCCACGTGCAGCAACTTTGGGCGGCGCGTGGGGGCGCATGCGGGGGTGTTTGGGAAAACGGTCAACATAGTTTTTGGGTCCAGGAGTTATAACGAGTCTAATGGAATTTGTTTCGGCTTAATCGGATGTCGTTTGAGCTTAGTTCCGCAAGGTTGAATGTTTAGGGTTCCGGTTCGTTACGTGTAGGACCCGGGGATTTTTGGGGGAAATTGGTGGACCTTCGTAGATGTGTTAGTAACGTACTTTGGTGCTTGTTGACAGGATCGGGATTTCCCGAGGAAGCTGAGGAACGTACGGGACGCGGTTGACGTGCCCGGTATCTGTGAGTGGACCCTTTCTTTAAACTCGAGCATGCATAACTGCTTTTATTTATATTTTACGCTATTAAATATGGTTTTATGTTTCTCATACGGTTATATGTTGGTTTTACCTAATGGCACGTTTTTCGAGAAAGTTCGGTTTTCAATACGTTCTACGATAAAAGGTTGATTTCTGCCTATGATGGTATAGCTTCGGGATTTCAAAGATTAAATGATTTCTAATGGTTATAAAGGGATTTTGGAATGTGGTTTGATGATTAAGGTTTTCGGTTTTAGAATCGGATTTCGAAAAGCGGAAATTTGGTTTTAAAGTTGAAAAGTGGATTTCCCGATTTGGGTTCGGAATGACGGTTCTGGATGCCGGAAGGGCTTCGGACCGGTGATTTCGGATTCGAGTTTGGGTATGGATTTAGAAATGGTTTTCAAATGGTTTTGGATTGGATTTTCTGGATCTGGTTATTGGGTTTAAAGACCCGGATATGGTGATTGACGGGGGACGGGCCCGGATTGGGTTTAAAGACCCGGATTGAGTTTAAAGACTCGGGAGTTTAAAGACTCGGATATATTGATATTTCCCCCGTAGGCCTGTTGAGTTTAAATACTCGGGAGTTTAAAGACTCGGATATTATTGAGGCCTGGATTGAGTTTAAAGACTCGGGACTTTAAAGACTCGGATAGATCCAGCAGGTTTGATCGGATAATGATGGCTTGATATTTATGTTTTGTGATACGGTTTTATGATGCTTATGATATGATTTCTATAACTGTTTTTGTGATGGTTTCTGCAATTGTTTTTATGACGTTCTTTATGTGATTTATAACTATTTTTGGTAACTGGGTTATGCCTGTGATTTCAAAACGGAGGGCTAAAACCCTGGTTTTCTTAGGAAATGGTTTTCAGAAAGTATTTTATTGTTTATGGTCCACTCACACCTTCTGTTTTAAATTTCCCTCCAGGTCATGGAGCTAGCGCGGGGGTCGGCGTCAAGGTAATGTCGGAGGCATAGAATTTTCGAGAGTGATCCCGGAGTACTTAAACTTTTCCGTTGTGCGTGTACCTTCTGTATCGGTTTTCTTTTCCTTTGTATTTAGTACTATGCTCTGTAAAACTTAACTTCGGATGTTTAAAGTTTCTCTTGTGTCTGACTGTGTATTTTGGTGGTTTTTCATGAGTTTACTTCGGTTTAGTGTCGGGGTGTCAGACGGGAGCAGGATTTACCTCGGTTTTCGGGGTGGAACCGGGGTGGGTCCTGACAATAAATGTCATTTTGATAAATTGTTTTTATAAACTGTTATTTTTGTCTACACACAGCTGTTTTTGTTTTTGACATCACATGCTGATGTGTAACCCCACAAATCCTTGCGTACTCTGGATAACCCTGAGCGGGTTACGGTTTTATCTCTTATTTGACACGTGGTGCCAGACAGGAGCAGGCACATCCCGGGATGATCCAAGGGGATTAGGATGGGTCATGTCATGATTGGTTGCTATGCGTGTTCGATTATGTTTATCTACGGTGATATGGTAAAAGTACGTATAGTGGTATGTTTCAAGTCATATTTATTGCACTGCATGAGAGTCCCCAGGGCATTAATGAGATTGAAATAGTGATAGAACCCAGTTAAGAGTCGCCAGTCTCTAGTACCCATCTATAGGCCACAAACAAATCCTCCACGTTATCGTTCACCCACGCTGCTCGCTATACTAGTTAAAAAGCGCCAATCCTGTCCCCGAGCTCTATGGGACTCGAGGTAACGATGCCTAGCACCCAGTCCTTCCCATGGTTGAGGTACGCAGGAAAGATACCTAGATGTATTACAAGTATGTGGCTTGATGCGACTCAAGATCAATTTGATGTAGGTTGATACTGAGACATTTACGGTTTCTGCATGACTCATTTGTGCATCCTATTTAGACTATTACTATTTGACTCATATTATATTACTCGTATTACGTGCAAGTATACTTTAACTGTTTCAGAATTTTTTTTAAATGAGGGGTCAAGAGTTATTTATTGAAAATGGTTTTACACTGAAATAACAACTGGGTCCACTGACCCTTTTTGTTTTAAACTCCTTAGGTTTATGTGGCGCGCACGTACTTCGAGGAGTTTGATCGCTACTCTTACACTCACCCCCTCGTGGAGTGAAGGTAACGATAAAATCGAGTATCGGCAGGTAAAATTTTCTATGTATGATCATCAATTTTATATGCCCATGCTCTAAGCTTCCACAGTTGGGTGGAATGTCCTCGGTTTTTACCCGGTAGATTCCACCCGGCTTTTTAAAACACGTTGTTTTTAAGCTAAATGGCTTTGTCATCTGGATGTTATTGTCCATGTATCGGCCAACAAACATCGACTTTCGTGCCATAAATTGACTTTTTGGGTTGAGGTGTGTCAAATCAACCCTCGAATCAATATAAGAGTCATATTTCTATGTTTCCTTATCAAGGTTCAAAAGTCATCGCTTGAAACCTAGCTAACCTCGAGAACAACGCGGATTAGGACCTAAATCACAATTATCAACGTCAATAATAATCAATGATCATTACCCAACATCCATTATGGAGATCAAACAGCACTACTCATTAGTGCATAGAGTCAATCACAATATTGTAATATTCGTAATACGCGTAGGCCAGCTTGGGGACTGTACTCAAGTAACATTCGAGCCATGTCTAGGAACTATACTCACAACATCTAGACGTACTAGTATCCAGATTGACAACTCACATCATCATTTAAATTATATATAGTATCCCCTAACATATACAAGTTTCACCCAAGGTATCCCAAGATATCATGAATTTTAATATATGAACTGTTTAAGAACCGAACTCAGCATACCTACTAGACAAAGAAATTTTTAATTCAAACTTGTGTGTGTTATAACAACCAATAACACAAGACGTAAAAGTTTACTTTAATCCTATCCATAATTCAAAACCTCGACTAAACTGGCCTCGCCTTTCTAAATCCTTAGGCGTCAGGCTAACTCAAGTTACTCAGACACAATCATGAGAAAATTCAAACTAAACATAATATTTTAACCAACTAACCCACATTATTTTGATACTGAACTTAATAACCAAATTATATCAAGAACTTCGAAAATGGTTCTATATATTGTCCAAATTACATTCAAGCACACATTATAATGCTAATAATATAGCCCAAACATTATGTCATACCAAGCAACAAGTAATACTAAGTTAACACCATCATAATAAAATCCATACTATAAGTACAATAATCACATACAATCTCATATCTAAGTTGAATCGCAGTTTCTATTCAGCTTCCAATTTACTCCTCAAATTAAATATTACCAAACCTAAGTTCATTCTGAACTCCCATTCATTATGTAAGATCATGGGGGTACACTTCTCAACTTCTCATCAAAGTTTTTAATTCCTTAATCTTATCCCATTTGAATTCTAGATTAGTATCCATACTACGACACCACCACCATTTTTCACCCATAATAGCGTCGCTAATTTGTTTCCTTAATTCCAAGTTTATCACCAAACCTCACCAGGATAGCTCTTAAAGAAATGTTAATGGTATTCATTTACCCTATCCTTCTAACACTTCCATAGGGTTCTATACGAACAGGGATTCCACACAATACCCTCTGTATGCTTCCCCAAGAATTGGGTAGTTTTATTGAATTATAACTAACACATTCACTGGTACAACTTCATGTCGTTGGCGTAACTTATCAATTGATCTCAAATCCTCAATATCACATCAGTTACGATATCAATGTTATGTGTAGAAACTCGGGATTTTCACATCCGATTACATCCCCGGAATCAACGTCATTCAGGCGATGTCATAAGCATCCCAAAAATATGTCTCCCGCAGAGCTACTCATCTCTAGGCAGCGTAATCGTGATCTCTTCAGAATCACAAGACATCCGGAGGAAAACAATATTATACTAAAAGATGGTTCATGTGGAAGACAGTCATCAAATCCAATAAACTCCTTTCCATAAACATTTCAACAGGGTCTGTGCTCAAACATGGCTTTTCCAAGGACAATTTCTACAAAACCATCGTGAAACAGTGTCCAAAAATCATTTCCTAAATCCAGAATTCATCAAATCATTTTAATCCAATCATGAAGAAAATATTTGGACACAAATATAAATAAACATACCCAATTCTCAATATCTTACTAACATTCCTCTGGGTACTTAAAAACTAGAATGCCAGTTCCCGTATTAAACAAATCCCACATCTTCCTATGACTTGGAGGTAACTACCACACTCATTTAGCTTCTATTACGAGATACCTTACTCATTGGCATACCAATATGTCAATTCCAACTTTGTCACCCTTCTTTAGACAGCACCAAATATAATACTCACAGAAATATTGAGAATTCGAATATGATATCACTATCGCCAACCTAATCTACCGTTCCAACTCCTAGAGAAAGTAGTCTATTTTAAAAGGCACATGCATAACAAACATTAAAACAACAACAATCAATTTCCACATTGCACAAGTCATGGATAATGAGGTCATATGTAACGACCCGTCCCAAATTTCAGGATTAGATTAGTGACTAATCACGGTTAGTGAGGATAATCGGTGATTAGTTGGGCGAAATTGGACGAACGATGCAAAATGATCGTTTTGCCCCTATGTGGTGGCAAAACGTTGACTTTTTGATCGGGCTGTCAAATGGACTTTGACCGATGACCGTGACATAGTTCGTGATGTCACGAGTTCATAGACAGGTGGCACGTTCAATTCCGACGTTCGAGGAGGAAGTTATGACGTTCGGAAGTTTAGGGGCATTTTGGTAATTTTGGTTAAAAAGGGTCAAATGTTGACTTTTTGACCGAGAGGTATGATGGCCGAGGGCCGAGGACCGTTACGTATATCGGGATGATACGAATCCATAGACAGGAGGCACGCTGAAATCGAATTTCGAACGGGTAAGTTATAGGTCACGGAAGTTCGATTTCACTATGCACGTACTTCGAGATGGTGATGGTTTGGCAAAATCTGATTGGGCTAGATATTTTAGGTGGGTCCCATGGATGAGTGACAAGTGTCACTCATCCCATTAGCTAGATCCCCTAATTTGAGGATCTAACTTAATTAAATACTATTTTTTTTTATTATTTAATAATTAATCTTTCTTCACTCAATCCTAACCATTCATTTTAATTAATCTCTCAAATCCTCACCACTCATCTAATCATCTAATCCTCACTCCTCTCACCAGATCAACATCATCATCTTCATTTCTTTGCATTTTCTCACAAACCCGAAACCCACCCCTCCCCCCCCCCCCCCCCCCCCCCCCCCCCCACACCACCATAACCATTAGGGTACTCATGTGTGACCATGTGAGAAAGTGAAGGACTGAGAACAATGAATGAGGACGGCGGCCCACGGCGGGGAGGCCAAACCGTAAGGTAAAATATTCAAAAATCCAAACTTCGGTTTTATTGATTTTTATTCGATTCTAAGACCTAGGTTAGGTTTCTGGGGATCTAGGGAGAATTTTAGGATTAGTTTTGGGGCTTGGGATGTCCGGAAATGGCCGTGAACGGCGGGGGAAAATCCGGTCACCATGGCCGATCGGAAAAACACAATTTTGGGTGGTTTTTGCTCGGGTTTTAATGTCTAAATGATATGAAATAGGATTAGGATGATATTAGGATAAAACGAAGATGAAATGGACCTAAAATCGGTCCGAAAACCAGAGAAAACCGAGGTTGAAGACGGGTGAACAGTGTCGTGAACAGTAAACTGGTTCAGCTGGAGGTTAGTGACGATGAACAGTGGTTTGGACCTTCTAGGGGGCGTGAACAGTAATTTGGGGAAGTCTTCAACACGTGAAATCTTCTATTCGATGTATCGAACATTTTAGGATTGGTTTCGTGTCAATCGGACACCGTCTCGATATGTTTCGGGGCATCAAAAGGTTTATGATCAGTTTAAAAATAGTTAAAAGTTCGGGAAAATTATGGGGGCTTTGGTAGGAGGTTAATAAGGTAGTTAGTAACCTTCTATTACGATTTGGACAGGTTCGGGAGTCCCGGTGACAGTGATCGGCTCAGGAGAGCCTATGGCACGCAAATCTAGGCGACAGCTCGGACGGTCTGTGAGTGGAACTTGTTTTCTAAATTGGTGCATGCATAAATGTTTATTATATGTTTTAAATACTTGTTTGTGATGCCATGAGTGCATTTGGATGTGTGGTTACGTATATGCACGTATTTCGAGGTTTCGGCCCTATACGGTGCCTATACGGGTTTGTATGTCTTTATTGGTCTAAATGAAATGGTTTTGGATTTCTAAAAGGATAAAATCAGGTATGAGACCCATTTGGTTTTGTCTCGGGCATATGACCTCAGATTTCGGGCACGGTGCCTAGCTGATTTCCTATGTTCGGGCACGAGACCCAGGTGACTTTACGGTTTTGATTTCAGGTCAGGGAACCTTAAATGGATTTCCAAGTTCATGATGGTTTTATGGGAACCGGCATGAACCCTTGTTATGGTATCGTGGTTCATGACGGTTTATGGGAACCGGCATGAACCCTTGTTGGTCATTATGGTACATGACGGTTTATGGGAACCGGCACGAACCCTGGTTATGTTATTCTGGTACATGACGGTTTATGGGAACCGACATGGTTATGTTATTGTGGTACATGACGGTTTATGGGAACCTGGCATGGAGGTTGTTGTCTATATGTATATGAACGGATTGGATGTTATGGATCATGGCGGTTCAGGGGAACCGGGCATGAATGTTTATGTTATGTATATATATGTTCATATACCTTCCTTTACTTGTTCTATCTCCTCCGGAGAGGGTCGTTAGCCTGGGTGGACCCCGGAGTAGTCACGGAGCACCGACTGAGTGGAGTCACCCCCCAGTTTCCTTACTCTCAGGAAGGCTATGATTACTATTACCTCGGGTAGGGTCAGTGGTCTGCGGACATTGATCTTGACTTTGAGAAGACTCGGATTGAGACTTGGGTAGCACGCGCGTAGCTTTGGAAACCGTGACAGGATTGGTTGTGTGAATTATATATATGATATGATATATCATATGTGATGTGTGGTTACACAGGATTTGAGCGGTGGCTCGTGTACTTGGTTTATTTCTGGTTTGGGCTGAGTCCCTTATGGATTTGGGCAGTGGCCCGTACGGTTGTTTTCATTATGGTTTTGGGCTTAGTCCCACATATGGTTCTTTGGTTAAACGGTTTTCTAATGCATGCATGCTTTTTAGTGAAGGGTACAAATGTCTTATAAAATGTTTTTATAAACTCTTTATTTTTGTCCACTCACAGCTTTTAATGTTTTTACTGTCCTTCAGGTTGACATCGGATGTGGACTGTAGCAGAGACCGAGATATCACATACCTCCTCCGGATCCTGGCGTACTCTGATAGCCCGGGAGGGCAAAAGTCGGAAATATCCCTTGTCTGACGCGAAAGCAAGGTCATCCCGCACTAATCCCGGGGGGATTGTGATGGGTCCTGTCATCATAGCAACCATCACACACTCTTTTCTCAACATACACTCTTTTCTCAACATATACTAACAACTACACATTTGTAGATAGAGGCTCCAAACACAAGGCGATCCATTCTATGGCCCAAAAATTTTCTTCCTCATTCCATTCAAATTCCCTTAAAATTCCCTTCAACAAACCTTACATGGTATGCATACAATCGTTCCGCATTATTTTATCAACAATCACATTACCAAGGTAAAGGAGCACAATCAGATGTATATACCACAATTTTCTCTATGGAGATAATGATCATTATCACAACCAATCCAATTATCTAAAAATGTCGAACTTTTCGTACCTTTTTAAACATATTCCTTATCCAAGACATGGGGTGTTTTTTTGTACTACCACTTATTAACTACACAAATCCTTATGCAACTGCATCTTATACAATCCAACAACAATTACACCTTTTTTCTCTAAAATACAACGTGTCCATCTTTTGGCTCTTCTCACACCCTATTCCAACAACACAGCTCACCTCCAAACCATAACTGGATATCCGGACTCCTATTGGAGTTCCAATTGACATTCCCATTTAGACCAATTATGTTACCTATAATTGTTGACCAACACCTTACCATACACGTCGGATCCGATAAGGGACCTTCCATCACACACCTCAAACACTTAATCCAACTGGGGAAATATATTCACCCTTCTCAATTCTGACATACACAAATACAATGACTTCTACTAGTGATTTCACTCCTTGTATGGAGTCGTACAATTGTTTCCTTTTTCATTACGTTACTTCACTAGTCAAGCCGCTAATTCAAT
The DNA here is from genome assembly GCA_032719365.1 of Prinsepia uniflora. NCBI lineage: Eukaryota > Viridiplantae > Streptophyta > Magnoliopsida > Rosales > Rosaceae > Prinsepia > Prinsepia uniflora. The sequence goes on from CM064862.1 coordinate 38,481,044, forward strand.
CCAAGATCACAAATATCAAGTAAACACACTGTCATACAATACATATAACATCTCAACTAATCCACGTGAATCACATTAACAACACATATCACGTATAACTAATTCTAGTCTAGCCTCAAAACTACCCCGAGGCTCCTATTCTCATCTCACTACTAGGCCGTGCACGAGGCTCACATCAAAGAGGCATGACAATTGCAAGCACAAATTAGAACCCAAGCTCTGATAACAAGTTGACAGGACCCAACCCAGAAGACACCGTATACAACATACCCGGGTCCTGCTCTCGCTTGACTGGTAACCGAAAATATCAGAAGTACCCATGAAACCCTGTCAGACAAAGGATTCTTGTATGCTCATGAGCTTACGCCTCCGTCCTGAAAGCAGCCTCGATTCCCATGCAGAGGCCCAATAAGGTTTCAAAAGCAATCAAAATGTGTGAGTAGATGAAAATAAAGGTCTTAAAGTCATATTATTTAAAACTACTATTTACCTTCCGTTTATAAAAGCTATGCATGCAACAGAAAAGTTCTCAAATCTCCGGAAACCAACCAAAAAACAAGTAAATTTCAAAATATGATAATTATGACGTGGCAACTTGTCAGGTATTGTCAGAGGTGACGTGGCACCTATCGAGGGGTGCCACTTAGCAGGTTGTCAGGACTATCAGATTTCAGGTGACGTTAGCATGTGAAGTCAGCAACTGATGTCATTGTTAACCAACGTTGACTTGCATTGACCAAACTATGACTAGCTCGTGTGGGCACATTGGCATGAATTTCAAGGTAAAACCAATCTTGTTCAAAAGGTTTTGACGTTCTGAATCCAATGGTGGTAGTTTCAGGTGGATCAGAGATCATTTGGTTGGTGTTTTGAATATTTTTCTCCTCGAGAAGCATGTTCGGGGCGCGTTTTCAGTTTCAGTGTTTTGAGGGTTTATTGTATGGACTTATTTGGAGTGTTCGTGACCCTCAAGTATGACTTTGACAGGCTCGGACGTCCCGAAGGCTTCGGATTGGCTTACGGCTCGTATGAGTGGACTCTTGTTTTGCCTAAATTCTATGCATGCATTCTTACATGATTTTATACGATTTACCCTGAGAATTGCTTAATGGTTATTTACGCATAATTTATTTGGATTTTTGGAAATTTTATGAGCATTTAAGAAATATGTTAATGACACATTTTTCGAGTAAGTTGGGTTTATTATACTCTCGATCTTTACTATGTTTTGGAAAATTGATTATACTTCATATATCATGTTTTTATGATTTTTATGGTGTTTGGTGAATTGTGATTTTACGTGATTTTGTGGAATATTTAAATGGCTCATTTTACGAGGTGTTGACGTACATTGTGAATTGGACTTAGGCCCGGGTTTTGCTGTTTGCTTTGGGTATTTGAATCTGGTTTGGATTATTGAAATCGAGTTGATGTGGAATATGGTTATGTGATTCTGGATACATGTGGTGTGATCAGATTTCTGGATTACGCCTAGATGTTGTATCCCTAGGCGGTCATGCAGATACTGTATCCCTGAATGGTTATGGTATGTGGTTGACGTCCTGATGTTGTATCCATGTACTACTAGTCAAACTCTGTAGTCCTGAGCGGTTGTGACAGGACCCATCCCAATCCCCCCGGGATTACCATGGAATGTGCCCTGCTCCCGTCCAACAAGGGGTGTCAGACAAGGGATGACCAAGAGCCACTGCCCAAACGGGGCATCCAGAGTGCGCAAGGATCGATGGAGGAGGTGTGCAATGTCCCAGTCTCTGCTGCAATCGCATCCGTGATCAACCTGAAGGGCATTAAAACCAAAAGCTGTGAGTGGACAAAAACCAATAAGTTTACCAAATACATTTATAAGACATTTATGCCCTCCAATAAAAACGTATGCATGCCACAAAAACCAGTAACCAAAACGTTTGCTCAACCTAGCCATTAGGGCCCTAGCCCAAAAACCGTTAACCAAAAACCAAGTGTGGGAACTCAGCCCAAAACTGTGGAATAACACCACTATACATATTAAAACCATGTGGGTCACCACCCACGACCATAAATGAACATCAATCCATAAATCCAAAACCATTTAGGGTCCCTGACCCGACATACCATTTCATAACCAATAATCCATTTTTACCACATAACACATATCCAACCAATAAGCCATTTATTCATTAAACCATATTTTACCATTACCATCACCAGCATCCCGGATGCTTAGCGTCCTAGACGCTTGACGTCCCTGACGTCATATCTCACGGTTTCATAAGCTACGCGTGCTGCCCGGGGTCTCTCCGGGTCCATATATCTGACATCCCTGATGTCTGACGTCCCTGACGTCAATCATAGCAATCCTGCTCCTGAGTCATCATACGGTCCGGCTGCTCCGTATAATGACCCCTCGCAGGCAATGCACCGTGACTTCCCCAGTGTCCCAGACATCTGGAGGAGACCATCATATATCCTTGTATCCAGATGGTATATGGAAAAACAGTTTTATTAAATCCTTTTATCACATCATTACCATTGGGCCCTGCCCGAAATTTCCATAAAACCACATAATTCCATTTAGGGTCCCTGACCCAAAATCACAATTATTAAATATAGGGTCCCTGACCCGAAATCACATTTATAATCCAACTGGGCCTCATGCCCGATTTTATGAACCACTGGGCCCACGGCCCGATTTGTAAACCAACTGGGCCCGCAGCCCGACTTTATAAACCCACTGGGCCCACGGCCCGAATTCACAAATCAACTGGGCCCCTGGCCCGAGAACATAACTCAAATGGGTCTCAGCCCGATTTCATACCAACTGGGCCCCTAGCCCGATTTCATTAACCAACTAGGCCCCCGGCCCGATTCTCAAATGGACCCCCAAGTCCGAAATTTCCAACATAATTGGGCCTCAAGCCCGAGTTCATATTTCCAATTTCAAAACCATTTTATCATATTATATCCAAGTCATAAATATGGAAAATCCATGTAAAACCGGAAACCTCGATTTACGTGCAAGCACGTAAATCGCCTCGAAATATGTGAAACCGTACAATTTACCAACAACCAAACCAACATCATACAATCACAATCATAATCCATGTAAAACATTTAAGCATGCATAGAATTTATAAAACCAAAGTCCACTCACAGACCGTTTTAACCGTGTGCCTCGATATGCGTGCCACCGGCCCTCCCAGGCCACACCACTATGACCGGGACTCCCAATCCTGTCCAAATCACATTAGAGGGTTACTAACCTCATTATTAACATCCTATCAAAGTCCCGTAATTTTCCCGAATTTTTACTTATTTTTAAACTTATTTTAAAACCTTCGGACATCCCGAACAATATCGAGACGGTGTCCGATCGACACGAAACCAATTCCAAAATGTCCGTTACATTAAATAGGACAGAAGTCATGTTGACCTCACCTCAAGATTCCCAATCACGCGCCCCCACGCGCCGCCGCAAGCGGCTGCGCGTGGAAGCCACGCGCCAGCTACAGTACCAGCACAGTCATCCCCTTCGCCCGTTTGTCTGGTAAACGGGTTGAAAAACCCGCGAACAGACCCGATTCAATCTCATTCAATTTAACCTCAATTCGATCCGTTCTTTCAACTGATTCCTTCCAATCCAACTCTAATTAAGTTCTGCAAGTTCAATTTCTCGAATCGTGGTCTAAATCCTCACGACTCTCGATCGATCCTCGACGGGTTTCCGATTCGGGTTCATAGATTTCGACCCTGTTTTTCAAATTAATTAACACAGTGAGTATCGTGAGAGTGTAAGGATCATTTCTACAAGATTAATTTCATACAATCTCACCTCTAACCCAATGAACTCAAGCTCGAACACAGTCACTGTTCAAGCATGGAGTTTCGTCAACCACGACCGTTTCCTTTCAATTGACGAACCCAGAAGCATCGTGGGATCATGATAAGCAGTTTCCCCACCTCAATTTCATCCAACGAAGCCTCCAATTCCACGACTCAGCTTCGAAATTTCAGAGACCTCCATCCTTCTGTTCTTCCTCAATTCGACCCCAATTACCTTCGTTCTTGTTGCAGATCGATTCGTGTTGATCCCAGAAAGCTGAATGTGAGCTCAATTTTGATCCTCACGGCCTAACACTCAGTATTCGAATTTTCCCTCTCATTTTCCCGAAATCAAAAATCCAAAATTCAACACTCTCACAACCCCTCGTGTTTCCCCGTTAATTCCCTCATCTTAGTCTCCCATTTTTCTCTCAGGAACGGCAGAGAGAGGGAGCCAATTCTCCCAGTTCATACTCTCCCCAAATCGTGCACGGTTTGAAAGAAAAACAAAGGAAAAGGAAGGAAAATGATGGACAAGGAATGATGATGTTGTAATGATAGTGTTGGGAGGGAAACATGGATCAGAATTCAGGGGATGGGTGACACTTGTCACTCATCCAGATGTGCACAGTCAACAGTCACTATTCAATATTATATTATTATTTTAATCCCGGCCTCGGTTGTAACAACCCGTCCCGAGAATTGGGATTACTAGAGTGATTAAGGTGTGATTAGTAAGGTTAATCAGGGGTTAGGTGGTCCCGAGGGGTCCGGGAACTTAGAATGACGATTTTGCCCCTAGGTCGGGCAGAAATGTTGACTTTTATTTCGGGTGGTCAAATGGGAGTTGACCAGTGACCAGGACGTACCACTCACCATATCCGTCGACTCAACCCCACTCGTCACGACTTCCCGTTTGAACATCACGGCAAAACAGAGCACACAGGTACTCTCTTTCGTATAGCCTCCACCGTGTACTCCTCCGTCACGGCAACACACTCAGTCGACTCTTGGGACCTCCAGAAGTCTCACTCTAACCTCCAAATCCCTCGACTCTCGCCCTAGGTCCACGACTTTTGAAAACAAGAAAAACGGGAAAAACAGGGGAATCAGGGTATACCTTCGATACTCGCTCCGCCGTCTGCACCGCCGTGTGCCACGGTGATCGTTGAGTCCCCTGCAGTCGTCTGCGCTTGCTATTGGCTTGGATTGAGCCACCACACGGCACAACCACCGCCACCGTCCCACGGCTCCTCTGTTTTCTCAGAACTCACCGCCTTCCTCCGCCGTGTCTCCGTGCACGATCTCAGTCCCAAACTCGATCACCAACCTCCTCTCTTCTTCCTTTCACTCTCACAACTCACCAGAGTCTCACCCGCACACAAAATTGATCACTCACTCTCAATTCTTCACTCTCTATTTCCAGTTCTTCGAACACACACACAACACACATACACGGGTGCACCCCAAATAATTGGACCGTGCACTCCCTAGAACCAACCAGACCTCCTCCACGTGTCACCAATCCTACCCTTCATCTCCCATGTGGCTCAATCTCAACCCTTCATCTGTCCTTATCTGTTGCACACATCCCAGAGCACAAAAGACCAAAATGCCCTTCTGTTTTACCCAAAATTACAACTTTGCCACTACCTTTCTAGACCTGTAACTCCCACATCGTACGTCCGATGAATACGTGCCGCCTGTCATCGAACTCGGGACGACGAGATCTATCTAACGGTCTTAGGTCAACTTACCAAAACCCGTTCGTATAAAAAGTCAACGTTTCCCCCCTAATTTCGCCAAATTACGATTATGCCCTCAATCTTCCGAACATCACAACTTCCTCCTCGGATGTCGGAATCGGGCGTGCCACCTGCCTAAGGATTCGTAACGTCCTCAACTACATCCTGGTCACTGGTCAACTCCCATTTGACCACCCGAAATAAAAGTCAACATTTCTGCCCGACCCAGGGGCAAAATCGTCATTCTAAGTTCCCGGACCCCTCGGGACCACCTAACCCCTGATTAACCTTACTAATCACACCTTATCGAGCCCGGTCTACGCGAGGTAGACGGTGACACTGTAGCAGGCGCGTGAGGGCCACGCGCAGCCACTTTGGGCGGCGCGTGGATGCGCGTGCGGCGGTTCTGGGAGAAACGGTCAACATAGTTTTTGGTCTAGGAGTTGTTGTGAGTTCGATGGAGTTGGTTTCGGGTCAATCGGAAGTCGTTTGAGTTGAGTTCCGCGAGACGGTTCTGGATGCCGGGAAGGGCATCGGACCAGTGATTTCGGATTCGGGTTTGGATGTGGAATGATAAATGGTTTTTAAATGGTTTCGGATTGGATTTGCTGGATCTGGATATTGGGTTTAAAGACCCGGATTTATGTGACGGGGGACCGGCCGGATTGGGTTTAAAGACCCGGATTGAGTTTAAAGACTCGGGAGTTTAAAGACTCGGATATGATTAAGGCCTGGATTGAGTTTAAAGACTCGGGAGTTTAAAGACTCGGATAGATCCAGCAGGTTTGATCGAGACAAATGATGATTTGGTGGTTATGGTTTTGATACGGTTTCTGATACTCATATTATGGTTTCTTATGATCTTTTATAGTGTTTCTGTTTCTTATGATGTTTATAATGATTATTTTATAAATGTATTTATAACTGTTGGTTATGCATGTGGGTTCAAAACGGAGGGTTAAACTCGGTTTTCTTATAAAATGGTTTTTGAACTTTTGTACCTTCTGGTCCACTCACATTTTCTGTTTTAATTGCCCTCCAGGTTGTGGAGCGAGCGCGGGGTCTTGACGTCGAGGCAGAGTCTGAGGCATAGAAGTGACGTGAGGGTTCCCAGAGTAGAGTAAAGGCTTCCCAAAATCATAACATATATTCCAAAAACCAACCATTCCTCGTAAAACGTGCTAAAAAACCACTTTCCTCGAAAAACGTGTAATAATGCAAAACCGACCAAACATATTCAATAAACACAAAATCATGATTGAAAAACCATAAGACAATTATAGAAAACAGTTATGCATGCTCGAGTTTAAAGAAGGGGTCCACTCACAGTACTGAGCCCTACTCGCGTCCCGAACGTCCAGCCCGTTCCTCGGCTTCCTCGGGAAATCCCGATCCTGTCAAACACCGCCAAATTACGTTACTAATACGTCTACGAAGGTTCACCTAAATTCCTTCAAAATTCCCCGAAGCTTAAACGTAAGAACCCGGGACCCTAAACTTTCCCCCTCGCGGAACTCAACTCAAACAACTTCCGATTGACCCGAAACCAACTCCATCGAACTCACAGCAACTCCTAGACCAAAAACTATGTTGACCGTTTCTCCCAGAACCGCCGCACGCGCCTCCACGCGCCGCCCAAAGTGGCTGCGCGTGGCCCTCACGCGCCTGCTACAGTGTCACCGTCTACCTCGCGTAGACCGGGCTCGATACAGTGCCTGCTATTTGAACCGGCGAGAGCGGTTCACCGCCGTGCCTGCACCATTTTCCTCCCTCTCTTCACCATCCTCTTCGTCCAATCCTAAGCAATCCAGTTCCCTCACTGTGGAGCGAGCGCGGGGTCTTGACGTCGAGGCAGAGTCTGAGGCATAGAAGTGACGTGAGGGTTCCCAGAGTAGAGTAAAGGCTTCCGTGTGCGTGTAGTTATCGGTTTTATTTTCTTTGTATGTTCGTACTATGTTATGTAAATGCTACCGTCGGGACATTGTGTCTAATTACTCCTACGTTTGACTGGTTAGAATGTGAGTGAGTTTTACTTGAGTTTTGCGTCGGGGAGTCAGACGGGAGCGGGATTTACCTCGGGTTTCGGGGTGAAACCGGGGTGGGTCCTGACATCGGTTCGTTAGTTCGTTTCCTTGACCATAACTTCGTTATCCAAACTCCGATTTCGGCATGCCGCCTGTCATTGGATTCGTATCGACGATACCTACATAATGGTCCTTGGCCCTCGCCCATCGGACCTCCCGGTCAGAAAGTCAACATTTGGCCCCTAATAAGCCAAATTACCAAAATGCCCCTCAACTTCTGAACACCATAACTTCCTCTACGAATGTCGGAATCGAACGTGCCACCTGTCTATGAACTCGTGACGTCCCGAACTACGTCACGGTCATCGGTCAAAGTCCATTTGACCGCCCGAACAAAAAGTCAACATTTTGCCCACGACCAGGGGCAAAACGGTCATTTTGCACATTTTGTCCGATTCCGCTCTACTAACCACCGTTCAACCTCGCTAATCAAGATTAGTCACTAAACTAATCCCGGAATTTGGGACGGGTCGTTACAATCTTCCCTCCTTAATAAATTTCTTCCTCGAAATTCCAACCGCTCTAATCTCAACGTACTTCCCTCCTTAATTAGTTTCGCTCTCGAAACTCGATTACCCTGATTCCACAAACACCCCGTGGAAAGTGGAATCGACCACACAACACGTGTACACCCGTACACCAACTACTTAGACAAACCTTGTCTACGCCCAAACGTACCACTAATACTCAAAACGCAACGACTACATTCGACCCCGTCGAATGACTGAAACTACTTGTTTCGAATTTGACACCACTTGTCAAATCAACCCTCTCGTTGACGCAACAACTCGACGGTTCCTTTCCCACTCCCACTAGGAGTCAGCTGACCCCACTCAACAATCTATGTTGACACATCCTGACAATCTGTCACCACACAGTTGTTGTTAGTCGAAAACTGACACTAGACTCACTCGTGGCTACACATGCCACCAACGTACTCGACTCAACAATACCCTTACCGAAATTTCACACGACCTGTGTGTAATTAAGCACATCGGAATTACCATGACCCGTTGCATAGTAATGTCCGGTCCACAACCAATCCCATGGTATCGGAACCAATCCGACTACCAACACGTTCACCGACACACCTCGGGTATATCCCGTATACCGTAACTAGACATCACAAGTCTACAAGTATTGTACCTCGAACCATGTACGAAGTACACACATCTACCTAATAACCAGACTACAACCACCTAGGTCATAGCCGAACGCGTTCCAATAATGGAGTACGTTTGCCCAATCCAGCATGAGGCAAATCGAAACTCCACCCAACATCTAGTTCCAATTCCGAATCTGAATCCGCAACTTCGTAAGAAGTCCCGGATCCAAACCCAGACATCACATTTTAATTCATATCCAAATCCGAATCCGAAATCATTATTCCGTAAGCTAGCATTTGGAACAATCATTCCGTACCCAAATCCGGAAATATACTTTCAAGTTTCAAAATCGAATCCTGAATCGTCACCCAGAAATTCGATTCCAAATCCCGAAATCTCGTCACATTTACCAAGACGCACCAAAACCGAACCTATCGGTTACCCGTTCGATACCTCCAATTGACTTCATAGGGAAGCCAATCCAACCTCCACACGTCTAAGATTGACAAAGTCCGACCAGTCGGAAACCTACTCACTCGAGTAAGATACCATACGGGCTCCACTTCGAAAAGAAGTTCAACCCTGCCGTTTCGACTCACATACCCAAGTTCGTATTGATCCTTGTCATTCCACCTAGGAAAAACCAAGGATGATCCAACACAATGACGCCTAAACTCATTCTACGTGGATGCAACAAAACTCATTGCACTCACCACGCCATGTGACACCACATCGTCTGCCACCAAGCAGAAAATGAGAAATTTCGTTTACCTAATTTCGAACACGTAGCTCCTCCTAAGGACCTCACAACACACACGGGCTCACCAACCAATACACGCTCAACGTACTGGTAACTACAGTCAATGTCTGCCAGGGCAGAAAGCAAGAAGTCAACCCCAATGACTTCGGAATACCAATCACCAAAAACGAGCACCACTCTTGTTCCCCAATCACAACTCTCCTCGACACTAAGGTTCCAACCATGTTGGAAACAGACATGCTCCCAACAAGGCGTCAAGTCTAACCACTAGACTTCCTACCTCCTCAATTCACTTGGACAACCACGTGTCCATAATCAATCCGTTATTGTTCCGTTCGTACATCCCGACCTTTACAGGTTCAACACTCGGTTTCCCAAGTTCTCAATTACAAATTCCTACCTTTATTCCACTAATGGTTTTCCTCGTCTTTTCCAGTTTTAATCATTTCCACGTACATTTTAGGGATATTTAAAAACATAAAATCGCACAAATTTTGGAGTTGCCAACAACTCCCCCAAATCCACCAATTATCATGACGTAGGGGACGTCATCCCAAGATTACTCAAGTCTCAATTATACCCTTTTTAATCCACTCCTTACTGGTTATCTCACCACTATTGGGACTTATCCCAACACAGCACAATCTTAACTGGATCCCATCCAGTCCATCACTCAACCACTACCGAATCTCAAGGACCGAACATATGCTCACCATGACGGGGTCACAACCCAACTTGTGGCTCATCGTCAACACCATCACCGACACTAGCACCAGCACTAGTACCAGCACCAACACACTACCAGCAACACTAGTATCAGCACACAGGCATCCATACTAGCATCAGCACAAAAGTACCAACCCGCAAACATCCATACTTGCACACCGTGTGCAAATACGACAATCTTGGATCTCCGTTCATACCGAACGACGATTCCGTACCTCACGACTATGGGTACCACCACTCTGACAATCCACATCAGGAAAATGAACGTTCCCTAAACGTCCCCTGATCCCCAAGTATCAGAACCACACTAATTACCCTCGATAGCCAGTCATCTCCATATGACTACCGACCAACTGTCATTGCTATCGAGATCCGCATCCACACATCACACCAATACCCGATCCAACATGGGATTCCATAATTTATCTCAAAACTGTATCCGTAGATCGAATCCCATAGTTTTGACTAGACTCACCAGAGCCATCCACATGGTCATCCATGACCTCAGCCGCTCGTCGCAGCACAAGTTCTCACCCACTAATCGCGATTAAGGTTTACCTTTTTAATACTAGAGTTCCACAATCACACCCTATGGTTCAACCGAACCAAACAGTTTTCCGTAATATAAAATCCACAACCTGACCGACCCCGCGGTCCTGACATCGAATAGACGTCAAATCCAGTCCTACCATCCCATCAACGTGGGTTCCACCACTAGGTCATCGGCCAACTCCGATGAACCAACATCCCTCACACTAGAAACCACCACAAGGGTTCACATTTTAGACCATTACTCACATGAGGTTCCCCGAACCTGGCTGCACCTAGCAGCACAACAATCCAATATCACATGACCGAACCGACGGTCCCACTATACCAGTTCACCACAATCAACCCCACTTGGGTCGAATCACATTAATGCACGGCGTATCGGGCCAATCACACTCCATCCACTATCCAAACCCAAAAACTATCTATCAGGTTGGTAACGAATTGCAGCCCAAAGAGACATCACACCCTCGACCTGCGCACACAAAAGAGCAACCGTGCTCTGATACCAAGTTGACAGGACCCATCCCAATCCCCCCGGGATTACCATGGAATGTGCCCTGCTCCCGTCCAACAAGGGGTGTCAGACAAGGGATGACCAAGAGCCACTTCCCAAACGGGGCATCCAGAGTGCGCAAGGATCGATGGAGGAGGTGTGCAATGTCCCAGTCTCTGCTGCAATCGCATCTGTGATCAACCTGAAGGGCATTAAAACCAAAAGCTGTGAGTGGACAAAAACCAATAAGTTTACCAAATACATTTATAAGACATTTATGCCCTCCAATAAAAACGTATGCATGCCACAAAAACCAGTAACCAAAACGTTTGCTCAACCGAGCCATTAGGGCCCTAGCCCAAAAACCGTTAACCAAAAACCAAGTGTGGGAACTCAGCCCAAAACTGTGGAATACCACCACTATACATATTAAAACCATGTGGGTCACCACCCACGACCATAAATGAACATCAATCCATAAATCCAAAACCATTTAGGGTCCCTGACCCGACATACCATTTCATAACCAATAATCCATTTTTACCACATAACACATATCCAACCAATAAGCCATTTATTCATTAAACCATATTTTACCATTACCATCACCAGCATCCCGGATGCTGAGCGTCCCAGACGCTTGACGTCCCTGACATCATATCTCACGGTTTCATAAGCTACGCGTGCTGCTCGGGGTCTCTCCGGGTCCATATATCTGACATCCCTGATGTCTGACGTCCCTGACGTCAATCATAGCAATCCTGCTCCTGAGTCATCATACGGTCCGGCTGCTCCGTATAATGACCCCTCGCAGGCAATGCACCGTGACTTCCCCAGTGTCCCAGACATCTGGAGGAGACCATCATATATCCTTGTATCTAGATTGGTATATGGAAAAACAGTTTTATTAAATCCTTTTATCACATCATTACCATTGGGCCCTGCCTGAAATTTCCATAAAACCACATAATTCCATTTAGGGTCCCTGACCCAAAATCACAATTATTAAATATAGGGTCCCTGACCCGAAATCACATTTATAATCGAACTGGGCCTCATGCCCGATTTTTATGAACCACTGGGCCCACGACCCGATTTGTAAACCAACTGGGCCTGCAGCCCGACTTTATAAACCCACTGGGCCCACGGCCCGAATTCACAAATCAACTGGGCCCCTGGCCCGAGAACATAACTCAAATGGGTTCAGCCCGATTTCATACCAACTGGGCCCCTAGCCCGATTTCATTAACCAACTGGGCCCCCCGGCCCGATTCTCAAATGGACCCCAAGTCCGAAATTTCCAACATAATTGGGCCTCAAGCCCGAGTTCATATTTCCAATTTCAAAACCATTTTATCATATTATATCCAAGTCATAAATATGGAAAATCCATGTAAAATCGGAAACCTCGATTTACGTGCAAGCACGTAAATCGCCTCGAAATACGTGAAACCGTACAATTTACCAACAACCAAACCAACATCATACAATCACAATCATAATCCATGTAAAAACATTTAAGCATGCATAGAATTTATAAAACCAAAGTCCACTCACAGACCGTTTTAACCGTGTGCCTCGATATGCGTGCCACCGGCCCTCCCAGGCCACACCACTATCACCGGGACTCCCAATCCTGTCCAAATCACATTAGAGGGTTACTAACCTCATTATCAACATCCTATCAAAGGTCCCGTAATTTTCCCGAATTTTTACTTATTTTTAAACTTATTTTAAAACCTTCGGACATCCCGAACAATATCGAGACGGTGTCTCGATCGACACGAAACCAATTCCAAAATGTCCGTTACATTAAATAGGACAGAAGTCATGTTGACCTCACCTCAAGATTCCCAATCACGCGCCCCCACGCGCCGCCGCAAGCGGCTGCGCGTGGAAGCCACGCGCCAGCTACAGTACCAGCACAGTCATCCCCTTCGCCCGTTTGTCTGGTAAACGGGTTGAAAAACCCGCGAACAGACCCGATTCAATCTCATTCAATTTAACCTCAATTCGATCCGTTCTTTCAACTGATTCCTTCCAATCCAACTCTAATTAAGTTCTGCAAGTTCAATTTCTCGAATCGTGGTCTAAATCCTCACGACTCTCGATCGATCCTCGACGGGTCTTCGATTCGGGTTCATAGATTTCGACCCTGTTTTTCAAATTAATTAACACAGTGAGTATCGTGAGAGTGTAAGGATCATTTCTACAAGATTAATTTCATACAATCTCACCTCTAACCCAATGAACTCAAGCTCGAACACAGTCACTGTTCAAGCATGGAGTTTCGTCAACCACGACCGTTTCCTTTCAATTGACGAACCCAGAAGCATCGTGGGATCATGATAAGCAGTTTCCCCACCTCAATTTCATCCAACGAAGCCTCCAATTCCACGACTCAGCTTCGAAATTTCAGAGACCTCCATCCTTCTGTTCTTCCTCAATTCGACCCCAATTACCTTCGTTCTTGTTGCAGATCGATTCGTGTTGATCCCAGAAAGCTGAATGTGAGCTCAATTTCGATCCTCACGGCCTAACACTCAGTATTCGAATTTTCCCTCTCATTTTCCCGAAATCAAAAATCCAAAATTCAACACTCTCACAACCCCTCGTGTTTCCCCGTTAATTCCCTCATCTTAGTCTCCCATTTTTCTCTCAGGAACGGCAGAGAGAGGGAGCCAATTCTCCCAGTTCATACTCTCCCCAAATCGTGCACGGTTTGAAAGAAAAACAAAGGAAAAGGAAGGAAAATGATGGACAAGGAATGATGATGTTGTAATGATAGTGTTGGGAGGGAAACATGGATCAGAATTCAGGGGATGGGTGACACTTGTCACTCATCCAGATGTGCACAGTCAACGGTCACTATTCAATATTATATTATTATTTTAATCCCGGCCTCGGTTCGTTAGTTCGTTTCCTTGACCATAACTTCGTTATCCGAACTCCGATTTCGGCATGCCGCCTGTCATTGGATTCGTATCGACGATACCTACGTAACGGTCCTTGGCCCTCGCCCATCGGACCTCCCGGTCAGAAAGTCAACATTTGGCCCCTAATAAGCAAATTACCAAAATGCCCCTCAACTTCTGAACACCATAACTTCCTCTACGAATGTCGGAATCGAACGTGCCACCTGTCTATGAACTCGTGACGTCCCGAACTACGTCACGGTCATCGGTCAAAGTCCATTTGACCGCCCGAACAAAAAAGTCAACATTTTGCCCACGACCAGGGGCAAAAACGGTCATTTTGCACATTTTGTCCGATTCCGCCCTACTAACCACCGTTCAACCTCGCTAATCAAGATTAGTCACTAAACTAATCCCGGAATTCGGGACGGGTCGTTACAGGTTGGGTTATATGGTTGACACTCAGATGTTGTATCCCTGGGTGGCCACTCAGGTGTCGAAGTGGGCTCAGTAGTCCCCGAGTGGAATATGATATACGAGGTTGGACAACCGGATGTTGTATCCTCGAGTGGGCCCTTAGATGTTGTATCCCTGAGTAGTTTTCTGATTTGATGATTCTGTTTGTCGACATCGAGGATGGTTAGTCGATATGATGGTTAGCTCACTATGAGTGATAAGTCACGAATTGAGCATGATTTCAATGATATTTCTTATCCGTTTTACTTGTCTTTTGATTATAATTGTACAAACAATAGGAGAAAATGATCCATTTTGTGAGACATGTGTAGATTATGAAAGTTAAGTCAATTCTGAAGAGAATGCAAAAAGAATGGAGGAAATCCGAGCCAAAATGAAGGAATAGCACTAAGATGAAGTTAAGGTCCCTAGCTGAAATCCCAATTGAGGGCCTCTCGGGTTTTGTCTTTGAATTAGCATTTTTCAACGTATTGGATTTGACCAGCAGCTCATATAATCTCCAGGGGTTCCAATGAGGTGATAGCACATGTCAAGATAATCACGATTGACCAAGAAAATGGGTTTTTGCCTTTCTTGGTCTAGAGGCACTCCTAATCCTACAAGGTGTGTGTGTGGTTATTTCAGACATTATGCCTTGGAATTCAGCTTGGAAAGTTGGCCAAAATATCCATTAAAAGAAGGGTTCCTATCTGTTCTTTGGAACCTAAGAAACTAGGATTTATTGCCTTATCAAGTTCCTACTTTTTAGGGATTTGGGGCAAATGTCCTTTGGACGAATTTTCTTTCCCTTTTCAATGAGGAATTACATGGATTGAATTGGATAAGAAGACCTAAAGATTTCCTAATCAGATCTGAAATTAAAGATTGCAAGAAACAAGGGAAAGGAAGTTTCTTTTTTCCCTTTCTTTTAGGGAGATGCTAGGGCAGATGTTAGAGGATATAAATAGTTGTTTTCTCATTTTTTTAGGGGGGCGAATTTACCTTCTTAGGTCCCAAAATTCTGTCAAAATTCATACCAAGTTTATATACACAGTTAGCCGCATTTTATAATTGTTTTATGCTTTTGGATTCAAACTTGTGCTAAGGAGGACGTGAGGCTTGGGAGAAGAAGAGTGTTTGAGCCCCTTTTCCTACTCCTTGCTATTCTTTAGTATTTTTTTTTATTTATTCTTTTATCGTTTTATATTTTTTATGCATTTAATTATGTTATTTGTTAATTCAATAATATTTGAGTAGTATTATTAGGGCTAGGGTTACTTGAAGCCCTGGCCATGTTAGTTCGTGTTTGATTTCTGGCTCTTGATTATGATTGCTATGTATGCCTAGATTTTTTGGATTACTGTACTTCATGAACTCAATTTATACTTATAAACTTAGCTACCTTATTTGTGTATAATTGTCGATGTAATTGCTCGACGGATCACCTCGATGTTTGTGTTCACCCTGCAATTTATAGCGTCACGTTTAAGAGGGGGAATCTTATTCGTAATCTAAACCCATGACCTCCTAGGTCTGCACATCACTTTTCTAGGGATATTGTAGTGTCATTAAATCTTCTTTATGTTTCATGCATTATCACTCACCATCGGTAATAGTTGTTTAAGGGCGGGCACATCACGCTTAAACATGCAATCTAAGAGAAGATAATATGTGTGGGGTGAACCTTAGCCGGAACCCTGAACGGGCACTTAATTCAGATACATGCATAGTAATCTAATCAAGAAAATCTAACGGAACTATAGTTGGTAAAGGTGGATGGAAACCCTATCTCGACTTAGTTAGTTATTATTAGTTAATTTACTTCATTCATAAAACATAACAAACCCTCCATTGCATTTTAATTACTCCACTTAAGTCAATTGAGTTAAACGGAATTGGATATCATTGAGCAAGTTTCGTGGGATCGAACTTTGCTTGCATCTATTTTATCTACACGTCTTTTGCGCTTGCAAAGTTTATTACACATAGAGGTTTTTCCTAGTACATCTTTTGTGCTTGGTAAAATTTCTATCAATGAGCAGCTGGTACACTGTAATGGGTTTATGTATGACTGGTATAGTTGTGCATTAATTGATTCACCATGATTGTTATGCTTATGCTCGGCTTAAACGTATGTGCATTGGTTTTTCATGTGGGTTTACATTTGACAGGTCTTTGGAACTATTGGATTCTTTTATTACTGCACGTACTGCGAGATTGTTGTTTTATTGGTAAATTTACTGCATGCATAGTTTTATAAAACAAAGGGAATTAGTATATTTTTTAACCTTTATTTTTATTCACTCACACGTTTTATTGGTTTTGACACCCTCCAGGTTGATCGCGGACATGGGCTGTATGAAGACTGAGGCATCACGTAGATTTGTGTACTCTGGATATCTATTTAGCATGTAGCCTTATCCCTTGCCTGACACGTGATAAGTATACATATTTAAATCTCGATGGTACTTTGGTGATTTTTCCTGACGTGTCAAACGGGAGCAGATCCTCCCATGCTAATCGAGAGGGATTACGAGGAGGATCCTGTCAACATATCATAGTAGTGGGTTAAATAAAATCTTCTAAGTGGGTTCAAAAAGAAGCATTTTAAATGATAATTAATAACAATTAAATTAACTTATCCTTATTAATCCTTTTTGTTAATATGGAGTGGGTTTGGTAGAAAAATAAAATATAGAAAATTAATATGAATTTAAAAAGACATGTGTCAACCACCTAGTGATTTTATTACGCCACATCATTCAATTTAATCAAACTTAGAGTAGATTTTAACGGAAGTTAGAGTGTTTAGATGAAATTGGGATAACCTTGCTGACAAAATCCATGTTCAAGGGATAGTTTGAGGAAAAACTGTGTTTAAGAGAGAAACTGAGAATATGTGGCAAGTTCAAAGGGGCAGTAGATTTAAAAAATTCATTTATAAAAATTTCCTTAATATTAAATTTGGTACAAAAACTTGGTACACCTATTATTTTATATTTAATTAGAGGTAGTTGAATTGGGTGTAGATTCCATTGCTTAGCCATCGATGTACATGTCCCATATAATAAAGTGGTCAACATAAAAGATACTTGTTAGAGTGGAAATTCATCGATGCATTAATTTTAGTTTTGGAATCTCTAAACTAACTCATTTTCTGACCAAGTATGGGTGCATACTCAAAAATTTCAGCCCATTATGGAAGACTTCAAATAATTGCTGGACTTACGATATTTCACAATAAAAAATTAATTACTAACCATATTTGATGTGACACTTAATATGTTCAGACATGTCAATAAATGAAATCACATCCTACATATAGTTTTAAATTTTTTTTCTTTAGCAAAGAACATATCATAATAGTGGGTCAAATAAAATCTTCCAAGTAGGTTCGAAAAGAAGCATTTTAAATGATAATTAATAACAATTAAATTAACTTATCCTTATTAATCCTCCTAGTTAATTTGGAGTTGAGCTACTTTTCGACTTATATAGATGAATAATGCTATGGGCACCACGTGAAATCCCAATTTTTTTAAATCAGAACGTGTAGCGCATGACCTGGCAACCCATATCATAATCTATAAATTCACAAATTCCTCTGGGAGTATAATTTCTTAATTTCTTTTAGGAAGAATATTTCAAAAAATTATAATATAATTAAACAAAGACTTTGCAATAAACTCTAACAATCAAACTGAATTCCATTGTCTACTAAGAACACCATGGCCAAACCTAATTGCTTGGTAGGAATTTTGTGTTTTGTGCATCAAATTCACTAAAATAAAAACCAAATACTCATTTTTCTTCCTCTCAAACAACAACCTTTTCCAACATTTTTGTTCTTTTTGTGCTCAATGACATGGTTTCCCTTACTATCAGATCGCTGATGGGTCCTGAAAAACATCAAGAACATCATGGCCAAATCCAATTAATCGGTAGGAATTTATAGACAATGAAATTGAGGCGGTCAATGGAGTGGAGTAGCAGACATCATAACAAGACCCTCCCCGTAATCACCCTTGATTAATGTGGGAGGACATGCACCCGTCCGACATGACCTTATAAAAAGACCTTATTACCCTCGGGATTAAACCGACATCTTCACCACATGTCGGACCAGGGATACTACCACATACT
This sequence comes from Prinsepia uniflora, assembly GCA_032719365.1. Classification (NCBI taxonomy): domain Eukaryota; kingdom Viridiplantae; phylum Streptophyta; class Magnoliopsida; order Rosales; family Rosaceae; genus Prinsepia; species Prinsepia uniflora. The sequence continues at coordinate 38,499,843 of CM064862.1, forward strand.
GACCAGAATAATTAGAGAACGCACTTAGCGTGATGCCTCAGCCTTCATACAGTACGCGTCAGCCATCAACCTGGAGAGTGTCAAAACTAATAAAAAGTGTGAGTGGACAAAAACAAAGGTTTGGAAAAACTCCTTTCTGTCATTAAACCCTCCGTTTAATAAAGCTATGCATGCATCGAATTTACGAATAAAATATGAATCTCAAAATACGTGCAGTGACTAGAAAATTAGGAACTTCAAAATATGTAGACTTACTAAAAGCCTGTCCATTCAAAACTCAAGTCATGTACCAACACAATATAACAAACCAACACGTAGCCATATCAGTCACAGTACACACACCAACATACCAAATCAACTTCGATGTTTGCTGGTGAATCATCATATCAAGGTGCACTACACGTAGGCTAATATCACTCGGGAATGATGGAATCCTAGACTACACGTTCGAGTGTGGACTAACTCATGAATGAGGGAATCCCAGACTCGACGTCTAAGGAACGGTCCTAGTTTGAAGAATGACGGAGCCCGAGGCTCGATGTCTGAGACGAGTCTCGGGAATGATGGAGTCTAGCTCGATGTCCGAGATGAGTCTTGGGAATGACGGAACCTAGCTTGACGTCTGAGACTTTCTAACACAATCGGCATATTGAGCGGGTCATCAATCACATCTCACATCATCACAATCATCACAATCTTCACCATCATCACAAAATTTCACATTAATCACATATTCACAGTCATATCATATCACATTATATAAACATGACATCATAAGTATAACAACCATTCCCTATAACTCATTGAGGACTCGGGGTTAAATAAACCCAATTTCCTGGCAAAATGTTTTAATACCATTTTTCTTAAATATTCACAGAAATTCCCAAGAAATCCATATAAATCATACGTAACCAACCATCAAACACTAATCAAAATAATCATATAAAATCATGTAAAAATGCATGCATAGGGTTTTGGAAAGCAAAAGTTCACTCACACGTACCACTACTCGCTCAAAACATGAGCCGTGAGCCAATCTGAAGCCTCTAGGATTTTCGGGCTTGCCAAAATTGTAACAACCCGTCCTAGAAATCGAGATTAGATTAGTTGTTAATGATGGATTAGTGAAGTTAATCAGTGATTAGTTTGAGGCATTCGGACGGACAGTACAAAATGACAATTTTGCCCCTAGAATGGACAAAAATGTTGACATTTAGTTCTGGCGGTCAAATAGACTTTGACCGATGACCATGACGTAGTTCAGGATGTCACGAGTTCATAGACAGGTGGCACGTCCGATTCCGACATCCAAGGAAAAAGTTATGACGTTCGAAAGTACGAGAGTATTTTCTTAATTAAGGTAAAAGAGGGAATTTGTTGACTTTTTACACGACAACTACCTTCCCCCGTAGGCCTGTTGAGTTTAAAGACTCGGATTATATTGAGGCCTGGATTGAGTTTAAAGACTCGGATAGATCCTGACACGACCCATCCCAATCCCCCCGGGATTACCATGGAATGTGACGTGCTCCCGTCTGACAAGAGGCGTCAGACAAGGGATAACCGATTGCCATTGCCCAAACGGGCTCCCAGAATGCGTAAGGATCGATGGAGGAGGTGTGCGATGCTCAAGTCTCTGCTGCAGTCGCATCCGGAATCAACCTGAAGGGCATTGAAAACAAAAGCTGTGAGTGGACGAAAATAAACAAGTCTTTTTAAAACATTTATAAGACATTTATGCCCCTCAGTAAAACCATATGCATGCGCCAAAAACCAATGATCACACATTTATTTAGAAATAACCATTAGGGCCTTAGCCCGGAAACCACAGTATAGTTTCAAATTCCAAAAGTCAATCCAAGAGTTATTTCATAAATCCAGTAATATGAACCATAAGGCATATAATATAAAGCATAACCATAATTTTAGCCACTGCACTATACACTCCAATCCGACATCCCTTACGTCTGACGTCCCTGACGTCAATAAGGTCACAATCACAAGGCTACGCGTGCCACTCGGGTCTCAATTTCCGAGTTCAATCCCCAAACCCCGTTCGGGTACAGCATTCCCGATGCTTAGCGTCATAGATGCTGGACGTACTAGACGTCCGTGACCTCTCCAGGCTATGCATGCATCGAATTTATGAAACCAATGTCCACTCACAGACCGTTTAACCGAGCGCCTCGATACGCGTGCCATAGGCCTTTCCGGGCCACACCACTATCACCGGGACTCCCAAACCTGTTCAAATCACATTAGAGGATTACTAACCTCATCATTACCATCCTATTTAAGTCCTGTAATTTTCCCGAATTTTTAACTATTTTTAAACCGGATTTAAAACCTTCGGACATCCCGAACAATAACGAAACGGTGTCCGATCGACACGAAACCAAATCCAAAATGTTCGTTACATTAAATAGGACAGAAGTCATGTTGACCTCACCTCGAGATTCGTGCCCACGCGCCGTCACGCGCCGCCGTGAGTGGCTGTGCGTGAAACCCACGCGCCTGCTACAGTGTCACCAGCCTAACCCGTATGTCTGGTAAACGGGTCCAAATAGCCCGCAAGACGACCCGGTTTAATGTCCATCAATTCAACCCTAAATCTTCCAATTGATCATTCAGTTAGTTTCGTTTTAAGTTCAATTTAAGTTCTGTAAACTCAATTACACAAATCCTTACCTACAATTCCACGATTCGATGATGAACACCAAGAACACTCCGGTTACAGTTCGTTCATGGAATTCCTTCAATTCCAATTGATTTCCTTAAATTGATTCAACCAGAAGCTTCCATGGACTCCGTTAAGCATTTCCCCCAACTCAATTGCTTCAATCCTGTGCTCAATCGTCACGACTCAAGCTCGAACACCGTCACTGTTCAACCATGGAGTTCTGTCAACCACAGCTGTTTTCTTTCAATTGACGAACCCAGAAGCATCATGGGATCATGAGAAGTAGTTTCCCCACCTCAATTCCGTCGTCTAAACACTCCACGATCACGACTCAACCTCGATTTTCTTCCTCTGTCACCAAGCTCGATCAGAGCCAAAACGGCACCAATTCATCTCGTTTCTTCGACAATTATGATCGTTGTGATCCCAGGAAGCTGAATGTGAGCTCAAATGCGATCCTCACGGCCTAATTCTCCCAATTCGAATTTCCCTCCCAAAAACCAAATTTCCGAATTCCAGTTCTACGGCCCCCCTCAATCCCTCGTGTTTCCCTCACTAAATCCGTCTCTGAAATGTCTCCAAATTGCACACTCAAGATCAGCTGATGGAGAGGAGATTAAGAGTGGAATGAATTGTGGTTTTGGGTTGTACATGGTTAGGAAATTAGAGAGGAATAATGGAAATTAAAAGATTAATTTAATTAATTAATTAATAAAACATAATAATTATGTTTCCCCAAAACATGGGATCTGGTTTTATGCCTGAAATTAAGGGATGTGTTCAGTCACCGGGTACTGTTCATTATTATATTATTATTTTAATCAGAGCCTCGGTTCGTAAATTCGTTTCCTTGACCATAACTTCGTCGTCGAATCTCCGATTTCGGCATGCCGCCTGTCGTTGTATTCGTATAGACGAAACCTACGTAACGGTCCTTGGCCCTCGGCCATCGGACAACTCGGTCAAAAAGTCAATATTTCCCCTTATTTCGTCCAAATTACGAAAATGCCCTTGCACTTCTGTACATCATAACTTTCACCACGAACGTCGGAATCGAACGTGCCGCCTGTCTATGAACTCGTGACGTCCCGAACTACGGCACGGTCATCGGTCAAAGTCAATTTGACCATCCGAAATAAAAGTCAACATTTTGCCCACGCCCAGGGGCAAAACGGTCATTTTGCACAATTCGTCCGAAATCACCCAACTAATCCCAGATTAGTAAATCATAAATAAATATTATTAAATCCCGATATTCGGGACGGGTCGTTACAACCTTCCCTCCTTAAAGAATTTCGTCCTCGAAATTACCAACAACCTTATTCCACAACCACCTTGTGGAAAACATTTCGACCACATACCATGTGTACACCTGTACACCCACATACTGGAACAACACCAGTCTCGTCTGCACCCAGACATCCCATCACAGTCATACGTCGTAACAACAACACTCGACCACCTCGAGTGGACATAGTCACCTGATCCGCGATAAAATTTCTTAACCATTTAGCTGACTCATTCAGCCAAACAGTTCCCTTCCATTGCCAATATATCCTTTCATTTGCTCCCATTGGGAGTCACCAAATCTCATTTGTCAGTCCACGCTGACACCACCAGTCAAACTGTCACCGCTAAGCTTTACCGCCCTGGTAAAGCCCCAACCATCTGCCAGTCAGTGACAACACCACGTACGACATCACCCTCAAGGTCGCGTAAGATCACACATGATCACAATTCGCAGGGCACGCCCAATCCTGCGACACAAATTAATCTCAATGTCCATAATCGCCGACTCCCTCAGCGAACCAAGACGCTGGGAAATCACGGTGTGATCAAGTCACACAAGGCTACTCGTGGTTACTCAGACCACCAATTCACTCATCCTGAGTGTACGTATACCGTCAACTTACACAATCAAGTGGTGTAACTGGAAAACATCGATACCAGCCCAGCAGTGATCACACATCTCAAAACTAGGGTTCCACTAGCCAACCATGGCTAAGAGCACCTGCTCAAACAACCATTGAACCCGACCAAAACACTCTGCACAACGCACAGTATCCAATGTCCAGTCCACAATCACAACCAAACAAATGATATCGGAACCAAGCCGATTACCCACACGTTTGATCACACACCACTGGTACATCCCATGTACCACCATTTAGGCACCAATCAGCCTAACCAGTATCAATCCTCGTATAACGTACCCTGTACGTACATCAATCCAACAATCCGCCTACAACCACCCAGGCCATAGCCAGACACGTTCTAGTAATGAAGTACCTTTGCCCAAACCAACATGAGACAAAACGAACTCCACCCATCATCTAGTTCTAGTTCCGAATCCGAATTCACAATTTCGTAAGAAATTCCAAATCCAAACCCAAACATCATATTTTTATTCCATTTCCAAATTCGAATCCGAAATCATTACTCCGTAAGCTAGCATTGGAATAATCATTCCGCACCCAAATCCGGTAATCCATTTTCGAGCTTCGCAATCGAATCCTGAATCGTCACCCAGAAATTCGATTCCAAAACCCAAAATCTCGTTTACGTCCACCAAGACGTAACAAAACCGATCCTTTCGGTTACCAACTCAAAACACTTGGTTGACTTCATAGGGAAGCCAATCCCAATACTATCACGTCAAAGGTTGACGGAATCCGACCACATCGGAAACCCACTCAACCAAGTCACAAACCATAAGGACTCACTCCGAAAAGAAGTTCAGTCCCGTCATTTACGACTCACATACCAAGATAAGAGTGATAAACTCTCATCCAATCTGGGTCATCATGATCACAACCCAGATCCATCGCTACATCATCCGAAAAGTAACATCACGATCCTAGATCGTCACATCGTCCAAAGTCGACAATATCACAAATCAGATCCACCTAGGATCCACACATGCCCACATAGCTAACAATCCATCTGAAAGCTGATCGTAGGGTCTTACACCCTCAATGAATCATTCGCCAAATTTCCCTTTGTGGAAAGATGACCTCGCATTTCACCACCAAATCCAAAATCATACACAACTGCTTGCGTCCAATGACCCCAAGCCAAACATGGGTCCACCCACCAATACACGCTCAACGTACTGGTAGCAACAATCAACATCTGCCACGGCAGGAAATAAGAAGTCAACCCCAATGACTTCGGAATACCAATCACCGATGTGGAAACGAGCACTCCTCTCGTCTCCCAATCACAACTCTCCCTGAATCGGGAGTTCTAACCATGTTGGAAACAGACATGCTCCCAATGAGATGTCAAGTCCAACCACTGGACTGCCCACGTCCTTACCTCACTTGGACCACCACGTGTCCAAAATCAATTCATTACTCGGACCTCACGTCCGCCAATACTCATGTATGCACACGCCCTGATTCCGAACGGAAAATCCACAACTCTGCTTGGATGTGCATACCATACTGCCTTTGTCTCACATCACAACCTTTACAGGTTCAATCCTCAGGTTCCAAGTGATTCACCATCACAAAATCCCACATCAATACCACGAATGGTTTCCCCGACTTTTCCAATCTCAATAATTTCCTTGTACCCTCTGAGGATATAAGAAGTAAACAATCTTACCAATCTTGGAGTTGACAACAACTCCCCAAATCCACTGATTCTCATGACGTAGGGAACATCGTCCCTAGATTCCTCAAGTCTCAAACATACCTTTTTATCCATTCATCACTTGTCATCATAAATCTGTTGGGACTTATCCCCACACGACACAACCTCCACTGGATCCCATCCAGTCCAAGACTCAACCACCACTGAGTCGCAGATACCGATCATATGTCCATCGTGACAGAGTCACACCCCAAATGGTGGCTCATCGTCGACACAATTACTAACACCTGCACCAGCGCTAGTACCAGTACCAACGCATCATCATCAACACTAGTATCAGCACACAGGCATCCATACTAGTATTGGCATAAAGGTATCACCATACCAACATCCATACATAGCACACGAACACCCATGCTAGCACACGAACATCCATGCTAGCACACAGTGTGCAAAGTTGTTACCCTGGATCTCCGTTCATTCCGAACGACGATCCCGTAACACCACTCGTACCCCACGACTATGGGTACCTCCAATTTGACCACTGGCACATCAGGATAATGGACGTTCCCTGAACATCCCCTGATCCCCAAGTGTGAAAGCCACACTAAATACCCTCGATAGCCAGTCATCTCGACACAACTGTCGACTAACAGTCATCGTTGTCAAGATCCGTAACCACCCCTCACACTAATATTCGATCCAACACGAGATTCCATATTTTATCTCATAACCGCATCCGTGGATCGAAACCCATAATCCTGACTAGACTCACTAGAGTCATCCACATGGTCATCCACGACCTTCGCCGCTCGTCGCAGCACAAGTTCTCATTCAAAGTTCACTTTTCCAGTCCATCGATTATAAATTAGGGTTCCAAAATCACACCCTAGGGTTCCACCGAACCCAACTGCCTTCTGCAGTAAAATCCACAACCTGACCGACTCCGCAGTCCTGACATCGCATAGACGTCCAATCCAATCCAATTATCAACTCAACGTGGGTTCCATCGTGGGTTCCACCACGTAGGTCATCGGCTAACTCCGATGCACCAACACCCCGTACACTAGTCAACACTACCAGGGTCCAACACATAGACCAATACTCAACTGAGTTTCGTATTTCCATAACATTATTCAAATGGGGTTCCCTGAACCCAGCTGTGCCGAGTGGCACAACAATCCATCATCACATGACTGAACCGACGGTCCTGCATTACCAGTTAATCATATACAACCCACTTGGGTTGAATCTCATCCATGAACGGCGTATCAGGCCCAACACACCCAATTCACCATACAAACTCAAAATTATCTATCAGGTTGACAACGGAACTGCAGCCCAAAGAGACATCACACCCTCGTCCTTCGCGCACAAAAGAGCAAAACCTGCTCTGATACCACTTGACACGACCCATCCCAATCCCCCCGGGATTACCATGGAATGTGACGTGCTCCCGTTTGACAAGAGGCGTCAGACAAGGGATAACCGATTGCCATTGCCCAAACGGGCTCCCAGAGTGCGTAAGGATCGATGGAAGAGGTGTGCGATGCTCAAGTCTCTGCTGCAGTCGCATCCGGAATCAACCTGAAGGGCATTGAAAACAAAAGCTGTGAGTGGACGAAAATAAACAAGTCTGTTTAAAACATTTATAAGACATTTATGCCCCTCAGTAAAACCATATGCATGCGCCAAAAACCAATGATCACACATTTATTTAGAAATAACCATTAGGGCCTTAGCTCGGCAACCACAGCATAGTTTCAAATTCCAAAAGTCAATCCAAGAGTTATTTCATAAATCCAGTAATATGAACCATAAGGCATATAATATAAACCATAACCATAATTTTAGCCACTGCACTATACACTCCAATCCGGCATCCCTTATGTCTGACGTCCATGACGTCAATAAGGTCACAATCACAAGGCTACGCGTGCCACTCGGGTCTCAATTTCCGAGTTCAATCCCCGAACCCCGTTCGGGTACAGCATCCCCGATGCTTAGCGTCATAGATGCTGGACGTACTAGACGTCCGTGACCTCTCCGGGGTACCTCATCCGGAGGAGACAATATAATATGGAAGGATTTATACAGTGCAGTACTAAATACATTTTATTGATATCCACATGCAAAACATATAGGTATACATAGATAAAATCCGAACCGATCGTTACGTTTCATCAAATGGGTCTCATGCCCAAATACCGTGAAACGTGCCATAACCGAAATATCATAAAAACCATTTATTGATTCCAGCATGTGAACATATATAAAATGTAAACCAGAAAACATTTATTCAATTCCATTTTAGGGTCCCCGACCCGCAATCACATGTAGAAAACAACTGGGCCCCTAGCCCGATTTCACACATCAACTGGGCCCCTGGCTCGATCCATAAGTTAACTGGGGCCCTGGCCCGATTTCATAGTTCAACTGGGCCCCTGGCCCGATTTTACATTATTCAAGTTCGTAACCATTTCATGAAATCATATCCAACCACATTTATGGAAATCGGTGCAAATCCAGAAAACCTCGGTTTACGTGCAAATACGTAATTCACCTCAAAATACGTGAAATCATTTTAAATTCACTGATATCCAAAGTAAATCATTTAATCATAATTATAACAATCATAAAACAGTTATGCATGCATCAAATTTATGAAACCAATGTCCACTCACAGACCGTTTAACCGAGCGCCTCGATACGCGTGCCATAGGCCTTTCCGGGCCACACCACTATCACCGGGACTCCCAAACCTATTCAAATCACATTAGAGGATTACTAACCTCATCATTACCATCCTATTTAAGTCCCGTAATTTTCCCGAATTTTTAAGTATTTTTAAACTGGATTTAAAACCTTCGGACATCCCGAACAATAACGAAACGGTGTCCGATCGACACGAAACCAAATCCAAAATGTTCGTTACATTAAATAGGACAGAAGTCATGTTGACCTCACCTCGAGATTCGTGCCCACGCGCCATCACACGCCGCCGTGAGTGGCTGCGCGTGAAACCCACGCGCCTGCTACAGTGTCACCAGCCTAACCCGTATGTCTGGTAAACGGGTCCAAATAGCCCGCGAGACGACCCGGTTCAATGTCCATCATTTCAACCCTAAATCTTCCAATTGATCATTCAGTTAGTTTCGTTTTAAGTTCAATTTAAGTTCTGTAAACTCAATTACACAAATCCTTACCTACAATTCCACGATTCGATGATGAACACCAAGAACACTCCGGTTACAGTTCGTTCATGGAATTCCTTCAATTCCAATTGATTTCCTTAAATTGATTCAACCAGAAGCTTCCATGGACTCTGTTAAGCATTCCCCCCAACTCAATTGCTTCAATCCTGCGCTCAATCCTCACGACTCAAGCTCGAACACCGTCACTGTTCAACCATGGAGTTCTGTCAACCACAGCCGTTTTCTTTCAATTGACGAACCCAGAAGCATCGTGGGATCATGAGAAGTAGTTTCCCCACCTCAATTCCGTCGTCTAAACACTCCACGATCACGACTCAACCTCGATTTTCTTCCTCTGTCACCAAGCTCGATCAGAGCCAAAACGGCACCAATTCATCTCGTTTCTTCGACAATTATGATCGTTGTGATCCCAGGAAGCTGAATGTGAGCTCAAATGCGATCCTCACGGCCTAATTCTCCCAATTCGAATTTCCCTCCCAAAAACCAAATTTCCGAATTCCAGTTCTACGGCCCCCCTCAATCCCTCGTGTTTCCCTCACTAAATCCGTCTCTGAAATGTCTCCAAATTGCACACTCAATATCAGCTGATGGAGAGGAGATTAAGAGTGGAATGAATTGTGGTTTTGGGTTGTACACGGTTAGGAAATTAGAGAGGAATAATGGAAATTAAAAGATTAATTTAATTAATTAATTAATAAAACATAATAATTATGTTTCCCCAAAACATGGGATCTGGTTTTATGCCTGAAATTAAGGGATGAGTGACACTTGTCACTCATCCAAGTGTGTTCAATCACCGGGTACAGTTCATTATTATATTATTATTTTAATCGGAGCCTCGGTTCGTAAATTCGTTTCCTTGACCATAACTTCGTCGTTGAATCTCCGATTTCGGCATGCCGCTTGTCGTTGGATTCGAATCGACGTAACCTACGTAACGGTCATTGGCCCTCGGCCATCGGACAACGCGGTCAAAAAGTCAACATTTCCCCTTATTTCGTCCAAATTACGAAAATGCCCTTGCACTTCCGTACATCATAACTTTCACCACGAACGTCGGAATCGAATGTGCCGCCTGTCTATGAACTCGTGACGTCCCAAACTACGTCACGGTCATCGGTCAAAGTCCATTTGACCATCCGAAATAAAAGTCAACGTTTTGCCCACGCCCAGGGGCAAAACGGTCATTTTGCACAATCCGTCCGAAATCACCCAACTAATCCCAGATTAGTAAATCATAAATAAATATTATTAAATCCTGATATTCGGGACGGGTCGTTACAGATCCAGCAGGTTCGATGGATGGATATGTGGTTTCAAATGTGTTGGATTTCACTGAGTTTTGATAATGATGGTTTTCAATAAAGGTTTTCCGATGTTTTGGGCTCTCCCCGGATGAAATGGTTTTCGATGGTTTTGGCTGAGGCCCGGGATTTGAGAAAAGGAACCAGTGTTCGGTTTTTCTTACATGGTTTGCTTAACCGGAATATTGAATGGTTTATGACATGAATTTGATATGCATGCATTGGTTTTTCTTACTTGTTTTATGAACTGTTTTTAAACTTATAATTTATTTTTGTCCACTCACAGTCTTTTTGTGTTTTTCTATACCCTCCAGGTTGTTGCGGTACGGGCTGTCAGTTGAGAGAGATGGAGACATCACACGCGCGATCCACAGTAGATTCTGCACACTCTGGGAAGTCCGGGAGCTTTTGTACGGTTGGCTTGAGAATCTCTTGTACGACTTACGTGTCACACGAAGGTTGAACGTCGGTTTAGCCTACGTGTCATGCGTAAGTTAGACGGGAGCAAGACTTAGCCCTTAATCCCGGGGGATTGGGGGTGGGTCCTGTCAAAAATCATATTTAAGGGTCACTAAAAATCCAAATCAGTCCATACAATAAACCCTCAAAACCCCGGAACCGAAAACGTATCCCGAACACACTTTCCAAAGAAAAAAACCTCTAAAGCACCAACAAGCGATCTCTGATTGACCTGAGACCACCACTATTGGCTTCAGGCCCACACGCACACACGCGCCGGTTAAAGTTTGGTAAATGTTAGTTAACACTGGTTAACGCTGACGTTAACTACTAATGTCACTGCTAACGTCAGCAGCTGGCACGTGAGCACTGATATGTCCAGATAACTTGCCACGTAGTACCAACCCTGGTCTTCCATATGGCCCTTACAAGATGAAGTGGCATGACATGTCATCGCCGTCAAGCTCTTGCTGGGTCAACCCGCAACCCTATAACGGGTCAGTCGACCAGAATCATGACCCTGTTCTAACTTTGCTATTTTGCAACCAAAATCCACCATTCTTTCATCGTTCTACTCGTAATCTACCCATAAATCGTCCTACAGTGTTAAATCTGAGAAACCATACATGAAAACGTTGAGCCAAGCTCAAATTCTTCATAGTCGTCCTTTTAGCATCCATATGAGCTCGTCCTTACGTTCTTTTTGTATTTTTTTTTTGTCCCTATGAGCTCGCACGAACTCACAGAATGTAGCCATGGAATTAGTTTCACATTTTAGCATTGAAAATCCACAACCCAAAATCAAGACTCACGGTTGACCTGGTTTCTTCCTGGGTTACAGCTCCTTGTCATCCAACCAATGCCCGGCATCCACTCCTTTTCCTCCTTAGTCCACAACCTTACTCTCAGCCTCACTCTAGGCTCCTCAAATATGCATAAAGAGAAGATGATAATGTGGGAAATGGTTTTAGGGTGGTTCAGGGTGTGCTTAGATAATGGGAGAATGAGGAGATATGGATGAAGTGTAAGGGTCATAGAATAAGTGACACTTGTCACCTATCATATGGTTCCCTTTAGATATTTTTGGGCCCCACAATAGACAAGCAACGATCCACCCTTCTCATAAAATGTGCAATCGTAAATTTTGACTAAAACCTTCCTTGACCCGTAAAATAACCATTCGAAGTCCAAAATCGACGTGTCACCTACCTATGTGATCACCATCCCGCGATCTACGTGATGGGCCTCGGTCCACGTGCAAAAATTCTCGTAGGCCAAAAATCAAAATTTTAACTTTGACCACAAGAAGTCAACCCTTTGACCAAGAGTAAAACAATCATTTTTCGATTCTTCATAAATCCGGGTCGTTACAATCTACTCCCTTTAAAGAATTTCGTCCCCGATATTCACACTAGCATGAGTCCAAAAATGTGGAATGTGACGACCCGTCCCGAATTAGTGGGATTAATTAAGGATTAATGACGGATTAGCAAGACTAATCAGAGATTAGACGAGGATTAACGGACGTTCGGGTGAAATGACGATTTTACCCTTGGAATGGGCGAATCGTTGAATTTTCATTTGGACGGTCAAATGGACTTGGACCAATGACTGTGACGTAGTTTAGGATGTCACGAGTTCATAGACAGGTGGCACGTTCAATTCCACCGTTCGAGGAGGAAGTTATGACGTTCGAAAGTTTAGGGGCATTTTGGTAATTTTAGTTAAAAGGGGCCAAATGTTGACTTTTTAATCGAGAGGTCCAATGGCCGAGGGACAAGGACCATTATGTCGATCGGGATGATACGAATCCATAAATAGGCGGTACGTTGAATTCGGACGTTCGACGACGAAGTTACGGTTCAAGAAAGTTCAAGGGTACTATTGCACGAATTACGAAACGGATGACTTTTGGATTTAAGTGGGCCCAGATATTTTGGGGCAGGCCCAATGGATGAATGACACTTGTCATCCATCCATTGCCCACCCAAATTGATTCATGCATCCCCCATTTCTTTGTTCGTGCAAACCAAACCCACCAAACCGATCTCACCTTTCGAAACCAAACCAATCCAATCCAAACCTTCAACCATGGCCATCTGAGGAACCAGGAGAGTGAGAGGAGGACTGAGGATGTTGGTGGCTGGCCTGTATGGTCAGAACCGCCGTGGACGGCGGCTGGAAGGAGGAGAACCCGAGAACATGCACGGTTAGGCCCATTTGTCCATAATTTTCGATTTATGCATTATTGTTTGTTTTAGATGTTTCTAATGAATTAAATGGGTTAGTAGGAAGGTGTTAGAATGCTTTTGAGGATGTTTAGAGGTTGTAGGACACCAGGGGAGGTTTTGGCAAACTTGAACCGTTTGGCTCAAAATCAAACCAAGGGATTTAGATGTTTTCGGTTGAGTTTAGGGATTGGAATGGATAGAAAACATCAAAATAGGAAGAAAGGAATCGAAAAGGAAGAAGTAGGATGAAAAATGGGGTGTCTAGGGCCGTAAACCGGTCACGCCGGTCCAGTTGGACCGGCCAAACCAGGTGAACCGGTCCAGCACAGTAAAACCGGTATGCTGGAGGTTGGCGATGATGAATAGTGTTCTGAGCCTTCTAGGAGCGCGTGAGGGCGCGTGGGCCATAATTTGGGGAAGTTTTCAACATATGAAATCTTTTATTCGATGTAACGAAGATTTTGGGATTGGTCTCGTCTCAATCGGACATCGTTTCGATAATTTTCAGGGTGTCGGAAGGTTTAGGATTGGTTTAAAAATAGTTTAAAAGTCGGGAAAAATTTGGGGCTTTGGTAGGAGGTTAATTAAATAGTTAGTAACCTTATATTAAAATTTGGATAGGTTCGGGAGTCCCGGTGATAGTGATCGGCACGGGAGAGCCTATGGCGCGCGTATCGAGGTGCGGCTTCGGACGGTCTGTGACTGGATTTGTTTTATGAATTCGATGCATGCATAAATGTTTTATAATTGTTTTAGAATATATTTTGTGATGCCATGAGTGCAATTGTTTGTGGTAGCTTAGGATCGACATAATTGCACGTTTTTCGAGGTTTTCGGCTTTATGTCGTACCTTCGCGTACCGTGTTTTCGATAAGGGTTTAATAAACGGATTTTGGATTTAGAAATATGAAATCGGGCACGAGACCCATTTTATTTACAACTCTTGGACTTGGAGTCCATTTGAATTGATGAGGAATCGGACCGAGGGTCCATTTGTGTTATAAGATCGGGCCGGGGGCCCAGTTGGTTTTCGATTCGGGTTTGAGGCGCAGTTAGTGTTACTATCGGGCTTGATGCCCCGTTGCTTTATGATATCGGGCCTGAGACCCATTTAGTTGAGATATCGGGCTTAAGGCCCTGTTGGTTTGGAAATCGGACGTGAGGTCCTGTTGAGTAATGGTTTCGGGCCTAGAGCCCAATTGATTGTAACATCGGGCTTGAGTCTCAGTTCGAATTGTGAAATGAGAATTCGGGCATGAGACCCAGTTGAACTGAGGATTTAGGCCGAGGCCTGTGAAAGTGATTTGAATCGGATTCGAGGAATTCTGTTGAAATGAATCGGGTTTGAGACCCAATTGAAAAGTGATTTGAGAAAGAAAGAAAAGAGTATTTGAAAGTGTGAATGAACCCTCCATATGATTATATGGTCTCCTCCAGCATCGACCTGGAGAGTCACGATCCACAGACCAGAGTGGGTATCCCCATAGGGATCCCGTTCCAGGAGTGGTGGTTACATATTGTTGTGGTCCCGGACCAGATTCCGGAGAGATGTGTGGACTAGATCCATAGAGAGAGCTCGGACTAGATCCAATGATTAAGCCTCCCAGATGGAGATTCCTGGGAGAAGACTCGGAGTGAGACCCCGAGTAGTGTGCACACTAGATAGATGGATTAATCGTGACTATATCGGGGATGTGTTCCCTAGGGGATGTGTGCCCCGAGATGGCATCTTCTCCGGAAGTGCCTAGGATGGGTTATACGTATGAGTACGTATGAGATACAGAAAGTGATTTGGAGCGGAGACCCCGTATTCTATGTTTTAGAAATGATTTGGGGGCGGAGACCCCGTACTTGATGTTTTAGTATTTCACTGAGAACGGATTTGGGATGAGTTCCCACATGCATTGTTTTATGGTTTTGAGTTGTGATTTCGGGTCGGGGACCCAAATGGAATTGTGGGTCATGACGGTTTAGGGCATGAACCCTTGTAAGGTTTTGAGAATGTTTTCAAGTGTTTTTATAAACGTTTTGGTCAACGGTTTTTGAATGCATGCATATGGTTTTATGAAGGGCATAAAGGTCTTTGTATGAAAATGTTTTTATTAAAAGATGGTTTTTGTCCACTCACGACTTTTAATGTTTTAATGCCCTTTAGGTTGATAGCGGATGCGGGCTGTAGCAGAGACGAAACATCACTCCCCTCCTCCTACGATCCTGACGCACTCTGATAGCCCCGGCGAGGGCTAGAGATGGAATTTTCTGTGGTCTGACACTTCGTGTCAGATGGGATCAGGCGGGTCCCACGTTAATCCCTAGGGATTTGAGACCGGTCCTGACAAGTTGGTATCAGAGCGTGGAGTGCGCGCAGGTCGAGAATGTGATGTCTCTGAAGTCGTAACAGCCCGTCATCAACCTGATAGTTAGGGTAATAGTAGGAAGTACCACGTGTTGAATGAGATTTGATACGATGGTTTGAGGTTCGATTGGCATTGGATGCCACGTGTTTCGATGTTGGATCCCGAGGAGGATCAGTATTCGTGTGAATTCAACGGCATAGAGCCGTAGCGTTACTGGTGAGAAGGATCCTGTAGATCAGTAGAGACCGTATGACGACTTGAGAGTCGTGATCGTTCGACGGTAGTGTCGTGTCGGATAGAGGATGTACGGATTAATACCAGTATGGTCAGAGGCCAGGGTCGCCTAGTTTACGATGACCCTGTATGACTACACTTACCACGGTTGGGAATAGAAACATGTGATTCAGTTTGGCATACGTTTCCATGTGTCGATGTGTCAAATCCCGATGGGATGTCGACTGGCAGGAGATGTCGGAGTAGATGTGGTGTGACGCGCTAGGTGGCGTTTGAGCACGTAGCGCTTGTGTAGTATTGAACCCGAAGTAAGGCCAATTCCTTGTGGGCCAGCGGCTGAGAGCCGTAGAGTTACGATAGCACGAGATCCTCAGAGTGTAGTGATTGGCTGGTTTGGTACCAGTATTGAAGTATGACAACTCTTCAGAGTCGAGATCGAGGGATCGGTCAGGATGGTAGGGCTGCAGCGGGCAGCCGGGGTTGTGATAACCCTAGTAGGTGATTGTTTGACAAGTTACCAGGAGAGTGGTACTTGTCGATCGGATCCTGAGATGGACCGATCAGTGGATGTTGTGTGTTGAGAGGTTAGTACCGGCGGTCGACTACAGCGTGGATTTGGTGTCTCAATAGCAGAGTGTTTTTGAGATTGGTCTGCACAAGGTTGTGGCAGACGCTGCTATCGACAGACATGATCGAGTCTCATCGAGTTGGATAGACTCAGGTTGCCGTAACGATTGTGACGATAGGATTCGTCAGTCGTGACATTGATGCGAGGTGTGCGAGTGACTCACCGTACGAGCAGTGATTCTGGATTCCACTCGGTGACGGCTGAGTCCGATCGCAGAATGAGATGTTGACGTTGGATGTTGGAATACTTGCCACGCTCTGGTGAAGGCGATGATTGTAAGTGGGACAGAGAGGATTCCGAGTGGCTCAGTGTGAGGTACGAGAGTACTTGGTATGGAGACCAGTTTCCCCAGTATTGGAGATCAGTTTCCTCAGTGATGGAGACCCGTTTCCCAGTGATGGAGACCCATTTCCTCAGTGACGAAGATCAGTTTCCCCTATGATGGAGATCAGTTTCCCCAGTAATGGAGACTAGTTCCCCCAGTGCTGCGAGATTGAGTCGCAAGGGTGTACTCAGAAGTCGTAATTTTTGAAGTGAAACGTGAGATCCAGGTACGAATGGATGGCGTATGTGACGTCTTATTACGTATAGGTCGGCTTGTCGAATTTGGTACTACTCAAAGATTTGGCTTCAGATCACGACAGATGTTGCGATCTGTTTAGCCTACCAACTGATGTCAGTGGTTTCGACCAACTCTGTTAGTCAGAGTTGGATCAGGTTAAATCGCGTGAATTCCACTTGGAATGAGTGTACCTACAAGTGCAGTATTCGCGGACTCGTGGATGGTGTCCGGTTGAGCTAAGGAATTTAGAGTCCGTTGCGGGTTGGTTTTGGTTGACTACGGTTGACCATACCTCCTAAGTTGAGGACATGACACTTGTTTGCCTATAGGACGTGAGAATGTTCGGGTGATGAGTGAGCTTCGCCTTTGGATAAGAAACATGTTTCCAACGAGATTGGAACATCAGAATCAAGATAAGTTGTGACTGAGATGTTGAGAGAAGTACTTGATTCCGCTTTGGAGTTAGATATTCCTCGGTCACTGAGCGTAACTCCTTAGTAGATAGTGCTGAGTGCCAGAGGATAACATAGGATGAACCCTGATGTCACCATCTTGGATTCTTCCCTAGGTGGGACGACGAGGTGTGATTGGACAGCTAGGAGTTCAAGAGGGTGTAAGAACCAAACACCTAAGTTGTGGGTCAATTTGATTGACTTGATGAGTAGATGGTATTTAGCGTCACAGGATGTGACGAGTGAGTGTCCGGGGTGTTGGACTGATGTTCGTCTGGTGACGGATGGTTGGGGTCCGGACCATGGTTGGAGTGCGGACGGTAGTTTGTGGTTGGACGGTGCCAGAGAGCAGTCCTTGTGTAGGTCGGGGGCACCCCGATGTTGAGGTGATGTGGGTGCACCGGTGTGTTGTGGACCTTGGACAATGGGATTGACTACGGTCATTTGGTATGTCGGGTTGAGAGTGCTCGAGAGTACGAGTACGCTGTAGTTTGGATAAAGTCCTAGATGGGCGTAAGTAGCGATCGGAATGGATCTGATAAGTGACAGTTTGGAGACTCGAGGTGAGTTTGGATGACAAGCGGTATCGCTGAGTGATGCGAGATGTGATGCGAGGACTCAAGAACGAGTCGAGATCAGAGTAGCGCAGTGAAGCGCAGTGGAGCTTGGAGTTGTCGGCTGGTCACGAAGGCGTGACATTACGTGGTAACGAGTTGATAGGTATCTGATGAGTTCGGATAGGTATAGATTGTTGGGACTCTAAGAAGAGTCAGTTTTGGGGAATAGGAAATTGAGAGAGTTGACTCATACGAGCTGTTAGAATCAGTTTGGACATAGGTCTGAGGATGACCCGTGAGTTGGGATTCGTGCCATTGTGATGGCAGGATCTACAGAATGTTGTCAGATTGGATGCTGAGCAGGATGCCATCTTGGCTGTGATAGCCCTTAGTGGGGATGCGTTTCAGTCTGACGACTGCAGGATGGAACGTGTCAGAATGTTAGACTGAAAAACCGTTTAGATATCATCTTGGTATTGCTTACCTGTCTAAGTGAGTGACAGGCGAGAACGACGAGTGTCGATGTTCTGTCTCGAGTGAGACATACGAGGAGACGTGTAGATGTCGAAAATGAATTGGAGCTTTGGAGGCTCCGATGACGATACGTATCAAGGACAGGACCGATGAGTACGACTTGTGTGTTGGACATGTACTGCTACAAGAGTATTCTCGTGTGGGTGCAACGATCCGTTTCGAGGAATAAGGTTGGATTCCACAATTTAGTTGTGGAATCGGGTCTATTTGAATTTCGAGGACGAAATTCTTTAAGGGGGGAAGATTGTGCCGACCCGTCCCGAATTAGTGGGATTAATTAAGGATTAATGATGGATTAGTGAGACTAATCGGAGATTAGACGAGGATTAACGGACGTTCGGATGAAATGACGATTTTGCCCTTGGAATGGGCGAATCGTTGAATTTTCATTCGGACGGTCAAATGGACTTTGACCGATGACTGTGATGTAGTTTAGGATGTCACGAGTTCATAGACAGGCGGCACGTTCAATTCCGACGTTCGAGGAGGAAGTTATGACGTTCGAAAGTTTATGGGCATTTTGGTAATTTTAGTTAAAAGAGGCTAAATGTTGACTTTTTAATCGAGAGGTCCAATGGCCGAGGGACAAGGACTGTTATGTAGATCGGGATGATACAAATCCATAGACAGGCGGTACGTTGAATTCGGACGTTCGACGGCGAAGTTACAATTCACGAAAGTTCAAGGGTACTATTGAACGAATTACGAAACGGATGACTTTTGGATTTAAGTGGGCCCAGATATTTTGGGGCAGGCCCAATGGATGAATGACACTTGTCATCCATCCATTGCCCACCCAAATTGATTCATGCATCCCCCATTTCTTTGTTCGTGCAAACCAAACCCACCAAACCGATCTCACCTTTTGAAACCAAACCAATCCAATCCAAACCTTCAACCATGGCCATCTGAGGAACCAGGAGAGTGAGAGGAGGACTGAGGATGTTGGTGGCTGGCCTGGATGGCCGGAACCGCCGTGGACGGCGGCTGGAAGGAGGAGCACCCGAGAACATGCACGGTTAGGCCCATTTGTCCATAATTTTCTATTTATGCATTATGGTTTGTTTTGGATGTTTCTAATGAATTAAATGGGTTAGTAGGAAGGTGTTAGAATGCTTTTGAGGATGGTTAGAGGTTGTAGGACAACAGGGGAGGTTTTGACAAACATGAACCGTTTGGTTCAAAATCAAACCAAGGGATTTAGACGTTTTCGGTTGAGTTTAGGGATTGAAATGGATAGAAAACATCAAAATTGGAAGAAAGGAATCGAAAAGGAAGAAGTAGGATGAAAAATGGGGTGTCTAGGGCCGTGAACCGGTCACGCCGGTCCAGTTGGACCGGCCAAACCAGGTGAACCGGTCCAGCACAGTAAAACCGGTATGCTGGAGGTTGGCGATGATGAATAGTATTCTGAGCC
This sequence comes from Prinsepia uniflora, assembly GCA_032719365.1. Classification (NCBI taxonomy): domain Eukaryota; kingdom Viridiplantae; phylum Streptophyta; class Magnoliopsida; order Rosales; family Rosaceae; genus Prinsepia; species Prinsepia uniflora. The sequence continues at coordinate 38,520,070 of CM064862.1, forward strand.
TTCTAGGAGCGCGTGAGGGCGCATGGGCCATAATTTGGGGAAGTTTTCAACATATGAAATCTTCTATTCGATGTAACGAAGATTTTGGGATTGGTCTCTTGTCAAACGGACATCATTTCGATAGTTTTCGGGGTGTCGGAAGGTTTAGGATCGGTTTAAAAATAGTTTAAAAGTCGGGAAAATTATGGGGCTTTGGTAGGAGGTTAATTAAGTAGTTAGTAACCTTCTATTAAAATCTGGACAGGTTCGGGAGTCCCGGTGATAGTGATCGGAACGGGAGAGCCTATGGCGCGCGTATCGCGGCGCGGCTTCGGACGGTCTGTGAGTGGACTTGTTTTATGAGTTCGATGCATGCATAAATGTTTTATAATTGTTTTAGAATATATTTTTTGATGCCATGAGTGCAATTGTTTGTGGTAGCTTAGGATCGACATAATTGCACGTTTTTCGAGGTTTTCGGCTTTATGTCGTACCTTCGCGTACCGTGTTTTCGATAAGGGTTTAATAAATGGATTTTGGATTTAGAAATATGAAATCGGGCACGAGACCCATTTGATTTACAACTCTTAGACTTGGAGTCCATTTGAATTGATGAGGAATCGGACCGAGGGTCCATTTGTGTTATACGATCGGGGCCGGGGGCCAAGTTGGTTTTCGATTCGGGTTTGAGGCGCAGTTAGTGTTACTATCGGGCTTGATGTCCCATTGATTTATGATATCGGGCCTGAGACCCATTTAGTTGAGATATCGGGCTTAAGGCCCTGTTGGTTGGGAAATCGGACGTGAGGCCCTGTTGAGTAATGGTTTCGGGCCTAGAGCCCAATTGGTTGTAGCATCGGGCTTGAGTCTCAGTTCGAATTGTGAAATGAGAATTCGGGCATGAGACCCAGTTGAACTGAGGATTTAGGCCGAGGCCTGTGAAAGTGATTTGAATCGGATTCGAGGAATTCTGTTGAAATGAATCGGGTTTGAGACCCAATTGAAAAGTGATTTGAGAAAGAAAGAAAAGGGTATTTGAAAGTGTGAATGAACCCTCCATATGATTATATGGTCTCCTCCAGCGTCGACCTGGAGAGTCACGATCCACAGACTAGAGTGGGTATTCCCACAGACCAGCCGATAACCCATCAACTCCACTATTTCCATCTGAGCTTTTCACCAAAATCTTACTCGCACCAGAATCTTTTTACAGTACTTCGACTTAGCAAGAGACCAACTTTGTGATCCTAACTCCACTCTAGACCTAGTCCAACATCTCACTTATCTAGAGTTTATTTTGACCACATCGAATACTTGCTCTAGTCGAGATAATCATAACTCAGTTTTACTAGGGTTCCTCTTGCCAACCATGGCCTTCAGCTCCAAGACCGCACAATAATTGAACCCTCTAAAGCCTCTCTCCTCTAGAGTATAGTATTCAATGCCGATCCTAGTATCTCAATGGAAGGTCAACATCAGATCCAATCTAATTACCATACCGTGTCTATCTTGGATACAATCTAATTATCATACCACATCAATCTCGTATCCAATCTGACGATCATATGGCCACCATGCCATCATGGTCCAACACTAGACTAGATCCGTACGATCCCTGATCTGGACAAATAGCATACTAACTCGAAATCTTCAGCGATTTTTGTCAGGACCCACCCCGGTTTCACCCCAAAAACCGAGGTAAACCCTGCTCCCGTCTGACACCCCAATACAAAACCAAAGTAAACTCACTCAAACACCCCGACTCGACCTACAACCCGTCGACTCAAACTCAAACAAAAACCCGAAAACTTCCCCTGTTCTCTTCTCCGGCCACCCATGTCTCCCCCCGTCACGACTTCGACACCCAGAGCTTCCTAAGACCTCAATGATACTCACCCAACTCACCAAAACCGTCGACTCACTCCCTAAGTCCACGACTTTCGATTTGAAAATCGATGGCAAAACAGAGAATAGAGGAAAAGTTGAGGAATTACCCGCCTTCCTGTCGCCGCCTTGAGCTCAGCCGTGAGGACACGACTCCTCCAGACCACCTCCAGCCTCTGGACACCTCCAACGGTCTCGATTGATCGAACACGGCAGCTCCACCACCCAAAACTCCTCTCTATTCTCTGTTTTCCCCCTGGTTTCCCCGTGACTCACCTCTCACCCACACACAACCACCGCACCTCCAACTTCCTCACTGTCTCCCTCTCACTCTCTGAGTCACTCCTCACTCACCGGAACAAACCAACACCCACGATCACCTCTCAATTTCCTCTCAATCTCCCCCTCTGTTTTCTGTTCTTCGAACACACACACAGCACACACGGTTCCACCCCAAATAATTGGACCGTGCACTCACTAGAACCAACCAGACTCCCTACACGTGTCACCATCCTCCCTCTTCCTCTCACAAGTGGCTCAATCCCAGCCATCCACTTGTCCCTCTCAGTTGCACAAATCTCCTTGTGTAAAAGACCAAAATACCCTTCCTTTCAACCAAAATTACGATTTTAACCTTACCGTTTTAGACCCGTAACTCCCACATCGTAAGTCCGATAAATACGTGCCGCCTGTCATCGAACTCAGGGAGACGAGATCTATCTAACGGTCCTAGGCCAACAAGTCCAAACCCGATCGTACGAAAAGTCAACTTTCCCCCCTACTTTAGCCAAATTACGGTTATGCCCTCAACCTTCCGAACATCATAATTTCTTCCTCGGATGTCGGAATCGGGCGTACCACCTGCCTACGGATTCGTGACGTCCCAAACTACGTCCTAGACATCGGTCAAAATCCAATTGACCGCGCGAACTAGACGTCAACTTTTTGCCCAAACTAGGGGCAAAATCGTCATTCTAGGCTAACAACCTTATCGGGACCAACTAATCCCCGATTAAGCTCACTAATCTTACCTTAAACACTTACTTAACCCCAATTTCCGGGACGGGCCGTTACAAGTTCCCCCGGTCACTTGACCAACACTTGAGACATGTACAACACGTACTCCACGAGAACTCCCAAGATAAATTGTCTCGTTCACTAACCATTTCAATCTCTTGGTTAATTCTAAAGGTCAACCGACTTACGTCCACCAAGACGTACCAATCTTGAGTGAAAAGTTTCATCGGTTACCTCCCTCGACCCCTATCTTGATGATGCGAAGGGTTGAATTCTGACACTGTGTTGTAAAACTCTAATCCAGCTAAAAAGGTTTCACCGCAACACTGTCCAATAACACTCCACAATCATCTACCATCAGCACAATCCCTCCATTCAGAGCTCTAATATCTAAGGTAGATGAATGCAAACATCCAAATGGTACTATTCATGCACTGGGATTAGAGGTTATAGGAACATCCTACTTGAGATAACGAGCCTGCAAACATCCTACAAACATCCTACTTGAGGCATCAAACATCCTACTTGAGGCATCAACTACTATATTCCCTTTTCTTAAATGATACTCAAGTGTACTATCATCGTCAGTCAAATGGTTCTAGCCGTCTCCTCTACCTCAAGTTCAACTCCTCTAGAGTAACCCAATTCGTAAGGCTCTAATGCTCTGTGAAGATCATGTTCATCTCCCTAGGAGAAGAGTGAGTCCAACTCTGATTAACTCAACTGTCTAGCTGCAAAAGCAAAACCTTCACGTGCAGCATAAGTACACAACTAAACCAATTTGACTCCTTCTCTAATTGATCGCGTCAACGGGCCGCAATCACTCAAAAATCCCTCTACTAAACACATGTAATACTCAACCAATCCGAGAGACTCCAATCTCTGTTACTGTGGTTGGTTGATGCCAATCCAAACCATCTCGATCCTCCAAGGATCCATGCTAGTCCTCTCAGCAGAATGATATGACCAATAACACCAACACGGGTCCACCAAAAGTAATACTCACTCCATTTGGTATTTCCCTACTTTAGGAATCTCAAGATATTATCAATAACACAATTCCCAAACTGATCCAGACACTTTTGGAAGACTCGGTGGATTAAGTCCATCAATGTCACTGGGTGTTATTCAGCCCAAATGGTACGATCCAAACTCATATTGCCCATACCGAGTTCGAAAGAGGTTATAGGAACATGTGACGACCCGTCCCGAATTAGAGGGATTAATTAAGGATTAATGACGGATTAGGAAGACTAATCGGGGATTAGACGAGGATTAACGGTCGTTCAACGCAAAATGACAATTTTACCCCTATAATAGGCAAAAGGTTGACTTTTCATTCGGACGGTCAAATGGACTTTGACCAAAGACCGTTACGTAGATCGGGACGATACTAATCCGCAGATAGGTGGCACGTCGAATTCGGACAATCGACGGAGAAGTTACGGTTCACGGAAGTTTCAGGGTACTATTCATGATGACACGTTTTACGAGACAAAAAGAGAAATTTGTCTTTAGTGGGCCCAGCTTTTTAGACAACCAATGGATGAGTGACAAGTGTCACCCATCCATTGCCCAGCCAAACACATTCATGCATATACCACCTTGTTTCATCGACCATTTTCTTTGTTTCCAAACAAAACCCAACCTGTGTAACCCTTAAACCAATCCAACCCTTCCCTTGATCATAACTGAGAGGCCAGAGAGTGAGGAGAGGATGTGTGGATGTTAGTGGCCGGCCAAGGGCACGCCACCGTGGACGGTGGAGCCATGAACCGAGAAGATTTCACGGTTAGGCCCAATTTCCATTTTAATTCTATTTGTGCATTATGGGTCATTTTGGATGTTTTTAATGAATTAAATGGGTTGGTAGGAAGATGTTAGGATGATTTGGAGGATGGTTAGGGGTTGTAGGACACCATGGGAGGTTTTAGAAAACTTAAACCGTGGAGGGATTTTTGGGCTCACGGGTTCTAGGCGGTTTTAGGTAGTTTGGTTAATTGGAAATGATAGGAAACAATATAAGAGGAATTTTAGAATTGAAATGGGACAAAACGGACGAAAAATGAAGAGTGTAGGGGCCTGGACTGGTCACGCCGGTCCAGTTAGACCGGAATTACAGAGAAAACTGGACTGGGCCGGTCGGACCGGTCGGCTGGAGGACAGGAATGACCCTGTGCAGTGGCGTGTGAGGCCCACGCGCAGGGCCATCTCAAGGTGCGTGTGGGCGCGTGTTGAGGAATTTGAGGGTGGTTCCAACATGTGAAATCATCTATTCAATGTAACGAACATATTGGGACTGGTTTCGTGTCAATCGAATATCGTTTCGATATAGTTCGGGATGTCCGAAGGATTAGGTTCGGGTTTAAAAAGAGTTAGAAAATCGGGAAAATTATGGGACTTCAATGAGAGGTTAATGAGGCTATTAGTAACCCTCTAAATGAATTTGGACAGGTTCGGGAATCTCGGAGGCGACAATTGACCCGAGAGACGATTATGGAACGCGTATCGAGGCGCGACTTCAGACGGTCTGTGAGCGGATCCTTTTTTCGAAATTGATGCATGCATAAATGTTTATAAATTATTTTAATACATGTTTTGTGTTGCCATGAGTGCAATTGTTTGTGGTAGCTTAGGATTGACATAATTGCACGTATTTCGATGTTTTCGGCTTTATGTCGTACCTTTGCGTACCATGTTTTCAACGAGGGTTTAATGAATGGATTTTGGATTTAGAAATATGAAATCGGGCACGAGACCCATTTGATTTACCAACTATAGGACTTGGAGTCCATTTGAATTGACGAGGAATCGGACCGAGGGTCCATTTGTGTTATACGATCGGGCTGGAGGCCCAGTTGGATTACGATTCGGGTTTGAGGCCCAGTTAGGTGTACTATCGGGCTTGAGGCCCCGTTGATTGATGATATCGGGCCTGAGACCCATTTAGTTGAGATATCGGGCTTAGGGCCCTATTGGTTGTAAAATCGAACTTGAGGTCCTATTGAGTTGTGGTTCGGGCTTAGGGCTCAGTTATTCGTGTTATCAGGCTTGAGTCCCAGTTCAGCTTGTGAAATGAGAATGCGGGCATGAGACCCTGTTGAACTGAGGATTTAGGCCGAGGCCTGTGAAATGGCTTTGAATATTCACAGAATCCTATTGAGATGATTCGGGTATGAGACCCAATTGAAAAGTGATTTGAGAAAGAAAGAAAAGAGTATTTGAAAATGTATATGAAACCCTCCATATTGATTATATGGTCTCCTCCAGCGTCAACCTGGAGAGTCACGATCCACATACCAGAGTGGGTATCCCCATAGGGATCTCGTTCTAGGAGTGGTGGTTACTTATATTGTTGTGGTCCCGGACCAGATTCCGGAGAGATGTGTGGACTAGATCCAGAGAGAGAGCTCGGACTAGATCCAGAGGTTGAGCCTCCCAGATGGAGATTCCTGGGAGAAGACTCGGAGTGAGACCCCGAGTAGTGTGCATACTAGTATAGATTTGTCATCGTGACTATATCGGGGATGTGTTCCTTAGGGGCTGTGTGCCCTGAGTTGGCATCTTCTCCGGAAGTACCTAGGATGGGTTATACGTACGAGTACGTATGAAGTTTTACAGAAAGTGATTTGGGGGCGGAGACCCCGTGTCCCGTGTTTTATGATTTAGGAAGTGATTTGGGGCAGAGACCCCGTATTCGATGTTTTAGAAATGATTTGGGGGCGGAGACCCCGTACTTGTTGTTTTGGTATTTCACTAAGAACGGATTTGGGCTGAGTTCCCACATGTTATGGTTTATGATTTTGAATTGTGATTTCGGGTCAGGGACCCAACTGGATTTATGGGTCATGACGGTTTATGGGAACCGGGCATGAACCCTTGAAAGGTCTTGAGAATGTTTTCAAGTGATTTTTATGAACGTTTGATAAATGATTTTCAATGCATGTGTATGTATTTATGAAGGGCATAAATGTCTTTGTATGAAAATGTTTTTATTAAATTATTATTTTTGTCCACTCACGACCTTTGATGTTTTAATGCCCTTCAGGTTGATCACAGATGCGGGCTGTTGCAGGGACGAGACATCATGCCCTTCCTCCTACGATCCTGACGCACTCTGATAGCCCCGGCGAGGGCTAGAGATGGAATTTTCCCTGGTTTGACACTTCGTGTCAGACGGGATCAGGCGGGTCCCACGTTAATCCCGGGGGATTTGGGACCGGTCCTGACAGAACATCCAATCCCTGTATCCTTAACTAATGATATCTATGTTCATTCGATGTGAATCTGAAAACAACTTCATGTTGTACACATCAACGCCATGCAGCACCAAGTACCCTCTATTCCTCAATTCATTCAAACATGTGATGCGAAATATATAAGCACACAAATTAAACTCTCTTGTGACAATTATAGTAAAGCATGTAAGTGGGGATCGTTCTAGACCGGGGATTAGGAGGGATTGCTAAACACCTGACAACTGACTTAAAAACGTAAAAACAAAGTTTAAAACACTAATCTTGACTCAAAGAATGTAAAACTAAAGTTTAAATCATGACATACTTGCACATAAACCAATTTCCAGTTGTTCTTTCGATAAATCATGGAACTCAACACCCAGGTTAATTAGGTCCGCTTAAATTAACCTTCAAGTTCTCCTTAAGTTATTGAATTGGATGGGAAAGCGCATACAACAATTCAACACATTCTTCAAAAGTCCTTTACGTGAAAAGCACAATAAAGATACAATCAAAGATCATTAAGCAATAAGAGAACTATAAGTATTGGCGAGGCATTCATACTATGATGTGCATGAAACTCGTGCCAAGAATTCATTTAACGCGATCGTTTATAAGCGACCTCCACTACTTGTGAATATAAGATTGTAACTATTAGGTGAAACTCCCTTATAATCTAGCATCATATTCATGCATGAAAACTAAGCGTGCACTCTTAATAAACATACACGAATAAGTTATCAATCAAGCAGTTAAACGAATTGGATTCACAACTTATGAAATCACAACTAAAGGTAATCAATTCATATTGCAAGTATGTACATGGTTTCGAATTACCCCCTAACTAAAAGGGGTTTAGTTCCTCATACTCACAACACAGAGATTATTGAATTGAAACATTTAAAATAAAAGAAAAGAAAACACCTAAACGTTCCAGCAATCCTCAATTGAATAGCAAACACATTCAAGGCACTCCTCCCTCCTCTTTGCTGCGGCACAAGGGATGGTGGTGAGTTGTGGTGGTTATGGATGATGTAGAACGGTGGAAAAGTGTCTAGGATGGGTGTATGGCACAGAAAGGAAAGTTTTTGTGTCAGAAAATATGGAGATTGGTGAAGGATGGTCGCTGCAGAGAATGGGTGAAGTTTTCTGGCGTGAATGGTGAAAGAATCGATGAGTCCTTGAGAGAATGGAATGGTGCTGAATAAATATCCCTAGGGTGCGGCCAAACAGATTTTATTTGAAGGGAAAGTAATCTCAGCCCTCTTAATTTCTGGAACAATTTAGGAAAACAAATCAAGAGAGAAAAAGGCAATTAAAATCAGAAATTAAGAGAGAGCATGAAAAGGGGATGTGGCAAAGAATTTGGGAAAGAGTTTTGGGAAATTAAAACCCCCAACTTAATTAGATTAACAGAAATTAAGTCAAAGATTCTAGAAAAAGGAAAGAAAAACAATCAGGAAATTAAAGGAAATAGGTTAGGCGGTTGAGGATCAGGAATTAGGAAAGATGGGCCTCCCTTGCACGGCAAGGACTTTAGGACAGGTTTAGGCTTCTAGAACAACCAATTAAGTGTCCTAAAATGTTTTGGAATCCTTTTGTGGCTGGAACTTAGGTGAATTAGGAATAGGAGAGTTTAGAGCCAAAAATAGAAACTCCCAAGAATGGAACCCTCCAAGAATAGAAACCTTCAAGAATAGAAACTTGGTTTCTAAATCTGAACTCTTTGTTCTTCATTTCATTTCTTCACTCACTCCTAGCCTCCTTTGGTCTTCACTTTCGTCCATTCCTTTTGCTCCAAGCATGTGATATCCATTCCAAGTCCAATTATGCTCCCAAAGACTCCAAAATACACCTTCTTGCACACTTTGCCCATAGAACCTGAAAACACAAGAAATTGGCTTAAAAGACTAAAATAACTAAGAACTAACAACGTAAATGCACAAGAACAAGCTAACTAAGTCGCATAAATATGCTCCTATCAACCTGGCTCGTAGTTTATGTGTTAAGGTCTTAAACAGCCTTCAAACCCAAGAATAATTGCAACCACGTTGCAAGCATACCTAGAAGTTTTGCCAAAAAAGGAAGAAAATGAGGAAGTCTCCTTCACCAACCCATAATATATGTTGGTAGCTACCGTAGGGATCCACACTATTGCCCACAATCAAGGCACTCCTTAAACTAGCTCAACTTTCACAAGCTTATATATCCATGAGAACTCAAAAATGTCGAACAAATGAAGAAACTACAGCAAGTGCTTCCATGATAAGGATTACTAGTTCCGTACGATCACCCCATTCTGTCACTAATGGATAACTCAAATCTCAGAGTGTGATCCACCTTTTGCACAAATGACACTGGGGCTTCCCTAAGGTAACATACAAAGTCAAACGAACCCCGTAAATTTTCCAGAATCGCATTCAAAAATTCCTGCACAATCGATATCTTCCTCATGCTCGCTGAGCCATCTGGGGACATCACAACACATGCCCAATATTCTTAATAGTAATTTTGTAGTATCTTCTCGGCCTCCAAGCCGTAACTCCCGAAGGAAGTATCCTTTGGTCCCACCAAAAGACCAACCATGACAAATCAAGACTACCAAAGAGAAATGGTTCCTCAAGCCCTCAAAAAAGGTGTAACGGATAAGTATCCAAAGGAATCAAATCCTTCTTACTTTCAAAACCTTTCTACCCAAATCAAACGGTCTCAAATCACCGAACTAGCACCGAACATAGTGTAACGACCCGTTCCGAATTAGCGGGATTAATTAAGGATTAATGACGGATTACCGAGACTAATTAGGGAATAAACGGGGATTAGCGGACGTTCAGGGTGAAATGACGGTTTTGCCCATAGAATGGGTAAAACGTTGACTTTTCGTTCGGACGGTCAAATGGACTTTGGCCGATGATTGTGACGTAACTCAGGACGTCACGAGTTCATAGACATGTGGTATGTTCGATTCCAATATTTGAGGAGGAAGTTAGGACGATCGGAAGTTTGGGGGCATTTTGGTAATTTGGTTGAATAGGGGCCAATAGCTGACTTTTGACCTGGGAGATCAGATGGTCGAATGCCAAGGGCCGTTATGTAGATCGGGACAATACGAATCTGTAAACAGGTGGCACGTCGAATTCGGACGTTCGACGGAGAAGTTACGGTTCACGGAAATTCGAACGTACTATTGCACGTTCTACGAGACGAGGACTTTTGGCAGCAAGTGGGCCCTAGATATTATTGGACAGGCCCAATGGATGAGTGAAAAGTGTCACCCATCCACTTTCCAGCCCAAACCACTCATGAATATCTCTTTTTCCCTTCATCGATCATTTTCTTCATTACCAAACCCAAAACTGATCTCCCTTCCACCCCAAAACAAAACCCTTCTACCCTATGATCACTGGCGAGACCAAAGAGAGTGAGAGGAGGACTGAGGAAGGTGGTGGTCGGCCAGGAACAGCACCGCCGTGGATGGCGGCGGGCACCTCGAACCAAAGGTATCGGTTTTAACCGATTTTCCCATTTTTCAATTCTAATCATTATGGGCGTTTTTAATTGATTGTATTGAGTTAAATGGGTTAGTAGGAGTGTGTTAAGATGTTTTTGAGGAAGGTTAGGGGCTGTGGAAGCCGTGGGGAGGTGTTTGAAAAACTGGACCGTGAGAACAAGGTTGGACCGGTTGGGTTTTGAGGGTTTTAGGTGGTTTTAATCGTATAGTTAGATTTCTAGGATTCAATTAGAAGGATTGGAATAGATTAGGAGAAAAACGGACGAAGATTGGACAAGATATGAAACTGAACCGGTCAAGCCGGTCCAAGTTGCAGAATCGAACCTTGCCGACCAGTTCGTACCGGCCCAACCGAGAAAGAAGATGACTCTATGCAAGGCGTGTGAGGCCCACGTGCAGAGCCATCCCAGGGTGCGTGAGGGCGCGTGATGAGGAATTTGAGGGTGTTTCCAACATGTGAAATCATCTATTCCATATAACGAACATTTTGGGACTGGTTTCGAGTCGATCAGACATCGTCTCGATATAGTTCGGGTTGTCTGAAGGTTTCAGTGAGCTTTTAAAAATAGTTAAAAATCCTAGAAACTAAGGGGGCTTTAGTAAAGGATGAATTAAGTAGTTAGTAACCCTCTAAAGTGATTTGGATAGGTTTGGGAACCCCGGAGACAATGGTTGACCAAGGAAGGCGTACGGCGCGCATATCGAGGTAGCAGCGCGGACGGTCTGTGAGTGGACTTTCTCTCTGAAATCGATGCATGCATAAATGTTTTATATGTGTTTTAATATGTGTTTTTGGATTCCTTGAGTGCATTTTGGTGTGTGTTTACGTATGGGCACGTACTTCGAGGTATTCAGGTTTTATACGTGCTTATACGCGCTTATGCTTTCAGTTTTAATGAAATGGTTTCGAAAAGGTAAAACCGGGCATGAGACCCATTTGGATTTGGTTTTGACTTGGGCATGAGACCCTATTGATGACCTATGGGTCTGAGTCGTGGTCGCGACGGGTGTTGTATGCACAGCGACGGGTGTTGTGTGTACAGCGACGGGTGCTGTGTGCACGGCGACGGACGACGTGACACTCGCCTCCGGATTGGGATGCGTTCCTTCCGGATAGGTCACGATGCACGTCACGTTTTCGAGCAGCCACTGGAAGCTCGACTTCAAAGTGCTGACGATTTAGAGGATCGATTGGTGACGTGTGCACCATGGTCCAGAGATGGTCGTGGCAGTGATGTGTTCGCGACGACATACCAGGATTGAGAGCTGTCCTGGATTGATGGTGGCACACATTACTATCATCGAGATCGTGACTGACCCTGAGATATCGGGCTCGATGCCCCGTTGATTAACTAGTTCGGGCTCGATGCCCAATTTGTAACGACCCAACCCAAATTCCATGATTAGATTAGTGACTAATCACCATTAGTGAGGTTAATCGGTGATTAGTTAGGCGAAATCGGACGTACGATGCGAAAGGACCGTTTTGCCCCTAGGCGTGGGAAAAATGTTGACTTTTTGATCGGACGGTCAAACAGACTTTGAACAATGACTGTGACGTAGTTCGTGACGTCGCGAGTTCATAGATAGGTGGCACGTTCAATTCCGACGTTCGAGGAAGAAGTTATAATGTTCGGAAGTTTAGGGCATTTTGGTAATTTTGGTTAAATGGGGTCAAATGTTGACTTTTTGACCGAGAGGTACGATGGCCAAGGGCCGAAGACCATTACATATATAAGGACGATACGAATCCATAGACAGGCGGCACGTCGAATTCGGACGTTCGATGGCGAAGTTACGGTTCACAGAAGTTCAAATGCACTATTGCACGAATTACGAAACGAGTTAACTTTTGGACTTAGTGGGGGCCCAGATATTTAGTCCCTGCCCTATGGATGAGTGACAAGTGTCACCCATCCACAGGCCCTCTCTTCTCCTTCATGCACCCCTGCATTTCTTTCTCCATTTCAAACACACAAAACACAACCCGATCTCACCCATTTTCCTCCCATCCGTGCAACCCAAAACCAATCCAACCTTCAACCCATGATCATTTGAGGAACCAGGAGAGTGAGGGAAGGACTGAGGATGATGGTGGCCGGCCAGAAGGGAGCCACCATGCACGGCGGAAACCCGAACCTGAAGGTAGCTCGGTTTGTCCCATTTTCCATTTAATTTCGATTCTTGCATTATGGTTGCTTTTGGGTGCCTAGGAAGTGACCATTAGGTTGCTAGGGACATGTTAGGAAGGTTTTAGGAAGCTTGGGAGGGCTGTGAAGCCATGGGTGCTGTTTTGGAAGTTTGAACCGTTGGGTTCAAAAATCAAACCATGAGTTTTGTGTAGTTTTAGGTTGTTTTGATTAGTAAAAATGATAGGGAATGAAGAAATAGGAATTATAGGATTAATTAGGGTTGAAATCGGACCAAAATAGAGGGAGAAAACCTCTGAAAAATTCTCGCCGGTTCGGAACAGTACTGCTACAGTAACCGGTCCAAAACAAAAAAAAAACCGGTTTTCAGGGGTAGGTGATGATGAACAGTGTTTTCGACCTTCTAGAGGCTCGTGAGGACGCGTGGTCCATAATTTGGGAAAGTGTTCAACACGGGAAATCTTCTATTCGATGTAACGAAGATTTTGGGACTGGTCTCGCGTCAATCGGACATCGTTTCAATAGTTTTCGGGGTGTCGGAAGGTTTAGGGTAGGTTTAAAAATAGTTAAAAGTTCGGGAAAATTACGGGGCTTTGATGCGAGGTTAATTAAGTAGTTATTAACCTTCTATTAAAATTTGGACAGGTTTGGGAGTCCCGGTAATGGTGATCGGCTCGGGGACCCGAATGGCACGCAAATCGAGGCGGCAGCTCGGACGGTCTGTGAGTGGACCTTGTTTTCTAAATTGGTGCATGCATAAATGTTTATTATATGTTTTAAATACTTGTTTGTGATGCCATGAGTGCATTTGGATGTGTGGTTAAGTATAGACACGTATTTCGAGGTTTCGGCCCTATACGGTGACTATACGGGTCCGTACGTCTTTATTGGTCTGAATGAAATGGTTTTGGATTTCCAAAAGGATAATGAATGTGATTTGATGAGTTTGACTTGGATATTTTTAAATTATATGATTTCACGTATTTCGAGGTGATTTACGTGCTTGCACGTAAATCGAGGTTTTCTGGTTTTACACTGATTTTCCATTATTGTGGTTTTGGATATGATTTCATGAAATGATTTTGGATTTGAAAAGGTAATTCTCGGACTTGAGGTCCATTTGATTTAAGGAATCGGGCCGGAGGCCCAATCGGTTTACGATTCGGACCGGAGGTCCAATTTCTATGTGGATTCGGGTCTATGGCCCAGTTATATATTACAAATGGTTTTTATGGTTCATGACGGTTTATGGGAACCGGCATGAACCCTTGAAATGGATTTACGGGTCATGACGGTTTATGGGAACCGGCATGAACCCTTGAAAAGGATTTTATGGTTCATGACGGCTTATGGGGGCCGGGCATGAATCCTGGAAAGATTTAAAGAATGATTTCAAACGGTTTTTCATATTCCATCCTTTATATATGATTGTCTCCTCCGGGGAGGGTCGTTGGCCTGGGTGGACCCCGGTGTAGTCACGGAGCACTGACTGAGTGGAGTCGCCCCCCAGTTGGGTTCCTTACTCTCAGGATGGGCATGGTTCGTTACCTCCAGGGAGGGTCATTGATCTACGGACATTGACCTGGGTGGACCCTGGAGAGACTTGGGTTTGAGACCTTTGAGACCCCGGTTAGCACACGTGTAGCTCTATTTCACCATGACAGGTTCTGGATATGAATATAATGGATAAACATGATTTCAATGGGTTTGGAAAATTGTGTTTATAATGATAAATGGATTTGGGCTGAGATCCCACATATGTTTACTATGTTCTGGTTTTCTGTAAATTGGTTTTGGGTAGGAGCCCGTGTGACTTGTATTTACGGAACTTGGGGTTGTGACCCTATTTATGGATGTTTTAACATATATGATTGGATAAATGGTTTTACTATGCATGCATGCTTTTTAGTGGAGGGTATAAAGGTCTTTGATGGAAATGATTTTATAAATCTTTATTTTTGTCCACTCACAATCTTTCTGTTTTTAATACCCTTCAGGTTGGATACGATGTGGACTATAGTAGAGACCGAGATATCACATATTACCTTCCTCCGGGTCCTGGCGTACTCTGATAGCCCTGGAGGGCAAAGGTCGGAAATATCCCTTGTCTGACACTTCGTGTCAGACGGGAGCAGGGTCATCCTGCACTAATCCCGGGGGGATTGGGATGGGGTCCTGTCAACGTGGTATCAGAGCATAGGATTGCTTATCAGAGCAGGGTTGTCTCTATTCGACCAACCGCGCAGCTCTTGAAGTATGTACACAGGTCGAGGATGTGATATCTCATGGGGCTACAGTTCGTTATCAACCTGATGTTGGGGTGCCGGTACGATAGTTAGTAGGATTGGATTGTGAAATGTCTTGGTTCGGCCTTTGATGCCGGGGTTGCCATAGTTCTGTCGTGGTTGACAGTGTGGGACCCTATGGAAGGATTAAAGGATTCGTATGTTGGATTGTGATCGTGAGACGGTTAGTTGGGATCGTCTTTCACGATGTCGTAGGATCGGTTCCGACGACTAGTTGGGAGTTGTGACTATCTGATGATCGGATTTGGTCGAGTTAGATGGATTTACTGCAGTCGGCAATTAGCAATCGGATTCGGGGAATCCTAGTTGGATTGTTGGTAGGATTGGATTGACGTCTTTACGATGTCGGACCGCGGGGGTCGGTCAGATTGTTGATTTTACTGCTTTTCGCTGTTGGGTTCCAAGGAACTCTAGGTGTGATCGTGGAATCCCAAGGTAGGATGTGTATGGTTCGGAAAGGTAAGTTGGCGAGTGGTATGACTTGGACGATTATTCGGATTTGGGTTCATTAGTCGGTCTAGTCATGTCAGCTTGTGTTGGAATTGCACTTCGCAGTCGGGGTTGTATTTATCGGTTATAGTTAGTTGGTTGTCATGCTACCATAGTTGTGATGGATTGTTGGTACAACTAAGGTCATGGGCGACCTGGTAGACGACATTTGGTTTAGTCGAGTTATGACTGGTTAGTGATTAGTTGGACGAGTTACTAGGGTGGTACTTGTCGATGGAATCCCTGAGTGGGATACAGAGTGGTTAATACGGGTGGTTGATTTCGTTGGATGTGAACCTCGATAGCGATGTTTGGTAGTTAGGTCTGCACGAGTGTGGGGCAGGCGCTACTACCGAGAGTGGTTGTAGTTACGGTTGTTGGGAATCGGGGACGTTTAGTGGGACGTTTCCTTATCTCGTATGAGATGTCTAGGTGACTGTACCCAGAGTTGTTGGGTGCGAGGGAGGCAGAGTTTCTCCAATATGAGTAGAAGTACGGGATCGTCGCTCGGTATGAGTGGAGATCCAGGGTTGTCAGATTTGCACCCGGTGTGCCGATGCTGATACTGATACGGGTGATAGTGCGTTGGTGCTGGTACTAGCGCTGGTGCTGGTACTAGCGCTGGTGCTGGTACTGGTGATCGTGATGACGCTGAGTCACGAGTCGGGATGTGACTCCGTCGAGATGAGCATATGTTCGGTATCTGTGGTTCGGGAGTGGATCACGAATAGTTAGGGTACACGTGGTTGATGTCCGGGTATGCTGTTTCCAATCTTATTGGAACTTCGGAATCGCGAGAGGTTGCGATTGAGGTGACAAGTGGAATGCGGGTTTTCCGCATTGGTATTGGGTATTTCGAAGTCATCTTGGGTGACTTCTCAGGTTCTTCCATGGCAGGTGATGCATATGTTGCAGATGATGGTAGATGATGATTGTTGTCACCAGTACATTGGTCGTGTATTGGTTGGTGAACTCTGGATATGTCATTGGTCATCAGGAGGAGATGAGTATATCGAAGTTAGGTGACTGAGAGTTCTCATTTTCTGTTTGGTGGCAGACGATGTTGGATTATGTGGCGTGGTGAATGCAATGAGTTTTGGTTGTATTCACGTAGGATGAATTTTGATGTCATAGTCTTGTATCATCCTTGATTTTTCCACGGTGGAATGCCAAGGATCGATACGAGGTAGTCAGTGAGAACCCACAGTCTCGACGTGTCTCGTCGTTGACTGATCTATTTAAGATGTGGGAATTGGTTGAAGAACGATGTATGCAGATTCGTTGAGGGTGTAAGATCCTATGATTGGATCTCAGGTGGATTGTTAGCAGAGTGAGCTGTGTGATCCTAGGTGGATCCGGATTTTGATGTTGAGGACTTTGGACGTCGTGACGATCCTCGATCGTGACGTCTACGGTCGGTTGATATAGTGATGGATCTGGATCGTGATCTTGATGATCCAGATGGATGGAGAGTTTATCGCTCTTACTTTGATGTTTGAGTTGAGGACGTTGGGAATGAACTCCTTTTCGGGGTGAATCCCGTATGGCATATTCCTCAGGTGAGTAGGTGTCTGACAAAGTAGGGTTTTGTCAGACTTAGTGTTGTGTGTGATGTTGTGATTGGCTTCCCTATGAAGTCAATCGATTGTATTGTGGTAATCGGTTCGAACAGGTATCCGATAGGTTCAGATATAGTGCGTCTCGGTAGACGAGAACGAGATTTCGAGTTTTGGAATCAGATTTTTGGATGACGATTCAGGATTTGATTTTGGAACTTGAAAGAGGATTTCTGGATTTGGGTTTTGGAATCGGATTCTGGGTGACGATTCAGGATTTGATTCTAAAGCTTGACTGTGGATTTTCTTTTATGGATTTGGGTTCGGAATGGTTATTCCAAATGCTAGCTTACGAAATAATGATTTCGGATTCGGATTTGAACATGGCTATGGATATGATTTCTAGGTTTGGATTCGGGATTTCTTACGAAATTGCGGATTCAGATTCAGATTTGGAAATAGATGATGGGTTGGAGTTTCGATTTGTCTAGTCCGGGATTGGACAAATGGACTCCATAGTAGAAACGTGTTTGGCAACGACCTAGGTGGTCGTGTCGTCGTTGTTGTTGTGGTAAGTTGATTGATGGGTAGATGTATGTACCTTGTACATTGTTCAAGGTACGATACTGGGCAGACGTGTGGGTGTCTGGTAGCGGTATTCTGGTTATACCAGTGTTATGTTGGAGAGCGTGTTGGTAGTCGGCTTAGTTCCGATACCATTGGATTAGTCGAGGTCGTGAACTAGACATTGGATACTGTGCAGTGGGTCATGGTATTTATGATGGGTCTAGTTACACACAGATTGAGTGAAATGCTTTGTGGGTGAGTGTTTACCCATGGTTGAGTGAGTTGGTGGTTAGTGTAACCACGAGTGAGTATAGTGACAGTTTTCAAATGACGACTGTCAAGTGGTGACAGTTTGTAGGAGGTGTCAGCGTGGATTGCGGTGTGAGGTCTGATGACTCCCAGTGGGAGCAGACGACAGGATAGTTAGTGGTTGAGCAGGGAACCGTTGAGTTGGTTGTGTCAACGAAACGGTAGATTTGACTAGTGGTGTCAATCCGGAGCGTACGACTTCTGCTATTCGACATGGTCGAATGTAGACGAGGCGACGTGAGCGTTAGTGGTACGTCTGGTTGCAGACGAGTACATACTATTTTGTTTAATGGGTGTACTAGTGTACATGTATTTTACGGTCGATTCTACTTTCCACGAGGTGGATGTGGAATCAGGATAGTTGGAGTTTCAAGTACGAAACTAATTAAGGAGGGAAGAACGGTGGATTTAGGTCGGTTGGAATTTCGAGGACGAAATTAATTAAGGAGGGAAGGTTGTAACGACCCGTCCCAAATTCCATGATTAGATTAGCGACTAATCACGATTAGTGAGGTTAATCGGTGATTAGTTAGGCGAAAATCGGAACGAACGATGCGAAAGGACCGTTTTGCCCCTTGGCGTGGGGCAAAATGTTGACTTTTTGATCGGGAACGGTCAAACGGACTTTGACCAATGACCGTGACGTAGTTCGTGACGTCACGAGTTCATAGACAGGTGGCACGTTCAATTCCGACGTTCGAGGAAGAAGTTATAACGTTCGAGGAAGAAGTTATAACGTTCGGAAGTTTAGGGCATTTTGGTAATTTTGGTTAAATGGGGGTCAAATGTTGACTTTTTGACCGAGAGGTCCAATGGCCAAGGGCCGAAGACCATTACGTATATAAGGACGATACGAATCCATAGACAGGCGGCACGTCGAATTCGGACGTTCGACGACGAAGTTACGGTTCACGGAAGTTCAAGTGCACTATTGCACGAATTACGAAACGAGTTAACTTTTGGACTTAATGGGGGCCCAGATATTTAATCCCTGACCTATGGATGAGTGACAAGTGTCACCCATCCACAGGCCCTCTCTTCTCCTTCATGCACCGTGCATTTCTTTCTCCATTTCAAACACACAAAACACAACCCGATCTCACCAATTTTCCTCCCATCCGTGCAACCCAAAACCAATCCAACCTTCAACCCATGATCATTTGAGGAACCATGAGAGTGAGGGAAGGACTGAGGATGATGGTGGCCGGCCAGGAGGGAGCCACCATGCACGGCGGAAACCCGAACCCGATGGTAGCTCGGTTTGTCCCATTTTCCATTTAATTCTGATTCTTGCATTGTGGTTGCTTTTGGTTGCCTAGGAAGTGACCATTAGGTTTCTAGGGACATGTTAGGAAGGTTTTAGGAAGCTTGGGATGGCTGTGAAGCCATGGGTGCTGTTTTGGAAGTTTGAACCGTTGGGTTCAAAAATCAAACCATGAGTTTTGTGTAGTTTTAGGTTGTTTTGATTAGTAAAAATGATAGGGAATGAAGAAATAGGAATTATAGGATTAATTAGGGTTGAAATCGGACCAAAATAGAGGGAGAAATCCTCTGAAAAATTCTCGCCGGTTCGGAACAGTGCTGCTACAGTAATCGGTCCAAAACCAGAAAAAAACCGGTTTTCAGGGGTAGGTGATGATCAACAGTGATTTCGACCTTCTAGGGGCTCGTGAGGATGCGTGGTCCATAATATGGGAAAGGGTTCAACACGGGAAATCTTCTATTCGATGTAACGAAGATTTTGGGACTGGTCTCGCGTCAATCGGACATCGTTTCGATAGTTTTCGGGGTGTCGGAAGGTTTAGGATCGGTTTAAAAATAGTTAAAAGTTCGGAAAAATTATGGGGCTTTGATGGGAGGTTAATTAAGTAGTTATTAACCTTATATTAAAATTTGGACAGGTTTGGGAGTCCCGGTAATGGTGATCGGCTCGGGGAGCCGAATGGCATGCAAATCGAGGCGGCAGCTCGGAAGGTCTGTGAGTGGACCTTGTTTTATAAATTGGTGCATGCATAAATGTTCATATGTTTTAAATACTTGTTTGTGATTCCATGAGTGCATTTGGATGTGTGGTTAAGTATAGACACGTATTTCGAGATTTCGGCCCTATACGGTGCCTATACGGGTCCGTACGTCTTTATTGGTCTGAATGAAATGGTTTTGGATTTCCAAAAGGATAATGAATGTGATTTGATGAGTTTGATTTGGATATTTGTAAATTATATGATTTCACGTATTTCGAGGCGATTTACGTGCTTGCACGTAAATCGAGGTTTCTGGTTTTACACTGATTTTCCATTATTGTGGTTTTGGATATGATTTCATGAAATGATTTTGGATTTGAAAAGGTAATTCTCGGACTTGAGGTCCATTTGATTTACGGAATCGGGCCGGAGGCCCAATCGGTTTACGATTCGGACCGGAGGTCCAGTTTCTATGTGGATTCGGGCCTAGGGCCCAGTTATATATTACAAATGGTTTTTATGGTTCATGACGGTTTATGGGAATCGGCATGAACCCTTGAAATGGATTTACGGGTCATGACGGTTTATGGGAACCGGCATGAACCCTTGAAAAGTATTTTATGGTTCATGACGGCTTATGGGGGCCGGGCATGAATCCTGGAAAGATTTAAAGAATGATTTCAAACGGTTTTTCATATTCCACCCTTTATATATGATTGTCTCCTCCGGGGAGGGTCGTTGGCCTGGGTGGACCCCGGAGTAGTCACGGAGCACTGACTGAGTGGAGTCGCCCCCCAGTTGGGTTCCTTATTCTCAGGAAGGGCATGGTTTGTTACCTCCAGGGAGGGTCATTGATCTACGGACATTGACATGGGTGAACCCTGGAGTGACTTGGGTTTGAGACCCCGGTTAGCACACGTGTAGCTCTATTTCACCGTGATAGGTTCTGGGTATGAATATAATGGATAAACATGATTTCAATGGGTTTGGAAAATTGTGTTTATAATGATAAATGGATTTGGGCTGAGATCCCACATATGTTTACTATGTTCTGGTTTTCTGTAAATTGGTTTTGGGCAGGAGCCCGTGTGACTTGTATTTACGAAACTTGGGGTTGTGACCCTATTATGGATGTTTTAACATATATGATTGGATAAATGGTTTTACTATGCATGCATGCTTTTTAGTGGAGGGTATAAAGGTCTTTGATGGAAATGTTTTTATAAATCTTTATTTTTGTCCACTCACAGTCTTTCTGTTTTTAATACCCTTCAGGTTGGATACGATGTGGACTGTAGCAGAGACCGAGATATCACATACCTCCTCCGGGTCCTGGCATACTCTGATAGCCTAGGAGGGCAACGGTCGGAAATATCCCTTGTCTGACACTTCGTGTCAGACGGGAGCAGGGTCATCCCGCACTAATCCCGGGGGGATTGGGATGGGTCCTGTCACAGTTATTGCGAAATCGGGCTAGAGGCCCTGTTGAATCATATGTTCTGGCGGAAGGCCATGTTGATTTGTGTTATCGGGCGTGAGTCCTGCTTTAAGGTTTTGTTTACTGGTATGTATATACCCTCCTTACGAGATGATTGATTAATCTACTCCAGACGTCGACCTGGAGAGTCACGATCCACAGACCAGAGTGGGTATCCCCATAGGGATCCCGTTCCAAGAGTGGGCGTTATGATGTAGTCCAGGACCAGATTCTGGAGAGATGATCCAACTAGGTCCGAAGATGAGCCTCCCAAATGGAAAATTTCAGGGAGAAGACTCGGAGTGAGACCCCGAGTAGTATGCATACTTATATATATATAGACATCGTGACTATATCAGGGATGTGTTCCCTAGGGGCTGTGTGCCACGAGTTCGCATCTTCTCTAGAAGTTCCTAGGATGGGTTATATATGTATATATGTATATATGTATGAGATTTCACTGAGATGGCATTGGGCTGAGACCCACGCGTATTGGTTTTGGGCTGAGACCCTTATGAGATGGTTTTGGGACGAGTTCCCACGTGTTTTGGTTTGGGCGGAGGTCCCATGTATTGTTTGACTGATTTCGGGCCAAGGCCCAAATGGTTTTATGGTTCATGACGGTTTATAGGGACTGGGCATGAACCCTAGAAATGGTTTTCGAATGCATGCATATGTTTTTAATGAAGGGCATAAAGGTCTTTTATGAAATGTTTTTATTAAATATTTGTTTTGTCCACTCACAGCTTTTGTGTTTTGAATGCCCTTCAGGTTGATCGCGGATGCGACCGAAGCAGAGACTAGACATCACATTCCTCCTCCGGATCCTGGCGCACTCTGATAGTCCTGGTGGGACAAAGGACGGAAATATCCCTAGTCTGACACATCGTGTCAGACGAGAGCAGGCACGTCCCACGCTAATCCCGAGGGATTTGGGATGGGTCATGTCAAGTTGGTATCAGAGCAGATTGTGCGAACATATCGAGGATGTGATGTCTCTTCAGTCGTAACAGCCCATCATCAACCTGATAGTTAGGATACTAGTACGAGGATTCAGTCGAATCTATCCTAGTTTGCGTACGTTTAACACGTGGTGCTATCGTGTGAGGTCAGTTTGGCATCCTCTGTGGTGCATGCTGTGTTTGTTGCGTATTTCGAGGAGGTAGATCCCGAGTAGGGTCGTTGTTCGTGCGACTTTAATGGCGTAGGACCGTAGTGTTACTAGGATAGGATCCAGTGGATCATTAGACGCATTAGGACGACCTGAGAGTCGGGACCGCCGAGGCGTCATGACAAACATAGAACGGAGCATAGAAGAATCCATGGAGGTCAGATGTTGGGATCATCCACGATAGAACCGCAAGAATCAGGATCGTATTGCTCGAAGCAGTCAAACGCACGAGGACTTTCGTTGAGAGTGGTTGGAATAGGACCGTCGATCCTATTTGGCATGAGATGCCACGTTTAGAGGTGTTGAATCCCGAAGGGTTGTCGACTGGTAGGAGATGTCGGAGTAGTTGTGGTGTGACGCGATAGGATACGATTGCAACGTCTAGCCGTTGTACAGTGTTAGATACGGAGTATGGCCAAGTTCTTGTGGGGGCCAGCGGCTGAGAGTCGTAGAGTTATGAGAGGATGAGGTCCCTAGGTTGTGATTACTGGTTGTTGGGATGCCAGTATTGGAGTACGACGATCCTTCGGAGTCGAGGCGACGGATCACTCGAGATGGTCATGTCGTAGCGAGCAGCCGGGTTGTGGTAACCCTAGTTGGCGATTGATTGGCCAAGTGACTAGGAGAGCGATGCTTGTCGATCGGATTCCGAGGTGGACGGATTGGTGGATGTTGTGTGTTGAGTGATTAGTACCGGCGGTGAGTTGACCGCGTAGTTTTTGAGTCTCGATAGCAGAGTGCTTCTGAGATCGGTCTACACGAGGTTGTGGTAGACGCCGCTATCGATGGACGTAGTCGAGTCATATCGAGTTGGATAGACTTAGGTTGTCGTGACAAGATACGAGGGTGCGTGGATGACGCACGATATGAGCAGTGGTTTGGGGAGTTGGCTAGGTCACGACCGAGGGCGATTACCGAAGAAGTTGAGCTTCGGGTGTTGGCCAGTGTGCCACGCTCCCTTGTGAGGTAACAGAGAGAAGTGGTGACTGCACAATTTGAGCAAGGTCATTGGATTGGTTTGAGTTGCACTCCGCGTGGTGGAGATGCGATGACGTTAGCGAGAGGAGGTGATGAGCTACGAGCTGAGGGTAGCTCAGTCGTGATGTGCTCATGGTGAGGTACTACCACTACGCGACGAGAAGGATTCGTCAGATAATATAGATTAGTCTTGGCAATTGTGTGGAGATAGTTGGTTGACTGCGGTTGACCATACTTCCTGAGTTCATGTACGCCGTTGAGGAGAACTTGATAGTGAAAAGTAGAATGGGTCATTACAGTAGTTATCGACAGTTGTCGTTGATCGAAAAGAATGGACAACGTAAGGAATGTCGTGAGGATTAATGACCGGAGGTTTGGGAAATACACAGAGAGTTGTCGGCGAATCATAGCAGGAGCCTGTTGTGACCCTATAGTTGGGTGCCATATCGGATTGGATGAATTGACATCCTTTTGGATGTGCATAAACGGTCATAAACGGATAGGCAAATTGGATTGTTTGAGGCCATGTGGAGGATGTCCGAGTGAGTTGATGTGACCAGGTTGGTAGACGTGCCCTAGCGTGGTAGTCATACGAGTTTGATGTGCACTGAGCGGGACAAAGAGGACCTCGAGTGGCTCGGTTCGGGATATACACTTTACCTGGAGAGGTGACAGGTGCCCGAGATCGTTGTGGTCCGACGACACGAGTGTTAGGTGCTAGATTTGGATCCCATAAGGATTGGGACGTGCGAATTAGGTTACCGACGTGAACGGCAAAGGGAGAAGCTGAAAGGAATCATTGGAAGTGTTTAGTCCTGAAAGAAGGATTAAGCATTACAATAATTATCATAGAATACTCTTAGTCGGGAAGAAAGACTTCTAGCTCAGGAAAGGAAACAGTTGGAAGCACGCTCACTTCCAACA
This sequence comes from Prinsepia uniflora, assembly GCA_032719365.1. Lineage (NCBI taxonomy): Eukaryota > Viridiplantae > Streptophyta > Magnoliopsida > Rosales > Rosaceae > Prinsepia > Prinsepia uniflora. Next base: position 38,544,590 of record CM064862.1, read on the forward strand.
TAGTTACAACTACTCTCAACTTAGAGGTCGGTGAAGGAGACTTCTCGTTTTCTGCTCTTTAGCAGATAGTGCCGAGTACCAAAAGATGACATAAGATGGACTTTGATGTCATCATCTTCAACTTTCCTCATGTGGATGGATGAGGAAGGAGATGAAAGTGATGTCAAATTTGATTGACTTGGAGATCAGATGATTCTTGGTGGCACGTCCAATGAGGTGACAAGTGAATACCCAAGATGAGACAGATCGAGTAACGTGAGGATGATCGAGATGACGGAGGTGATTGGGACGACGGTGGGGCATTTGGACTGAGGTCTGGTCGTCATTGGAATTAATCACCTTGCTGGTTATGCTAAGCTAGGAACAGAAGAGAACTTTTAAGGATCCCTTATCATAGTTGGTGAGATGACAGAGTTTGAAAGTGGGAATAAAGGTGAGATGAGGACGATACCTAAGTATCAATCAGGAAGAGATGAATAGCCGATGCCTCGAGATGGAATTGAGAATAGATATTGTGTTGGATTGAGGCTGGCTCGTGACACATGATTAGACATCTGACCGATGAGTACTATGATCCGATGTGTTCTGACATATTGGTATAGTGACCGGACGTCGAATGCTGTGTGCTCGAGCAGAATTAACCAAGAGGGTTCAGATAGTTAGTGAGCCGAGAGCTCAAGGCCAGGTGGGCCAGTGGAACCCTAGTGCCTGTTTGTGTTTTCTGCTGAGACAAGTATTCGATTAGAGTTCGTGTACACCCAAATGGGTGAGACATCGACCCACAATCGACAAGATGAGTAGTACGATGGTTGGGACTCGAGGTGAGTCTAAAGGTCAGCGGAGATTGCTGAGTGATGTGTGGTACGTTACGGTATGAGGACTCAAGAGCGAGTAGAGATCAGAGGGTGCAGCGGGAGCACAGTGGAGCCGAGTGCTACAAGTTAGACACGATCACACTCGTGTACTTAGTGACAGTAACGGGGGTTGAGTATCGCTCTGTGGGAGCAGTGAGGATAGTTGTCGAATTGGATGTTGATTAGGACATCAGTTCCAATTGTCAGATGAGAAGAACCATCAGACTGAAAAGTACACTTGATGGTAACTGGTAGGTTGGAGCGTGTCAGGAAGTGACACTATAAGGATCTGAAATCAACTTAGTATAACTCACCTGTTAGAGTGGCTTCGTGAGAGTTGAGATGGAGCTTGGGAGCTTCGGTGACAGTGGTATCAGATGAGTACGGCGTAGTGATGGACGTATACTTGTACACGAGAGCGACCGTGTGCGGAGACACAATTGAATGTCCACAGTTGGTTGTGGAAATCGGGTCCATTTGAATTTCGAGGACGAAATTCTTTAAGGGGGAGATTGTAACGACCCATCCCGAATTAGCAGGATTAATTAAAGATTAATGACGGATTAGCGAGACTAATCGGGGATTAGATGAGGATTAGCGGAGGTTTAGGGTGAAACGACAATTTTACCCCTAGAATGGGTAAAACATTGACTTTTTGTTCGGACAATAAAATAGGCTTTGGTCAATGACTGTGACGTAGTTCGGGACGTCACGAGTTCATAGACAGGTGGTACGTTCGATTCCGACATCCGAGGAGGAAGTTAGGACGATCGGAAGTTCGGGGGCATTTTAGTAATTTGGTTGAATAGGGGCCAATATTTAACTTTTGACCCGGGAGGTCAGATGGCCAAGGGCCAAAGACCATTACGTAGATCGGGACGATACGAATCCGTAGAGGAGTGGCACGTGGAATTTGGACTTTCGACGGAGAAGTTACGGTTCACGGAAGTTTAAACGTATTATTGCACGTTTTACGAGACGATGACTTTTGGCAGCAAGTGGGGCCCAGATATTATTGGATAGGCCTAATGGATGAGTGACAAGTATCACCCATCCATATTCCAGCCCAAACAACTCATGCATATCCCTTTTTCCCTTCATCGATCATTTTCTTCATTACCAAACCCAAAACCGATCTCCCTTCCACCCCAAAACCAAACCCTTTTACCTTATGATCACTGGCAATACCAAAGAGAGTGAGGAGAGGACTGAGGAAGGTGGTGGCCGGCCATGAACAGCGCCGCCGTGGACGACGGAGGGCACCTCGAACCAAAGGTAACGGTTTTAACTGATTTTCCCATTTTTCAATTCTAGTCATTATGGACATTTTTAATTGATTGTATTGAGTTAAATAGGTTAGTAGGAGTGTGTTAAGATGTTTTTCAGGAAGGTTAGGGGCTATGGAAGCCATGGGGAGGTGTTTGAAAAACTAGACCGTGAGAACAAGGTTGGACCGGTCGGGTTTTGAGAGTTTTAGGTGTGTTTAATCGTATAGTTAGGTCTCTAGGATTAAATTAGAAGGATTGGAATAGATTAGGAGAAAAACGGACAAACATTGGACCGGATATGAAGCTAGACCGGTCACGCCAGTCCAAGTTGCAGAATCGAACCGGGCCAGTCGATTCGGACCAGCCCAACCAAGGAATAAGATGACTCTGTGCAGGGCGCGTGATGAGGAATTCGGGGGTGGTTCCAACATGTGAAATCATCTATTCGATGTAACGAACATTTTGGGACTAGTTTCGAGTCGATCGGACATCGTATCGATACAGTTCGGGCTGTCCGAAGATTTTGGTGCGCGTTTAAAAATATTTAAAAATCCCGGAAAATTAGGGGGCTTTAGTGAGGGGTTAATTAAGTAGTTAGTAACCCTCTAAAGTGATTTGGACATGTTTGGGAACCCCGGAGACGACGGTTGACCCGGGAAGGCGTACGACTCGCGTATCGAGGCAACAGTGCGGACGGTCTGTGAGTGGACTTTCTTTCTGAAATCGATGCATGCATAAATGTTTTATATGTGTTTTGGGTTGCCTTGAGTGCATTTCGGTGTGTGTTTACGTATGGGCACGTACTTCAAGGTTTATGGGTTTTATACGTGCTTATATGCGCTTATGCTTTCGGTTTTAATGAAATGGTTTCGAAAAGGTAAAACCGGGCATGAGACCCATTTGGATTTGGTTTTGACTCGGGCATGAGACCCTCTTGATGACCTACGGGTCTGAGTAGTGGTCGCGACGGGTGCTGTGTGCACGGCTACGGACAACGTGACGCTCGCCTCTAGATTGGGATACATTCCTTCTGGAGAGGTCATGATGCACGTCCCTTTGTCGAGCAGCCACTGGAGGCTCGACTACGAAGTGCTGAAGGTTTAGAGGATCGATCGGTGACGTGTGCACCATGGTTTCGAGATGGTCGTGGCAGTGATGTGTTCACGACGACATACCGGGATTGAGAGCAGTCCTAGATTGATGGTGGCACACATCGCTATAATCTGGATTGTGACTGACCCTGAGATATCGGGCTCGATGCCTCGTTGATTTACTAGTTTGGGCTTGATGCCCAGTTATTGCGAAATTGGGCTAGAGGCCCTGTTGAGTCCTATGTTCGGGTGGAAGGCCCAGTAGATTTGTGTTATCGGGCGTGAGTCTCGCTTTATGGTTTTGTTTACTGGTATGTATATACCCTCCTTACGAGATGATTGATTGGTCTCCTCCAGACGTTGACCTAGAGAGTCACAATCCACATACCATAGTGGGTATCCCCATAGGGATCCCTTTCCAGGAGTGGGCGTTATGATGTGGTCCCAGACCAGATTCCGGAGAGATGATCGAACTAGGTCCAAAGATGAGCCTCCCAGATGGAGAATTATTGGGACAAGACTCGGAGTGAGACCCCGAGTAGTATGCATACTTATATAAATAGAGACATCGTGACTATATCGGGGATGTGTCCCTTAAGGGTTGTGTGCCCCGAGTTGGCATCTTCTCCGGAAGTGTCTAGGATGGATTATATATGTATATATGTATATGTGTATGAGATTTCACTGAGATGGTGTTGGCCTGAGACCTAAGCGTATTGGTTTTGGGATGAGACTCTTATGAGATGGTTTTGGGACGAGTTCCCACGTGTTTTGGTTTGGGCGGAGGTCCGATGTATTCTTTGACTGATTTCGAACCATGGCCCAAATGGTTTTATGGTTCATGACGGTTTATGGGGACCGGGCATGAACCCTAGAAATAGATTTCGAATGCATGCATATGTTTTTAATGAAGGGCATAAAGGTCTTTTATGAAACGTTTTTATAAAATATTTGTTTTGTCCACTCACAGCTTTTGTGTTTTGAATGCCCTTCAGGTTGATCGCGGATGCGGCTGTAGTAGAGACGAGACATCACATTCCTCCTCCAGATCCTGGCGCACTCTGATAGCCCTGGTGGGGCAAAGGACGGAAATATCTCTGGTCTGACACTTCGTGTCAGACGGGAGCAGGCACGTCCCACGCTAATCCCGAGGGATTTGGGACGGGTCCTGTCACATAGTATCGGTCAGAGTACCGATACTCGTGTCCCAACCCAGTGGGATCAACTTTGTGTCAACAAAGTGTAACTATGATGGAAATAAAATAGCGTGGGTCCGTATTCCATCAATATGCATGCATCCAAGCCACTACAAGACAATACACTTGTCTCTACTCCAGGCGTGGTGCTTGTGTCCAGAAGTCCTACTAGACTAGAAAGGTAACTGTAATCTCAACTGGCCCTCACGGGATCCTCTCAATCCCGCTCATCAAACACTGCAATCGTACGATTCACATTTGAAGACTCGAAGTTAGAAGCATCCTTCTTCACAGCTCCCTAGAAAATGCATCCGCTAGATGACCTCGGCGTCCACAGGAACCACCCTACTGCTGCTGGAATTTTGACAAACTCATCTCCATCTAAGACGTCACATGAAATAAAGTCCGGAATGTGGTGAATCCTCTACCCATCACCATCGCTCGAGTCTGCCTCCCAAGACCCGATGCAAGCCGACGAAGGCTCATTGCCTTAATCGTCGTTGCACCTAGTGTGAACCGAGCCAAATCCAGAAATCTATGCTCATACCGAGTAACAATCATATCCCCTGCTCTAGGCGCAGGACCTCTGCCCCTCGTATCTAGATAAAACTGGGGCAAAAATAACATTGGAAACGTTCCTCGAACGTCGTCCAAGTCTCGATAGCCACATCCATATCCGTAAAGAGCAATGTATGCCACCAACTAAGAAGCACACTACTTTCAGTACAGTACACTCATGAGGGAAACCCATCACCCATACGATCCGCTCAAGCGTGAGATCCACTGATCGGTCACCACAGAATTCGATCCACACGTACAGCTTCCTTCGTAATTTCGTTCAACAGTTCTCGAACCAAGGTCATCATTAACCCATGCTAACCGATCATCGATCAAAACTCCAAGTAATCATTATCCTGGGATCTAATCAACTAGCGAGTGCACGGCTCCAAGCCGCTAGGCCCACATAAAAATCAGCCCTTCTCGGGGTCCAACCCCATTGAAACCAGATATCCAATGCTTAACGAAACCAATCCAAAGTCCATTCTCGTTAACTTTTCTATCCTTATCCTCTTTACCAGGTTGATGACAAGGCTATCGTTGTAGAGGCATCACATTAGTAACGAAACTATCGTACACACCCAGAGTGAGATTCCCAAAGAGAGCAACCTAGTGCTCTGATACCAAGTTGACAGAAACCTCCCCTAATCACCCTCGATTAGCATGGGAGGACTTGCACCCGTCTAACATGACCTTATAAAAAGACCTTATTACCCTCAAGATTAAATGAACATCCTACCACGTGTCATACCATGGATACTACCACATATTGACAAGAATAATCAGAGTACATACTCACCGTGATGCCTCAACCTTCATACAGCCCGTGTCCACGATAAACTTGGAGGGTGTCAAAACCAATAAAAAGTGTGAATGGAAAAAAACAAAGGTTTGGAAAAAACTCTTTGCCAAAATTAGTCATTAAACCCTCTGTTAATCAAGCTATACATGCATCGAATTTACGAATAAAACATTAATCTCAAAATACGTGCAGTAACTAGAAAACTAGGAACTTAAAAATATGTAGACTTACTAAAAGCCTGTCCATTTAAAACTCGTGTCATATACCAACGTTATCTAACATACCAACATATAGACATATATGTCACACTGCATGCACCAACATACCAAATCAACTTCGTTGTCAGCTGCTAAATCAGCATATCAAGGTGCACTACCGATAGGTTATTATCACTCGGGAATGACGGAGTCCCAGACTGTAGGTCCGAGTATGGACTGGCTCAGGAACGACTGGCCATAACCTCAACTCACGATGTGCGCATCCTACCATTCACAAGCATCCCAACTTGTGGCACATCATCTCTGATCTGGGGCTCACAGCACACTAATCCCGAATTTCCGCTCACACTGAGCCAAAATCCTCAATCTACGCTCGGGTCGGGGAAACTGACCTCTCTTATATTCCACAACTCTAAGCAACTCAATGCTCCATGGTCTCATCTAGGGAAACCTAGGGTCAACAGACCGCAACTGGATCCATTGCACCACACTCTCAACAACTCTACTGGTCGGGTCAAGCCAACAAATTTCCACAATCTCGACTCGACCAAAGTCATCCACCAAGCCATCCAATACCTCGGCTGCGCCCTAGTAGCACCATCTCTAATCTGGCCGAAAGTCGGCCCAAGCCACAACAACTAACTCACCAAAAACCCCAACTCACGTTTTCCCGACTAAGCACTTACTCTGGGGTTTCTCACTAAGGCACTCACATTTACCAAACCAGCCCTGCAACTCGAGGCATTCGGCTAGACTGTGGGTTCTCTTCAATTACCTCATATCGATCAGTTATAGTCACTCCTTATGATCTTCCTTCCATCATCCCACACGAGACACAAGATGATCCTCAACCATGACATCAGAACCTGCCACACACACCAAACGTTAGAAACGCTTCGTCACCATGTAATCTCTACGCTGTAATGCAGTCACATGTGTCCACGAGCAAGAGGGGTTCGTAACAGTCCCATCATACATCGTCATGAAATTCCCATACCGACTCCAGAGTATCCATCATACCAACATTAATCAAACAAAACAGTTCAACACCTCTTGATTCAATGATTCCAACCATGTTGGACGTATATTCATCTTTACCAACCACAGACTCAATCCTAAACACATAGCACCATTAGAAAACCCAACCGAACGTCAACTCCTCGTCTACACTTAGAACATCCACAACTCCTACGGATCACATCCACGTAGCCGTACATAATCCAACTCACCGCCCAACTTACTTGTAGCTTATCACCGTTTATGCACATCCACAAGGATGTTAATCATCACTTCTTTTGAGTCTCAGATATCACTCTTTCCGAGGGTCAACTCCCGAGCACCCCGAAAGTACCAAGTACCAACTGTCGGGATCCAATCAACGATCACTAACCTCGGACTCCTCAGTCACTATCCTCGAAGTCGTCAATCACCAATCTCAAGGAATCGCCAAGTACTGGCCTCGACATCACCCATGACTATCTTCATTAGCACCATATGCCAACACACTCCGACACAGCCAACATCTGTTGACTCATTCGTCGCATCCTGCGGTATCTACGAAAACTAAACTCATTCATGGTCAACCCGACCATACCAACCTAGCCCGCTCCAAACCGAAGCCTAGGTCCATCGTGCTTCCGTTGCGCTACTCTGATTAAATCAACACCATTTGACCATTCATACCGAAACATGACCTGCCAATGGTCATCGCATATCCCAGCTCGGTTAGTGGTTCCTACCAGACACCGGCACCTCATGACTGGCCCCAACCTCAGCTCACGATGTGCCCATCCTACCATTCACAAGCATCCTAGCTCGTGGCACATCATCTCCGATCTGGGTCTCACAACACACTAATCCCGAATTTCCGCTCATATCGAGCCAAAACCCTCAATCTACGCTTGGGTCGGGGAAACTGACCTCTCTTATAATCCACAACTCTAAACAACTCAATGCTCCATAGTCTCATCTAGGGAAACCTAGGGTCAACAAACCTCAACTAGATCCATTGCACCACACTCTCAACGACTCTACTGTCTTGTCAAGCCAACCAATCTCCACAATCTCGACTCGACCAAAGTCATCCACCAAGCCATCCAATACCTCGGTTGTGCCCTAGTAGCACCATTTCCAATCCGGTCGAAAATCGGCCTAAGCCACAACAACTAACTAACCACAAACCCCAACTCACGTTTTCCCGACTAAGCACTTACTCTGGGGTTTCTAACTAAGACACTCTCATTTACCAAACTAGCCCTGCAACTCGAGGCATCTGGCTACTCGTAGCCGCACAAGTCCAATCTCAACCAATCTGACCAAGGGGTCACAATTCCATACTATCATCATCCAAGTGCCACCTAGCCTAATAGGCTAGTCGGCTGACACGACCCACCCCCAATCCCCCGAGATTAAGGGCTAAGTCATGCTCCCGTCTAACTTACGCGTGAAACGAATGTTAAACAGACGTCCAATCTCCATGTAACACGTAAGCCGGACAAGGGATTTCCAAACGAACCGTCCACAAGTTCCGGGCTTCCTAGAGCTCGCAGAATCTACTGTGGATCGCATGTGTGATGTCTCCTTCCCTCTCTACCAACAGCCTGCACCACAACAACCTGGAGGGTATCGAAAACATAAAAGACTGTGAGTGGACAAAAATAAAGAATAAGTTTAGAAAATTGTTTATCAGAAAGACATTTTATACCCTCCATTTAAAAACCAATGCATGCATATCAAAACCCATGTCATAAAACCATTCCATATTCAAGTTATTCAAAACCGTTTAAGAAAACCGAACTCATATCCTTTTCTCAAATCCCGGGCCTCAGCCCAAAACCATCAAAATCCATATCATCCAGGTCATAGCCCAAAACAGCGGAAAACCATTATTAAAAACCATCGAGTTATCATCGAAATCCAAATCACATTTGAAAACACTTTTGAAACCCATTTCAATCAATCGAACCTGTTGGATCTATCTGAGTCTTTAAACTCCCAAGTCTTTAAACTCAATCCAGGCCTCAATATAATCCGAGTCTTTAAACTCAATAGGCCTACGGGGGAAATAATAGTATCCATGTCTTTAAACTCCCAAGTCTTTAAACTCAATCCAGGCCCGCCCCCGTCACAATCATATTCGGGTCTTTAAACCCAATAACCAGATCCAGAAAATCCAATCCAAAAACCATTTTAAAACCATTTCCAAATCCATGTCCAAATCCGAATTCAAAATCACCATTTCGAATCCCAAGCCGAATTCGAAATCATCATCCCGAATCCAAATCCATAATCCATTTCCAAATCCGAGTCTGAAACCATCATTCTGTAAGCCGCATCCGGAACAATCATTTTGAACCCAAATCCGGAACTCCATTTTCAAGCTCCAAAACCAAATCTTGAATCATCATTTCCAAAATCCAGTTCCAAAACCCAAAATCACGTTTATCAAAATCCCTTTTATGAACTGGGCTTCAAGCCCGAAATCACATTCCAAAATCCATGATAAATCTTTGAAATCAAATCATATTTCCAATCCCAAATCAAATCATCAAAACCATCAACAAACCATAGCAGAAAAGCATATCTCGTAAAACGTGCACTTTCGTAAATATCTCGAAATACGTGTAAAATCTTAAATCACCAAGTTCATAATTATAAACTTAGAAATCACGTATAGAAAACATATAAAAACATTTATGCATTCATCAAGAGATAGAAAGCAAAGTCCACTCACAAACCATTTGCGTCGCTGCCTCGATACGCGTGCAAATACGCTTTCCCAGCTAATCCACTATCACCGGCTTTCCTGAACCTGTCCAAATCCCATAATAAAGTCACTAACTACTTCATGATGATTATACCAAAACCCCGTAATTTTCCTGAACTTTTAGCTATTTTTAAACGAACCCTAAAATCTTTGGACATCCCGAAACATATCGAGACGATGTCCGATTGACTCGAAACTAGTGCCAAAATGTTTGTTACATCGATACGACAAAAAGTCGTGTTGACAACTTCCCCATTAACAATGCCACACGCCCTCACGCGCCTCCCAAAGGGGCTGCGCGTGGGAGCCACACGCCGGCTCCTGTTCATCTTCTTCCTCGCGTGAACCGGGTCCGATTCGGCCCAATGTTCAGTCGGTTCAACGGAACCGACGCTCATGGTTCAACACCATATGTTCCTTATTTTTGCTCTGTTTTCATTCCTTTTAATCCCTATAGGTTTGTCTCACTATTTCTAAGCAATCTACATGATCAAAACACGAGTTTAAGAATTGAATTATACTTTCCCAAAGCAAGGACGGTCGAGCACTTCCCATCTTCCTGTTTCCAGGTTTCCATCCATCGTTGGCCAAGATTCCAGTCCCCCTAGCTTCCCTTCAGCCTCCAAAACAGTCGCTAATGCACCAAAAGGATTAAGCATTGCTATATCAAAGTTTGCCATTTTTAAATCGAAACAGGGCCCTTTTCGTAGGAAGCAACCTTACCGTCCATCTCCAGCCTCGAATTCGAGTCCTTTGAGCTCGTCTAAGTCTCAGTAGTCTCATACAACCCACCAAAAGAGTCAACAAGCTGGAGAACCTAATCTACCATTTTTGAATTTCCAAAAGGAAGCTCACGGTTTCAACCTTTTCTTCATCGTCGTGCCCCACCGTGGTAACCACCATCATCATATCTCATCTCCTTCACAAGTTACTAGCAGAGGCTGAAGATCAAAGAGGTTGTAGGACTTGGGTTTCACGGCCGCATTCCAACCTCTGAACTCTGTTTTCCCATATCTTGCAACCGTGCACTTAATTTGTTTGAGGCAGCTGAGGAAAGGTTCCATTGCCTTCCAGAGAGGGACAAGTGTCCCCAATCTGGTGGGCATAATTCCCTAGGCAGCCAAGTGTCACAATTTCACTGACACAAATCCCCATGCACTGGAAAAGACCAAAATACCCCTTCACGCAAAATTACCATTTTGCCCTTCGCATACTTAGATCGAAATCCGATTCATTCGAAACCCGATGACAACGTACCGTCTGTCGTTGTACTTAGAGAATCGAGACCTACCTAACGGTCCTCGAAAGACGTGAAAAATAGATGTCAGATAAAAAGTCAACTGTTTACCTTTTCTTAACCAAATTACCAAAATACCCTCAAACTTCCGAATGTCATAACTTTTTCCTCGAATGTAGGAATCGGACGTGCCACCTGTCTATGAACTCGTGACGTTCCGAACTACGTCAATCATTAGCTAAAGTCCCTTTGACCGCCCGAACTAAAAGTCAACATTTTACCCATTCTAGGTGCAAAACCATCATTTCTCACCGTCCGTCCGAGATTACCCAACTAATCACCGATTAATCTTACTAATCTGTCATTAACCACTAATCTAATCCCGGTTTCCTAAACGGGTCGTTACATTGGCCAACTATCGATCGTATCTCTCACATCTAACTCACTGGTACATCCGACCCTAAGGTCAAACCATCAAGCATATCCAGCGCCGAACACACTATCCACTTCGGCTCTAAGCCGACATACATCTCACCACACACCGTATATCGGACAACGCATCACCCAGTCCTCGTGCTCTCGCCACTAACTAACGTACTATCTCCTAAACATCCAGGTTGATGACGGGTTATTCCGCGTCGAGTCATCACATCAACAGCAACATCACAACACACAAGTCGACAAACCAACTACTCTGGAGGCCATAACCTCACGTAGAGCGTACAAACTTTGCTCTAATAACAATTGACATGAACCACCCCTAATCCCCTTGGCTTAAGGGATAAGTCATGCTCCCGTCTGACCCACGTGTGACACGAAGGATAAACATATGTCTAACCTCCATGCAACACGTAAGCTAGACAAGGGATATTCAGGTCAACGTACCAAAAACCAACTTGAGTTAACCAGAGTTTGCAGCATCACTGTGGATTGCATGTGTGATGTCTCTATCTCACTAACAATAGCCTGCACCGCATCAACCTTGAGGGTATCGAAAAACATAAAAGACTGTGAATGGACAGAAATCAATAATAAGTTCAAAAAACATTTACAAGCGAAGGCAGTTATACCCTCCACGTAAAACCAGTGCATGCATTCGAAAACCATTTCATGTCCAAAGTCATAAAACTGTTTATGAAAACCAGAAATCGTTTCTTTATTCAAGTTCGTTTCTCAAATCCAGAGCCTCAGCCCAAAATCATAAATCAACATCAAAGTACGAGAACTCAGCCCAAAAATCCGTAAATCCAGATAAACCGGGCCACTGCTCAAAACCTCTGAAAACCATGTGAAAATCAATAGTAAAGCACAAGTAAATCAATCTGCTGGATCTCAATCACCGAGTCTTTAAACTCAAAACACATATGTATCAGGCCTTCCCGGGATATCAACGAGTCTTTAAACTCAAAACACAATCAACATGCCTAGGGGGATATCACAATAACTAAGTCTTTAAACTCAAAACATATCCGAGTCTTTAAACTCAAAACATATCAATCAAGAGCCCTCCCCCATCATCGATCAACCGGGTCTTTAAACCCAAAACCAGATTCAACAATAGCAACCAGGTCTTTAAACCCAAAACCAAGTGAAAATCATAGGAAATTGATTCCAAAACCAAATACGAAATTATCATTGAATCTCGATTTCAAATCCATAAATCACATGAAAACCGAAAGCCGAAATCAATAGAAACTGGGTCTCATGCCCGAAAGCACCTTCCGAAATCTATTTATAAATCCTTGAAATCAAATCATAATTCAAATTCCAAAATGAAATCATATCAAATCGTAACTCAAGATAGAATCTCGTAAAACGTGAAATATGTAAAATATCTCGAAATACGTGCAAAACGAAAATCATAAGAATCATAAGCATAAACATAGAAATCACATATACAAAACATATGAAAATATTTATGCATGCATCATAATTTAGAATGCAATGTCCACTCACAGAACATTCCCGCTGCCGCCTCGATACGCGTGCAATACGCCGTTCCCGGCTAATTCGCTATCACTAGACTTCCAGAACGAATCCATTATCACATACGAAAGTCACTAACTACTTGATTATGATTCTACTAAGTCCCCGTAATTTTCCCGAATTTTTAACTATTTTTAAACTAGCCTTTAAACCTTCGGACATCCCGAATCATATCGAAACGATGTCTGATCGACTCGAAACCAGTCCCAAAATGTTCGTTCCAATCGACTCGAAACCAGGCACAGTCGTCTTCAACCTCTTGCAGAATCGGGTCCAGACCGATTCGGTTCAGCCCGGTTCAGTCGAACTGGCGTTCACGGTTCTCCCCCATTTTTCCATCTTTTTTTATCTCCTTTATCCCACTAGCTTCGTCCTAACCTTTCCATGTGATCTAGCTACTTAAAATATGAAGTTTAAGTCTAGAAATTGCCTTCCAAACAATTGATCAAACCGTTAAACTTTCTTCTCTGGTTCTGGCCACCACAGGCCATCTCTGACCTTGTTTCCAATGCCTCTCGACTGCCTTGACCTCCATAGCTCACTTCCAAACCTTAAAACTCATTAATGGCCACTAATTCATGATTTACCATTTTTGAGTTCAAACAAAAGTTCACGGGAAAGCAACCTTACCTCCACCGTCGTCCTCTATCGTGGCCTCCACCAGCACCCGCTCATCTTCCTCTCCATCTTCCCTTCACAAACCATAGGCAAATAATGAGGCTTGCAAGTGATTCGAATGGGTCGAGTTCATAGCCTCTCGATACTCTGTTTTCCATGGTCCCCGACCACCGTCCACGGCAGCCGTCGTGGCAACACCACCACCATGACCACCTCATCATTCTCTCACATTCGCTTCACACACCTCCCAAACAATTAGGACGATCAATAAGTTTCACGGTCACACACTGAGCGCACACTCTGTTTTTCATTTTAACAAAACTGTGCACACACTTGTCCGTGCTTCCACAACCATCCAGAGAGGGCCAGGTGTCTAGATTTCTATGGACACTAATCCCAAGGCAAGCCAAGTGTCACAATCCTAGTGGCACAGATCCCAATGCAACCAAATGACCAAATTGCCCCTACATGGAAAATTACCAAAATGCCCCTCAACTTCCGCACGTCATAACTTCCACGTCATGCATCAGAATCGGACGTGCCGCTTGTCTATGAACTCGTGATGTCCCGAACTACGTCAAAGTTATCCGCCAAAGTCCATTTGATCGCCCGAATCAAAAGTCAACGTTTCATCCATTCTAGGGGCAAAACCGTCATTTCGCACTGTCCGTCTGAAATTACCAACTAATCATCGATTAATTCCACTAATTCGTCATTAATCACTAATCTAATCCCGAAATCCGGGACAGGTCGTTACAGGTCATCAATCACATCTCACATCATCACAATTATCACCATCATCATAACATCTCACATTAATCACATATTCACAGTCATATCATAACACAATCACATCATATAAACATGACATCACAAGTATAAAAACCATTCCCTATAACTCATTGAGGATCCAAGGTTAAATATACCCAATTTCCTCGCAAAACGTTTTAATATCATTTTTCTTAAATATTCACAAAAATTCCCAAGAAATCCATATTAATCATACATAACCAAATGTAAAACACTTATCATAATAATCATATAAAATCATGTAAAAATGCATGCATAGGGTTTCAGAAAGCAAAAGTCCACTCACACGTACCGCCGCTCGCTCAAAACATGAGTCGTAATCCAATATGAAGCTTCTGGGACTTTCGGGCCTGTCAAACTCATATTCGAGGGTCACTGACAATCCATATAAGTCCATACACTAAAACCTTAAAAACCCCAGAACTGAAAACGTGTCTAGAACAAAGTTCCAGAGGAGAAAAACCTCTAAAACACCAACCAAACGATCTCTGATTAACCTGTAATCACCACCATTGAATTCAAGATGTCGAAACCTTTTGAAAAAAACTAATTTGACCTCGAAATTTGTGCCCACGCGTCGAGACGTGCCGATCAAAGTTTGGTCAATGCTGACGTCACTACTAATGTAACTGCTGACGTCATCACCTACCACGTCAGCTGTCAGGAACAGTCCCAAATCCCCTGAGATTAACGTGGGACGCGCCTGATCCCGTCTGATACGAAGTGTCAGACTAGGGAAAATTCCGTCTCTAGCACTCACTGGGGCTTCTAGAGTACGCCAGGATCGTAGAAGGAGGAGTGTGATGTCTCGTTCTCTGCTACAGCCCGCATCCGCGATCAACTTGAAGGGCATTAAAACATCAAAAGTCGTGAGTGCACAAAACAATCATTTCATTAAAAACATTTTCACAATAATACATTTATGCCCTTCACTAAAAACATATGCATGCATTCGAAAATGATTTATCAAAACGTTCAAAAAACCATTTGAAAACATTCTCAAAACCTTTCAAGGGTTCATGCCCGGTCCCCATAAACCGTCATGAACCATAAAACCATTTATGGGTCCCCGATCCGAAATCACAAAAAAACCCGTAAATCAATACATGGGAACTCAACCTAAATCAACACAAGTGGGACTCTACCCAAGTTTGTTCTCAGTGAAATACTAAAACATCGAATACGGGGTCTCCGCCCCAAACCATTTCCAAAACATCAAATACGGGGGTCTCCGCCCCAAATCACTTTCTAAAACATGGAACACGGGGTCTCCGCCCCCAAATCACTTTCATAAAACCTCATACGTATCAACATATGTATAACCCATCCGCGGCACTTCCTAGAAGATGCCAACTCGGAGCACACAGCCCCTAGGGAACATATCCTCGATATATGTCACGATTTCATCTCTTTACTAGTGTGCACACTACTCGGGGTCTCACTCCGAGTCTTCCCCCAGGAATTCTCCATCTGGGAGGCTCTACCTCTGGATCTAGTCCGAGCTCTATCTCCGGATCTAGTACGAATATCTCTCTGGAATTTGGTCCGGACCACATCATAACTTCCACTCCTGAAATGGGATCCCTATGGGGATACCCATTCTGGTCTGTGGATCGTGACTCTCCAGGTCGAAGTCTAGAGGAGACCATATAAATCATATGGAGGGTTCATATACATTTTCCAAATACTTTCTTTCTCGAAACATTTCTCAACGGGTCTCATACCTGATTCGTCTCAACAGGATTCCTCGAATCCGATTCAAATCCATTTTCATAGGCCTCGACCTAAATCCACAGTTCAACAGGGTCTCATGCCCGAATTCTCATTTCATAAACCAAATTGGGACTCAAGCTCGATTTCACAATCAATAGGACCTCTAGCCCGATATCACGAATAACTGGGCCCTAAGACCGAAACCATAAATCAAAGGGGCCTCAAGCCCGATTTCACAACCAATAGGGCCTCAAGCCTGATACTACAGTCAACTAGGCCTCTAGCCCGATATTACAACCAAATGGGCATCAAGCCTGGATTCGTAAACCAATAGGGCCCTCAGCCCGATCGTATACTCAAATGTACCTCCAGCCCGAATTCTCGTGAAACCAAATGGACTCCAAGTCGGAGAGTTTCCAAATCAAATGGGTCTCATGCCCGAGTTCATATTTCCCAATCCAAAACCAATTCATTAAACCCTCGTTGAAAACCTAGCACGTATAAGCATCGTACAAAACTAGAAATCTCGTAATACGTGCAAATACGTAAATCCTAGGCTACCACAAACAAATGCACTCATGGCATCACAAAAAATATATTAAAACACTTATAAAACATTTATGCATGCATCAATTTTGAAAGAAAGGTCCACTCATAGACCGTCCGAAGCCACGCCTCGATACGGGTGCCATAAGCTTCTCCAGGGCCAATCGTCGCCTCCGGGGTTCCCAAACCTGCCCAAATTAATTTAGAGGGTTACTAACTACTTATATAACCCCTCACTAAAGCCCCGTAATTTTCTGGAATTTTTAACTATTTTTAAACGCAAACCTAAACCTTCGGACAACCCGGACTATATCGAAACGATGTCCGATCGGCACGAAACCAGTCCCAAAATGTTTGTTACATCGAATAGATGAAATTACATATTGGAACCACCCCCAATAGCCTCACCACGCGCCCGTACGCGCCCTGAGACTGCCATGCGTGTGGGTCTCACGCGCCGGGAACAGTTTTCTTCAACCTTGGTCGAACTGGCCGGTCCGGTCCAACCCTGTACAGCCGGTCTAACTAAACCGGCGTTACCTATCCAGGGCTCTCCACTCCTCACTTTTCGTCCTTTTTCTTCCTAATTAATCCAAAACTTCCTAATGTGATCCTAGGAACTTGTTTGTGCAACCAAAATCACCTAAAACTCATAAAAACCCATGGGTTCATTTTCCTCCTCACGGTTCGAGCTTGCCCAGTTCTTCCCAGGCTTCCTCAGCCGTGAACCGCCACCAAGCTCATCCTATTATCTTCCTAACATCCTAATAAGTTCACCCTAAACATTCAAAACCGTCCATAACGTGCAAAGTCTAAATAAAAAGGAAAAATGGCAAAACCGAGCTTACCTCCTCTCTCCACTGTGCACGGCAGTCCTCCCTTCACCAGCCACCTCAAGCCTCTCACTCTGATCCTCTCTCTCAGTCCAGCAGTAAAGATGAAAATGGTCGATGGGTGGTTTTAGGTGAGATCGGGTTGGATGAAGAAACAAAGAAGATGAACTAATATGCATGAACGAAAAAGGGTGGCCAGTGGATGGGTGACACTTGTCACTCATCCATTGGGCGTGCCAAAATATCTGGGCCCCACACTAAAGAAAAAATTCCTCTTTTCGTCTCTTAAAACGTGCCGTTTCTAATAGTTCCCGAAATCTTTCGTGAACCGTAACTTTTTCGTCAAACGTCCGAATACGACATGCCTCTTGTCTACGGATTCATATCGTCCCGATCTACGTAACGGTCCTCTGCCCTCGGCCATCGGACCTCCTGAATCAAAATTCAACTATTCACCTATTTTCAACCAAATTACCAAAATGCCCCCAAACTTCCGAAAATCATAACTTCTTCCTCGAACGTCATAATCGGGCATGCCACCTGTCTATGAACTCGTGACGTCCCGAACTACGTCACAATCATCAACAAAGTCCATTTGACAACCTAAACGAAAAGTCAACGTTTTGCCCATTCTATGGGCAAAATTGTCATTTTGCCCTGCTCGTTCGTTAATCCTCGTCTAATCCCCGATTAGTAAGGCTAATTCGTCATTAATTCTTAATTAATCCCGATAATTCGGGACGGGTCATTACATCAACACTAACAGGTCCTGAAAACTCGCCACGGGGCACCAACCTTGGCCAAGCTGTCATCGGGTCGACCCGATGACAGGACCCTTCCCAAATGGACTTTGATAATCGTGCCCGATCCTGCTTGCGTCTAACAAGTCAACTGAAGTTCTGAAAACACTCTACCTGTAATCTACTCGTAATCTACCAAGAAATCGTCCTACGATGTTAAATTTGAGAAACCATACTTGAAAACGTTGAGCCAAGCTCGAATCCTTCACGGCCGTCCTTCGAGCTTCCAACTGAGCTCGTCCTTACGTTTTTTTTGTCTCCTTTTCGTCCTTTTTATCCCTTCGGAAGTCCGAGTCGTTACACATCACCTCTTGGCTTTGATAAAAATGGTGCAACGGGAGAAGGAGATGAGAATGGTCTAGCTGGAAGAGGAGGATCAATCTGATTGTTAGGGTTTATTGCAGAGCTTTTGATTAATTAGGATTATTAGTTTTTAAAAATTTTATTCCTAAAAGAAATTAAGAAATTACTCTAAGTAGGAATTTTTGAATTAAAATATTATGATGTGGAGTGCCACGTCACATGCTACATGTTTTGGGATAGAAAATTTGGAGTTTTACTTGATTCCCATAGCATTATTCTATATATATATATTTATATAATGAGTTTCCTACGAAATTTTGACAAATGAATTTTTTGATTTATACTGAACTCACCTAGTAGAATATTGCACAATAAAAATTTAAAAAACAAACACCTCAAGTTGAAACATGCTTCGTCACATGTCACTTCGTTGATTTGTACTAAACTCTCCAGGGTATGTTTATAAAGTACAAAAAAAAAATTGGTAAAAAATTAGAATTTTAGATTTTCTTGTATACTCGAATTTTCCATTTTAAATTTTATATAAAAATGTATCTTTTTGTTAATTATATCTTTATAATTATAGTTTAGGTATATAAACATTAAATTTTATTTATTTTTATATTAATCAAATAAAAAAATTTATAAATTAAAATAAAAATTAATTTCCATCAATATAAATTCTATCATTTTATAAAAGTCCCGATAATTTTAATTTTTTTTCATCCAGCTTTTGAAGGGGTGGGCGAATGTTGGTTTTGAGAACGGCATAACCTAGCGACTTCAGTCCTCCCACTCCTCGTGACATCATCCCTCCTTCTCTCCCTCTCTCTCCCTCTCTTATCGTTGTTCTCGCGATTTCGCTGGTATCGAATTCACCTGCATCCGCGAAGGGCGTTGGTTTCTACGGTTCATCTGATCGCTTTCTTTCTCAGCTGTCAGGTTTTTCATCTTACTCCGATTTTATAACTTCTTTGACAGTTAATTTCCTTACCTTATCGGTGTGATTCCCTCAAAGTTGGAGCGCAGAGGCGGTGGGCGAGCAGAACTCTCCAAACCGGGCTCAAAATCAAGGGGAATTAGAGAGGACACAAAGGTAAGGGCAATTACTTATTAGAGAAGCACTTAGAGGGCAAGATGTTAGAGGTTTTCAGGGGTTGGGTAGTCAATTGACCACCCTTCCCCCTTAATAGATCCGCCCCTGGTCATATTTGGTTACCTGGTTTGATCAGATTAAGTGTCTTGGCCTTTAGGTTGGAGAAGCTTTTATGATGGCTTATTTAAGAAATGGCAGAAATATCTTCCATCAAATTATCAAAGACATCCATATCCAATGCTCCGACTCTGATCGCATGATGAATCCTCTGATATATGCCTGTCGAGGAATTAGATTCAGAAAGTTAGAGGTCATTCTAACAACGGTG
Source organism: Prinsepia uniflora (assembly GCA_032719365.1). Lineage (NCBI taxonomy): Eukaryota > Viridiplantae > Streptophyta > Magnoliopsida > Rosales > Rosaceae > Prinsepia > Prinsepia uniflora. Next base: position 38,564,613 of record CM064862.1, read on the forward strand.
CGCATTTCTCCGTAGACTCAAAATTTTAGTGTTGGATTTTTATTATGAATTTTTTATTGAATAATTTGATGAATTTAGAGCATAGACAAGCTTGGCAAAGCTGGTGAGATAGTGAAGGTTGCCCCGGGCCATTTTCGCAATCATTTGATGCCCAAGTTGCTTGCTGTCCCCAACATTGACAAGTATGCTTACCTCATGAAAGAGCAGCGCAAGGTTCTTTACTTTTTCTGTGATAAGTTATGATATCAGTGTTCTTCCATTGGTAAAATTTTTTTCAACTATGTTATGGTTGGCATGAATTTTTTTCAGAACGGCCTGATTCAGGAAGTAGAAGTGGAGCAGGAGGTTAAAGAAGTCACTGTGACTGAGGAAGCTAAGCAGAAAGCATATCAAAAGGTGGCAAAGATTCTGGATAATGCTCGTCTGGTTCGTAGCCTGTCTCTAAAGATTTTAATTACTGATTGAAAGTATGTATCTTTTTTTGTCAAAGAGAATAGATACCAGTTTATGTTCATGAATGTGGTTACTTCTGAATCTGACTCACTAATCGAATGCTTGGTGAAAGATTACTGTCATATATATGTTGTTAGGATGAAGTATGAACTGATATTCCATTCGATTTTGAAAGGTGTCGAATTGAGAGCTGATTGGACTGATTTCTTAATGCCGCTCATCCTTTTCTTCAAGGCTATCTCTTAGCAGCTGCATGCGTTTCTGTTGCATGCTAGAAGTAAAATGTTTTGTTTTGCATATTTGGGGCTTCTGAATTTTACAAATCTTTACAGGTACTGCGAAGGTCCATCAATCTTGAGCATTTTCGTACACGTGCAACAAAAGACGACCCTATAGAACTGAAATCCCCTGTCACAACAGATGATATTGTGGCAGAGGTATGAAAAAAATGGCTATCTTTTTATAATCAAAATATTTTCCTTTTTTTACATGTTCTTCCTTTACTTTTACGCTGATACATTGTCTTGTGCTGCTTTAGGTGGCAAGGCAGCTTTGTGTGCACATTCGGCCTGAAAATCTGCATCTACCATCTCCTTTGTTAACTGTGGGAGAATATGAGGTGCCGTTGCATCTACCAAAGTCCATTCCTTTACCGGCGGGGAAGGTTCAGTGGACTCTTACAGTTAAAATCCGGACTGCATAAGTGCCAGTCTTTTCAATTTGATTGTCTGGGAATGTTTAGGGAGTCTATGCTTTCGTGGGAAAATTGTTGTATGTTTGCTTTACCTTGGAATTTATGACAAATCCTGGTTCAATTGCTTGTTTCTGTTTCAAACAATTTTGATGCCAAAAGTACTTTTCAATAAAAAAAGATACTCTAGAATCTAGACTTGACTTCCAATTTTGTTAAGGATGGCATGGCTTGTCCTTCCATTTTTGTTTTTAATCCTTTGTATCTGACAGGTTGTTAATTTGTTACAATTGCCTACTAAATTGTGTCCCATACCAAATATTTACGGAAGGAAATTATGACCGTTCAGTACCATTGGCTTAGTGCTCTTGAAGGGCATTACAGCTTCCAACTATATGGCTTTGGATGACAGCATAATGGAGAAGATGTGGATAGATTTGGCCGAACTGTTGGAAGGTAAGACTTAAATTCAACCCTGCAATTTCAAGTTTGGATTCTAATTTCATAAATAGAATTGGAGGTTTGGCCCTATAAATCAATTTTTGGTGGTTGAGTGGTTTTTCTTTGACTAGGACAATAACCAAACTTGGTCTCCTTTAAAATTGTTGATGAGTACACACATGGATGATGTTGTTACTTACCATAAGTCTCCTTAAAAATCCCAAGCCTAGGGCCTACTTGGTTCATTCTCTTTTAAGCATTTTGATTTGAATGCTTGCAAAGGAAAAGAAGGGCGGAGCTACTCGAGGAATGCTTCATACTCACTGAGAAATATACGGGCAGAGACGACCCCATCTCAGCGAGCACCTTATGAATCTTGCAACTTCCCATTCACGGTCAAAGAATTACGTGGAGGTTGAGCGCTTGCTGAGAAAAAGTTTGGAAATCATGTGAAAGACAGTAGGGCCCGATGATCAATCCATCACATTCTCAATGTCGCACCTTTCCTTCACTCTTTACCATTGGAAACGGGGCGAAGCGGCTGAGCAACTTGCCCTGAAGGCTTTTCTCACGAAGACTCTTCCCATTGTTATGTTGTCTTCTTTATGCTCAAATAAATTATAGGGGCCTATGATCAAAAAGAAACAAAAATATCAAATTATATGGGCCATTCGATATCCATCTGATGTTGATTCAAACCGGATTAACGAAGGATGACGAATCATTGTTCGCGAAGCTGAAGAGGGTTTTGAGCATCCAAGAGAATGAGTTCGGGCCAGAGAGTGAGGAGCTTTTGGTAACCCTGGAAAAATTTGTTGTTTGATCCGAAAATGGACCTAACAGAATTCTATCTTGATAGACGTTGGCGGTTTACTTCTGTTAAGACGACAAGAAGAGTACTTCTGCTCGTCGGGAAACTTGCAAGACGACAAGAAGAGTACTTGACAATAGTGGGATGCCAATTTAGTAAACTCTGATATTTAAGTTATTAAGCAGGAGATTAGACACACTTTCGACAACATAAAACTTAATGAATAGTATTTACTCTTTTTTTATGGGGATATTCTGTATTTATAGCTTTAGTAAATGTGGTGGTTAGAACCTTAGCGAAGTAAAGTTCAAGTAATCATTAACATGTTGCCATGTGTCTTGAAGCATTGAATGGATGACGTTTGGAGATTGCGGCAGTATTGTTACCGCTAAGAAGGTTGGTCAACCGGATGGTTGGTAGTTCTGATCGGCGGCCCGTGCTAGGGGGCCGGCTGGGGAGAGCCTAGTCGGTAAGCTCCCGTCGTTAGTCAGTTGTGACTTGTCATTGGTGTTTTGGTTGGAACCTAAAGGTCGGTCGGAATTGTGTAAATAATTATGTTCTATTTAGACAAACTGGGACTAAAGAATGACATGTTTCCTTGAAAAAATGATTGTCTGCGCTTCGACTAAAACTCAATCAACGGATTCAACATTATCAATGTACATATATCTCTTAATTTTCTTTTACACTTTTTTCTCTAAATCAATGACAATAATTAGGGTGTTGGTTATGAGTTACGACAGCAAGGAATATATGGTGGTGGACTGAAGGACACAACACTACAAAGCACAAGGCGTGTAGTTCGAAGGACAACACGTATCTTGCAAATGATATATTGTACAATTTTCGGTTTACTGTTTAGTATTACAGTGTAATAATATTTCCTTCCATATCAGGAGATCTTAGGTTCAATTTTTTTTTTTTTTAAAAGCGAGCATGATAACAAATATCATTTGTATAAAAGATTAAAAATAAAACGTTCCTCGGTTTAATAGATACAAGGACAATTGGAGAGTGTGATATGAGATCTTTTGTCTGTCTACTTCTGAAGATGGCCCCATTTTGTAAAAAACGCCAATTTGTGAACCTTTGAAATGGACAATAATTTAAAAATAAAGCAAATTACGTTTAGTATTCTATAGTTTATACCTACTTTCAGAACGTGTCTAACATTTTAAATTTTCTATTTTAAGACTTTCAACTTTTTGAAATATGATGATGTGGTCTCATTATTTATTATTTTGTTAAATAATCTGTTAAATACTTATGTGACACATATAAGACCTAAATTTTAATTTTATATTATCGTGTAAATGAAAAAAATAATAAATAATAAATTTAAAAATTGAAATATGAAAATATAATGCATGGAGACTACCTTTTTTTTCCACTTCTTAAAAAAATAAAAATAAAATCCAGAAGTTCTGAAATCGTGAAAAAATATGAATATCTAATGCATTTTTTGTAAATAAAAGTTAGGAATACATTTAGTGACGAGTTTCCTAATGATCAGCATTGCAAGAAGAGCTTTTATGATGTTGTTCATCATAAATTTCGTCGTCAAATCAACAAATTTACCATTTATTTCATGATTTAATAATTTTACAGATAAACCAAAAATCCAACACATCCCTTCCATGGCTACTTTGTCGCTCATCAATTTTATCCTCCCAGATATCAACTTGTTGTTAGTCTCAGCAAAATTTGACACACTTTAACCAGAAAAGGCCATCAGAGTATTGGGATTGAGGCATGCTAGCCAACATCTAGACGGTGACGTCCAGATGACGAAAACCAAATAATTAAAATACTTCGTTTTAATGGGGTTGAGTGAAACATAACCAGTAAAAATCGATTACGTTTCACCGCGACATATAAAGTATAGAGCATAGACAAATGATGATCAAATAGTTACGTGACTACCTGTGATATCTGATTTCCACCGCGTCACTCCAACCTCGTGAATGAGTGTCAAAGCAGCTAGCCAGCCTCCTCAATGTACATGAAACACCAATCAGACCCGAGAGGTTCAAAACAAAGGGTGAGTGGGCCTAGTAGCTTAAATAGTGTAAAACCTAGAACTTTAAAACAGCTTTACCCCCTTAGTTTTAGAAAACTCAAATAGTTATTTTAGACTTGCACAAAGTACGAGAAATAATAAAAAAAATAATGAACCAAATGAGTCATGCTTATTCATAAATAATAATGATCAAATTTATCATGCTAGTAAATGCATATCACATGTCAACCCACTAAACTCTTGCTCATGAGTCGATCTAGTCATACTCTAAATAATAGGACCGGGAGTTCTCTACAAAACAGGTCGCCCGACCGGGCTAGCTAACCCGATCCTAACTCGCCTAAAACTCAATGTTTTTCAGTTCCGTTTCGTCCAAAATCTTCTATACCAACTCAAGAAGAGATCCCTGAATCCAAAAGTGAAGAACTTACCTTGAAAAATTGTCCACCAACCATCCACTTCTCGGTCGTCCTCCACCTACGCTGTCTAGGTGTTTACAGCACCCAAACTCCCCTATTTTCAACCAAAACTCCTAATAGACTGTAAAGGCTAGTTCTGACTTCATTATTAGCTTTCCAAGCTGAAACTCAACCACGAAATACAAAGTCAAAATTTTCTTCTTTTTTTTCGTTTTTTTTCCTCTTGGGTCTGGGTTCCCAACCTTTCCTATCTTCTCTTTTCCTTCCCTTCTCTCTTATCTTCTCTCCCTAAATGGTTCGGGTTCAACTTCTCTCTTTCCCTCTTCTCTTGCTCATGGTTATTCTCTCCCTTTTCTTCTTATATCACAAACACTCACACTTGCACACAAGAAGATCACACATATATAAAAACTCCTCAAGGAAGTCGGTGCACAAGGAAAAATCATGAACAATCTGGACATGTGTCAACATCATGTTATCACTTAAGCAAAATGACCAATTTTCCCTTCTAGTCAAAATTACTAAAATACCCCTATAAAATTTAGGCCTAAACCGAGCATGCACGAACTCCATTTTTGGCATGCCACTTGACCACATACTCGAAAGTTCTAGACATCCACAATGGTCTTTACGAAACAACTCAGGAAAACTCGGGTCAAAAGGTTAATGTTTGACCATTCCAAGGGTAAAGTCGCCTTTTTCCTTCATATGTTTCACTTTTTTACTTTTTTCTCAACATTTAGGCCTTTATACTCATGAAATAATTGGGTGAGAAGACCACACCCAAATACAATATAATAGTACACCCGAGTCCTGCTTCTGTCTAACAGAAATCAAGTCAGACAATGGAAGAATGCAAATACCGCTAGTTCATGCCTCCGCCTCTCAAGCCTCGATTTCTGTGCAGTAGCCCTGGAGGGTCACAAAACCAAGAAAACGTGTGAGTGGACAAAAAGAAATAGTCTAAAAACATACTTTTGAAAACTTTCAGTTTTTACCCTCCGTTTTCCAAAACCATGCATGCATACAAAAACCATTTCACTTTGATTAGAAAGAAACACTGTTTGTAATCTCAAAATCCGTGAAAACATCTGTAAAGCAATTAACCGGAAATCAACCGTGACCACAAATAAGTTTAACTATGAAATAATAACCGGTCATAAACATATTAGTCAATCACATCAATGCCACGTAACCGAAATAGATCCATTGTCACGTGAATCCACACATATCACAGTCAATCTTTCCCGATTCACAATATCAAACAACAAACCACTATCCCACTGAAAGACACCAAAAAATTCACTCGGGAACCAGAGTCCAGCTCGACGTTCGAGTCATCGTAACATAATTTCGAGGAAGGTTACTCATCACAAATCACATCAGTAATACACAATCAATCCATATCCAACATTACCACAGAACTCACATATAGTGAACTCAACATCACTGTACAAACACCACATCAATATCATATCCACTACATCAATCATCATGTCAATCAACATATGCACCAACTCAATCATCATATCACAAGTGCACTACTGCTAGGCATAATGACAGGACCCATGCCAATCCCTCCAGATTATCATAGGATATGCCCTGCTCCCGTCTAACACCACGTGTCAGACCAGGGTTAAATTTGTAACCCGTTTAGGGTTTCCAGAGTGCATAGTGATTTCCAGAGTATGCACTGGCATGTGATGTCCCAGTCTTTGCTATAGCCCGCATCTGCGATCAACATGAAGGGTATGAAAAACCATAAGTTGTGAGTGGAAAAAAATAAACAGTTATAAAACCATTTAACGAAAAGACATTTATACCCTTGAATTAAAAGCATGCATGCATCAGAAAACACGTAATCTCAAATGCTTTCTTAAAATCAAATCATATTGCTTTTCTAAAATAAAATCATATTGCTTTTCAAATCGATAGCCAGTGAAAAACATATGTCACATCTCATATCATCATATCATCATCATCATCAGTCACGATATCCAAGCAACATGTGCACATAAACTCCAAGACTACTCAAATCCGAGCATGTCGCCGTGAACATATCACCGACCGACGTTCCACATATCGTCGTGCACATATCAATGATCAATCTCACATAACATCAACACTCTTGAGTCGAGCCTCCCACGACTTCCCGACAACAGACAATGCATCGTGACCTCTCTGAGGGGAAACACTGCACATCTCGGAGGCCGTCGGGACCTCTCCGTGGAAACATGTTCCTACCAGAGTCCTTCTCCGGGGAAACATATTCACACCGAAGCCATATCAACCTCAAAGAATGGTCTCAGTGAAAACAGTTTATCAATCAAAGGTATTTCCTCAGTAGGGTCTTAGCCTAAAACCAAATCTCAACAGGGCCACAAGCCTGGCATACATCTCAATTGGGTCACAAGGATGAAATATCATCTCAATAGGGTCACAAGCCTAAAGTATCATCTCAATAGGGTCATAAGCTCGAAATTTCATTTCATAAATCAGAACTGGGCCATAAGCCGATATATCTCACATTTGACTATACTCTAAGTCAAACCATAAATCAACTGGGACACAAGGCCGAATATCATTTCCAAATCTGAAAACCATTTCACTATTTAAATCGTTATTCAAATTCACCGTTGACTATAATCCAAGTCAAGGTTAAGATTCAACTGGGTCTCATACCTGGAATAGCATTTCACGCATCTCCGTTAAATAATTCAAAACCGAGTATCAAATCTTTAGTTTCACGCCTCTTAGTGAAACCATTAAAATCACATAATTCACATGCACGTAGAGTACCTGGCCTAAGCCCAAGTACCATATAAAAATAAAAATCTCGAAATACGTGCAATATCACATTTTCTATGAAAATGCCAACTCATCAACACAAATCATATTTAAATCATATGCAATCAATGCATCTCAAATCATGTTCATAAAACATATAAAATAGTTATGCATGCATCATTTTATAAAGTAAGTGTCCATTTATAAACCGTTCATGTTGCGCGCTCACAATCTGCGATGTAAGCCACTTCGAGGCTAATCCACAATCTCCGGGACTTCCGGACCTGTCCAAATCATACCCAAAGGTTACAATCAACATATACAAGTCCAAACCATAAACCTTCAAAACTTCCGAAACAGTAAACGTGTCCTGAACATGCTTCCCGAGGCTAAAAACCTCCAAATGACCTATCAAACGATCTCAGATCGACCTGAAACCCCCACCATTTGATTCAGATCGTCGAAAAATGTCAGATAAGATTGGTTTGACCTCAAAATTCGTGTCCAACCGCCCTCAAACGCTGATCAAAGTACAGTTTACGACGGTCAATGTTAACCTCATGCCGGTCAAGTCAGCCTGAAAACTCTAACATTAGACAGCTCTAACAACATAACACGTCTCACTCCCTAATTGGTGCCATGTGTCCTGCCACGTGTCACTGACAAGTCTAACTTCTCTCTAGCACACTACCACATGGCACCACCCCACTAGTCCACGTGGTCTGATAATGCTGACGTGGACCTGCCACCTCACCTGACAGATCCTGACAACCTACCACGTGTCACCCTCTTATTGGTCCACGTGTTCTCACATGGCTGACATGGATCTGCCACGTGAGCTACTGATTGGATTGACACCTGACCACGTGTCACCCTCTAGTTGTCCACGTGTCCTGACATGATCATGTGGCATGCCACATCATCATCTTCATCCCTCAGATGGGACGACCCGTTTAACTTATAATAGGTCATTTGACCAGCGACCCTGACCCGGTCCGTTCTCAGCCGTTTGTTAGCTAAATTCAACCTTTCTTTCTCCAATCTGATCGTCTTCCTCCCATGAAGAGATCCCTGACCTCAAAACCAAGAAACAAAGCATGAATCTCATCGGTCAACTTCAACTCCTCACGACCAACCTTCCAGCCTCCTTCCAGGGCAGTTTCGTCGTTCTTTCTCACTCCTTTTCATCCCTACAACCTCGTACAAACTCGAAGAACACTACCAGAGTTTCAGTCACAATCCAAAACGTCCAAAAAACCAACTTTGTAAATTCAAACATAAATGGGTTTCAGGTTTATACATGGGTTCAAGGCCAGCAGCCCCGTCATGGCTTCGTCGTCTCCTCAACGATCCTCTCATTCTCTCACTCACCCTCTATCTCTCTCTCAGGCCACCACCACAGATGAAGATGATGAGAAAAAGGAATGGGGTGGATTTTCGGGTAGGATGAAGAAATGAAGGGGAAATAGGTGAGATGCATGTATGTAATGTGTGAATCAATGGATGAGTGACAATTGTCACTCATCTGTTGGTCTCCATAAGATATTTTGGGTCCCTCATTAAATGCCCAAAAGTCAATTTTCTCGATTTTCATGCAACTATAATAGTATAGAAAACCGTCCTTAACCCGTAACATTTCAGTACGACATCCGATTTTGTCGTGTCACCTGTCTACGGAACTCGCCCATTTCTCCACCATTTTTACATCTATTTTGTCCACTATCTGTGACGACCCGTCTTTGATTTTAGGGATTAATTAATGTTAATTATGGATTTGTAAGGCTAATTGGGGAATTAGACGAGGATTAACGGACGTTCAGGGTGAAATTACGATTTTGCCCCTATACAAGACTAAAAAGTTGACTTTTGACTGGGGAGGTCCGACGGGCGAGGGTCGATGACCGTAATGTAGATCGGGACGTCACGAGTCCGTAGACAGGCGGTACGTCGAAATCGGACATTCGATAGAGAAGTTATGGTTCATAGAAGTTTCGATGAACTATTTACGGTGACACGTATTAAGAGGCAAAAGTAGACTTTTGTCCACAAATGGCCCCAGATATTTGAATCAGGCCCAATGGATGAGTGACAAGTGTCACCCATCCATTTCCCACCAAACACAGATACATGCACCAATCTCTCTTTTCTATTTCATTCGCCTTCTTCGTGCTTCTGGACCAAGACATAAACACACCACCACAATCCACCCAAACCCACACAAACCTTCATCCTTTGATGATTGTATGAACAAAGAAGTGAGATGGGAGGTTGAGACAGGACGGATGGTGGCCACGGTGGTGCAGGCACGTCAGTGGAACGACCGTGAGGGGAATTCGATGGCCACCAGCCGAAATCTTCATTTGGCAAGTTAAGCCCAAACCCAAGCCCTAAATCTCTTTCTTAGGATCCTAGGAGTTTAATGGACCCCTTAGGATTGAGTTTTAGCCTGTGGAAGTAACCAAACCGTGGGATGAACATTTGGGTTCAAAATGGGTATTCAAACCCATGGATTTTAGGATTGTTTTCTTGGCTTTGATTGCATAAAATGATTCCTAGGATAGATTAGGGAAGATTGATGGAAAGAAGGAAGAAAAAGAATGAAAAAATAGGAAGGAGTCGCCCTGGACCGATCACACCGGTCCAGTTGGACTGGTTTTACAGGTGGGCCGGTTCGGACCGGTCTGGCCAAAGGAGGAAGAAAACTGTAAAGGCACGTGGCTCCCACACGGAGGGGCTTCTGCCAGCACGTGTGGGCACGTGGCCCACTTTCTTGGGAAGGTTCCAACATGTGAAATCATCCTTTCCATGTAACGAAAATTTTGGGACTGGTTTCGAGTAGATCGGACATCGTCTCGATATAGTTCGGGATGTCCGAAAGTTTAGAATTGAGTTTAAAAATAGTTAAAAATTCAGAAAAATTACGGGGCTTTTAAAAGCGGTTAATTAAGTAGTTATTAACCCTCTAATATGATTTGGATAGGTTCGGGAGCCCCAGTGACGGTGATTGGCCCGGGAGAGGCGTATGGCACGTGTATCGAGGCGCGACTTTGGACGGTCTATTAGTGGGCCTTATTTTATAAATTGATGCATGCATAACTGTTTTATATGCTTTATGAACATGTTTTGTGATGTCTTGGTGCATTTTTTTGGGGTTTGCCGTATTTGCACCTGTTTCGAGGTTTTCGGTTTTATACGGTGCTTATACGTGCAGTGTTTTCTATGGTGATTTGATAAAAAGGTTTTGGATTTGAAAACATGGAATCAGGCATGAGACCCATTTTATTGGAAACCAACGGACTTGGAGTCCATTTGAGTTATACGATCGGGCCGGGGGCCCCATTGGTTTACGAATTTAGGCTTGAGGCCCAGTTGGTTATGATATCGGGCATGAGGCCTAGTTATGATTTATAAACATGATTTCGGGTCAGGGACCCATATTTGGATTTGTGATGGTTTTATGGACAACCCGGGCATGGCCCTTTCAATGATTTTGAGATGATTTGTAAAATGGTTTTCCGTATACAATCCTCGTGTATGGATGCCCTCCAGACATCTCGTAGTATTATGGAGTGACAGATTGTCTCCTTCAGAAATCTCGTAGTATCCTAGAGTAGTCACGGGGCATTGCCTACGAGGGGTCATTGTATGGAGCGACCAGTCCATATAGTGGCTCAGGAGCAGGGTTGCTAGAGGTTAAACCTCCCCCAACGGGCGGGGCGGGGGGGGGGGGGGGGGGGGGGGGGGGGGGGGGTCATTGATCTACGGGTCATTGACTTGGGTGGACCTTGGGGAGACTTGGGATTTGAGACCCCGGGTAGCACGCGTAGCTTGAACCGTGACAGTGGTGTGGATTGTGACATCTCGGATGTCAGGCATCAGGGATGCCGAGGATTGGTTTTGGGCTGAGTCTCACTTGTGTTGGATTTTGGGCTGAGTCCCTACTGATTTGGTTTTGGGCTGAGTGCCACATGATTGGTTTTGGGCTAAGGCCCTAATGGTTCCATTTGATAAATGGTTTTGGAATGCATGCATGTTTTTTTAGTGAAGGGCATAAATCTTCTTTTCGTGAAATATTTTTATAATTATTATTTTTTCCACTCACAGCTTTTTGTGGTTTTAATGCCCTTCAGGTTGATCACGGATGCGGGCTGTAGCGGGTGACCAAGACATCATACTCCTCCTCTGAATCCTGGGGTACTCTGAAAGCCCGGTGGGGCTAAAGTTGGAACTATCCCTTGTCTGACTCAGACAGTATCAGGCGCGTCCCGCGTTAATCCCGAGGGGATTTAGGACGGGTCCTGACACTATCTTCTACTCTAACCCAGGAAAGGATCTATGGATCCAAAACTTAAGGAACTTACCTCGAAATCCCGATGTTCAAACGTAAACTCACGGCCTAAA